>CM029112.1:22435137-23097637 GCA_016859345.1 Istiophorus platypterus | reverse complement strand
ATTAGATAAAGGGAACATGAGGACATCGTTATAAAACTCTGACCCTTTCAGAATGAAATACAATGGATTTTTATTTGAATACAATTCTAACCATGCACGTTTTTCAGAATGATGGTGCATCTCATTAATTTAGAGAGTATTTAGTACTGTAATACTTATGAATGACTCACCTATCTCTCGGCCGGGACCGATCCTTTGACTTCTGCTGAGTCCCCAGAAATGCCCTGATCCAGAGGACTTTTCAGTGTGATACACGAGTGTGTCCTAGGGATGGGCAGACAAGGTCCAGCACTGACATCTGATTAGACTGGTCAAAGAGCATGTTAGAGGTGTGTGTGTGTGTATTCAGGTCTGATGGGGGTCAAGGAACTCAATATGCACTGGCTTTCACTAAACCAGAAACAATCTGAATCTTTAAAATGCCTTGAGAAGAAGCATCACCTGTTTTCCTTTGCTAGTCTTTTTCCTATTCATACACTTTTGTTCCAGTCGGCTTTTTATTTTTCATGCTAGAAGCCAGACTATCAAGACTGTACATTTTTGTGAAAAAACACGCTCTTTAGCCCTAACTGAAGGCCAAACCAGGGATTCAGGGATCCACTGAAGGGGCTGAATCACAAGTGTGAAAAACTATCATACTCTATTTTCTTTCTTGTCTTGAGATCACTGGGAGGCACAGTGCCACTCTGAATCTTGCGACTCTAATCAAGATGCTACTCATTTACTCTCTACTCACTGGTTATAAAATGATAACACAAGTCCAACATCTGATTTAACCAGGTTGTCTGATAAAAGAACAGACATAATTCCAGTGAAAGTCGGTAACTATGTCAGGGGGTACTGATTGACTGCCAGAGACGGTAAAATTATAAAAACGATCCATTGTTCCAGCCAGTTTCTTCAGGATACAACTGTGCTTGATTCATTATCAATATTTTCTCTTACTTGTAAAACTTAGATTTTGTGTGGGATTCGTTTCCTCTGAGATTCCAGTAAAATGAGAAAATAAACTCTACTGACGTTCAAATGAGATTACACCATGTCAAAAAATTTGTCTCAGTGATCAAATTCACAGTGAGACCCTGGAAGCACTTAAAAAAAAATTAATAAACATTATTGTATAGTTTAGAAACTATCAGGGAGCTCAGCTCCATTCTTCTACTATTTAGGTTTAACTGTCAGAGATCGTTTTCTCTTGTTAGTTGTACCCGTCTTTGCCCAGGGATCATTTGGTCTTTGTCTTTGTGTGTGTGCAGTTGTCCTTACAGGTGTGAGGTTACAGCTGGTTCTATTGTTTTTTTCTCAGTCCTGAATTATGTAATGTTAAACAACCGTTGTACTGATAAAGGAAATACATAATGTGAAGACTAGCTACAGAACAATAACCCGTAACTGTGATACTCGCTGTACATTGTGTGCTTTTCAGGGTCAACTGCACGTGTCTTGGGATAATGGGTGACGTTGCAACATGCAGCTGAAAGTGAAACACAGAAATAAGAGCACGTTAGTCATAAAAGTGATGGAGTACTGATAAAAGGATAAGAGACTTCAGCAACAGGTCTGGCCACATTGTAAATGCGTTAAGTGTGCTGGTCTAATACGTGAAAATACGTGTTCAGTCTTGGTGGGCAAGGGATTTTTAACACAGAGTCCAAAAAGCCCCAGTAGATACTTTGATAATATCAAATGGTAGACAATCTTCTTAGAAGAAAATAAATAAATAAATGTATAAATAAATAAATTTTATATATATATATATATATATATATATATATATATATATATGCTAATAACTGCCTACAGCAAATTATAGCAGCTACCTACACCTAGTAACTAAAGAGCAGTTACAGCATTGTATTGTATATTGTACAGTATTGTATTTTTTTCCTCCACAGAGAAAATGTTTTAAAATATCATCCCTTAAATATAGATTACAGCTGATTTTAGTATGAGGATATAGGGAAAAACTCACCCTAGATTTAAGGTAGTTTTTGCTTTTTTCAGCTATTACAACTGCTATTTGGTCAAAGATTGGGCTTGGATATGATGATTATGCTACTTAGATATTACATTAACAGCTAAAACTAAAAGACTGTCACAAGGTGATTTTAATTCAGCGTGTGGAGTTTTCAGTGAACTTGGCATTTGCCCCCGTTTCGAGTTGCATAATTCAGCCTCTGTAACAAGCATATAACCACATCATAAGTAAAGTAGGTCCATTTTTGGTTAATGTCTACACCATTGTCTCATAAATTGATCTCTCATTTCAAAACAAATCCTAAACCAAATCATTTAATTAAATCGTGCTTATTAGAGTAGTAGCCTTGCTAATATTATAACAGCATGAAGAAAATGGAACCATCAAGGACAAATTTAAGGTAAAATGGCACTTTGGCTGAGGAGATCAGCTCATGTTCAACATTACAAGATCAGTAACATTATACAACTGGAATTTGGAATAACAAGTATGCTAGCTACCATTAGACTCCATGAAAATAATGTTAAAACCTAACCTTACATATAAATCTTTATTTTGTCTGGCTAATTAACAGTCCCAAGCTTGATCTTTCATCATATAAACCAATTAAGGTTATCACAATGCTACTGTAAGAGATTCTTCACCATGCTATACCCTCGTACTTCACCATAGTTGGCCCAACTCAGACGGCGTGGTTCTCATTCAATTCCCTGTCTCTATCCAGGCAGTTTCTAGCGGCCTGAATAAAGAAAACTGACTCTGAAAAATTCTGCTTCGCTGTTTGATGTCGAAACAGTGAAAACCAGGTAATGATCTGTGACAGCAGTCTGTGTGTGAGTAGAACACGTTGGCAGGCGAAATATTACACTTACATAACAGAGTACCCTTCACCTGAACTTTTATATTATACACTGAATTTAGTGTCAAGGTGTAGAGGCTTTTCACCCATTTTTGGTCAGACAACACTTATTAATTTCACTCATAACCTTGTAGACAGTCAAGACCTCAGCATGCTTCAAACCAACGAGGTCACACAATGTATCCAGCCATATGTAAAGGCAAAAACTCTTCATTGGCGGCGTGAAAAGTTTGTTTTTAGCCTCTCACTAGCTGCATCACACAGCCTCCATTATCCCTCTCCAAGAGCTCTGTGTCTATACTGTATATGTGTGTTATGGTGTGTAAATGTTATCTGTATGTTATCTTGTAGAGAATTGGCAGACTTTCATGGCTAGGCCTGGTCTGATTAGGGAGAGGGCATATATCCCATGCTGGATGGAGCAGCTCTCATGTCTAAGAAGCTGACTGAATCTATAAGATAAGCCAACCAGAGATTAGATCAGGAGTCAGAGTTGCAGTCTTACATGTTTCCCTGCACTTCGATTAATGCAGTCACTCACCCGAAACCCCCTGGGGACTGTGTCTGCCCCCGACCACCTGAATAATTAACTAAAAAATACACAGAAAAGGAGTTGTACAAAAAAGGTAGGAAAAAATTAAGACCACCGCTGCAAAAGTCCAACAAAATAGGGAAATTAATTGTGGACTTAAACATTAGATCACTCCCATCCAAAGCTGTATTAGACAATGCGCTAATATCAGATCAGATCATCATATTGATAGATTTAGCTTTACTGAAACCTGAATGTTAGCTTAGCTGAACTCGCTCTCCTCAGTCATATTGACACTCACGTCTAGAGGCTCTGGCCGAGGAATTGAAGTTGCAGCCATTTTCAATTCAAGTCTGGTAATAAACCCTGAACGTAAAGTCGATTATAACTCATTCAAAAGCCTCGTTCTTAGTGTTACACACCCAACCCGGGAAACAATACTGCCTATAGTATTTGTTCTAGCGTGTCACCTGCCTGGATGGTACTTGGATTTTTATCTGAATCCTTTATCAAGTTTATACCTTAGTGCAGATGAATTAAATATAGTAGGTCGTTATCAATATCCAGAGGGATGTGCATAATAATTGCCTTAGACTCAATTGGCTTCTATCAGAGTGTAAATGAATCCACTCACTGTTTTAACCACACTCTTGACTTTGTTCTGACTTATGGCATCTGAATTGAACATTGAATCGTTTTTCACAGAATCATCTTTTATCTGTCTTTTATTAATTAACTTTTGAATTCTTGTCACTGGATCATACACCATTTTCAAAAATGAGTTTTTAGATTTCTATCAAATAGTGCTGTAGCTAAATGTCTCGTGTGACTGGTGGATTTGCATGCACATCAGTGTGACATTCAATGCAGGGAGTGCCTATTATTCTGTCTCGTATTGATTAAGAAAAAAGAAAGGAATCTGCTATCAGATTGGAGTTGGCTTATAAAGCTGACTCATTCACAACTGAAACATCACTAAACCAAGTGCAGTCTTCAGAAAAGACAGTTCTCTTTTTTACCTTCTATGAATCAAGTGACAGCATTTTTCCTTGAGTAAAACACTGTAGCATTCATTCTAGGTACATATTTTTTCAAAGCTGTAAATGTTATGAAATGTTTGACCTGTGTCTGACCTCACTTATATAACCATAAACACTGATAGTCATATATTTCAATCATAAATACCTTATCAAAAAGCCCATTTATCAAGGTAAAAATAGGATACATAACATAAAACACAACAAATTCTTTGCTTTGCATAGGTTCATTATTAATCCACTCAACATGCCTTTGTTTATATGTATATTTCTTTGTTTCTTTGACTTGTTTTGGTTCCGTGCACTTCACAATTATAGGCACCAACAAAAATACAGTACATACACACCTTCTGAAATGCATCTAGGTGGCCAACACAGAAACATTTAATACATTTCAATGCGGTATAATACAATATAAAATAAAAAAACAAGAACATTGTAATACAAGATATTATTGACAAGAAAAATAAAAATGTTGCTACAATAACGCAACTTAATAAAATATTTGTCAAGTAATAAACCTATGAAAATTGTGGTTATATTTCTGCTCCAGCATACCCCTCATATTTTCATAAAACACTCCTTCAATAAAATTCCATGATTCTTTGAAGTAGTCAACAGCATCTAAAAGTTCTGAAATTTCCTCCCAGCTCACAGATTTTTTTCTGAAACGCAACAGTCAGCTAAAAGGAAGTTTAAAGGTACTGTTGGTGCTGTGACAAAATCCGAAGTGTAGCTTTAACAAAATGATCATGTAACATGAGGACCAATTTGTGGTTCTTGCTGAAATTACAATTTGACTTCTTCTAGGTCAGTGCTTTGTTTCCCACGTCAATTCCAAATGTTAATGTTAGTCAATGTTATTTTCTCTCTAAATAAACGAATAGCTTGGCACCCTGAAAGACTTCTCTTTCTGCTGTTCATCTCACTTGCTGGGGCCTGTCTGTCTGTCTGTTTGTCCATCTGCCCTTCTACCCACTCAAGAGCACCTTCCCTGGCCACTTCCAGTCCGGTCGCGGCACCAGTTAATCTACCAAAACACATAAACAGACCCGTTAGTTTTGTCTACAGGACTTGTCATATGCAGCTTATGTCCCAGTTTCTGGTACACAGTTGTAGAAGGATTGAAATTCTAATACAACTGCTACAAAGCAATCCGAGCTTTTCAGGACCCTTTAATCTCTGCCAAGGAGGTTATGTTTTCCCCTGTGCCTGTTTGTTGGTTTGTTTGTTTGTTTATTTGCTAGCAGGATTACGTAATAAGTACTGAACCTGGGGCGTGGTCCAGGGAAGAACCCATTGAGTTTTGGGTCAGATCTGGATCCTTTACTATGAATCAAATTTTTTTTTTCCTCTCAAGTCTGGTGTCTGTTGTTTGACATTGGTCTTGGCAGGGGTCTACATGCTGTGTGCCATTTTAGTTGTTTTATAGGTTTATCTCCTCTTAAAAATAGTGGCCAGAAAAAGTATGTGAGCCCTTTGGAATTACCTGTTTTTCTGAATTAATTGGTTATAAAATGTGATCTGATATTTATCAAAGCCAGAAGTATAGACCAACTCAAGGTGCTAAAGCTAATAACACAAATAATTATAATTTTTCATGACTTGATTGAACACATACAATAAACACTTAAAGTGCTTGTGGAAAAAGTAAATGAAATCTTGGATTTAATGACTGGTTGAACCTCCTCTGGCAACATAGCCTCAAACAAGCACTTGTGGTAGCTGCGCTTCAAAGATGCTAAATGTTCTGGAGGAAACTTGGACCATTCTTCTCACAGGACTGCTTCACTCACCTCAGCCATAATCTTAGGATATTTGGGGTAAGTGGCTCTCTGAGCTCATTTGACAGTAGCTCCATTGGGTAAAGGTCTGGGCTCTGACTGGGAAACTCCCAAGGGAAGATTTTCTCAGTTGGAAGTCATTCTGCAGTAGATCGAATTCAGAGTTTCGGGTTACTGTCCCTCTGCATCACCTAACTTCTACGGAGCTTCAGCTGCTGTAGTAGCCTTTTTACACCTTACATAGTGCTGCGTTTAATTCCAACACAATTCAACCTTTTGACATTTATTGGTCAAAAAAACATTTTCGCAGTAGCACTGGGGAATGTAAAAATGCTCTTTGGTTACAGAATAGTACTAGACAACTGTTTGATTAGAGGACAAATTGCCCCAGGAGTACATCCCTGTGCAGTTAGCCATAACTGCCCTTTTGAGGGAGCCAATTTTCCGTGTTTTCTTAGTAGGACTCAAAGGCTGAGTGGTTAAATTGATTTGTGTTAAATTAAAGAGAATTTGCAGGCGGGCACGGGTTCCTTTCCCTGATATATGTTTTTACTTTTTTGGCCAGATTCTTCATTTCATTAATATCTACAATGGGGGGATCGGTGTAAAGTTAGCATGGTGCATAGTCAGAATATATAAAATTTTAAAAGTATTGCCAAGGTTAAAAATACCAGAACTTTCTCTTAATGTAGATTTAATGCAATTTAAGGCACGCATATAAAATAATTTTTAAAAAATCTATAGTATTTATTCTGCTCTAATAGTAGCGTAGTTACATGTTGTAGAGTGGGGTGTTAAAAACAGTTACATGATCAGACTTTTTCTTCTCTGTTCACACAGAAGGTCATACAATGTTATATCACATCAAGTATGTAACATTGCCGGCTTTATCTTTCTTTTAAAAGTGATGGCTTTTTGTCATTCACATATACAATGGAAGCATGTTCCTTAGAGCTTTATTAATACCTAACTTTTATGAAAAGATTCGCAATGCTTGTGCAGTATTTGCCAACAGACATATGAGAGGGAGCCATGTAACTACCAGAGAACAGATGCGACAGAACCATACAGAGGTAGAAGGGAGTTTTCTGTTCTGTCATATTCATTATTTAATCCATGTGTCTGAATGAAAATCGGACAAATAATTAGAAAGTTTGATGAGATTTCCTATTTTTCTCTAGCATGAGATCACACTGCTCTATCATGAGAAGAATCTCCTCAACTCAAGTGACCAGGCATGAGTCTGACAATCGTTCACAAGTACTATGGCCATTGTTGCTGCCACTGCTTGTTCATCCCATTTTAAATCCATGACAGTAAAAATTAGATTAGAAAATTTAAAAAATTAGAAAACAAGACTATTGCCTGAAAGTTATCTTGAAGTTTCAAAATCCTCCCTAAAACAGTTTTAACAAAATTTGATCATTACAACCTTCATGAAATGAGGATTAATTGCAGCGCTGCTGTAGTTTTAGCTCGGTGAACCGAATAAACTTGCAACTGAGTCAACAATTTATTGCTAATATGGATCATTCTCAGACTATCCTCATTTTCCATGACTCTGCTTTCATTTGCAGTGTCTTTCTGATATTTGACCGTCAAACCTATGTTGATAATGTATCGCAGAAAATGTGGAATCATCTTTTCTGAATTTTACCAATGATGCCAGTTAGCTTGCATGAACAATTTATCATGGCTATATGTTAGAGCTGTTGTAGGACAGCTAGCTATGGCAGACAGTTAGCACTTCTGGATGCTCACAGGAGGAAACTCGTTCTCATCGTCCAGACACACAGGTCCAGCGGCGAACTCGTGCTCTGGAATGACCTCGCCTTTCTTTGCCCCACCATCTTCAGAATAGCCTGGATGGAAAAAGATGAGAGAGGCAGACAAATTATTAGAACAACCTACAGGATTCATTTGTGGCATTTTAAAGATTAGAAACTTAAGACCGAAAGGGAATATATAGCCGTGCATTAAGGAGTTACAGCATCGCTATGGAGCCTATGCATGTAGCAGTTGTAAGTGCTCCGCCTCAAAATTCATCTGTTTATCAGGATTATAGTGGGTACAGAAATACCAGAGACTGCAAGAACAGTAACTGGACAGTTCTGTGCTTTCTCCTACAAATTTCTGATACTGGTTGAGACTGCTCATAGTGAAGACAATATTAAAGGATAAGGCCAGCGATTTTTTTATATCTTTCTCAGTGTCATCAAATCCCTCGAAAAGACCAAAACAACATAAAAAATATGTGTATCCTACTAATATGCAATGTCCATGTATCCAAAACTTGATATATCTGATGTATTTCTGTGCCGTAGAGCTCCATTGTTACCCATCACTTCGAGTTCTTTGAGAACGTCTGGGAGTCTGATCAGTACAACCAGTATGAATATACAGTATGTAGAAAAAAAGATGGAACTGTACTCGTCTGATCCGGAGTCTTCAGAAGAGGAAATACAACAGATGTACAGAGAGGGAGAGAGTGAGGCCAACAGCCGACATTAAAGAAGGAGGAGAAAGACTATTGATATTCGAAATCAACAGCAAAATGAATATAGCCCTCCCTTAAGTGCTCCTTCAGAAGCTCCGCGCCTCAAATTCATGGATGCGCATAGTCAAGACATCAACAAAATCTAAAACTGTAGAGTAAAAAAAGTGAGAGAAAGATGTTTAGGTTGTTTTTACAAAACTAAGGTGACAGACGAGTGGAGCATAGATTTATAGCTAAATTATCAAGGAAGGTAACATTATGTGGGCATATCATTTCCAATTATGTAAAAATACAAATAATCCCACTGTGCTAGCAAACTTGCACTTTAAGGTCTCCATGGCTATAAAACCTTTTGCACGGTTACAGACAAATTCCGTGATATAGACCAAACAATGAGACAGAGGACTGGGTTTACGCTTATGCTGGATTCATGCTTCTGTTTTGAGGCTATGCAGAGCCAACGCCGTGGCCACCAGGATTGGCCTACGCCGTTGTGAGCATTTATACATCTGCATCGGTGTCACTCAGAGGATATTGAGGGAGATGCTCAGTATGACAGCACTGAAGAAGAAGCTGGAAATGCGATGCTACCAAGCCGATTTGAATAGCTTATTCCACCTTTAACTTGACCCCATTGACTGATAGCAAAGCACTGAGCATCCACAGCAGAACTTGAGGAGACTGTTGCAGCTGTGGTCAGTGTTCATCAATGCATGTTGAGGCAGAATGTGGAGGATGCAATGAACTGGACATTCTGGAGCCCATACTGCAGGAGTTGCAAGATGGGAGAGACCAGGATAAATGTTCATAGGTCAAACATCACCCAGACCTAACAAACTGGAAGCATAACACCGAAGGAACCTGAGGAAAAGGTTGATAATGGTGTGGTCTGGACATTCCAACATCCAGGTACAGAGAATTAACTGTGTACAAATTTAAAAAGTTATTTTCAGTAGAAACTGTGTTCCCAAGCATGCGCAGTGGCCTCTGCCATACAGGAGCTCTTTCCCAGAGATTGTGAAAGTCCTAGCTATTAGTCTGTTGAGTGATTGCTAAGTAAACAGTGCCATGCGTCACCAAATTTGTGGCTCATTTATGTGTTTGTAAGTTTTTTAGACAACAATGGAATTTTATGGCACAGAGGAATAAAATATATCAGGTTTTGGATACACACTATACTTAGTTGAACACTTTAATTGCAGTTTTGGGTTTTTCATGGGATTTGTTGACAATAAGAAACATATGTAAAATACAGAAAAACTGACATACATAAATTATTTTTAACAAGTGAAAGGGGCCCAAGGACATTCAGACCTAGTTTTACTTGACCTGAGGATAATTAGAAATGTTCCAAAGGGCCTGATCTTGTATCGGGTCTTCGTTTAGGAGCCTATACTGGACCCATGAAAATAGACTTTTAAGAGTCTTCAAAAAATTTGAAAGCTCATGTATATACGCAAATATTTCAATCCCTCCGAGGACAGACCCAAAGGTGTAGGTGTACCTGTGGGAATTGCACCTGTTTCTCATGTTTGTGTGACTGTAGACCCCAACATGGCTACTATATTTCTTAAGAAAACCTACATCCTGAAGGAGGTCAGCTGAGAGGGAAGTCAAGCCATTTCCCTTAGGCACAAACTCGCAAAAGGAAGACTTGTCTGTAACGACTAACCAGTGAGGGTTGCTGTAACAGGTCCAGAGGCTAGTAAGGCAGCAGTCTCAGCGTAGGATGGACAGGCCTGTGCTGGCCCTGTGACCTGTGACCCTTCTGACTCTGTTTCTTCACCCTGATCATCATCAACACCAAAGAGCCTAAAAGCAAGAGAGGACATAGTAACAAAAGCGGTAAATCAACTTTACATTTGACTTGTTTTCTTGAGTCTTTCAAAGAATAGTAGAACACTGGATATTTGTGATGAAGTAAAGTTTTTAGTTTTACAATTTTCCCTAATCTGCTAATGGATCACAGTGTTCAGCTACCGACCAGAAGTGTATGACTTTGGGGAAAAACACAAAGAGTCTTCTTTGCTTCAGTGGCTTTCAAATTATCTATAAAGCACATGATAGCTTCTAGATTCAGGGGCAAAGGCAAAGCAGTACATTTCCACCCGGTGGTAATATACCATCTGTATCTGGATTCCTTCTCTGGATTATGAGATCTAATAAAAAGGGTAAGATGTTTTACATTAAGAGATGAAAATCAAGCTCATTCCTTGTAAAGTTTGGAAAATTCTTTATTTCTTAAAAATGCA
This sequence comes from Istiophorus platypterus, assembly GCA_016859345.1. NCBI lineage: Eukaryota > Metazoa > Chordata > Actinopteri > Istiophoriformes > Istiophoridae > Istiophorus > Istiophorus platypterus. Next base: position 23,086,698 of record CM029112.1, on the reverse strand, counting down.
TTGTTTTACAAATCAACATCAGCAGACTTGATTGAAAATATGTCTGTCAAAAAAATAAGCCTAGTACCATCCTGTCTACAAGAAAGTCTATGAACTACGAATACTGCTCAATGGATAAGAAGAACTTTGGATTTGTGAATGAATGAATAAAGCCATACAGTATATGTTGAAACATTAATCTACAAATTAAAACATTGAATCAGAGTGCAGAGCCCCCCTCCTCCCTCCCTGCTGTTAAGTTCAGTGTTTAACATCCATCCAACCCTTGTGAAACCCTTACCTGTGTTTGTGGGCCAACATGCACTCGCCTCCATCCACTGGATCCAGGTTATAGATAAACAGGTGTCCGTTGGCCGTGGCCACCAGCAGCCGTGGAAGCTTCTGGATCCTAAAACACGAGATTGCGTTTCCATTACAACTGCTTGGAACAATCATAGCCATTCACTTTAGTTCACACCAACAGAGATTGGTCAGTCAGTTACCAAAGTGTCAACCCTGATCAAAATCCTCAGTGGGGCTTCAAATCCAAATACTTTACAATGTCTCACTCAGTCTTTTCTAAGTGCAGCTTTCATCATTTTCAAGAGACCTAACATATAAATAACTACAAGAAAGAAAAGATTCAGTTGAGATCTGTGATCAACTGTTGTTGGACAAGAAGCCAACAATCCCACAGTTTTTAGTGTCAGCCACTAAATGAATCAACATTAGCACTATATAAATAAAGCCTATCTAACTGATTTTCATAATCCTATAGCTCCAACCTGAAAATGAGTCGAGCAACAGAAGATATAAACTGTTGACTGTTGATTGATATTAACCGTTGTGTCACATTTAAGTAACAGACTAACAAACTGACTAACTAACTGATCCAAATAATGGAGACGCTGATTCAAAAATATGAGCTTAATGAGCTCAATATATTGATTTGATCTACATAAAAATTTGAATTGGAACTCTCTTGTATTTAACATTAATTTCAGCGTAGCTTTTACAGAATTATTATTATGTATATGAATATTAATTAGCTACAGCTGATATAAAGTAAGGGGTTTGGGGTTGGCAATTATAACAAGTGCCAGCTTGAAATGAGAAGTTTCTAATGTTACCTGTATGTTTTCAACATTGGTCTTTGCCAGTAAAAAAAGAGCCAGGGGAGATAAAGAGGTTCAATAAAAGATTAAGTAGTGTTGGAGCCGATCAGAATCCGGTATCAAAACTCAACTGTGTATTGGGACCCAACTCAATAAGCAGGGATGGATTTATATTCTCTTCCCTCTCAAGGTAAAAAAACAAAACTAGTTCTGACAACAATACACTTACAAGAACACATACATGACAGAATGACAGAGTGTAATGCAAAAAGTACAGCCCCTGGTTTCTAAGATCACAGAGAAGCTCACATAGTCAGGGTGCAGACATTTCTCTGGCCAAACGAGAGGAGGTGAACGGTGGCGAAGGCCCGATCCTGGGTCATCATTCCAGATACCTGAGCAGGGAGGTAGCTGCTGGCGGCTGAGAACATCTTCCCCATATAGGCTGTCCAGGTGGCAGCCTCATCCCCTCCACTGTATACAGGGTAAGTAAGTTCATCCCACAACTTGTTTTACACTCTGGTGATTGCAGTGTTTTAAGATCTGATAAAAACTTTGACCAGGGTTACAAAAATAAAACCCAAATTGTAATAAGTCATCATTTTTCACCCAGTGGGTCACAGATCTAAAGGTTCTTGCTCCACGGTTAAGGACACGTGTTTGTGTGATGGTGTGTGTGTGAGTGAGTTTACCCTGGTCCAAGCTTTTCCATTTTAAAAATATGCACCGTCTCTGTGTTGCTGGAAGCACAGAGAAACTGGCCGTCAGGACTGAAGGATAAAGAGCTTATACTGACATACCTGCAGAAAAACAGACAGACATAAAGACACACACATATACACAGAAACTTACACAAGGGCTTGAGAAATAATAGCGATAATAATAGTTGAAGTGGATAATTAACTTTGACCATGTGCTATTAGATGAGAATTCTGACCTGATCAGCCTACTCTGCTCTTGAGGATCTGAGCCAACAGAGATCATTTGTCATTTAATAACTATAATCAGTCATCAGGATGCAATACCGATCTGTTTGCTATCCAGCACGGTTAGAACGTCTCCATGGGCTGGTTTCACAAAGATAGACTTTGGCTATCAATTAGCGCTAACTTCAGAAAGTGGTTTAAATTTAGTTCACTTTAGTTCTTGACTGAGTAGGACTAATTTACAATGAATTAATTCTCGGTAAATTAAGATTTCAAACTAAAGCCACTGCTTTAAAAAGCTCAGTGATGGCACAAAGTAGTTTCTAATCCCGCAGTCGAGAGGAGCATCAAAGACGTCCAAAAGGACATAAAAACAAGGTACAAGATGCAAAGAAAGAAATATTCCAAAGAAAGAAAGGAGGAGGGCCACAGGAAAAACTTAAAAACACTATGGAAACGATGCTGAAGATATACTGTGGGCAGTCGCCTCAGTTTTTGGGAATAAATGATGAACAGGAAAGCAAAGTTTGTAGGGTCAGCAGTGATGCGTCTACTGGAAATCCTACACTCCCATGTCTGAGAGCTGGTTCTGACAACAGCCGACCGAGCTGGCAGTGAAAAACGGAGAACAATGACTCCTAAGAGGTGAACACAGGTAACATTAGGCAGCATGTGTGAAATCTGACCTCTTCATGCCACGGCGGAACTCAAACAGACGCAGGCCATCAGGAATGGAGAACACTCTGATCACAGTGCCCTGTAGAGATAGATGGACAGTGAGGTGCCATCTTTACTTTGGTTAACAAAAGATGCATATTTTATAGCAGAGGTTGCCTTGACTTTTGAACTTGTTGATGTAGCGCAGCTGCTCTTCCCTAGTGTCGATCTTTAGTCTCTCTCCATTTATAATCTATGTATGTAACAAGAGTAAGCCCTCGAGGCTACAGGCTACAGATACTCTTGTGTCTTCAAACATTAAAACACTTTCAAAGAAACATTGTACTGATGGTTTTGTTTTTACTCACAAAGTTATAAAAGTGGCTTGGCAAAATGCAGGTTTGGTGTCAGGGTGATAGTAAAGGGCCATGAGGTCATTTAAATGTAAATTGTGAATTGTCTTGTGAAAACAAATGTAAACTTAAGGCACACTCAGCTTTTAAAATCCCTTACCATGTAGAAAAGTGCTGTTCAAAGAAAAAATATGGCCTGATGGTGGTGTAAGAGGTAAGGTCAGGAGGCCATCACAATAACAAGGATTCATACCCTTGGGACCATTAACATCATTTAGTGGACCAAAGAGTTGGTGTATGGGGCAGACCGCCACCATGGGACCGGCTCTTGTCCCACCTTCTGGATAAATATACAGTTAGATTCATAAAATTTTGGATAATGACAGCTTTTTGGCAATTTTGCCTCTGTGCACAACCACAGCAGATTTGAAGGGAAAAAAACGGAGATCTGACTGAAGTGTAGGCTGTCAGCCTTAATTCAAGGGGTTTTAGAATTATTTTACATTTAACCTTTAGGAATTACAGTCTTTTTTTATCCATAGTCCTCTATTTTCAGCGGCTAAGAAGTAATTGGACAATTGAAAGTTGATCAGTTTCATGGCCAGATGTGGCCTGTTCCATCATTATTTCTTGACAAATTAAGCAGATAAAAGGTCTGAAGTTGATTCCAAGTGTTGAATTTACATTTGGTAGCTGTTCATGGGAACTTTTAATGTGTGTTCCAAAGAAGTGTTGATGCAAATGGAGGATGCCATGGTTAGGCTGAAAAACAAAACAAACCTCTGACAGATGCAGAAACTTTAGAAGTGGACACACAAGTGGTGAGCTCCGAAACACCAAAAGACCTGGAAGACCACAGCAGATTACTGTGGTGGATGATTACAGAATTCTTTCCATGGTGAAGAACAAACCCTTCACAATGTTTAACTAGGTCAAGAACAGTCTCCAGGAGGTAGGCATATCATTGTGTAGGTCTACCATCTAGACACACCTTCATGAATGTAAATACTGAGGGTTTACCACAAGATGTAAACCACTGGCAACACTTAAGAACAGAAAGACCTGATTAGACTTTGCCAGAAAACATCAAAAAAAGCCTGAACAGTTCTGGGAAAGGATTCTTTGAGCAGAGGAAACCAAGATTAACTTGTACCAGAATGATGGGAAAGGAACAGTGTGGAGAAGGAAAGAAACAACTCATGTTCCAAAGTCACTGCACCATCTGACAAACACGGTGAAGGCATTTTAATGGAATGGCCATCTATGGCTGCCATTGGAACTGGGTCACTGGTGTTTATTGATGATGTGACTGCTGATAAAAGCAGCAGTATGATTTCAAAAGTGTATATGATTATACTATCTGCTCAGATTCAGCCAAATGCTGCACAACTGTGACGAACTATGACTCTGAAGTGTATAGGGCTATACTATCAAAACATACTGCAAAGCAACCCAAGAGCTTCTTGATGCAAAGAAATGGAATATTCTTCGTTGGCCATGTCAGTCACATGACCTCAACCCTAGTTGAAGGCAGCTCCAGTAAAGGCCTGGCAAAGCATCTCAAGGGAGCAAACACAACATTTGGAGATGTTCATAGGTTCCAGACTTTGTGCAAGTATCTAAAATAATCCTATATTTATAATTCTGTTGGTTTGTCCAATTACTTTTGAGCCCCTAAAAATGAGAGAATATATATAAAATGGCAGTAATTCCTAAATGGTTAATGTAAAATTTTTGTAGAATTCCATGAATTAAAGCTGAAAGTCTGCTCTCCAATCGAATGATTCTTTCATTTCAAGTCTGCTGTGGTTGTGTAAAAAATTGCAAAGTTTGTGTCACTGTCCAAATATTTGTGAACCTAACTGTACAGACAGTTTTCTATCTCAAGTATTGAAAAGCGGGAGACTTCAATAGGTTAGTGGTCTCTGTTGGCTCTCCCTTACTCTCTCTGAGGCGCTTGCAAGTTTGGTTGCGGGGGCGTTGAAGGCGAGAGCTGCCACAGGACTGTCATGCGCTGGGATCATTGTCACTGTGTTCTAAAATGAGTGGATGACACAGGAGACAGAAAAAAGAATGTTATTCCACATTGACATATAGTTTATGTCAGTTAAAAAAGGCTCTGGAGAAGTTTTTAAACTCTTGTGTATGTATCCAAAACATGATATATCCCCACTGTTGTCCAGAAACTAGTAAAAACATATAATTAGAGCACCACTAATTTCAAATGCACAATTTTTCTTAGGGGAATCTGTAGACATCCCTGTATGTATTTTTATGCTAGCAGTAACTTACACAATAACAAAAACTAAGTCATGACAAAAAAGAAGCAAACCTATTCTAATCAAGTTGGCCCAAACTTGCTCTGCTTTATGAAGAGTGGAGCTGTTCTTTTTCTGACTGAGCTAAAATGAACAGCCAGTGTGGCTGAGGTCTGCCGACATATTTTCAGATAAAAGGATGAGTGGTTGTAGAGAAAATGGAAGGACAGACAGAAGAGATTTCACCCTTTATTAGCTTTCTGCCATATACCCTTGATAATGCACCTTCCCTTGGTCAAGGATACTGAACCAAGAGAGGCCCCTGAGAGTGTCGGTCGGATCTTGGATCCGAGGTAGCTGGTGCCTGTCAGGGATGGTTTTCAGATTCAGTAAGTGATAATCAATGCAAAGGGAACACATATTGAGACTTTGCCTTTGTCATCCTATCCTATCAGTGGCATCTTTAGAGGTGAGAAGTCACCAGGGAGGGTACGCTAAGTGATAAGTTTGGGTCTTCATTTCCTGCTAAGTTCACAGTTATGACGACCCAAAATTGAAAGGAATGGGTTCTTCATTCATTGGCTACACCTCCAACTTTTCTTTTTCTCCACAAGCTCAGTGAGCTCAGACATTGGGAGATGATGGGGAAGTGGGGAAGATGTTTGTCTGTCCAGATCATGTCTATGATGCTGATTTGAGCCCCAGCATCTCTTAAGCATCAACTGCCTTGCATGTTTCTTGCAGTTTGTTGTTTGTTGACATCAGTTGTTTCAGTGGAGGCATGTTGTTTTTGTTTTGATTCGATATGCTTGATGCCACAGCTCCTCCTCCATCCTCTCAAAGAAAAAAGGGGTGGTTTTTTGTTTGACCCATGCAACAACCAGCAGTTCTGATTTCTGAGCTTAGGGTTGGTTTGGGCAACCTACAGCTTTACTGTCCTTTTCGCTGCAAGAGAAGCAGTGACTACAATCTTGTGAGCCTTCCTATTTATCATTCAACATCAGTCTCTCTTCTTCTTCTGGTGTCTTTGGGTTGACACAGGTAAACAGACACATTTGTTTTTTTCTCTGTTCTCACACTTGTAATAGTAATAACTTGAGCTCTTCTATCTCTTACTCTCTGCTATAATATCCAGTTTTTTTTTTTTTTGGTGGTCAGTTTTTTTTTTTTTTTGCTCACATTGATTCTCTTCCTCCCTTAACTTGTACACCATGTGCAGCGGCATACTTTTGGTGTTGTGTTGAACCCTGCCTAAATTTTTGCACACTCTCTTGCTAGTGACTCTTTAATGACATTCTTCAGGATTGTCTCATCTGTAACTGTGCGGTCTGAAAGTAATAGTGTCAGCTCCCTACAAATGTCATTGCATTTTTATCCTATATCCTGATAAACTATGCAGAAAGACATCTGATCCATTGTAATTTTACCTGAATTTTGAGCTAGACCATAATTTTTAGCCATTGACTTGATCAGTTTTCACTTTATATCAACATATTTCCACATAAGGAACCCATATAAGGAAACCTAACAAAATGAGGCTCCTAATGTATAATGACATTGGGATAGCTGCCCCTTCAAGGACATTATTAATACTTTCCCATAACATTTACCTTTTCAATGCACTTAGCAAGCTTACTTGCCAATTTCACTTCATATTGGTTCAGTCTGTGGTCTGTTGCATTGTTCACTGTAGGCTACATAGAACCCTACTTTACTAGCCTGAAAACACTGAATGAAAGACAATAAAAATATAACTGCAATAAAACCAGCTGACTCAATTCTAAATCACTGAGGGTAATGGAAGATAGGACAGTATTTGAGGTGTTCTGTGATTAAATATTGCTTACCAAATTGTTGGCATCATACACTATGATCTCCCCAATGGTGGCACTGCCGGGGTAAGCCAGGTAGGAGTTGGAATGATTGATAGAAAGAGCACAGAGACCTGTAGTAGATGAGATGATTTAAGTATACCCATGAGAAAGAATAGCTGTAAACTTCAACCTGAATAGTGGTTCATGGCAACAGATGGTAATGTCTCCAAAGGAACTTAACCATCAGTTTGCAGTGATCAGACTCACTCTGCTCAACCACTCCAATTGTCCAAAATGAGCAAGAAATGAATGCATCCATGTGAACAAGTTGCTGCCCTTTCACATCAAAGAAGTAAGGTTTTCCATCATTAATTAATCAATATTTATATTAATATTCTTTATAGCCACTTGAACACTAGCTATATAATAATACTAACCAAATGGCTAGCTCTATGCCATCAGGGCATATTTTTTGGTATACGTAGCTAAAACTCCTAAGGTTTAATTTAACAATGCTGCAATAAATCCTCCCTTCATGAAGGTTAAAATGTTCAGTTTGTGCTGAAAAAGTGTTGATTCAACTGTATGATCATTTTGGAGACTGTAGTTTGTGGAGCTGTTGAACTTACCTGCAATACAAAGAGAAGTGTTTCTGTTATATAGCCAAAATTCACCATTGTAAATGAAGTGGACAAAATAACAGAATACCAGAGACACATCAGTAATCATAACCCATCTACGAAAGGAAAACTAAAAGATACAAACAAAGACACATCTGCCTGTGGAGCACAAGAGATCTGATCTATAAAAAGGAACACAACAGCGCCATACCACAGTTATCAGTGGTATATATTAGTATGAATAGGTATATTTGGGTGGAACAGGAGTGGCATACCGTTTATAAGTGCCATAATCGGGTAGCACAACACCAAACCGATAGTCGCCAGTGACATACTACTCAGAATTGTCATATGGAAACAAAACAAGACTGAAAAAATTATCTGACAACTCTATCATCAATATTATTCCATTAATCACTAGGATGTTCGAGATAAATGTCAAAAATCAGTTAAAGGATAATTCCAGTTTATTACAACTCGAGCTACACCTTGTGGCCTTGTGGCCAGTGAGAACAGGTATACACACTTTCGGCTTTCATTAGCCATCTCAACTTTGTATGTATAGTTCCTTTCATACAGGTGAGAGCAATTCAAAGTGCTTCATAGATAACCGATAAACTGATAGGAATTCAGTTCAAATATAAAGAGTAAAAGAAATTTGAGACTAATGCACATGAAAAATAAAAATGGTGAAAAACCACTGAAAATGATTTCAAAAACAATAATAATTGATAAAATTATCAAAAAATTAAAACATTAAAATATTAATTAAATAGACATAACTTGGGACAAGGTCAGAAAACATAGCATACACACCGGCTCATTTAAAAGCATTTAAGGTTGTGAATTTGTTCACAACCTGTCTGGTCACCTTAGTGCGTCTATTTTTGCCCTGTCAGACTTCTTTCAATGATGCAATTTACCTGTTGAGAGCTACGTTATTATTTAAGATGGGAATGACAGCGAAATCTGTAATGAGCTGGATTTTTTTTTTTAACCTCTCAGAGGTTGTTTCAGTTCTCTAGTCCTAAATGTGTGTGTGAACCACGTCTTTGCATTTCCCATAGCTTGATATTGTGTCTTACCTGAGGGGTTGGATGGAGTGTCAAGCAGAGTCTTGAGCAGCTTCATGTCTTTGATGTTGTGGATATAAATGGACTCTTCAAGGCACACCACAAGTCTCTGCAAGACACAGCAGCCCTCAGGTCATAACACTGTAATGTTGTTAGCTTCTATAGCTAACATCAGTGTAATCCCACTCATGATAGCAATGGTTTTCAACCTTGTCATGCCCCTTGAATAATCAGGTTGATGTACGCACCCCCCCTAACATTAGCTTAATTAGATGACTTGTGTCACACAATATGGCAGCGCCAGTTGTCATTTTACCCACTGAAATTGATAAGTGCTTGCTAGAAAGGAGAAGCTCCTTTTACCTTTTACCTTTTTACCTCAGTTACAAAATTATATACAAATTTCAAGTAGGGAATCAATCTAGCAGTTTTATCAGTGTAAACTGCATATTTAGTGTGCAATTACAAAGCGTGACTAAGGGGGACGAGAGAAAAGGTCAGTTCAAGTTCTGGAAGGATACATATGAATGGCTCTGAGGCTCTATGCAGAGAAGGGTGCTATGGGTAACTCTAGATTGAAGAGTTTTACAGTTTATGCAGGGTAAGATTTTAAAAATGTGCAGCTATATCTGATTGTGCTGTAGTTAAATTTAAAGAAGTGATTCCATCAGTACTAAATTCCCAGCCATATCCCAATATAACAGAGTATGCTAACTTTAGCACCTCCCATATAGATCAGCTTGTTGACAGCGCTTCAGGCTCAATAGGAACAACACTCAACTCTATCGCTCCTCTTAAAAAGAAGATAATGAAACAAAGGAGTTTAGCTCCATGGTTTGACTCCCAAACCCGTGTATTAAAACAAACAAAATGAAAACTTGATAAGGCGCTTAACTAAACTGGAACAATCCCGCTTAGCCTGGCATGACACTCTTAAAATTTACAAGAAGGCCCTCAGCGATGCCAGAGCAGCATAATACTCATCTTTAATAGAGGAAACTAAAAAAAGCCCTGGTTTGTTTTCAACACCGTAGCCAGGCTGACCAAGAGTCATAGCTCGATTGATCCATTTATTCCTGTAGCTCTCAGTAGTGATGATTTCATGAGCTTCTTAATGATAAAAATTTTAACTATTAGAGACAGAATTCACCTCCTCCTGCCCTCAACTGGCACTAATATTTCCTCAATCACAGAAACAGTAGAAACAGCCGTAACACCTGATATATACGTGGGCATTTTCTCTCCTATCAACCTTCAGCAACTAACTTCAGTGATTTCTTCATCTAATCCATCAACCTGTCTCTTAGACCCCATCCCAACCAGGCTGCTTAAGGAAGTTCTACTCTTAGTTAGCACTTCTCTATTAGACATAATAGAGGTTAGAGGTGAAGGTTTTGAATTATCTCCAAACCACATCAGATAAAGGACTTGTCTCTGTACTTGTTCTGTTAGATCTTAGTGCCGCATTTGACACTATTGACCATCAAATCCTATTACAAAGACTGGAGCATTTTACTGGCATCAAAGGAATCGCTCTTAGTTGGTTAAGTCCTGCTTATCAGATAGATTACCTTTCATGCATGTTAATGATGAATTCTCCATCTACTCAAAAGTTAGTCCTGGAGTTCCACAAGGTTCAGTGCTTGGACCAGTTCTATTCACCAAATATATGCTTCCTTTAGGCAACATTATCAGGAAACACTCCATAAAATTCCACTGTTATGCAGATGACACCCCATTGTATCTATAAATGAAGCCCGACAAATCCAAACAGTTAAAATTCCAGCATGTCTGGATGACCAGGAACTTCCTACTATTGAAATCAGATAAAACAGAAGTTATTGTGCTTGGCCCACAAGACAATAACCTCAGAAACACATTATCTAATGATATACTTGATGGCATCTCTCTGGCCTCTAGCACCAACGCTAGGAATCTTGGAGTTGTCTTTGATCAGGACACGTCCTTTAACTCCCACATAAAGCAAACTTCAAGGACTGACCTTTTTCACCTATGTAATCAGGCACATCCTTTCTCAAAATGACGCAGAAAAACTAGTAGATGCTTTTCTTACTTCTAGGCTCGATTATTGCAACTCCCTGTTATCAGGCTGTCCCAAGAAAACATTAAATAGTCTCCAGCTGATTCAGAACTTTGCTGCGAGAGTAATGACAAGAACCAGAAAGAGGGATCATATATCTCCTGTGTTACTTTCTCTGCATTGACTCCCTGTGAAATCAAGAATACAATTTAAAATCCTCCTCCTCACCTACAAAGCCCTTAATGGCCAGACACCATCCTGTCTTAAAGAGCTCATAGTACCTTATTATCCCAGTAGAACACTTTGCTCTCAGAACACAGGACTACTAGTGGTTCCTAGAGTCTCCACAAGCAGAATGGGAGGCAGAGCTTTCAGTTATCAGGCTCCTCTACTGTGGAACCATCTTCCAGTTTGGGTCCAGGAGACAAACATCCTCTCCGTTGTTTAAGACTTGGCTTAAATCCTTCCTCTTTGATATAGTTTATGGTTGGAGTCTGGATCCATGGCTGCAGATCCACCTACTGCCCCATGAACCTTATCAACACCCGCTGCTTTAATTATTATGATTACTACTGTTACCATTTCTTTTAGACCTATTAGTAATATTATTAGCCCTGTTATTATAACTACAGTACATATAGCTATTAGTCCCATTATTGTCCAATGCTCTCTCTCCTCCCTCCTGCCCCCCCTTGTCCCTCGTTCTCTCCCTCTCCCTCTCTCTCTCTCCCTCTCTCTCTCCCTCTCTCCCTCTCTCTCCCTCTCTCCCTCTCTCTCCCTCTCCCTCCCTCTCTCCCTCTCTCCTCTCTCAACCCAGTCGGTTGAGGCAGATGGTCGCCCACCATGAGCCAGGATCTGTTCAGTGTTTCTACCTGTTAAAGGGAGTTTTTTGTTGCCACTGTCTCCAAGTGCTGCTCATGGGGGAAATGTTGGGTCTCTGTAAATAATAACTATAAAGAGTCTGGTCTAGACCTGCTCATATGAGAAGTGCCCTGAGATAACGTCTATTATGATATGGCGCTATACAAATAAAATTGAATTGAAATGAATTGTATCTTGCATGGAGAATAGACAGGTGTCTGCTGACAGACTTACGCTCACATGTGGCAAGCCTCACATCACATCCCCAATATAAATGGTTTAAAAGAGAGACTGTTAGACAAGATACTTCTGTTTCGGATCGGATGTGACTAACAGCCATGTGGGACATTACTAACAGAAACTACTTTCAGACAGAAGATATAACATGGGTCTAGTGATGTGTATTAACCCACACCATACTCATCAATATATTGGACTGTTGGACATTTGTAAAATCTTATATAAATGGTGACAACAAGGGTCCAGCCTGAATCCATTACAGGATTTCCAAATCAACACTGCCTAGCCAAACGTCACATTTGACGTCTATAATGATAATGGATGTTGTTTGTACTCACCATGAACTTGGCAGTTACAAACAAGCTTACATGTATGTTATACTTGCACGCCTCACAACAGAATCAATCAAATTCCTGAATAGCAAAGCGACCCGTGTCAAAACCCACATCCAACCCTGGTCAGTAGGAGGGTTATGAAGGAGAGTTGTGTGATGTAGCTGACCCATAAAGACAGACGCCAAATTCAGGTTTAACCCTTGTCACTATGTCGGTCTGAATGTGGTATTAGAGGTTCAGTGTGTGAATTAAATGAGATGAACTAGATGAGATGAACTTACATGGACACACAATATTCAAGGGTTTCGGCTGTGAAACAGTGGAGCTCACCTGTCTGTTTAGCTTGACAGCAAGGATGTTGTTGGGGTAATTGTAGTTGCAGATTTCCGTCCCCTTCTTGAAATGGTAGATGTTCATTCGCTGCGGCATGTTAGTGCTGACCACAACTACCAGACTGCTAGAGAAGAGACGCTCCACAATGTAGACATCTGGAGTTTCTACTGGGGAAGAACAGGGGGCAGACAGGCAGTGATGGAGACACGGCTGTAGTACCACCCGTCAAAAAGATCACATACAGCTAAACGTGATGGCTTTTAGTTAAACCCAAGGGTGTAATAAGAGAGGTAATACCATGCTCTCACTAAGCTGTACTACCAGCATTTCCCAGTGGCCACTAACATTATTGCTACTAAAAATCCCCTGTGTATTTTGGAAGGAAGTGGAGGGGGAAGTGATTGAGTCAAGGCCAGCATAGACAAACAAAACAATTATCAACATGGAACAACAAACAGCTGGCACAGCTGTAGATCTGGATGTTGGAAAATTCAAGAAGCACACCCCAAACTGAAGGGAATATGTACGTCTGCAGAGGCCAGCGTGAGAAACACGGAACAGATGTTACTATCCTTCGGTTCATTATTGTTCACTCAATGTTAAAAGCTGCAAAACAAAACAAAAAAAAGAAAACACAATAAGCCTTACATGTGGCTGACAAAAAAGTTAATGGTGTCTGTAATATCTGCTATAAACAGAGACCTATACACATATAAAATAAATATTAACCATCAAAGAAAAACAGTACATGAAATGACTGTGACTATTGTTTATGCCATTGTATGGAGGATGGACCACCTGAGTTAAACAACGACCCGAGGGAAACCCTGTGTGAGCATTAACAACCTTTCCTAAATGATGGGCATCCACTACTGGTTGACCCTGTTCTGCTTTTTGGACCGAGGTCGCCAATACTCCATTGCATGAACTGATTATGAAACAGAGAGCCCCCTGGCACAGAATTCTCTGGCCCCACACCCACAGAGAGACGTCACAGCCATGATGGTTGTAGACATTTCGCATCCCTTTCAATGGGTTCTCCTGGTTAACAACAACTTTTGAAGTGCAGCCATTGGTTCATAAATTGCCACAACGAACCCACTATACTAACTATATTATACTATTATATACTCCATATCATAGGATATCTAAGATGCAGCTTCTATTTTCTTAAAGCGGAGCTTTTGTGCTGATTTAAATTGATACACTAACTTAACTACCTGTTAATGAAATGTTACTCTGGCCTCACATTGCTGTGGAGCTGTAACATGAAGGAAAAAATCAACAAATAATACACATTAAAACTGGTTGGCAGATACGTAATATTTGAAAAAAAAAAAGTGTTATTGGGATATCGCTCAGTTTTCAGACTTATAACTAAAGTCTGTGACTTTTCAGCAAGAAACGTTATTAACAGTCACTGCATTTCAGCTTTACATCCCACGTGAAAACTTTTTCTCGTTGCTCTGAAACAGCTTTTAGATGACTGACATTTTATCAACAGTTCCAGGTTACGTTTTTAACTGGCTATAGCAAATAAATTCAACACAAAATATTAAAAATCATTCAAATTGCATTATATCTAGAACAAGGCAAATGCTATCAACCGATTTTAATTGATATATCGGTATAGGTGTATATGTCGGCAAATATGTAACAAGAAATTGCAGTGTAGAAATATCAAAACTTAGGTAATTAGATTTTTAATTCTCAGATATAGAAATAACTACTTAATCCAATATCTGTTCAATTCCAATTTTGTCCTATAATGCTATTTGTACTGTAGCTGACTTAAGTTATGAGTCATGCCATCATACAAATGCATTAAATACTCACACTAATAATCTTCCCAACAAGTCAGGTTGACATTAACCAGATCCCAGTGTAATGTCTGATCCACAGTCCTGCTGGACCTGAATCTGCAGATTACAAATCATACAAACCCATTCTGAGGAAACTCTCCTCCTTTTATTTGCCATGGGAGACTGCTGCCAACAAACATGAGTTCTGTGTAATTGTGGCAAACACTGAGCATCCAGCCACTAAAACCCTAAAATGACCCAGTGAGTGCTGTGATGTGGAGATACAGACTTCCTGATGGTCTCATTGCTGAGATAATCCCTGCTAAGGGAATTCCGTTCTTCTCCCAGTTTTTCATGTAGTTTTGTTGTGGGTCAACATAAACTCATCATAATTATATGGAGATTAATGCTCTGATGTGGTTCTACTCTGATTTAGCAGAAACTTGGTTAAGATGTCTGGCTTCCTCCCACATTAAATTGGTGATTGTAGCTGTGTCTCCATCCAAATGCTGTGTGACTGTTAAGCACAACTAAAACAATCACTGTTTAGTTTTTTAGTTTTATTTATTATGATTACAGAGTAAGTAAGCACCTGGTGCACAGACTCTGGGACAATAAAGGGTAACTTGATTTAGACAAAGACTTAAGAAGAAACTTAGGAAGTTTCATGGAAACAAGTTAACCTCAATAAGAACTGTCTATATTGTATGAACAATACAAAGATTACATCCTTTGGGTAAATGTAACCAGTGTTTGGCATTCTTTCCCATAATAACTGTTGTATGGAAAACTGAGAAGTGACGCAGCCTCATCCGCAACAGACCGGTCAGTGTGGGATAGATATTACAACAGCTTAGTTTACACAAAAGCACAGTGTTTTCAACCTGTTTCTCACATAAACTATAATGAATTCAAGTAAATGATCTACCAGAGGCACCTGAATGATTCTGGCGCTCATGCTGTCATGATTTAATGCTTAACATGACATATGGGACAGATTAAAAGAGAAACTCAGTAAAATGTCAGTATTCCAGTACCAGCACTGAATGGACTGTCTTATTTGATTGACCAAAATTATGTTTAATAAGTTTTAAACTCAAATGTTTTCTCAAATAAATGTGGATGGATGTTTAGCCCACACTGATGCAAAGTGCAGAGTCAAAGAGCAATACTGACCACTCTCATGGATGCAGTCCAGTTTTTCCACCATGGTCAGAGAAAAAAGCTTGTAGCCAGTCTTTGTTCCCAAAGCCAGTGACCTGCAGTACAGACACAGACACAGACACAGACACAGACACAGACACAGACACAGACACAGACACAGTATACCTAGCATTAGTGCAACTGGAAAGCATCTGTAAACCTCAAATTTCTCTCACTATCAGCTGTGGACATTCTTAGCAAAAAGGAATGAATCTAAATCAATGCACTTCATCTCAAAATACAGGGAATATTGGACAAGACAAGATGTAAGGTGGCTTTGGATGCATTCAGTTGCAATTCCTCACACGGTCTTAGACCCTCTTCCTCTCTACAGAGAACGGCCTAGTGGTGAAAGTTGTCATGTAAAAGAAGGGAGGGGATCAGAGGAATTTGTAATCAAACAGCCCAGAAGTTATCAAGTTAAAGTGGTTAGACAAAAAAAAAAAAACCAGTTTGATCAAGTTTCAGTCAAGTTTTAATCTGGTTCTTTAAGTTGTAATGGAGATGCAGTAGTTATTTTGTGATGACATGACCCCAAATATGTGATATGGTGTGACACGATGTGACATAACATAATGACACATGATTTGTGTCCTGTGTTTTCCCAGTATGTGGGAACAAAACGAAATGTAAGATAAATCACCATTTGAATTTTTTGCTAATGATTTAATATTTAAAGATGTCACCACACAATGTGTCCTCCAGGAAAAGATCCTGAGTGAAACATTTACTCAGGGTAACGACTGAAGTGAGGGCAATCACTGAATGTTCTTTTAATGCCTTGTCAAACAACCAACTTTATGACTCTTCCTATCTCTTACCTGCTCATATAGCCTTTCACCATATACACTGACTCAGTGAACACTGAAGTCCAAAGAGACGAGCTGTAACCGGTTTGAGACATCGGTTTCTTTTACACCAGTAATTTTCTTAACAGCCACCTGTGCCTTCATTCCCTGCTGTAACATCTGTTCATTCCCTTCCTGTCTCATCCTGTTCTTAACAGGACAAAACCCGCAGAACTACACCGAAAGTAAAGCATAGTTTCACTGCGATTGTTTGATATACGTAGCTTTCTCCCTGATGTTCTAACTATTTTATAAAGTAAAGAGTTGATTGCAATTTTGGGAGAGGAAATGAGACATTATAAAGAACTAAGGGATAATTCTATGCTGAAACAAAACCATAAAAATTATCCATCTGCATTCCTCTGCTTTCTGCAAACTGTTACTGCCACAATAGCTGGAGATCAATATGTTAAGAGAGGGCAGCTTCGCTCATACCCAGACAGACAGAAAACATTTGAATACACGTAAATCGTTCTTCCACAATATCCTGCGCTTATCTTTGGATTCCTCAGCATTTATACGAAATGAAAAACATGTCAGTCAGAGGCAGGCTTATGTGTGACATCCACAGGGCGGAGCTCATTTAAGATAAAACAACTCTCTGTATTACCTCTGTGACCTATCTTGATGACTTATCTCTGTCACCCAACTGAGCCAGGTACAGACTCACTCCCCCTGCTGGCCGGGAGTTTCACATCCCCTCACATACTGTGAGTCCTAATCATCCCCACCACTGAAACAGCTTGTATAAAAGTGTAAATGACATACAGCTGAATAATGATTCATGTAAAATATCAGTTTTATAGTGTGTCACCATCGGCACTTGTGAATCTGATAGAATGGCTATGACGGCCCGAACTCCTCAAGAATCAGTTCTCAGACCTCTTTTGTCCAATCTCTGCATGCTGCCTTAGGGCCAGATTCTACAGAACAACACTGATTAGCATATTTATGCTTATGATGCACCTTATGTATCTCCAACAGACTCACTCTGCTATTGTTAAGAAGATATAAATTATTGGATGTGCCAAAATTTTCTTCAATTAAATAAGAACATAACGGAGAGTGCTGTGTTTGGTAACAAAGAGAAGAGAATTAGCGTTAATAAACAACTCAAATCTTGGGCTCTAAAGACAAAAGACGGATATTTCTTTCACCCAGCCATACCAAAGAAATCGATAAAATAGCCCTCTATCACCTTAAAAATACTGCCAGAATTGGGGGGGGGTTTAGTGTTCCAAAATAACCAAGAAACTCATCGATGCGTTTATTTCCAGTGGGTTGGACTTCCCAAGAAGACCATTAAATAGCTGCTGCTCCTTCAGAATGCTGCTGCTAGAGTTTATTCCAGGACCAAGAAGAGAGTAGTTCAGGCCCAGAATACATCTCTAAAATGCCTTAAGATACATTATTCAGGGTTTGTTGGTTGTAGTTTGTAAATACACCATTGAAAATGGGCCCCTCCTCCCTGGCTCCACAAGAGAGAGCCAGAGAACAATGGGGGTCAAGCAAGCAAGTGAATGAAGAGAAATGAAATGTTATTGTCTGATTGTTTCACAGTGGTTTGGGAAACATCCTAAACACAGCAAAAAAGAAAATAACAAAATACAGGTTGTAGAGAGCAGGGTCTGTGATAGATAAATGCCATATACTTCTAGTGGGTCATATGTGATGGTTCCAAGGAATTACTTTTGCATGAGTAAACATGTTGTTTAAGAATATAAACTAAGAAGGGCTCTTAGATCCAGGGATTCAGGTCAGCTAGTACAGCCCAGAGTGCAAACTAAACATGGTGAATCAGCATTTAGATGTTATGCTGCATGCGACAGGAACAAACCACCAGAAGATCTTAGATGTGACCCAAATTAAATCATTTTGAAATCCATGTTAACCATTTCTCCTTTTATGTCAATGTGGTTGAGCTCTCAGTTTGAATTGTGTTCCTACTGGACTTTAATTATGGATGTAAACCTCTACTCAATCCCAGCTAAGATCTATTGGTAGGTGTTTAAGCCTAAAACATACATTTAAACATACAGTCAAGACTACTTCCACTATGTTTTTATTTTATTTTGTACTATGACTTACCTTTTATTTATACTACTCTCCTATTAGATACTATCTCATTTATTCCTCTTTGATTATATCATATATGTATACGTATACTTTACATATACATACAAATGAACGCTCCTTTTTGCTTTCATTTATGCAGAGCTCATTGATTTGCCCCTGTGTATTAAATGCAATACATAAATAAATTTGCTATTGCAATTTTTACGACATTATGTTATGTGTGACAAGGGGAATTGTGGCTTGAATGTTTCTGGTTTGAATCCCCAAAAACTGCCATTTGATAGATTTGATTTGATGCTTGATAAATCCAGTCTACTATCACCGGTGGCATACAACTCTAGGTGATAGGAGTTACACCCTTTGAATTTAAAGTCCCCTCAAGGCACTGAGAACAGACTATTTCAGCAGTTGTGTCACCGTTACAGCCAGCGACAGAGTACACCGTGGTTACACTGGGCATCTGACAGAAGGGCTGTTATTAAAGGAAAGCTCTAACAACCTTAATCTTAATTCATAAAGCCAGGGATTGGTGGGAGATCAGAGGCCAAAATATTCCGATCTTTAGGCCCTTGTTTGGGATCAAGCTTGAAAAGCATTGAGCCTTGATAACATTAGACACGTTACGGTTGGTCAATAACACTCCCAAGTTTGTAATTCGGGCTTGGTCAAAATTTGTGTGGCACTAGAGGCTGAGTTGGACGTGAGTCCCTGGTCTGAGTAAAGCTCAAAACATTCTGGATCCTAGGTTTCCCACAATGACCCTCGATAGCATATTATGTCAGACTCCCATGATCTGTAATAACCAACATCTCACAGTCTCCACAGCCGTGTCTGTAAACTCAGACTTTGTGTCAAACGCTTGAGGTCTCCGGGCCGAAGCCCAAATTACCCTGATGACATCACTATGACAGAGGCAGGGTTATTTTCTCAAACTTTGAAAAGAAAACAGCTTAAAACAGTGTTTTAATGCTGAATGTTATTCCTCATGTTGAGCTAGCCCAGCGGATTCTCCTGAGTAGAACCGCTGGATTTGTACCCATTTACCAACGTAAATGTTAGCTGGCTGTCGGGGATGTGTTTTTTCATACACCGCTTTGTTTTCGGTGTCAAGAAGCACAGTTTAGGACAAAGCTGTAAGTATTTGTCTAATTTCGGGGAGAAATCAAGCAGGATGAGTCTTCTGATGACTCAACAGCTCGTTTTCCGCCTGTTTGCTTACGTGGAGTCTTGGTTGAAAGAGGCGCAGCCAAACCAGAGCCCCGGTCCGCCCGGCCCGCCCGGTCCGCCCGGCCCGCCAGGCCCGCCCGGTCCGCCCGGCCCGCCCGGCCCGCCCGGTCCGCCCGGCCCGCCAGGCCCACCGGCTCTCTCCACCGTCTCCATCCCGATTCCCAGCGACCTCCTTCCCTCCTTTCGCCCTGGATTGGAGGCCTGGGATCGGCTGCACCACTGAGCTCGATGCCGGCGGGAGACGGCTTCAGTTCGGAGGAAATGTGGAGCCGGGTGTTGAGGAGTGAGCGCACGAAGCCGAGCGTCGGTCTGTCCGCTAGAAACGCATGAAGCGCGTCCGGCCTCGGCCGCTCCGGAGGTCGGGTCCGGGTCCGGGTCCTGGTCCTGGTCCTGGAGGACAAGAGGAGCCAGAAAGCAAAACAAGAACAGCTGACGGAGGGACGTCACGTCCCAGCGTCTCACGATTGGCTGGCAGTGAGACCACGTGGTGCCCGTCCGCTATTTTGATTGGCCACGGGTGTAGTTGTGCGTTTCTATTGGCGGAGCGGGTTCTGTTTGTGTCCGTCCGTTCACGTGATGTAGTACTTGATGTAGTACTTGATGTAGTACTTGATGTAGTACCTGATGTAGTACACCATTCTCTTCCCAGGCAAAAAAATACTGGAATGAAAAACAGAATTTAATGTTTTTCATTTTATCGTTAAAATGTAATGAAAAAAGAGAAATAAAACGTTTGCATGTAGCTGTTTTCACAATTCATCCTCATATCATTAATGCATGTCCCATAACGTAAGTCTCTATGGGTTTAATCACAGAGCTCAGTCCTTCGTTATCACTCATTTCGCCTCCAAAACAAACCACGGATCTCGCTGTAGAGACGGTGACGCAGCACTAATTTTCGGTTTTAATGAAATTCAGCACAGCTTCACAGCTAAATATTTGCCGGATGTATCAGTGGATCCCATTTATACATGTGCGCACATCGGCTTACAAGCACGGCAGCTGCCACCCACGCTTTTAAATTATGAAAACTTTAAGGTATTAACACTACTTAAACATTTTCACAATAAAGGGACAACTATGACCAGTTGAATTAAATCTATGTGATTCGTAGTTGTGCGTTAAGGACGTCGAGGGGCCCCAAGCTCTGGTGCCCGGTATGGCAGGTGTCCAATCCACAGATCCCCTTAAACACACTGTTTTGGCCTCCTCTGTTATTGTCAGAAGAACCCAGAGGAGGGCAGTGGCCAGAGGCCTGAACGGAAAACCCTCTGGGAAAATCGTGCAGTTAGACAAGGATCAGGACTGATCTTGACAGCACGCCTATAACCACAAGGGGATGAAGACCCCGGTAATGTTTTGTACAGGCTACTCCTCAATATAGCATAGTAAAATATCTGTAAGGCCAAATGTGCCGGATTTTATGTGGTAATTCCGAGCATTTCAGTTCATCGAGCTTTTATATTGTTATATTGAACATCATTGATGTGGACCACACTAGAGTTATTTTCTTACACTTTACAAAACTCTTCTGGGGCCACAGATGACATTATTCAAAAGTTTCCAGGGGCAGAGTGGTAATCCCCATGAAAAGTGTCATTCATGTATCAGTATCATTATACTGGTATTTCAGTTCAGTGAAGTGACCCTTTAAAGTGTGAAAGTTAGATAGCAGGTTTAGTAGTTATATAACTGTAGAGGCAGTACAACAACATGCATCAACATCATCAATACACTGAAAACCCAACATAGAAATTTGAAGAACAAGTCTTTACACTCCCTTGTCTGGCCTGTAAATATTCTCTTTATTTACTTAAAAGACGTTTTATACACAAATATCACATAGCACATGTGCTGACAGCGTTTTCAAGTTACTTAAAAGCATATTAGTTATTCCGTATATATGCACGTGGCTTTACGGGGCAGACATATTCCTCAGTATTTCTGTCATCCTTTTATTCTTCTTGGTTTAGTGCTGCAAAAATGAGAGCAAAAAACATGTTAGAACAATTGATCCTACAGGGTTGTACTGATAGATAAGAGTAGCTTAGCAATATGTTTGGCATTGGAGCTGATAGCTAATAACAGGATGTAGATATTTAATACTCAACATTCAATTTAAACCCTTTAGGATGTTATCAGCATAGAATAGCCTCTGTTGTAACTTTTGCTCATCATTGGTCTTTGGAGTGAAATTATTATTATTCTTCATGGAAGGCATTTCACGACCATCAGGCCAAAACTATATACTAATCTGTTTTTGGAACTTTTAAATAAACTTGTACAGTGCCTGCTCAAACATCTCATTAATAGTTCAGTATTTTATCAAATCATCTCATTATCATCATCTAATTTCCAGATCACTGCTGTGTTATGATGCTAATAAGAATAACAACCGAACCTTTTGTCAGATATGTGAACAGAAAATATTGGACCTCAAATTCAAAAGAAGAACACAAAGAATAAAACTAATCTGGTATAATAATAACAGCCCCACAGTAAATCCTCCCCTCACAAGGATTATAATGTTCAGTTTTTATTGAATGTGTTTAAAATGATGTTGACTAAATTTAATGGTCATTTTGGTGGCTGTAATTTGTAGTACTGTTTAACTGTACTGGGTTATAATGAGAGGTGCTCCTAGTTTTTGTTCATCCCATTCATATGAAGGAGGAATCTCTCACTGATTTTCTCAAGAACTGCTCATCCAAAAATCTTAAAAATCCACACTGCATTTCCTAGGGTCCTCAGCAATACACCCCCAAAGTCTGACATTCATTAGATGAGCAGTTTTCAAGAAAATTGAAAACAGACAGATGAACAGACAGACAGACAGGGATTCCTCCACTTGTACTGAGATATTTCCAACTGAATGCTTTCCATTAAAGAAGAATCAAATAACTATATTTTGACTACTTAAATGTAGAAAATACACCTTATATGACAGAAAATAACCTCACATTTAATTACCTTAGCGAGTTAATGTTTAAAATGTGTACAACACTACATGCATAATAATCTTTAGAAATGAAAAACTCACAACTTCACTTATGGAGTCAAGGCAGAGTTTGTCACATGTACCTTAAAATCCCAGATAACCATGGCTCCATCAAGACCCACACTGCTGTACTTCTCCACTTTGGCTTTCTCCCCTGATACAACACACAGCTGGCTGCAGGATATAACACAAAGAAAAAATATTTATTTCATAGCTGAATCTTGATCCGTATCAAAATACACAACAAAAAAAATTGTGACAGACAATATACACAAATACACAAATTTATACACACAGATATAAACATATACGCACATATACGTGTGTGTGTGTGTATATATACAAAAAGTGTGAACAATATTGGTAAGTAGTATGGCATGTAAAATAAAATAAAAAAAACAAGCTTCTTTTTTGAGCAACAATTATTTTTTAAAAAATGATTACATCTAATAAATATTTAAATTTCAATTTTAAAATCAAATTTCTATAAGCCATGGTGAAAAATTATTACGCAACAAGACTAGATCAAAACCTTGGATTTGGCTTGACAAAGTATGCTCAATAATTTGAAATTGAAGATGTAGTGGAAAACTGTTCTGGATCTGCTTCAAACAACTTCCTATTATGGAAAGTAGCTAAAGCCGAATAAAGCTGTTTTCATTTATATACTTTTTCTATTTCTGTTGTCAGACAACAGACCAGGAATGAAATAGTGACTGAAACATGACCCATTAAGATGAAGTGTTAACCAGCAGTCACTTTCAGGCCATTTCCGAGCTGCTGCTCTGCTGCTAAAATCCTGTTTTTATAATCATGATGACGTCTGACAAAATCACCTGGTCACCAATTCCTTTTTAAAGAGCAACAGCCAATGGGGAAACTCAAACACTCAGCTGGCTGACCACTGATGTAACATCACTCATCAAACTCTAAAGTGGCCACATGGGGCTGCTCTTGGATCCAGATGCCGACTTTTATGTTGCTGTTTTTTTTTTTTAATTTTTTGCTTTCATTTGATAGTCAGTAGTAGAGACATGATTAGAAATGAGGGGAGCGAGAGATGTGAGATGACATGTAAAAAATATCCCCAGCCAAACCTGAAAAGGAGGCTTTGCAGTTCATGGCAGATGACTTACCCCTGGGTCACCAAGGTTCCTTAACTTTCTATTTAAAAACTGTCAACACATACTTATTGTATGCAGCTATAAAACAATTCAAACTGAAAACCTCCTTGGTGGATGTTATAATCCTACTTTGGGGGAAACAGCAGTGTCCCTTACGTGATGCTGTTCTGGTGAAGGGTGCCTAGCTCGTTGCTGTCCTCCTCAGTGGCCTTCTTATCCAGGTTGCGGAAGTGTTGCATGGCTGACATGCTGCCCTTAGAGGTCTGCTTGGGTATGTCCAGCTTCTTTGCGAACTCCAAGGCACCAGGACCCTTATAGGTGAACTGGTATGGGCAACAGTCATGACCCTGAAAATTAACACAAGATTAAAGATGTAAGCATAAAGAATTACGATCTATATTCAAGTTCATTATGACTATATCTGTGCCCATAAAGCGACATTACATAATTGTACATCCCCAAATAAAAGCAACTGTTAAAATTCGAGGGCATCATTGCCTTAAAATCCTAAATGCTTGACCAAGAAAAACACAAAAACCAGAATTGGGTTAGCCGTTTGCATCCATTACAGTAGAGAACCTCTCAGACACTGTAGTAAATTATAAAAAATAAACATAAAATAAAATGTTGGAATTATAATTCCACTTTTTTCTTCATTTTTATAAAAATTATCAGAAGGTAAATATGGATCACTGTGTTGATCTTAATTAGTCTAAATCAATTTACAGTGGGTTTTTAGACTTTTTTTTTTTTGTGAAACCAGCTGCTGACTGCTGCTGGAAACCTGGTTGACGAAAGCAGAGTTTGTGGTCCAAAACCAAAACAATGACCCTGAAGATGCTACGAAGCTCCACAAAATTAAGCAGAACAGCATTGTCGTTGATATTCCTCTTCAGGGTTCATGATTGTGAGGGACAATTTGTGCATAGTCATTTGATCCATTTCAATGTTCAATTATTGATTTTTGAAGATTTAAATTAGGGACCTGGATACTAAATATGTACAGTGGGTGATTATCTTTTCATCTCACAAGACTCTAACTCGTGTTTGCAGGGGACACACTCGTACGAGTCACACACATTTCATACAGACAGAGAAAAACACAGATCAAGTAATAGATACCGCAGCAACAATCTCAGTCGGGCTGACATAGAGGACGCTCAGCAGTGGCAGATGGTCAGTGGTCAGTTGGGTTACCCTGAACAGACAAAGAAGTGCTATACAGTAAGGTCAACAAGTACTCAAGATACAAAAGGACACAGGTATGGTTATAGAACATGAGTTTCAACCAGCACAGAATAGAGTTAGGAAAAAACTAAGCTTGGATGTTCAGGAAATGGAGACATTAAAGGTATGTTATTCATATTTTCTGCATTACAATGTCTTGAAATGATTAGTTCTATGTTATATAGTTTGCTTAGTTGCGTCCTTGCATTATCCCAAATGCTTTTTTTAAAACATCTCCCCTCATCTCACACTACTTCATGACATCACAAGCGGCAGATAATTACACCCCCTCAAAATGATTTGGATATTACTTATTGATTTATACTAATGGGATGAGTGGCTCAGCTGCAGGACTCACTCCTTCCTCTGTGCAGCATCAGCCACACTGATACTGCTGTTGTGGGCCACCCACGCCAGCTGGTCTCCACTGGGGGAGAAGGAGACACTGTGCACCCAGCCTCCACAGTCTTTAAGCTCCAGCAGCACCTCCCCAAAAGGCATCTTGGCCCCCCAGGCAGTAGGTCCAGGCTTGTCCTCGATGTCCTTGATGTAGGCTGAGAAAACCCTAAGAAGCATGGAGCATCTGTTATAGATTCTGGACTTTGGGATCCAACATTGGATTACTTGATGTGCAGTTGGGCTTATTGCTTAGACTGATACAATGACATTTTTTGATAAACTGTATTTGAAAAAAAATAATGTCTTTAACATCCAATACAAAGAAATCCTGTCTTTTTTTTTCTTTTTTTTAAATAAAGGCTCAGTTATTTCCTAAAGAAGCTGGCCACTGTAGTTTTTTGAAAAAAACAAAACAAAACAAAACAAAAACTTTACTCTAAAAGGAGGAAAAAGTATATATATATGTATGTATATATATATATAGTATATATATATATATATATAAGTATGTATATATTCATGGTAATGAAGGAACCCAGTGCAACACTATTGCTCATATATGTGATTTCAAAGGTTTTTGGACAACAATGGGGCTCTGTGGCACAGAGGACTAAGACATAACAGGCATTGGATACACACACAACACTTTAGTAGGATACATTCATTGTTGGTTTGGGTCTGTGCATTGGATTGGTTGATGTTAAGACAACTATAGAATATTGCCAAACTAGCCCTTTAAAATTCAATCCGTGATTAAGTCATAGCACTCTATTGCATTCCCAAATCCCAGAAATCCTTTCAGCTCACCAGTAAAAGAAAGGGATACTTCAAATACTCTTTTTTCCCTAGGTCTTTCTTTGTAGACGTAAGAATCCAGTCTGCCTTTCCTCCCCTGTATCACACTTTTGGTTGGGGTCTTACCTGCAGTGAAGGTCTGCAGATCCAGCTGCCAAAAGGATGTTGTTGGGATGCCAGTCCAGACTCAGGACTGTGGAGCGAATGGGCTTCTTGATGTGCTTACTCAGCCACCTGAAACGGAGGGAGAGTGGTAAAAACCTCTATTTCAATGTGCTACACAGCATTCTATATCTGAAGTAAAGAGAGTAAGTGTATCGTCCAAGAATTTGAATTTTTTTTCCAAGCCCAATCTTTGGTTGATGCTGCCATAGATAGCCTACTAAAGATACATAGACTCTGGACTGTGTTATTTGAGTTTCCAATCTGTTTGTCCATTGCCACTTTGATCAACACTATCCTGAGACTAATATCAGTTTAAGTCTTATGTGCAAAACTTGTTTGAATGTGATCATGTGTTGCTCACCAGTCGTTCTCCTTCTCAAAGTAGCAGACAGAGATGAGACGAGCTCCGCTGCCCAGAGCAAACTTGTTTTCCAGAGGTGACCACTTCACACATGTGGCTGCACGGTTGATGCGCACCAGGACCAGGGTGGGTTTCCACATGCCGTCCTTCAGAGTCCACACGTAGGCATTGCGGTCGGAGGCACATGTCACAATGCGGTTGGACTCTGGGGCCCAGTCAATGCCTGTTGACATAATTATGCGTCGGTATCAAAGGAACGATTAATATTTATTACTTCCTACAAGGAAATACTGTTCATTCCACCTTTGATTTCAAATGATATATTTTACTTGAGAAGTCAAAAACTCACTAGTTTTGTTTATGCAGACATAATCAAGGCAGAAATTTGTGTACTTATTTACTTTGCAAAATTAAAACTGTATAAAAGGTTCTCGTACATCATAAAGTCTTAGTGACAGGTGCGTAGGATCAAAAACTCCTGACTTGAAAAGACGACCAAAAAATCTTTCACCAGCCATCACTTACTTCTTCTCTCAGATGTTGTTATAGATTAAGCCCCTTATTTATGGATCCTCCCATTATGAAGCTAAGATGTTGGTGTTAGTTATACAGAGCCCTAATCATTATTACATTGAGGCTCAATAAAGTGCTCTGGTTCTAATACTTTTCTTTACATTTCTTCTTGAAATATTTGATTATGTAATTTTTTAATATATATATATTTTAATTATATTTTGTTGAATTGTATTATTGTGGTTATGAATGATGGAATGATGGAATATCATGATTACTAGCTCTCTTGCCCAAGTTCAGATTGACTTTAATGCATTTTCTACATTTTAAAGTCTATGGGCATGGTGTTATTTGGGAATGATTATTTATATTTATATTCTAATGCCCCTAGAGGACCCTATTGTATAATGTTAACTAATTTTCTATAATACTGGCACATTATGAGTGCTTAGAATGAGCTCCGTAATTTTCTGTATTCAAGGAGTTTTAATTGAATTTAATTCACAGCATATGCATAACAGAGGTGTGGCTGTTGTCCCCTGATTGGCTGTTTTTTTTTCCGCAGGTGAGAGTATATAGCCTTTATGTGTATAATATTGTTTGTATGGTGCTCTTTTGTCTGTATGCATTTTGCCTGATGAAGGATTGAGGACTGAAACATCGCCTAAGTAAAATTAGAACTCAAATGTACCATCACTGAGTACTGCAATTGGGAAATGCCTTTAGCAAATGTATGATACCAAAAATGTTATACATTCAGTACATGACCAGATTGACCTGTGTGCAGGCCCCAAGAAAATTACATCATTATAAGTGAGCAAACTCTGTTACTGATAAAAATGAAGAGATGAGGTTTAAAGCTCTTTAAAAAAAAAACTACCAGGTCAATGGACTTTCAGTCCCAAATTTTTCAGTTTCTTCAATTCATTTCATTTAATAAATTACAAAATAATTGCTGACATCTTGTGCATGTTGTTATTTATATATTTTGTGTTTTTTCACTGTTGGCTGATTTAAGTTGCCTTACCTGTAATTCGTCCACTGTGCTCAGTAAGCCCATGGATCTTGACCCAGCCTTTGCCTTTCTTCTCATAGATATTCACCACATTGTTGTTCGGACTCACTGCAATCTCTGCAAACAGTATGTGTTCAGAGATTATGTGCTGTAATCACTTAACATTGTAATATATAATAAATAATAAATATATAATATAGTGATAACGAAGTAGTAATATGCCTTGCTCACTGACTTTAGAAAGGTTCTGAGGAGCATGAATGGACCAGGCAAATGTCAGTAAGTTACATTTTGTGTGGGAAAAAAAGATATAGGTCACATGATTCATCTTATGAATGTAGATATCAATCTTGTAATCAGTGTGCAAAGTTATTAGTGGGTAACTTTATTCGTTAACTTTCAATCTAATACCTGCTATTGCCATCTTTCTCTAAATGTCTTGTCATTTCAGACCCTGCCACCCCCACCTTCTCTGCAGTAACCCCAGCCCTGCCTACCTTTCCAGTCACCTGATCCCCTCACGCCCTTGTGCTCTCCTGTTCCGCATTACCTCATTAGCTCCCTTGTATACCAGTCCACTTCCACTTGCACTGGATGATGCTATCCAAGTCACAGCTTTCCATCCCTTTTTTGCCTGTAATTTATTTTTTTTACCTCTCAAGTGTTTTTGCCTTTTGCTTGCTGCGTTTTTGCCTTGCATCCTTGCCTGTCTCACACTTACCAGGACCTGCTAACTTTCCCCCCTGGCCTTACCTGCCCTTACCAGTCCTTGCCTGCACTACCTTTGAATAAAGGTTAACTCAATGTTTTTTCTGAGTCATGCACACAAGTCCTGTGTGTTCTCAAACTTGACGTGTACATTTAGAAAAATGTGCTGTCATGGTGGCACAAATAAAACATCAGTGTGGAGACTATGAGTATCTACAGCACACACAGTATAGTTCAAATGTTATGCTGGCCACACTAGCAGTGCAGCTATAGGGATGGCATTGTTGGTCTGTTTGTTTGTCCCCTCCGGTTTATACTGAAATACTCCAGGGTTTAGATGGATTGCCATGGAACTTAAGTTAAAATTTCTGTTTGGTTTAGGATCACAATACCTGCTACACTAATGACAGTGCCCTCAGCCTTGCTGTACTTTGTGTTTAATGCTATTTAAGTAATGATAATTATGTTAGCATGCTAAGATACTCAACTGAGATGGTAAAAATTATACCTGCATGTTAACATAGTCACAGTGTGACCAGGTCTTCTAGAAATTATATAATATCGAACAAATATATTTGATATTATATTTATGTTGTACTAACAACATAATCATTGGCTGGATTATTTTCAGAGGCCACATTGTTTTGACTAAATGAAGTGCTACATTTATGAACTACACCAGAATCACCAGGGGGTGGTTTGGGTGGATCGCAGGCTTAAAACAAGAGTCTTAAACAAGAGACTGTGTGAGACCGGTCTCTTGTCTGTTGGGCAACAAAAGCCTTCGGTTAAGGTTAGGAAAAGATGGCGGTTTTGGTTAAATGTAAATAAACATTGTATCTGAAGTCATCTTGAACTTTTTCTGTATTGTATAATTAACGTAATTTCTAGGAGACAGGGTTGCACTGTGAGCATGTTGAAATGCTGTTATTAGCATAAAGCTCAAAGCAGTCCTATTGCTTAAGCATGACTTTACAGAGCCACTGATATGGCTATGGTTTCTTGATGAGACACCTTGTCATGGGCTAAAGTCCACCAACCAAATAAGTGACAGACGTTCGGTTGAACTACTGCATTATACTCTT
Source organism: Istiophorus platypterus (assembly GCA_016859345.1). Lineage (NCBI taxonomy): Eukaryota > Metazoa > Chordata > Actinopteri > Istiophoriformes > Istiophoridae > Istiophorus > Istiophorus platypterus. The sequence continues at coordinate 23,056,547 of CM029112.1, read as the reverse complement.
GCCATCAAAATGGAGTTACACAAAAATGTATTTACTGGCACATGACAGCAATGATCCTGGGGTCATTCCTGCTAAAAAGGTAGTGAGGCTTGATGTAAATCGCGTTAACGTCGATGACAATGCCCTGCATTGTTCAACAATAGCTGTAATGTCAAATACCCAAGCAGCAGTAGACATTGTGCAACTGAAGTGCAGTCTGATAGATGCAGTAAAGCTCTTTGATTCCATTTCCTGTATTGATGATCAGATTCCCTGTGGTTCTCCAGGCAACATTAGTGCGATTAGAGGATGGAGAAAATGTTTCAGCAGGCTGTGTTGCAATTCAAATCCTATCATGTATTAAACCAAAAAGTTATGGATAAAAAATATAAGCATATGATGTCGATGCCCACGCGTTTCTATGTACTTACATGTGCAAGTAGGTGTACATATGTGTGTATTACTATACATGGAACTGCCAGCAAGTTAGTACATATGCCATTTCACCTACGGGTCCTGTCTTTGTTCCAGGCGTGGCAAGAGAGCGGCTCCAGGCCAAAACTGTAGAGTGACATGTCTAAACAGAGGCAGGAGAGGCTGCTGGAATGTGGCTGCTGTCACACCACAACTGCAGATGTGCTGTTGCAAGTCCCAGGATGAGATTATAGAGGAAAACAGGAAGGCATTTCATTGTGAGACATGGTTTTTTTTTTTTTAGAAAACAGCTAGTTTGTCATATTTGGGCGATATAGTATACAGGTAGTGTACAGTTGTGGAATTAGATTTTCAAAATCATAATTTTCATTCATATTCAACTCTTAAATCTTTCATTACATCACACTAACACCAATTTGAGATTACTCACTCTGATGTATACCTGGAGATTTGGTCCTAGGAGAGTGGTTAGATTTACTTCATGGGCAGACTTACAATCTGGGTATATCAGTTTATTTCTGCAGTAACTCATTGTTAGCTAGATGAGTAATGAGTGTGAGATAAGTAAACTTTTATCAGTTAAAGTGCACAATGAGCAAACATGCTTTAGCTATTCCGTCTCTTTTTCACTGCCCTTCAACAATAACCTGATCATGGGTGGTGACAAAACTTTAGATTTTTGAACAAAGAGTTATGCGTTTCCTACAGTTCTGCATTATTATCACAAAGCAGAGGTGAAGCTAGTGCTAACAGTCTGACAACATTTCATCCTAAATGGATACTCCCTTAGACTGGTGCATAGAAATACATTCCAAGAATTACTTTTATATGTAAATGTGTATTCCATTTTACCCTGCCTTACCAGAAAGGGAGAGAATAACTGATGAAAAACAAAACAAAATTAAATTTGGCAGATTAAAAAGCTCGGAAACGGAAAAATACTTTTCTGTATTGACCAGATGGAAAGCATTAACCGGTTCTACCACTGATCAGAAGCTGAAGAAGTTCATTAGATCTGATAAAAACATTGAGAGTAGAGATAATTACTTACATTTACTGTGTATGTGTGGTCAGGTTGAATTGGTGGTGGTGGAATGCGCAGGGCTGTATTCATGGACTCTGGGCAGTCGACACGAATGGAGCTGCGCAGTCTGACTAGGTGAAGGAAGTGACTGTGGTATCAGTGAAGGGAGTGAAAGGTGGGTGTGTCGGCTAATAGTTGTTGAGCAAGCATCAGGTCTAGAGCAAGTCTGGTGAGATAAACCTTTCTATTCGGCTATCACTGTATGGTTGGTAGCCACCAATAAAAACACAATAACAGTTTGTACAAAAACAACCTCCTTAAATATATATTGTTTGTCTTTAAAGCTTTCTATGCAAGTTACATTCTGTGATTTTTCAACCAAAGGTTAGTGATAAAAATAAAAAAGCTAGATAAAAGCCACATACGGTTAGGTGTTTATTTAATATTGTTCTTCCACTTGACCTCTCAGTTAATCGATGCATTGTTTTGTCCAAAAATGTCAGATAATTGAGCCAAATGTCCAGGATAACAGTATATGTTTTGTCCAACCAAACTCAAGATATCAAACTTAAGATGACATAAAACTGAGAAAATCAGTAAATCATATTGTTTAGGCCAGAACCAGAGAATGTTTGGTTTATTAGCTATAAACGATTGAAATGGTCGATTATCAGAATAGTTAGCCTTTATTTTTCTTTTGACAACTGATCAGTGAGTTTGCAGTCTCAGTGTGTGGTGACCAAATCGTGACTGTTTAGAATTAACAATTTGTTGTTTATTCATTTCATGTTGTTGAATGTAGGATTTTTTCCAGCTTCTCAGTCCTGTGTATTATTTTGTGGGGGGCACTTTTATTTTGAAAGAACCCAGGCGGAAGCGAAGGTTCTCCGCTGTCAAGAAGCTAAAACGAGCAGGACGACGCGTCTTTTCACGTTTGGTGAGGATTTTGTCCAGTTCGCAGTGTTAATAGTCTCATGTCTCGCAGTAATGGACGTATTTGTGGAAAGATTGTCACTTCTTTTCATCGCAGGCTGCGTTTCCCCCGTTATTTAGTTACGGAACTCTGGTTGGCTAATAGTTAGCTTGTGAGCTAGTTTAGGTGCTTGGTATTCAAAATGGCTGATGAGATATCACCAGATTCAATAAAAGTAACTTGTATTAGTTCTGCATTTAAGACGATTTAACAGCGTTAGCATGTGGACGTAGCTAACTAACGTAGTTCAGTGTTTGTGGGCTCGTTTCGTGGACGTCGGCGTGTTCAGGGCTGCTCCTGCTGTACTAAGTTGAGAAGTTGAGAACCACTGAGTTTCTCCAGTCAAGCTAGTTTAACAGCTGACTACTTGATTCCGAAAGGTCAGGGTCAAGTAATTTACAGGCTAAAGCGGCTGAAGTGGTTTTACCTCGTTAATCGTTACACGACATGGTTAATTAAGTATTTACATTCTTACAGCAACAGCGTTATCTCAATGTAAACGTTAAAAAGTTGAAGTTTGTCGAGAAGAAGAAACAAAGGCCCCTGTTGGACCCTCTCACCAACTCTCCCAGCACCGTTGTGCTTTTTGGGGCGTCCCGTTTCCATCCATCCTTTGTGCAGATGCACAGGGAACCTGTCAACCTTTCGGGGATCCTGAAGATCTGCCGGCCCAGGCCTTGTTTGGTTGATAATCCAGTCTTGTATGCAGGCTGTGTCTAACTTGGACGAGACTTCGTGTTTTTTGGGGGTTGCAACAATTAGTTGATTAATCGGCAAATATTTTGATAATTGATTATTTGATTGACTAATTGGTTTAGCCCCCCCCCCCCCCCAAAAAAAAAGAAGATGCCTCAACTAAGTTTGACATGGCCCACATACAAGGCTGGATCATCAGACAAATGACCCTTTGGGACCCTGATGATATGGGGGCACAGTACGCTGCGGAAGGGAGCGACACTTTTATGAGTTATAAAATTCTAAGTTAAGAGAACATATGCATCCTCTGTCTGCAGACTCTGTTTACTATAACGTTATGTAGTTTAGTCCCTCAACCAACAAATTTCGTTCATTTGAAATTTGACAGTTGTTGAATTGGTTATAAAAGCGTCCAACAGGAGAAACACGATAGTCTCCAATGCAAGACTGTATTTTATTTCAGTTGTCGGGGTCATTGATATTATTTTACCGACTTCTTCTTTACTGTAAATTGTGCATGGGTCATTGCATATACTCTAATACAACACAGAAGAGAGACTGTGTGTTTTTGTGTGTATGTGTGGGATAGTAGATTCATAGTAGTAACAATGTAACAACATAATGATAATATAATAATGATAATAATAATAATAATAACCAAAATCATGAAATTATTTCAGTGTCTGTATCAGTACTTTTTAAACATTTTCAGCACATTTTAACAATACTGCGATAATGCTAAAAACCAGGATAATGAGAATGATAATAGTGATATAATATTTTCATACTGTTTCATACACTTCTGCTTTTAAATTCCTCATCATTAGCAGCCTTAGGCAAATCTTCATATTCGGAGCTGCCATCATCAAAACCCTTCAATATCGAAGAAGATGCTGCTCTGAACTAAACCCTTACAATCACATTACTATGACATTGAGCCTTATAATTCATCGTTGACATTGTGTCTATTCATAGTGAGCATGGGACAACAGTACCTTCATGAGGTCCACCCAAAAATAAAAACATTTCCCACTATCACTTGAATCCAGCATACCATGAAAAAAAACAAACAAAAAAAACGCTCTTACATATCTAGGTTTGCTAGTGTCCCTATACTCAGATAGTTGAGGAATAATGAACTTGGCACAGTGTAATATAGTGGCGGGTGGCTATTTGGAGACCTGAGGTATGCATTTTATGGAGGCTTAATGGAGATGGAAAGTGAGAAGTGGCTGTTGCTTTGGCCTTTTCATACTTGGCTTGTTTTCATTTGGTAAACCCCTGAGAGAAAAAAACTTAACTACAGATGCACATATGTGCAGAAAGAAGCTTCCTGATACAGTGTGTTTTCCTCTCTTCTCTTCCTAGATCCCAAGACAAAGATGGCATCAAGCAGCACAAGCAGTGAGGAAGAGCGGAGCCTCAAAGAGTGTGAGCAGTATGTCCAGAAGCACAACATCCAGCAGTTGCTCAAGGACTGCATCATCCAGCTGTGCACATCCCGGCCTGAGCGGCCCATGGCCTTCCTCAGAGAATATTTTGAAAGACTAGAGAAGGTGGGTGCTGACATGTATGACAGCAAAGGCTCTGATATCACATTACACAGTCATGTGATTCAGTGCAAATATAAAATGTGAAAATATACATTAATGCAGAAAGACTCAGATTGAAATAAAGTTTCAGATATTTCATGCTTTCTTTTATTCCGTCCGTCTTTACTCTGTCAGAAAAGCGTTACAGCTCAACCATTCACAGTATGGATGTAAGTATGTACAATGATTCAGGTGTGGGGTTTTGTTTACCTGTTGGCCAGCAGGAGGAGGCCCAGCAGCTGGTTTCACAACAGAAGTCCAGCTCGTGGTCAGACTCTCGTGAGGATGAAGTTTCTCCACCCATGAACCCAGTGGTGAAGGGTCGGAGCCGGAGAGGAGCCATCAGTGCTGAGGTGTACACTGAGGAAGATGCTACATCCTATGTCAGAAAGGTCAGTGGTGTTATCTTCAATGTATTCATTCACAGACCCTCAGTCTGCCAACTAATCAGATGTGTAATGTGAAAGGGGTTGTTTACAGTGATGGACTCACAGAGAATTATTACCAAATCTGCAGTTACCCTCAGCTCTTATGGATAATTTCAGACCATTTTTGCTTCTTTTTTGGTTTTCAGGCACAGAATCTCTGCTTTTATTAAGCTTGTTTCCATCAGAAGCAACAAATAGCTGTTTTCCAGTGAAAAACACAGAACTCAGCACCTAACAGCAAGACACACTTAGCTAGAAACTAGCCAGTTAACACAATGGAGCGTTTTGCAGCTGAAGAACCAGATATTTTTCTCAAGGTTGTTGGAGACTAAAAACAGAGCTAAAAGAGAGTGGAAATTGGCCTTACATTAATCGGGGGGACACAGTCATCACTCCAAAAATGATACTGATGTTGCTCTGTCTGCTGGGGATGTAAATAGGTTACTGTTTGATAACACATTTGACTGAACTTAATCAGGTTATAATATCACAGAAGGTTTGTCTTCAGCTTGTTCTACTACATTGTTGTGTGATAGCAGAAGATGTTCATTGGAGGACACAAAACAGCCATTTGACTTCCAGAGTACAGAACAGAGTAGTTTTGATTGGGATTCTAGTGCACTGCAGGCTTAATATTCACTGAAAATTACCTAATGAATCTAAAGATGCCTTTTTTACCCAAGGTCATCCCAAAAGACTACAAGTCCATGGCTGCCCTGGCCAAAGCCATGGAGAAGAATGTGCTGTTTGCCCACTTGGATGACAACGAGAGGAGGTAATGGCAACAGTCACTTCAGTAGTTTGTCAGCAGTCCTTGTCAAAAAAATCTCCAGATTTCAGCTTGTTTTCCTTGCTGCCCTTCTAGTGACATTTTTGATGCAATGTTTTCTGTCAACTACATTGCTGGAGAAACAGTGATCAAACAAGGTGAGTTCAAACACAATTTTTTACAGAGAAACCTTTTTTTTTCGTGTTTTTCTTTCCTGTTCATTCCTTCATGGGACTCTTCCTTGGTCCTGTTCCAGGTGATGAGGGAGACAACTTCTACGTTATTGACCAGGGAGAGATGGATGTAAGATCTCTTTCTCATGATTTAATGCAGTTCTGAACTCCAGCAAACATCTGCCAGTGTTTATTAAGAATTTGAGAATTGTCCTTATCTTTCCCTGTTTAGCTAGATGTGCTTTAGCGGTTAGGCAAACATTAAAGTGTAACTAACAAGACTGCAGCCATTAATAATTTTATTCTCCTAACAGCCTGAAATAACTTACAAACATAGAAGAATAGCTGCCCACAAGTGTCCAAAAACCTACAAATGCAGCTTTAACTTCAGCAATAGAGAACTTGCACTTCTTTTGTGCTCCTTTTTTCTGGTAGCTGTGTAATGTAAATAGTTTAACCATATAATTTCAGGTTTAATTATTTCAGGTAAAATCCTGTTTGTCAGTTGGTATGTAAAATTAGTTAATTGATGTAGAAGAAATCCTTAGAAATACCTTAACAAAATCTGTACTGAAAAGATTTTCTACACAAGTCATTTGTGTGCCTTTGCAGAGTGTTACATAAGTTAACATTCTGTAAAAGAGAGGAGACATGAAAACAAAAAGTAAAAAAAAATGGATATTGCTCACTTAACTGGCATTTGGTTGTCTTTTTTTTCTTTTGTTTTTTCTACTAAAACACATTCTCAATGTTGTAGTGTCCACCCAGACTAGAATAATTACAACTGTTATGGATGTAAAACATTTTGTACCTGCCATGTCAGTATAAACCAAGCCATCAGCAGAATCTCTCTCTCTTCTCTGTCTCCTTCTAGGTATATGTGAACAATGAGTGGGTGACCAGTATTGGTGAGGCAGGTAGTTTTGGGGAGCTGGCTCTGATCTATGGGACTCCCCGTGCAGCTACAGTCCAGGCCAAGACCAATGTCAAGCTGTGGGGCATTGATAGAGACAGCTACAGGAGAATACTGATGGTAACCTATGCAGTACTGCAGAATGACAATACAGACATAAAAGTTGTGTGGCAAGAATGAGTTAATCTCTTATTTTTTTCTCTCTCTCCTTTTTTTTTTTTTTTAGGGGAGCACTTTGAGAAAGCGCAAAATGTACGAGGAGTTCCTCAGCAAGGTGTCCATCTTAGGTGAGAAATGAGCTCTTAAGTTCCTCTTCATCTGACTGACTGGACTGCCTTGCTTTTAAACAAACGCTGTCATTGGCCTAATAAATCCAGATGACAGAATGTGTTGACCTGAGTGTTGTTCCTGAGCAGAGTCTCTGGATAAGTGGGAGCGGCTGACGGTGGCTGATGCCTTGGAGACGGTGCAGTTTGAGGACGGCCAGAAGATTGTGGTGCAGGGAGAGCCTGGGGATGAGTTCTACATCATCCTGGAGGTACAGACCACCTTCTGGAACAGTATGCATATTTTTCCCAAACCAGTGGATGAAGGATGTTTGTTTGGCCATGTGACATTCTGGGGTGTGATACTGCCGATGAAACAAAAGATTACAGCCAGTTAAGCCCAACACACTCTAATTAGGCCTACATTTTAGCATGAGCTACATCTGAATTTCAGAAGCTCCACCCAGAAAGTTAAACTTGCTGTTCTCGGTTTAGTCCCTGGATGTATAACTCATGTAGACAGTGGCATTGGTATGGTGAATGCAAATGAGAAACCAGAACTGGGGGAGGCTCCATGTCACATACAGAGTTCATGTAGTTGTGAAGAACCCAGGGCTTTAGGTTTAAACACTTGTAGTTATTATAGTCCTGCATTCTGCCATTAACATGATAACAGCCACAGTGGATATTTCCTGGAGAAATTGTCCAATTAATCTGTCCGCATCTTGGATCTGGATGTCATGAAAACTGCTATTGATTTCTGGAATACATCGTTCAAGATCGCTTTGTTGTGTTGCCAGGGGACAGCAGCGGTGCTCCAGAGGCGATCAGACGACGAGGAGTTTGTTGAGGTCGGCAGACTCGGACCGTCGGATTACTTTGGTAAGTCGGAAAAACTGAGGATCCCGACAGACGTGTGGTGTCTAAACAGTCCTGCAAATGCAAAATACAGTACCTACATATTTGGTCACAAGTTGAGTCATAACCACTGAATGACTTTCTGAAATTCGTTTTACTGTATAGAAGCTATTGTGTCATAAAGAAAACTGGTGTTTAAATTTGCAGTTACCACAGAATGGACCTAAAAAAAATAAAACACAGTGTCTGCACTTTGGCTGTGTAGATACTACATTCTGCCTTTGTAGCATCAGCTAAAACATGTCTGTGGGATGTTCGTAAGACTGCTTCTCTTTCCTGTGTCCCTCAGGTGAAATCGCCTTGTTGATGAACCGGCCCCGTGCTGCCACTGTTGTTTCATGTGGACCCCTTAAGTGTGTCAAATTGGACCGACCGCGGTTTGAGCGAGTCCTGGGCCCCTGCTCTGACATCCTGAAGAGAAACATTGAGCAGTACAACAGCTTTGTTTCCCTCTCTGTGTGAGCTTGTCGGCACCCAGGTCCCTCCACTCTTCTACTGCAGGGTCAGCCAGTGCACATCAGCTTTATTTTCCTAATTCTTCTTTCACATATGTAACCACACACACATGAACCCCTGACAAGATCAGGTAAATTCATCTGCTACTCTTCTTCTTATTTCCTATTTATTGCATTTTTTTGTATATATTCAAAAGATAGGATTTATTTTCTGTGAAGGGAATAGCTTTTGAGGTCAGACACAGATAAGAGTGTTGCTGCATGACCTAACCCCAGTACTAAATAGGTGTTCGCATACACTTTGAAAATATAACTGAAATTAAATATTGGCGTATGCCTGCCTAACTGTGCATTCACACTGTGGTCACTGTGAGCTCAGAGGTCAGTTACAAGCTATAAATGTAATGAGAGCTGATCACAACATGACATTTAGAAATAGCGCCAAGTCAAGTCAATGTATTTATAGACCACATTTTAAAACATGCTGATATAGTTAGGAATTAAAAACATTTAGACAATTTGAATGAGAATATTTATATAAAAATCCACAAATGACATTAAATAATCTAGACAAATATATAAAGTGTTATATAGTGACATTTGAACTTGTGCAAAAAAAGCTGAAGTAAGAAGATGAGACATATTAAGACTGAATATGAAAATGGGACTGGAAATGTCGAGGGTGTAAACTAGGCACTTTCATTATCTCATTGGAATAACAATGAAAAATGGCAAAAATAGTTACATTATCACTTTTGCAGTATTAAGCCGAAAATGTCGACAGTGTGAATACACAGTTAGTTGTTTAGTTTGCTTTGCAGATCTTCAGTCTTCACAAAGATGCTGTGACAGATGGTTTCATGCTGACTGAGGAGGCATTACATTTCTTAAGCGACTGAAATATCTCAGCAACAATTTGACAAATTTGCTATAAAATTTGGTCATTCACTTTCCCCTCAGGATGAGTTGTATTAACTTTGGTGGTCCGCTGACTTTTCATCTAACGCCATCATCAGTTCAAAATTTCAGTTTGTCCGACACTTTGGTTGATGACCAAATACCAGCAAAACTAATGACATTCCCCTCAGCCTCAGCTGTACTGTATGTTACTACTAATTAGCAAATGTTAGCATGCTAACACGCTAAAGTGAGATGGTGAACATGCTAAACATGGTACTTGCTAAACATCAGTATCATTGTCACTGTGGGCATGTTAGCATACTGTCATTAGCATTTAGCTCAAAGTACTGCTGTGTCTAAGAACAGCCTCACAGCTAGCATGGCTGTAGAGTTGGGTTTCTTGTTGTGGTTTTTTAAAAAATATATTTATATTTAATGCCTTGGTGTACCTTGTCAAGAAACCTCTCTTAAAAAGTTGCCTTGGCATTGTGATTCTTACTTTTCCTGTGTCTCGTCACAAAGTTTGACAGATGTACCAGCCATACACCTACAGTATGGAGGATGTTTTTACCCAGGAAAAGAAATGAGAACAAAAATCAAAATGCATGCAATGCAAAATGCAATATGCAGTTATTTTAAATTCAGCTTAACCACTTAAGTTTCTGTCTTATGGTTTTCATTAACCATGACTAATTATAATGGAGCTTTGATTTCAGCTTTTCTTTTTAACATGTCAGGTACTTACATTTTACTGAGCATTCTTAGATTGCTTATTCGTCATGATTTAATTTTTGTATGACATTTGTTTTTGACCTTTCATCGATAATTGAGTGAACAATGATAATGGCATTTTCAATATCATTTTCTCTTAGTTTTCCTTCTCTTTAAATTTGATTAGCTTTCTGGGTGAAATTCTCTATATTCAGTTTGCAGCGATCCTTTTAACTCTGCTGACAACATGTGCTCTTATGTTGTTCTTTTTACGGCTATGCTATAAATCTAAATATTAAGAGTAAATGGCTATATTTTTTGCACATTTTGTGATATTCAAAAACTATATTATCAGAGAAAAAATGTTTATATGCTGTTACGTTCACTGTGTAGTGTACATATGATGCCGTCATTGAAAGGGAGTGCAGGTCAGTGCTTACAACAACAATAAAAAAAAAGAAAAAGAAAACCCACAATAAAACAAAATGACAACACCAAAATTGGGGTACTTTTTGCTAAATCAGCCTGCCCATCAGAAAAGAGTTTTACTATATGTCATCTATGACATCTTAATCTGTGGAGTTTCTATCGATCATTGTTGCACTGAAATTTGGAGGACATTTGGCATCACAGTTAAGCTGGAGCCAAGTATAATGCCGAGATTTTCCATATTTCAGAGTCTAAATAAATGACTTAGAAGGTGTTATGAAGGTTTGGAATAGTCTCTAGGATTAGAGAATGTATTTTTCTTAGTTTATCAGGAAATGGAAGGGACTTCAAAAGACATTACTGGGCCTTGTGATCATTCACATTTTTTAAAATTCAGTGCAGGTAAAACACTGCTAAAGCTGGAAAATGTAACCATATTCACAAGCATGAATCAGTTCTGAACAGTGGACTTGTGGACATTAGTGTTGTATCTAAGGACTATTCCAGTGATTTAGTCTTCCATATATTTGGGGGATGTGCAAGAGACAGATTTTAAAAAAGAGTTGCCTGTATCAAAGCAGAGGCCGAGATATCCTTGGTCTTAGTTCCAAGTATTGATCAAGCTCCTTAAACACTGGATCTTACATTTCCCATAATGCAGTATCATCTTTGAAATGAACCCCCTGTGCCTACTAAATGCCCGGAGCTTTTAAAGTGTCATGCCTCTAGTTTGTATCACAGACTTTTAGTTAAACATTTGTAGTTGTTTTGCTTTGTTTTGTTTCCTACGATATACAACTTTTTTCTAGGGCTGAATGGTGCTCCTCATGATGAGTAAACTACTCTCAATGTGTAAAATTGGTGGAGTGCCTCTCAGTTTGTAATTAGGAAATCATGTCTGTTATATCTGAGATACATGACAATAATTAAATTGACTTGCTCATTACAGCAGATAGGCAGTATGGCTGGGTATTGCTTTAGATTCATCAATGTGATACCTGGGCTTCGGAGCCGAAACTTTTTTTTTTTTTTTTAATACCATGCTTTTGAATTATGGACTTGTTTTTCTACAAAACCTTTACTCAAAGGAGCCAAAGATATCGAATGTTAAACATTCTCTAAACAGACACAGCCATTCAGGAACTTGGCCTATAACTTAATACAGTTTAAATTTAGCTGCGATCAGAAACTGTGATCAAAGAATCAGAAAAGACGATAATGAGGGGTTTATATAGTCTTTGGGTATGGAACAGATTAAGATACTGTGTGCGATGATATCAGCCCTGTCTAAAAGGAAACTAATTTACAGATAGCCCACTAGTAAACTTGGATATATGTGACTCAAAATATCACAAACAGTCCTTGCCTTATACTCACTGCTGATGCTTGGCACTCTGTTTTGTGGTGTTCTGTTACATCCTCTCATGTGTTATTTATCTACATTCATTCTGAACAGGTCATCACTGTAGCCAGTGCAGACCTGGCTAGTAGTTTTAGCTTTAACATTTATTTGCAATTGATTGCTTTGTTTGTTGTGTTTTTCTTATGAACATGCATCAACACTCTTAGTTAAATGTCTCTGTTAAATAATGTTTTATGTTTTTCAGAGATGTCTTAGTTCAAGGAAATTTGCACCCTTTTGCCATATATGTACAGTATTGTGTAGTTTTGACTTGGTACTGTATTTTTTCAACAGCTGAGATTTGTTATACTTACAGTATTTCTCATTCACTAGATGGTCAAGTGCTGAGAGATTCAGTATGAATATGTGTTGCAGAATGAGTCTCTTGCTTTACTTAGAAACCTGATCTGTTTATTTTCAGCCGTAGTTATACAGCTCACCATGCACTGCTAAGAACATCTGTGTTTTTAAAACTGAGAATACAGACACAGCCTTGCAGCAAGTCAGCAGACTTGCACTGAGTCTCTACAGAGGAACATTCTTTTCTATAGTTTTTATGCCTTTTGTCAGATTGATTGGAGTGATTGTGTTTAAATGTTGGCATTTTTTGGATCTCTCTGTAGGACTACCTTACAGCAGGTCAAGCAATAAAGAGATCAGTCTTTTCATTGTGTGTCTTTACTTGCTGTTGAGCTGACCGAGGAGGAGCTCCTGGTTTCCAGCCGGTAGAAGAGGGCGGGGTTCAACATTGAACTCATTATCCCACCCACTAACTCTATCGCTAACCTTATCCATCCTCTGTTAAACCTGTTTAACCCTTACTGTATTTGAATTTATACTTTATATTAGTTGTGCTTAAATGGTTCAATTTCTTCAGTGCACTGAAATTTGTTCAAAGTCAATAGTGTAAACCAAATACATTTATTCAAGTACTGTACTCAAAAGTACAGTTTTGAGGTGCTTCTGCTTTCCTTTAATATTTCCATTGAGGAAAATTAGCTTTTTACTGAGCTGCATTCATTTGACAGTCATAGTTATAACGTTGTTTTTCTCTACTGATTTGATGCCAGCAAATTACTACAAATGGTGTGTTTTCATACTCACAACTTAAAATGCACGCACACAAGTTTTATTTTTTTTTACTCTATTAAAAAGACAGTACGGTTTGCAAAACACTTCACATAAGTTTAAACACTGTTAAGATTACAAATGAGTTTTCCGCTTGTTATTTTCTCACCAACAAATCTGTTTCTCTCTGATCTAATTTACAAGTGCAGTCAAACACAGTTATTATCCCTCATTTCTTCCTTGAACAAACCGAAAAAGATTCAAATTGCTGGTGGAAAAAGGAAGTGAACCCCAGGATCCAAGACTGACTCCATGATGCTCAGATCAGAGAACTGGGTACAGATTTGTGTGTGGGAAGGGAAGCTTGGGTTATTGCATATGAGAAACACGTGCACCAATGGATGTGGAGGTGCCCAGATGAGTGAGATATATATATACACACACACATTTATATATATATATATATATATATATATATATATATATATATATATATGTAATGTGATGTGACACAGGGGAAAAGTATTGAACACATGAAGAAAGGGAGATGCAAAAAGGCCTGGAAAGCCAAGACACCAGCTGAAATCTGTCAGTAATTAGAAAACAATCCTGCTCCTTGTCAGTGCAAATTAATATCAGCTGGTTCAGTCCCAACTGATGGTCAAAAAAGGTGTCTCATTACCAAGGTGTCACACAGGAAACTTCTCAGGATGGGTAAAAGCAAAGAGCTCTCAAGACCTTCGCAACCTTATTGTTGCAAAACATACTGACGGCATTGGACATGGAAGGATTTATAAACTTCTGAATGTTCAAGTGAGCACTGTTGGGGCCATAATCCGGAAGTGGAAAGAAAATCATTTCACCATAAACCGGCCACGACCAGATGCTCCTCACAAGATTTCTGACAGAGGAGTGAAAAGAATGATCAGAAGAGTTGTCCAAGAGCCAAGGACGACTAGTGGAGAGCTTCAGAAAGACCTGGAATTAGCAGGTGCAGAAAACAATAAGCAATGCACTCAACCACCATGGCCTGTATGCGCGCTCACCACGCAAGACTCAATAGCTAAAGAAAAAGCATGTTGAAGATCGTTTAAATTTTGCTGCACAACATTTGGACAAACCTGTGAAATACTGGGAGAATATAGTCTGGTCAGATGAGACCAAAATTGAACTCTTTGGATGCCATAATACACATCACCCCAAAACGCCATACTAACAGTGAAGTTTGGAGGTGGGACCATCATGGTGTGGGGCTGTTTTTCAGCAGACGGTACTGGCATACTTCATATAATTGAAGGAAGGATGAATGGAAAATGTACTGAAACATTCTTGATAAAAATCTGCTGCTACCTACCAGGACGCTGAAGATAAAAGAGGGTGGACATTTCAGCAAGACAATGATCCCAAACACAGCCAAGGAAACTCTCAACTGGTTTCAGAGAAAGAAAATAAAGCTGCTAGAATGGTTCAGCCAATCACCTGACTTGAATCCAATTGAAAATCTATAGAAAGAACTAAAGATCAGAGTTCATAGAAGAGGCCAACGGAAACTTCAAGATTTGAAGACTGAGTGGAAGAATGGGCCAAAGTCACAGCTGAGCAATGCATGTGGCTAGTTCCTCCATACAGGAGGCGTCTTAAAGCCGTCGTTACCAACAAAGGCTTTTGTACTAAGTATTAAATACATTTCAGTGAGTTATATGCTTTTTCCCTGTGTCATTCCATTTTATTACACATACTACACACGACTTAATTTCTGAACTTATTTGTTTTGGTTTCTTTGTATGTATGGATTACTTGAGTTGTTACCAATATCTGGTGAAAATGTCATGTTAATAGCACCTTTGGACATATTTTTACTGAGAAAAATGGTGACGTGTTCAGTACTTATTTTACCCACTGTGTATGTGTGTGTGTGTGTGTGTATATTAATATATATATATAAATGAAAAGACAGCATTTGTCAGTGAACAGTGGACAGAGAAAATATATAATTACCTTTTCATCAAAAATAGATGCAAAGAAAATGGGGAAACTGTTGTGATACAGGGCTGTAGGAATGAAAAGTTTTTGCACCTTAATCAGTTAGATGTTTCCGTTTATTTAGTTGAAACTGTCAAATAAGAGCACAGAGGGACAAAGGGCACAGACACTGTGGTGAACACCTTTGTTAGTGGAGATATTAGCTCTTCACTTTTGTTGTCGGGTCCTTCTTACTTTTACTCACCAACAACGAGTGTTAAGCAGCCTCACCAGGTGGTTTCCACCCAGCTGTATTTACATAAAGGTATTGGTTCGAAACACTGGCAAGTTGAACTACAAAAAAGAAACCAAACATACTGTACATGCACATAGATGTATACAATTTATACAAGCAATTATTAATGCACAAGCAACTATTAATGTACAAACAATTGTTAATATAACCTATATGATAATTCCCAAAAATATTTCCAACCATTATGGACAACAAAAAAACATCTGAGGTAGAGAATGATGAAATTATCAAGGCAACCATCATAAGTATTTGTAGTATACATAGTTTACTACAAAGTAGTATATGTAGTTTTGAATATTGCAGTCTTTCAGGACGCACAACAGTATAGAGTGGAAGTAAAACAGTCCTCTCATTGGCCCAGTGTTTTACGAGCTCTACAGGGATGGGTTCCTTCAAATTGAATCACAATTGCACTGGTCATTTTGTCAAAGAATTAGGGAGCCCGGGTAGGTTTACTCAAAATACAAAGCAAACAAAAGAAAGAGAAACTACAAACCAGCAAAAAACAACGTTCCAAATACTTGAAAATACTACGAGCAAAATCGGCGAACAAATTCAAACATTTAACTTGATAATGAATATGATTTTAGCACATTCCGGAGTATTTGTACTGTTTTTAATAGATTATAAGTATACTTGTCAATAATACTCGTATAATTGAACTTAAGTAACGCTGAAAGCAGGATTTATATTTGTAAGGGAGTATTTTCAAATGCAGTATTGAGGACACCTTCCGGTAACAGTTTACAATGTAGTACACAGAATTGTGTGTAGACACTAAGGAGCGAGTGAGGAGCGATTCAGGAAGAACCTCATTGTTGATGATTCGTAAATAAGTACTCTCTATATAGAGTAGATTATGATGAGTGACTAGAGAACAGACTGGGAGATATATTATTCATGACTCACAAGGGCTGAAAGAGGAGCCAGAAAAGTAGTGGGCAGTAAAGGTACCAGCAGTGCCAGTGGCGATAGGAGCACTGGGAGCTGTGGCCAACAAACTGGGATAGTGGCTCCAGCAGATTCCAGGTACAACATCTGAGGTTTCTGTCCAGAAGAGCACAGTCCCAGGAACAATTAAGGTACTGAACAGAACCCTCACAGAGAACCCTACCAGGCCTCTGGTAGAGGACCCAAGCTCGAGGAAGACACACCAACCCCCATCAGAGGGTTAGGTGGAAATGTTTATTTTATTTGATTATATATATATATATATATATATATATATATATATACATGTATTAGTAGTTGGTTTCTGTGTCTATGAAAACAAAACACATTGCATATCTGGTGCAGACAAAATAAATGATCTGTTGCTGCCTTTTTTAACTTTTTTTTTTGGCATGTCGTCCCTTATTCATTATTAAACGCTGCAGTGGGGAGCGACAGAAAAGGCCGGGGAGAAAGAGGCCAGCAAACAGGCTCGGCCTGGGTCGGAGCCCGGGACACTGCAGCCAACCTCGGCCCTGAGTGATGGAATGCATTTTAGCAGGGGAGCTACCATTGCGCCCCCTGTCGTTACTTTTTAATCAAAGTCCATTTTGGCCTAGACAGAATTTTGAAGCAGCCGGAGTTTGTCCCGTAGAGTGACGGTTGATACTGTGACTGACCCAACTTCATAGATGGTCTCAGTGAGGTTGCATGATCTGTACTACATTCTGACAGCTCTCACCCCCCTGGATGAACTGGGGCCCCTTTGGGTTTATCTGAACCACACAGACACTATAACTATCACAAAGAAATTTTATATCCCAATATCAGGGCATTTCATAAAAAAAAAAAGAAGAAAGAGATGTAAAAACAAAAAGAAAAACGAGATATTAAAAACTTAAAAACTGGCTCTCTAAAAAAAAAAATTAATGGGATAATTAACTCATATCCCAATATATTATCTTCAAAAAAAAAAAAAAAAAAAAAAAAAAAAAAAAAAAACACAATACAAAATAAAAAGAAAGAAGAAAGAATTAAAAATAAAAAAAAAAAAAAAAAGAGAAAAATTGAGAAAGAGAGAACAAGATTTTTAAAAGATTTGTTATTAAAATTAAAAAATTGTAACCTTTTAATCTTTAACCTCACTCTGGGGAGGTCACAAAGGGCCTCTCTACACAAAGGATCCACAAACACGACAAGAGAAGAGGAAAAAACAGAACAAGGGGCAGAAGGAGGAGAAAAAGAAAAAGGAGAGGGACACCTTGGGGAGGCACTGGACAATCTCGAGAGGACCCGGTGGGTGGGGGGGAGGGGGGAGATCGACAGCGAGGAGGACGAAGAGGGGGGACAGGAGGACGAGGAGGAGGACGGAGGACCGACAGGAGGACCGACCGGAGGACAGACAGGAGGACCGGCCGGAGGACAGACCGGAGGAACCGACAGGAGGACAGACAGGAGGACCGGCCGGAGGACAGACCGGAGGAACGACAGGAGGACCGGAGGACCAGAGGACCGGCCGCAGGACCGGAGGACCGAGGACCGGAGGAACGACAGGAGGACAGACAGGAGGACCGGAGGACCGGGACCGGAGGAGCGACTGGAGGATCGACAAGAGGACAGACAGGAGGACCGACTGGAGGACAGACAGGAGGACCGGCCGGAGGACAGACCGGAGGAACGACAGGAGGACCGACAGGAGGACCGGAGGACCGGAGGACCGACAGGAGGACCGGAGGACCGGAGGACCAGAGGACCGGCCGGAGGACAGACCGGACCGGAGGACCGGAGGACCAGAGGACCGGCCGGAGGACCGACAGGAGGAACGCAGGCTGCAGCCTGGTCTCACCCGTTTCCCACGTGTCATCGTCCGGTATGTGTCGGTAGTGTCCCGGTAAACGTCCCAGACCGGAAGCAGCCGGTGCGTTGGTTCCTGTTCGGGCAGCTCGCGCGGCTGTGTCGGCCCCTTTAAACGCCTTCGCTCTTTTCCGGAAGGCTTCGTCCGCGGCCGGAGAACGGGCTCGGGTCTCCGGCTGCAGCTTCAGGACCAGCCCCGGTCGAGGACGCGGCTCAGACCCCGAGAGCCAGACCACGCCAGCGGCGGGACCGGCTCCTCGATGCAGGCCATCAAATGCGTGGTGGTCGGCGATGGGTGAGGCCTGTGGCTCGGCTCGTCTTCCACCGGTGGATGCAGCCGACAGGACAATTGTTGCAGGAGGGGCTGGGGGGGGGGGGGTCATTTCCAGCCCTGGAGGGGGAAAATGTTTATCTGACATTAAACGGTGATTATTATTTATATAAAAAATGGGTGGAGGATTCAACAACACCAAGGTTTTATCTACTTGTTTTATTTCGGTGTTTTCTAAATTTCATACTCATTCAGCAGCCTTACTGACCTCTATGGTCTGTGTGTGTGTTTGCTGCTCTCAGGTGGACGTGGACGCTGAGGCTGCTTGTTTTTTCCTAATGATGTAATGTTGTCACACCTACACACCAGCCTGCCATGCTCTCACCAGATACACACTCCTGGTTAGAGGGCCTGCAATGCATAGCCTAATCTGTCTATCTATCTATCTGTCTATCTATCTATCTATCTATCTATCTATCTGTCTATCTATCTATCTGTCTATCTATCTATCTATCTATCTATCTATCTATCTATCTATCTATCTATCTATCTATCTATCTATCTATCTATCTGTCTATCTATCTATCTATCTGTCTATCTATCTATCTATCTATCTATCTGTCTATCTATCTATCTATCTATCTGTCTATCTATCTATCTGTCTGTCTATCTATCTATCTATCTATCTGTCTATCTATCTATCTGTCTATCTATCTATCTATCTATCTATCTATCTATCTATCTGTCTATCTATCTATCTGTCTATCTATCTATCTATCTATCTATCTATCTATCTATCTATCTGTCTATCTATCTATCTGTCTGTCTATCTATCTATCTGTCTGTCTATCTATCTATCTATCTGTCTATCTATCTATCTGTCTATCTATCTATCTATCTATCTGTCTATCTATCTATCTATCTGTCTATCTATCTATCTGTCTGTCTATCTATCTATCTATCTATCTATCCATCCATCTATCTATCTATCTATCTATCCATCCATCTGTCTATCTGTCTATCTATCTATCTATCTATCTATCTATCTATCTATCTATCTATCTATCTATCTATCTATCTATCTATCTATCTATCTGTCTATCTATCTATCTATCTATCTATCTATCTATCTATATCTATCTATCTATCTATCTATCTATCTATCTATCTATCTGTCTATCTATCTATCTATCTATCTATCTATCTATCTATCTATCTATCCCATAGTCATCTACCCAGAAACATCTTTTTTGGTTTAGGGTTAAGCAAAGAAAGTTTTCTTCATGCTTCAACCCACTGACAGAAATCGCTAGTAGTGGATGAAGTATTAGAGTAACAATGATATTAAAAAGTTCTATTATTGCTACAGTCAGAATTTTATTTCATTACCATTTTTATTTAACTTTAGTAATTTTTTTTAGCACCGAATGACCTCTGTCAGGGTCAGTTGGTCAAACTAACTGTAAATGTGTTTTACATATTGTACTGTTGGCTAGTTTAAAAATGTTATATTCTTTAAACCGATCAAAATTTACAAACATTTTTGTGTCTAAATTCTCATCCTGCAAAGTCAGTGTAGCTGTCAGTTGAATGTATAGGAGTAAAGAGTGCAGTGCTTCCCACTGAAATGCAGTGGAAGTAGCAAAAAATGGAAACATTCAGCTAAAGTACAAGTACCTCACAATTACAGTACCTGAGTTAATTAATTTAAACCATTCTGCCATTCTTCAGTGTTTGTAGAATTGTTCTCCTTCCTTTATGGCAAACTCTTGGTTTAGTTCATTACTCTTACTCTGACTTGAAAGTTGCTCACTCTGGTTAAGACATAAACTTTGTGCTTTTACTGTTTTCAGACTTGAATTGTAAGTGTAGAAATTTGCAGCTTTAACACCAGCCGTAAAATGTTCTGTGACCCCTATTGACCCCTCTAGTTCTCCCACTCCATATACATTGTGCATGGAATGAGCGCAAATATATTTATCAAAATAAACTATGAAAGCTCAATATATATTAAAATAAGAAAGGTCTTAAAACTAGATTTGAACTCTTGCTCCCTACAAGATGGGGTCTCGAGATAAGGTGATGTAAGTTTTGCCGACATATGACCAATGGAAAATGTGGAGTGAAAGTGGATTTGAAAAGACTGTCTTCACAGCAGATATTTAGACCTTTCAAATCTATTTAGACCTGGGAATGTTTGGCAAAATCACAATTTGATTAAGTATCAAGAATCAATCCAGAATTTATTCTCAATTCAAAATAAGAGATGCAATGACATGAAAAGTACAAAATGAATAGACAGTTTGGTACCATTTAATAATAAGATGTTGTTACTTCTAATGTCCTTATAATAGGTAAAAACTTAGATTTACTCTTTGTATTTACATGTGCACCACACCTTCGTCTACTGTGCTGAACTATAGCAGCGTCTCGCTGTGTTTTATTCAAGGTGAGATGTAAACCTTCATCAGTTCATGTAAACCAGACATTGTCAATTTTACGAATAGACCACACTTTGTTGTGACACATTAATCCTGGCATATATCACTGACAGAGTTGGTGATGACAAGGACTGGAAAAACAGAAATTTTCCTCTGAAAAAATAATTACTATTAACCATTCATCCATTTCCTTTTCATTGTCTTTTAAATGTCATCTTCATGATATTTTAAGCTGTATGTGAAGCAGCTGGGATTTCCTTTGTGTTTGAAAGCTTCTGCAGAGATAAACTTGGCATATCTGCATATACCAAGTTTTACTTCCCTCTTTTTTCTATCTTATGGGCCCCTATGTGTGTATTGGTATGGGGATGGACACCCCCCCCACCCGAATCTTACTTATAATGGAAAGAAAGCCAAAAAAAAGTTTATTCTTAGTTATTAAAACCAAAAGTGATTATCAAAATTATTCAAGAAAAAAATTTCAAGCCCTTTGTGATTTTGTCACTTGCAGCTTGACTTTCATTTGTCTCCTCCTGAGCCAGCTTCATTTCCCTGGCTGAATCTGGTCACTGTCTGGATTAGCCCTTTCTAGTGTGGACCAACCAGCCAGTGCGAGCTTCAGATAGTGATGAGTACATAATTCCTTACTCGCTTACCACTAGATATTTTATTTTCAATCAAATTATTGTTACTTTATAAGTTTTACCTTTTTCATAACTGTAAATATCACATAAAAGACATTAATCACATGATAATAAAAAAGCTTTGCTAGAATTATATACATTTAAATAAGTATTATAATAATGATGTTTTGCTTCACTATTAGTCTGCAGCTGCATCCACTTTATAATTTCTATCACTCTCTGGAAAATGGATGGATTGAGCCATTGTAAGGCTTTTAATGAGAAACATGCAGACTGTTGATTTTCAATGACAGTAACTTAATAGGGATTTAAAAAGCAGCAAAACTGGAAGCCACTGGAAATAATCACTGAATGAAAACAGTGTTTCTGTTAGAGAAGAGGAGGTGAAACAGTGTGGCTGAGTGTGACATGGCCGCTTTAGGACGGAAGGAAATCAAAGGAAACGTACATTATGAATTGGTCAAGACAAAAGGTAAAGCTGGAGGAAGTGTTGTTTTTAGCGACGGCAGCAAATTAAATCAGTACATCAGCTTTTTTGTTGTTAACTGAAAATATTGACAATACTAACTAACTATACTAATCTATGAGGTTACTGCAACTGACCTGACACTAAATACTAAATATCTAAATATTGCGAAGAGAGAATTTAAATTCTATTTCACAACTATAACAAGCATACATAAAATTATTTAACGTTTTTATCATATCATTTGACTAAATGATATTAATGCATGTTCGTCCATGTATACAAACATGAATAGAACAAACACCCCCAATTTTACTAAGAATATATATATATATATATATGTATATTCTTAGCAATTTGGAACGACTTAGAAGCAATTACTAAGTAGACAAATTGTTGTTTAAGATGACAAACTGTTAATGGATTTGTTTTCTTGCTGAAAGTTGGACTTTAACTGGTTTTGAATGTGGGTTTTGGCAGACAGCTCCCCTCCCCTCGCCGGACCTCACCGGACTGTACCGGCCTACTTTCACGCCTGCTGCTTACACATTTTACTGGCTGAGAAGGTTCTTAAATTTTAAGGTTGCAAACCAGTTTGTGAAATTAGTAGTTTCTAACTAGCTGCTAGTCACTATGAGCTGAGGAACGACTTTACATTAGAACGTAGAAATGGAATAATGAACAACTGGTGCAAACAGGGAGGATTCTTAGTCAATTTACTTAAAAAACATAAGTAATTTTAAAAAGGCCTGGCTCCCTCTGTACCTGAGGTAAATACAGGCCCAGACACCATTCTGACATTTTGTGGTAATTCATTTTTTGGCATCCATCTCTTTGATGTTTGTACGCTGTATATAAGTATGCTGTATGCTGCATTGCATGTCATGTTCTTCCCCTGCGCCCAGACTCTGTGTTATTGTTTCCTGTTTAATTTTTAAATTACTTTCCTTATATGTCTGTTGTGTATTTACCTCCTGCCATTTTGTTATTTCCCTGCCACTTTTCTGTGTCACCTGTTAGCCATTGCTCAATTAGTCCTCTGTGTATATACAGTATCCCCCTCTGAGTTGCAGGAACATTAGTTTAGTTACTGTGCGCTTCGTGCACTGGACCCTTTTGACTGTTTGTCTGGATTTTGGCTTTTTGCCTCTGCCTCATTGGAGTTGTTTGCTTATTTGGACTGCTCTCTCTGGTTTTGTCCCTTTTGCCCTTCTTTGAGGTGAATTTGCATTTGGGTCCCATCTTGTGTATTCTTACACTTTTTGCACCAGGTGTGACATTGCAATCAATTTTACAAAGTCAATGGATAACATCTGCAGTACTTCTGATTCAGTTGTTGTGCTCCTTTATGTATTTGTGTGTTGTTATAGTCTGTCTTTTCCAGTGCGGTGGGTAAGACATGTCTACTCATCAGCTACACCACAAATGCCTTCCCTGGAGAGTACATCCCCACTGTGTGAGTACAGCCGCACATTACATCACTGTAATGCAGTAACCTAATCTGTGTAAATGGTAAATTTTGCACTTTTGGAGAAACTATATACATGATTGCTTTATCTTGTGTGTCTCTAAGCTTCGACAACTACTCAGCAAATGTCATGGTGGATGGTAAACCAGTCAACCTGGGCCTCTGGGATACAGCAGGGCAGGAGGATTATGATAGGCTCCGCCCACTGTCCTATCCTCAGACGGTAACACACACACACACACACACACACACACACACACACACACACACACACACACACACGCACACTTCCTTGTGTTTGACAGATCAAGACCAAGAGTTTTTAAATTTTTACTTTCTTCTACTTTTTTTTAAGCTAATATGAATTTTGTTTGGAGTTATTTTTGATCTATAAAAGTCAAATAAATAACAAAAACCTCACACAATTTCAATATGATTTGCAAATATATTTTGTATCTTATGTATTAAATAGCTTTGTCACAAATACAAAATATTTTCAAGCATTCACAAACAAATGTTTCCTGAACTGAACTGAGAATTATAAAATTTCTTTTGTATTTCACAAGCATACATTTACATATCATATATGTTTTACAATCTCATTGATTCATAGTTTAAAATACTTCCAGAAAAATCAGATTGCTTGTTCTGGTACTTTGATGTCAATTGCGCAATTTCCCTGTTTTAAAGCCAGGTCTGATGGTCTCCTGACCAGGCTGCACTTACCGGGATGTCTGCCACTGATTGTGTCTGCAGCTGCTCTGCTTGTCAGGACAGACAGCACTGGATTTAAATTTTCTTGGAAAAATGGGTTCCAATTTTGTAGTTCAAGATGCAGGTGCATCACTTACCATGGGAATGTCTAAAATGCACTGCCACATTCTCGTAAAGCTACTTCTAATTTTTAACTCTATTTGCATTATGGAGCTTTTAGCCTGACAGTGTAAAGGTTCCTCCTGACTCTCCAATTCTCCGTCCTCTCTCTGTGCAGGATGTGTTCCTGATATGCTTCTCTCTGGTCAGCCCTGCCTCCTTTGAGAACGTCCGTGCTAAGGTGCAGTATGAAAATGACAAACTGTACACAAACTGTAATGTCTAAATGAAAAAGACCAAAATTGAAATGATTAAATTTTTTTTTAAAGCATCCATCACTAGCATCCAAACTCCTAAATTTCCCCCTGGTTCACTGTTGATGTATACTGACTTTGAAACTTCTATAGTAAGCTGGGAGGAATTTTGGCCACTGTCAGGCCCTATAAAAATGTGAGTGTGTCTTAAATAGAATTAACTGTAGTTCCGTACTAACGCTATCAACGGTGTGCAGAGCTTCAGAGAACTGGCCTTCTTGGCAGGTAGACAACTCAGTGGGGACACCTTGATTCCTTGATTCTTTTCCTGCATCTAGGTCCCTACAGCTGAATAGGGACAGATGCAAGGAAAAGATGTGAGGAGAGTGAACACTTTTTTTGGTGGAACGAGACGTCCTTTGCTCTTAACTATCATCTGAAGAAACCTTTGCTTTGATGACGGCTGCTCAGCTGGATCAGCTGTTGTTCAGATTTTGGAACTTTTGTCTGTATTTGCCCATATAGGCACTATCCAAACACTAATTAGGACGCACAATTACTATATTAACTTGTTGTGTTATTTTCTTTTAAGTCTTTCTGTATGTTTGGATGGGCTTGTAGTGATTGACAAACATCTGCATGCATAATAAAAACACGGATTCTGTTTTTATTCTATGCTCAGATTAGTCAAACCAGTGTGTAAATATTCTTCACAAAAATAACAAGCATAATTCAATTTATGAAATGTTATTGTAATACATTTGACTAAATGATATTAGCACATATTTGTTCATGTATGCAGACACAAATAAAACAAATCCCCCTAAATTTACAGAAGATATAGCTTTTGCACCGTAATTTTTGGAAGTTAGTTAAAAACCTGCATTCGGTATTTATACTGTGCTCAGATTGGTCAGTGTGTAAATACACTTCAGTGCACTGAATGCACTTAAATCCTATTTCTACTGGTGACTGTTGAATTTAATAATCGCATTTATTGATATTGTGTTTGTAAACTCATTATGAAGTAAATTTTGAAGAAAGGATTTATTAGCCCAAATGTTTTAGACAAACTACTGTATATTTGGATCGAGACTTTCAGCTTCACATGTGACTGAATAGAAAAGGTGATAGAATAAAAAGTAAAATGCGTGAAGACATCAGACGTCCCTCCTCTACCGAAAGTTGTTCATGGTTCTGGAATCTTAAAACAAATCTAATCAAAATCTTTTAATACTATTTATTTGATTCTGCTATTTGTCCGGTTCGGTGTAAAACTGTGGTGATGTTTTGATGCGATTTCAGATCGTTTTCACTGTGGATGGTTTCAGCTATAGGTGTGGCCATAGTTCCTGACTTTATCTTTGCTCGCTATTGACCTTTGACTTCTGTGTCATTCTTTGCAGTGGTATCCAGAGGTTCGTCACCACTGTCCAAACACACCCATCATCCTGGTAGGAACCAAGCTGGATCTGCGGGACGACAAGGACACAATTGAACGACTAAGGGACAAAAAGCTCTCTCCCATTACCTACCCACAGGGCCTGGCCATGGCCAGGGAGATCGGTAGGTACAGATTTTATTGTGTTCGTGTGTGTGTGTGTGATGGTGTGTCATATGGGATTAATTGTAGTACTACACACACAGTATTGTGAATACACTTCCTTATACTGCATGTGACTACATGATGTGAATTACTATATAGGCATGATCTATACCATTTGAGCAATATACGTCATCTTTCACTATCAGAGATTAAGTAATTTGCATGTTTTACAACATAAACAACAAATCTGGTTTCTATATAAACACACACACAGTCTGTGTTCTTGTCGATACTTGTGTTATTGTTGACTTCTGAGATGTCATCAGTCCCATTTCAGAAGTACTGCCCAGCACTTTTCTGATCGAAAGTCCATGTCTCGCCACTTTCAGTCAAAATGACCAGAAGTGTTCTTGGTCTGCCCATTTTATTGACGATACTTTGGGAACTGACTTCAATGCTGACTTCAACCTACCAGTCAGGTCAGACTGATAAGTCAATGTCTCTTGTCATATGAGGGCTATCAGTTCTGTCTCTGCAAGCCCATTGGTAATTTACTGCTGGCTCTGAAGTCTCTTTTTAGTATTTTTATTTATACTTTCGAGCATTTTTTTAGAACACCTTTACACCTGCTTATTCATGCAATTATCCAATCAGCCCATCAACTGGCAGGAGTGAGATACATAAAATCCTTCGGATACAGGTCAGGAGCTTCAGTTGATATTCTCATTGAACATCAGAATGTTGAAAAAAATTAGATCTCAGTGACCTTGTCTGTGGCCTGATTGTTGGTGCCAGACAGGCGGGTTGGTAGAGTCTACAGTGACTAGAGAGTGAAATCGGAATGGAGTAAAAAGAAAAACAAAAAAACCCTCCGTCGAGCAGCAGCTCTATTCATGGCAAGAACTTCCTGCTGAGACATGACAGCGATAGACTGATTCTGACAGAAAGGTATGTTAACACAAAAAACCCTCTTTACAACTCTGGTGAGCAGAAAAGCATTTCAGAAGTCTTTCGCTGTACATTCATGTACATTTGAATGGAGAAAACAGAAAGTGATGACTGAAAGAAGATAAAACATTCTTTCAGAAATAGCTGGTAGTACAGGTAAATGTATGTAAAACCTCCCTGTCCTAACGCCTTGGGTTTGTTTGTGGCAGGTGCGGTCAAGTACCTGGAGTGCTCTGCTCTGACGCAGCGAGGGCTAAAGACAGTCTTCGATGAGGCCATCCGAGCTGTGCTCTGCCCTCCGCCTATCAAAAAGGGAAGCAAGAAGTGCACAGTGTTCTGAGGGGGAAGAGATGGAAGATGACTTCGCTGAGATGTCAGGCTTCGGTCAGTCACACAAGCCGGGCAGAAATCTGCTCTGAGCACACACAACTGCAATCTGCTTTCTGTACTGAGGGAGTACATTTACTGGTCAAAAAGGGGCTGAGGATTTCAGCTGTTGAGTTAAAGATGGCATAGATAAGCCGACATTTTGGCTACAAGATAAATTTTGAGTGGTGTATGCCTTAAAACAATGATATAAACACATAATGGCCTGTCTCTTAGATATTAGGACAAGAATGAGAAAGGGCCTTTATCCATTTTCAGGTGGATATGCAAAAGTACTTTGTACGTTCTTGTCAAGTTTGACGACCTGTAAGTAAAACACAAATGTTGTAAAAACAAGGAAAACCAAATGTATTTTCCCCTTTTGCAAACCCTATATTTTATTTCTTTATGTAAACTCATTTTGCTGAATTCTGCAGAGATTATTATGCAATGATCTTCTAATTTTGTTTTTCTTAAATCAACTACATGGTTCGAATAAGTGGTAACATGAAAATGGTTGTGATTAGTATCCCGTAAGTTAAGCTCTGTGTAACAGGAACTCTCTAACTAGCAAACATGGGGCCAGATCTGGATTATGAGATCATTTTATTAGGCCCCCCTTACATGTTTAGAATTTACTCGGAAATTTGGGCCACAAATTAGCCGTGGATTATTTTTTCTGTGAGATCTGCGTTACTTTGGTGTTATCATCTGGTTCTTTAGCAATGTTTCACAATCAGAACATAAGAAAAGCTTTTAAATTTCACATAAATTATTCATATTTACTGTACGTACATTCCATTTGTCATACTATGCCAGTTTCCCAGCCTCATGAATATATATGAAATTTGTTGCTGGGGAAAGAACTGTAAAGTTTTTTTATACACTGTTTAAACACCCCCCAAAGAGAAAACAACCAGGTCAACGGTGATCCGATTTTAAGACGCCTCCTTTAGAATAAGGCACATGACTGTTACAGTTTGAACCACCATTCTGTTGCATTCTTTATGTCACATGTTGAAGCCTACTGTTATCATGTGTGAGCCGTAAACAAAACCGGTACTACATGTGGTTTTACACGATATCGTATTGCAAAGGCAACACAATAATATGTGGATTACATATGCGAGAACTAGATTTATTTCTATTCAGTACGGTGATCTGTTCTGATCTGATCTGTTTTCAGAACAGCTTGATAGAAACCCTAAATAACTCATGAGAATAGAAAAAAAAATTGCTTCATTGTGAACATTATTTAAATCAGAATTCTGGTGTTGATGTATATTTTTGTTTTTGTCGACGAAGTCCATGAAAACAACAAAAACCAACAATGTGTTCGTTCATGTCTCAATACTTTCCTACTTCTTAGTCCCAAGCCTATAGGTGCCGACTGTATTTATATACTGTATCTTTATGTAACTCATGTAATTTCAGTTTTTTAAAAGGCTCTGTTATTTACTATAGCACCTGGATCCTGTAGTCTTGAGTAAACTTTACTCATGCCAGAGGAAATAGTGCATTTGTTGGGGATTCTTTTCAGCAGGGAATTTATCCACATTTGGTGATCTAGTGAGTATTTCTAGCAGCGGGAGAGTATCTGTGGATTGTCAGAATAATCTACAGTATGTGTGTTCATGGTAATGAAAGAACATGTCACCGAGTGTGACAGTATGACATATTGATGTGTTTTTTTAACTTAGATTTTGGGCAAGAATGGAGCTCTATGGCACAGAGGCATAAAATAAAATATATATCAGGCCTTCGATACACTCACACTCACTTTTTAGTAAGATACAGTTATTGTTTGTTTGGGCCTTTCATGGGATTTGTTGACAGTTGGAAAAATGTTGAGTATTACCAGTCAAATTCCTAAAAAGATGTTTACATTTTTCCCTTTGCTATTCAAACTGTTATACCATGAAATCATAGATACAAATATCAGCCAAATGTCTAAGTGCCAATGTATCAGCATGGAAGGCACCATCCTTCAACATACATGCTAACGTGCATGGCAGTAACTCACAATTTATGTGAAATTGCATCGTTTATCATACAACTGCCTCTCATAACTTACACTTCATGCTTAGCATGGAGCTTACCATCACTCAGCTGATGATTAATAGTGTGAAGTAGTGGAGTCAATAATGATGTTTTTAGTGTTGTTTACAATGGATTTAACATGTTGACGTGTCCTGCTGGTCAGAATCTGTGTTTATTAAAATAGAAAATAGATACTAGGATGCCTCTGTATCTTCTAGGAGAGCTCTTTGTACAGAACACCTACAGAAAACTAGTGAGAAATGTGAAAACAGTGCCATTTTGAAGTGTTTTTTTTCTGGAACAATCAAGAAAAATGTAACGAAAGCATCCAGACAAGACCCCAAATTCAAGGTTCCCTAGGGCGTCCGCAGGCAGTTATTCAACTGTCAACTGTTGTGTGGTGGTTTTAGTGATTCATTGTGTGTAATTTATGTGGATATGTTATGTGGATGGTTTTTTGGGGAATGAGACAAATGAATCTAAAGTATGCAGCATTGTTTATTTTATGGTACTTTTATTTTTCATTTGCTATTCTTTGTGTGTACTCAATTTAAGGGAAAAAAAGTGTATCACAATGCCGAAAGGGATCTTTTTTTTGAGTACCTATCATAATGTTGCCAGGAAATGTACATAAAATGCATTAAATATGTTCAGAATGTAAAAGAAACATCTTCTGTTTTCTGCTGTGTGTGTGTGTATGTGTGCCTTAAATGTGGCTCAGTAGTGAAACACCATTTATTTTATTAATTTGCTAATTAATTACAGCAGTATTAGGGTGATACATTCGAGAGAGAGAAAAATACCTTTTACAAGATGGAATTTTTTTCTAGTACTGTAAAAAATTAAGAATATAAAATCACAATTTCATGAGATAAAGTGAGGAAAAAGAAATTATATATATATATATTTTAGTTTGGCCATAACTAAAAGGAAAAATAACCAGCTATTCTACTATATCTCCATTACCTTCAAGTTTGTATTAAAATCAATTAACTGGTTACGATTAAGTCTGATTTTTCCCTGTTCTTCGTTATATTGACATGCTTCCCTTGTGCCAGTGTTTCCTTCTCTTTGAGGATCTGTTTATATTCAACTTATGCTGCTGAAATTGTGTTACACGGGACAAAGAGCGATGCAGGTACATTACCCTTTCATGCAAACGCAATTGAGGCAGACTAATTGTTTAGCAACTAACAGGTATCTTTGTGTGCGTGTCTGTGTGTGAGGACCCTCTAGGGAATTTAAACATCTTGTGGTCATGTATTCCTACTCAACGGGCTGAAAAAGTTTGTTTTCTTCCCCAGAGGCCTCAGAAACTCTTCCAGTCCCGAGACTTTTTCAAATTTCACCCCTTTATTTTTCTTAATTTTTTAAGCAAAACCCGACCCCAAAGCAGCATAGCAACAACCTCAGCACTGGGCACAGCCTCATGTCGGACCCCACCCATGGTCACATTCTTACTAGTAGGAATTTTTTTTGGGCTAAATGCTATAGTTTTCTTCAGCCAGAACTGGGGCTTTAGCCAAGATGGAGGGCGTCAATAATAGCTCCAAATACCCGTTGATTTTGGTGCAAGACCTTCAGGTATTTTCTAGAGATCTGAAAATGAAGAAGAATTTCAGCTTTCAGCATGATAACAACCCAAAGTATACATCCAACAAAAGTTTGTCTTCACAAAAGGAAGATCTACTTATTGGAACTGCCCAACCAGAGCCGAGAGCAAAACTGAAAATCTGTGGCAAAGAGAACTGTGAACAGGAAATGCCCTTGTAATTTTATGGATCTAACTTTTGCAAGGAAGAGAACAAAAGTATTGCCAAGTCAGGATGTGCCAAGCTGATCAACTATTACCCAAAACTAGCCTTTACTGGCTAACTACAAGCTAATCTTTCAGAAGCTTTCAGAAACTTCAACCAAAGCAGCGCTAACTACTAATTTAGCTGATGAAGGCTTTGTGATGCCATTAAAAGCTCAGGAAAAGTTAATTAAAATTATTTTGTCAAACCAGTTTGCTAACTGACAGTGGGAGACTGAGAACCTTCAAGATACCAGTATCACCCCCCACAACGCCTTAGAGTTACACACTTCTTCTTTTTCTTTTGGCTTTTCCCTTTAGGGGTCGCCACAGCGAATCAGTGTCCTCCATCTAACCCTGTCTTCTGCGTCCTCTTCTCTCACACCAACTACCTTCATGTCCACTTTCACTACATCCATAAACCTCCTCTTTGGTCTTCCTCTAGGCCTCCTGCCTGGCAGTTCAAAACTCAGTATCCTTCTACCAATATATTCACTATCTCTTCTCAGTACATGTCCAAACCATCTCAGTCTGGCCTCTCTGACTTTATCTCCAAAACCTCTAACATGTGCTGTCCCTCTGATGTACTCATTCCTGATCCTATCCATCCTGGTCACTCCCAGAGAGAACCTCAACATCTTCATCTCTGCTACCTCCAGCTCTGCCTCCTGTCTTTTCCTCAGTGGCACTGTCTCTAGACCAAACAGCATCGCTGGTCTCACCACAGTTTTGTACACCTTTCCTTTCATTTTAGCTGAAACTCTTGTATCACACATCACACCTGACACTTTTCTCCACCCGTTCCAGCCTGCCTGCACACGCTTCTTCACCTCTTTTCCACACTCTCCATTGCCCTGGACTGTTGACCCTAAGTACTTAAAATCCTCCACCTTCTTTATCTCTTCTCCCTGTAACCTCACTCTTCCACTTGGGTCCCTCTCGTTCACACACATGTACTCCGTCTTGCTGCGGCTAACCTTCATTCCTCTCCTTTCCAGGGCAAATCTCCACCTCTCAAGCTTCTCCTCCACCTGTTCCCTGCTCTCACTACATATCACAATGTCATCTGCAAACATCATAGTCCATGGAGATTCCTGTCTAACCTCGTCTGTCAGTCTGTCCATCACCATAGCAAACAAGAAGGGGCTTAGAGCTGATCCCTGATGCAGTCCCACCTCTACCTTGAACTCCTCTGTCACACCTACAGCACACTTAACCACTGTCTTACAGTCCACATACATGTCCTGCACCACTCTAACATACTTCTCTGTCACTCCAGACTTCCTCATACAGTACCACAGTTCCTCTCTGGGCACCCTGTCATACGCTTTCTCCAGATCTACAAAGACACAATGCAGCTCCCTCTGACCTTCCCTGTACTTCTCTATCAACATCCTCAAAGCAAATACTGCATCTGTGGTACTCTTTTTGGCATGAAGCCATACTGCTGCTCACAAATGCTCACTTTTGCCCTTAGTCTAGCTTCAACTACTCTTTCCCATAGCTTCATTGTATGGCTCATCAGCTTTATTCCTCTGTAGTTGCCATAGTTCTGCACATCTCCCTTGTTCTTAAAATGGGCACCAGCACACTTCTCCTCCATTCCTCAGGCATCTTCTCACTATCTAAGATCCTGTTAAACAACCCAGTCAGAAACTCTACTGCCGCCTCTCCTAGACACTTCCATACCTCCACAGGTATATCATCAGGACCAAGTGCCTTTCCACTCTTCATCCTCTTCAGTGCCTTCCTCACTTCATCTTTACTAATCTTTGCTATTTCCTGATCCACAACAGCCACATCTTCTACTCTTCGTTCTCTCTCATTTTCCTCATTCATCAACTCTTCAAAGTACTCTTTCCATCTTCCCATCACACTGCTGGCACCTGTCAATACATTTCCATCTCTATCCTTAATCACCCTAACCTGCTGCACGTCCTTCCCATCTCTGTCTCTCTGCCTTGCCAATCTGTATAGATCAGTCTCTCCCTCCTTACTGTCCAACCTAACATACAAGTCATCATAAGCCCCTTGTTTGGCCTTTGCCACCTCTACTTTCACCTTACGCTGCATCTCCCTGTACTCCTGTCTACTCTCTTCAGTCCTCTCAGTGTCCCACTTCTTCTTAGCTAATCTCTTTTTCTGTATACACTCCTGCACCTCCTCATTCCACCACCAAGTCTCTTTATCTACTTTCCTTCCAGATGACACACCAAGTACTCTCCTTCCTGTCTCCCTGATCACATTAGCTGTAGTTGTCCAGTCATCTGGAAGCACCTCCTGACCTCCCAGAGCCTGCTTCAACTCCTTCCTAAAAGTCATGCAACACTCTTCCTTTTTTAGCTTCCACCATTTCGTCCTCTGCTCTGCCTTTGTCCTCTTCGTCTTCCTCACCACCAAGGTCATCCTACACACCAGCATTCTATGCTGTCTGGCTACTCTCACCAACCACTACTTTGCAGTCACTGATCTCCTTCAGATTACATCGTCTACACAAGATGTAGTCTATCTGTGTGCTCCTACCTCCACTCTTATCGTCACTCTGTGCTCCTGCCTCTTCTGGAAGAAAGTGTTCACTACAGCCATTTCCATCCTTTTTGCAAAATCAACCACCATCTGTCCTTCTCGTTCCTCTCCTGGATACCGAATCTGCCCATCGCTTCCTCATCGCCTCTGTTTCCTGCACCAACATGTCCATTGAAGTCTGCACCAATGACAACTCTCTCATCTCTAGGGATGCTCTGTATGGCTTCATCAAGGTCCGACCAGAATTTCTCCTTCTCCTCCAGCTCACAGCCTACCTGTGGAGCATACCCACTAACCACATTGAACATTACACCTTCGATTTCTAGCTTCAGACTCATCACTCTATCCGACACTCTTTTTACCTCCAGGACATCCCTAACAAGCTCCTCCTTCAAGATAACTCCTACTCCGTTTCTCTTCCTATCTACACCATGGTAGAACAACTTGAACCCTGCTCCCAAACTTCTAGCCTTGCTACCTTTCCACCTGGTCTCCTGGACACACAGTATGTCTACCTTCCTCCTCTGCATCATGTCAACTAACTCTCTACCCTTTCCTGTCATGGTTCCAACATTCAAAGTCCCTACTCTCAGTCCTAGCCTCTTGGCATTCCTCTTCTCTCTCTTCCTACGAACACACCTTCCTCCTCTCCTTCTTCTACCAACAGTAGTCCAATTTCCACCGGCACCCTGTAGGTGAACAGCAGCGATGGCGGTCGTTGTTAACCCAGGCCTCGACCGATCCGGTATGGGATTCATAGATCTGACTCGCATGTTTGATTTGGCAAAAGTTTTACGTCGGATGCCCTTCCTGACACAACCCTCTGTATTTATCCAGGCTTGGGACCGGCACAATAAGACACTGGCTTGTGTCCCCTTGCGGCTACATTGCCTTACAGTTACACACTATTTATTAGAAATGAAGATGAAACACACTTATTCATTCTGTTCACCTCATTAACTTTTATTTTATTTTTAACATTTATTTTCACACATAACTTGTAGCATCAGTCTAAGTGCTGTCACTGTTTTTAATCACTGCCTTAGCAGCCAAGTTAGCTACTCAACCCTTTTCATTATGTAACTGAGAGCAAGCGCAGTCAATAAATGGAAAAGTCAACTGGGCAAACTAGGTTGAACCGGATAAAAATGTGACTACTTAAATGGTGACTTTGGCTCTCACAACAACAGCTGCATGACACCATGCTCCTTTTAAAGAGAGAGCTATAAAAGGAAAGCAGAGGTGGAACCCGGCTGGACTCCTTCACTGGTCAATCTAATATAATACATGCACTTCAACACTTTCTTTAGACTTTCTCTGAGACATTTTTTTCCATACTGCTCAGCAACAACAGACCCGTCCCAAAAGCAAGTGAGGAAAACGAATGAATTTACTTGTTTAGAAATATCATGTTGTCATCCAGGGCTGTAGTTGATTTAAATTGGTGGTTCGTTTGGGTGTTATGATGTTATGGTACCTGTGTTAAAACACCAGGTTCCAACCTTTTCTAAATAAATTTTATGGGGTTTACATTATGCACATTAAATTATATGCAAGAGCTTACTGTACCTTGGTTTTTCTGCTTTCCCTCAGAAGTCGTTTATGTCTGTTCGTCATCTGAATCCAGGGTGATTCAGTTTCTCTCTTTTCCTCCTTCATCTTTTTCTCTAAATTTTGAAATATTTGCGCTTTCTCTACTTCATCTATGTTTCATTGTCTCCACTCCTGCTTGAGTAACTCCCTCACTACGGCTTCCTCTCTCCTCATTGCTTACTCCACTCTATCGAAATTAAATTATAATATAATGTAACTTTAGCCTCAATCATGTGCTCACAATTGGCTACGTATGTTCTTTTGAATGACGGATAATTATTCTGATTAGTTTACAGCACATTTAATACGTCATATGTATATCCTTGTGAATTTTAATTTTTTGATCCTCTCCATGAGAGCAGCTCCAGCCAGCGTTTTGCCTGCTAGCTTCAGCATGGAACTTTTGTTTATCTTAAATCTCACTTAGCACGAAAGTTGGTGAGTTGTTGGTTGCACTGGAAACAATGGTACAATCATGAGGATACAGTGTTGCAATGGTGAACAGATGTTATCCGGAAATAACAACAGAAACTGTGTGATGGAGCCTATTACCAGAGCATAATCAGGTGTAAATTATGTGTAAAAGCTCTGCGGCCGGGACTGTGTAAATGCTATTTTAGAATTTGAGAGATGGGTAAACAGTATTTTCATGCAATTATAACCTCCACTACAGCCTTCTGACACCTAGGTCACGTCCTCACTCGCACATATACAAACCAACACAAATAACACTGAGAAGATGTGTCAGCCTCTGTGGAATCTAGACAAGATAGAAACTGTCCAGTCAGTCAGGTCACTGTTGACTGGTGTCAGTGGTCATTTCCTAGTTTCAGGGGTGAAGCGCTCCAAGTTGTTTGGCGCCATGCATCTCACCTCTTGGACCAACCAGGTAGTGGGCGTCTGTCAAATATTAGTTGAAAAGAATGTATATTAATCAACAGTTACTGTACCTCACCTCTTCCACGATAACAAGCACTGTCTGATTATCATAGGAGATTGCAAAACATGGTCTTTATTAAATGAATTGTTTTTGAAAAAATAGTATTTTTTCTTTCCACAGTGGAAAGAACTGGTCAAGAACAAAGACATCTAACAAGGGTAGCAGATTTTTATTAGAGATGTTGTAAACTGAAACTTAGCGCTTCACTCTCTCATGCTCTCCACTAAAGAGCTTGTAGATAGGGTTATTTGTTTAACCAGCAAAACATCAAAAAAAACAAACAAACAAAAAAAACCAGGATGGATAACTTCTCTGTGAGAGCCACACAAATACATATAATTTTAAAAGCATGTATTACTTGACTGAATCTGGAGGTCTGTTCATGTGATGACTGTTAAACATCACTGTCATGAAATGACCAGAATCTGTAGTAGGACATCAACGATATGGAGCAGAGTGAAGACCAGTATCAGATCAGCTCTCCAGTTTCGGGTGCATCCTTTGAGACAGGTTTCTGCCCTGAAGGACAGACTCTTAGTTGTAGGTCCTGCTCTCTCTGCTTCATCCTATCCAACCTAAGACTAAATTCTTTTTCAAAAACACATTATTTTCAGGACTTTCACCTAATGTAATGCCAATATGTGGAGAATTTCTATGATTATGTCAAAGTTTATGTTATTCTGATATTCTTGTGTAATTATTAGCAGTTAGACAGTTAAACAAACAGTTAAACATTGATGCAGTTTATCTGGTGACCAGGTTAACACAAAGGTGGTCAAAGTTGAGAGTCCTGAGAGAAAGTCTCTGCATTTTATGATATCATACTACATACTGTGTATGTTTAATTTCTTTGAGAAAAATCCAGTGAAATGTCAATATAGCCCTTCTCTGAAAACATTTTAAAAACTTGAGAGCAAGGCCTAAACAATCACTTCGGACTTGATATTGTATTAAAGAATGATGACTCTGATTTTAATAGGGAGGCT
Organism: Istiophorus platypterus; assembly: GCA_016859345.1. Lineage (NCBI taxonomy): Eukaryota > Metazoa > Chordata > Actinopteri > Istiophoriformes > Istiophoridae > Istiophorus > Istiophorus platypterus. Next base: position 23,019,257 of record CM029112.1, on the reverse strand, counting down.
TTTTAAGAGCACCACTCATGTTGAAAGCAGAACATAGCACAATTCAGGTTAAATATAAAAATGTATAATAGTAGGATTACTGTTACTACTGCTACTAATACTACTACTACTACTACTACTACTACTACAACTACTAGTACTACTAGCTCTACTGATAATAGTGCATGTTGAGCAGGATCATGGGGCAATGGTTGGTTTAAAGATCCAAACTCTGCAGATCCCAAGGTGGAAAAAAAAGGGAGCCGAGAAAGCACAAAGTAACGGATTAGAGGCGTTGATGGGATATGAATGATAATGGATGGAGGGGGAGAGGAGGAGAGCAGCTCAGTGCATCATGGGAAATCCACTGGCAATCTAGACCTAAAGCAGCATAAATAGGGGATGGTTCAAGACAAGCCTATACTATAAGCTTTATCAAAAAGGAGGGTTTTAAGCCTCTCTTAAGCAAGAAGAGGGCGTCTGCCTCCTTGACCCAAACTGGAAGCTGGTTCCAGAGTAGAGGAGCCTGATACCTGAAGGCTCTACCTCCCGTTCTACTATTGGAGCTTCTGGAAACCACTAGTCTGCATTCTGGGATCTCTTTAAGATATCGTGGTGCCTGACAATCAGGGGCTATATAGCTGAGGAAGAGGATTTTGAATTCTATTCTGGATGTTAAAGGGAGCCAATGTGAAAAAGCTAATACAGTAGAAATATGATCTCCTCTCCTAGTTCTTGTCAGTATTCATGCTGCAGCATTCTGGATCAGCTGGACAGTATTTACAAATTTGATTGGACAGCCTGATAATGAGGAATTTCAATAATCCATTTTAGTTGTTGCATAGGTGAAAAAAAGGTAGTCCATGAAATTAGTTTTATGGGGGTGTTAAAGGACACAAAAAAACCAACCTTTCCTGTGTTATAACAACGAAATTCAGCATCAACGCTTGCTAAGGAACATCCAAATAAGCCTCTGGCATTTTGGAAACAAGTCCTGTTGACCAATGAAGTTAAAATATTGTTTTTTGGCCACAATTAGCAAAGTTATGTTTGGAGAAAAAAAGATGTGGAATTTCATTAAAAGAGCACTTCTCTAGCTGTTAAATGTGTGGGGTGGATTTATCATGCTTATGTTGCTGCTAGTGGAACAGGAAACATTTTACCGGTAGAGGGAAGAATTTATTTAAATACCTACGCATTTTGGGAGCAAACACCAAACCGTACACAATAACGCTTACTGACATGCCCCTTATTTTTATGAGTTTCTCTAAACTCAACCGGGTAGTAGCTAATTTTAGTCTGAAGAATTCTTTGAATATGACCCTAGATTTTCCCGTAATGTGTCTGTGTAATCAAACGTACTCAAATTTTTACTAAAAACCAAAAATGTCACTACTGAAGCTGTAAGACTTTAAACTAAAATCAATGAAACAAGACACACAGTAATAATATTAACATTTCTGAAACAGCACCCAAATTATCCATTTTGATGATTAAGATGGTTAAGCTAGATTATTTCTTTCTCTATTTCAAACAACCAAAGTGTCCACCTCCAACTGCTATTGTGACTAAAATACCATCCTGTGTTCACTGATTACAGGAAACCATCATCCTGACAACTGAACAAATCCAAGAGGGTCCAATTACAGACCTAATATCTTGGGACCCCAGGTGATGAGCCAATGGAAAAAGAGCAGTGTTCCCAGATGTGACCTACATCACTTACTCTTGTCCACCTTAAATATAAAAGCAAATACACTACTACTTCTACTGTTAATTAAGCCAGTTTTACTCAGAATTAGAGGGTAAGAGTCTCTTCTGTGTAAAAAAATCTGCAACAAGTGAAATAAACATCCAAGAGAGCCACACAAAGAATGAGAAATTTGTGTATTACTGAGCAGATGAAACTTTATTTCATTCTTCTATGAAGACATTTTGAATTAGCTAACACAAGCATTTCACCATTAGCAAGCCATGATATAATAGGATCCAAGTTACTATTAACATTAAACATTAGTCACCTAATGTGCTGTTAAAGATTAAATTGTTGTATTTGATAATGTTGTGGTTGTTAGTGAAGTAACCAGACTGAGGGAGTTTAAAGAAATACTGGGAAATACAGTATTTTCCTAAATTTCTATATGCTTAGAAAGCAGTATGAGTTTAGAAGCATGTAATTCACCAAAATCAAACACTGCACTAACAATTTTCTTGTTAACCAAAAGAATTCTGTTTTGCTGACCTTCGATCAGGTCCACATTTGGACCTTTCTTGCTGAGGGACAACAGGATATTTGGTTATTTTTCTTATCAAGCTGCTGTTTCCAAGGCCAAGAATGTCCCTTCATGCTGAATCCAAAACTGTTTTAAAGAAAATTTAATCATGAACTTGAGCTTATTTTATTTGCCCACTATTTAATCACTGTGTCAGAAAAATTGACATTACTTAGTCATGTTCCTGGCTCATTTAGGTGTAATAACATTAATAATACATTAGAGGTCTCTATATATCCACAGTGTTTTCAATTCGTTTCTGGAATGTCCAGGAGTTCCTCTGGCATTATCAGACAAATTGTAAGCTCTGTGAAAGTCAGTTGAGAGTTAACTCAGAATATGATTTTTGGAAAATAGATGTTTGAGAATAGATATTTGTGACTGTTCATGATTCTCCATATTAAAAACTGTTATCCTAATTTTATTAAACAGACTTCTGAATATGTCAACCAATAAGAACAAGAGTAAGAATAAGAGTAAGAGTAAGATTAAGAATAAGAATAAGAATAAGAATAAGAATAAGAATAAGAATAAGAATAAGAATAAGAATAATACATTCTGTGTCTTGCACAGAATGAGACACACCTTCAATTTTGCATACAAGTGGCACATAACTAGAGTTACATAAATTCTATTTACATATCAGAAGAAAAACACAGACACAATTGTGTGTATGACATCATGGAATTCTTGTTAATGACAATGGACATGTGTTGACCTTTCAGTAACTCAAAGGTCAAGTATTGATCCCTGCTGCTATCATTGATTTGCTATTAAAGTTGACCTGCTGATGACTTATTGATTATGCAGAAAATGTTTATTGGATGCCTTTTATTACTGATTAGGTCCTTAGTAACAGTAATCAGTGTGATCATGGAGGGATCTTGGTCACGACTCTCCCACTAGGTTTTGCCGCAAAAAATGTGTGTTAACTTATCAGGGCTTTACCACAGTGTCAAATAATACAAGGATCATACTATATGATATTTTCATCTTTGAATATGGACACTGTGTCAGATTAGATGAACATAGAATTACAAATTTATATTGTGACATGGCCAAGAGACTTGTGAGTTGGATCTGATTTACTTTTATTTACAGAGGTGTCATATGCAGGTAGGTTGTGACCTGACTGCACCAACAACCATTGTCTTTATACGTAAACTAGGTTTATATGTGGAATGAAATTGAACTTGGAAGCATTCATTGTTTTTCACTAAGACACATTGCATGGGCTAAAAAGAGCAATTACTGATCCTGATGCTCATTCTCCTTTCGGATGCTTCACATCTTTCAGCTCAGGCCATTATTGGGTTGATATTATATAGTTGTTGATATCATATTTAAGTGGTTAACTCATTAACATTATAAATTAGGGTTATTTCTGGGTCTTTATCATTTGATGTATTAACCTTGAATCTCATAAAGAAATTATAAAAAAGGAAGTTAAAAAAGTAATTGTGGCTGAATACTATAGTTGAAGCGAGACATCTAATTCTATTTCCATTTGAATTAATGTATATATTAAGAGACTGACCGCCCCCCCGATAAAACACTAACCACAAACACGCACACACCTCTCTTCTCTTGTCTGACATCATTAGGGGATCCTGATGATGAAAAGCAGGGCGGAGGGAAAAAATAACTCAATCCATCCCTGCACCCCCACTGTGAGACAATCAGCATCTCCTGAGACATGATAATGGTGGTTGTGTAACTGTGTGTGTATGAGTGTGTGCCTGTGCTTCATTCATTATGGATGAGTATTCCCAGTGCTTTTCACCAGTGTCACTTGTACTTTTCTTCTCATAGCCACTCAAATGAAAAGAAAAGCCGTCCTTCTTATCGTGAACGAAGCTGATATCTGATGGTAATGTGGTGTAAAGGCTGTAAATTCAGTCACGGAAGAGACTCAACTCCAGGGATGAGGCAGACTCTCAGACGCCCCATGCAGAATTTAACTGAGAAAGTTTTATTTATTTATTTAGTGTGTTTATCGCCTTCCTAGACTTCCAAAGAGTGAGCCGCCCACACAGACCTACAGCATGGTCATAAAATTGATCCTGTTTTGCTTAAGACACAAGTATAGACACACAGAATATGCTTAAATTGAAAAAACATGTTTATAACTGTTTATGTCTTTATGAAAACACCCAGTTAACATTCACATTGCTGGAGGAAAAGGTAAATGAACCCATGGAATTAATAACTGGTCAAACCACTTTTGGCAGGAAAAAATAAGGATTTCTGGTAGCTGCAGATCAGACCTGCGCAATATTCAGAAGGAATTATTCTTAGGCTTCATGGTGTGAATCTCATTCCACAGCATCTCTGTTGGGTTAACACCTGGACTCTTAGTGGGACACTCCAAGAGGCAGATTTTCTTAGTTTGAAGTCATTCTGTAGTAGATTTACTTTGATGTTTAGGGTCATCACCCAACTTCTACTGAGCTTCGGCTGGCAGACGTCCACCCTGGCAGTATCGTGTAAGGCACCTTGATAAACTTGGGAATAATTTTCCCTTTGATGATGGTGAACTCTTCCAGGCCCAGGGGTAGCAAAGCAGCCCAAAATCATAATGCTCCCTCCAGTGTACTTCATCTCTGGGATGATGGTTTCATTGATCATGATGTTGGTATGCAGTGCCCTTTTTATACCATACTTAGTGCTGCATGTTCTTCCCACACAAGTCAACCTTCTTTTCATCAGCCCACAAACCATTTCTTAGTTTTGTTGTGGACTGTCACGCTGCCCTTTGGCAAACCTCTGGTGCACAGTGTTGTTGGAATTGCAGAGCAGCACCTTCCTCCATGGTGTCCTGCCATGGACACCGTGCTCTGTGCAGCCATGCACCATTATTTGTACATGGTAGACTCATCAACAGACATGGTAACTAGCTCCAATGATTTCTTTAAGCCTTTAGCTGTTACTCTGGGCTTCTTTTTTAACTCAGTGAACATTCTACATTTTGCCTTCGGAGTCATCTTAGCTAGGTGCTTAATTCTAGGTAGAGTAACCACAGAAGATTTATTTTTCCATTTATAGAGACTTTATCTAACTGTAGACTAATTAATTTCTAGACTATTTGAGATAAGTCTCTTCAGCTTTATGCCAAAATAACAATTCTTGATCTTAAGTCATCTTTCCGGTCATTTCTAACAAATATATCTAACAACCGTGATCTGGACGAGCTGCTTTTTGAAGCTAAAAATCCCTCTAAAAGATAACCAGAGAATCAATCTCTCTTCAGCTGATTTTTTAAAAAATATCTTTTTAACTGTCTAAGAACATTTAATTATTAAGTATATTAATACCAGAGAACACACACACACACACACAACCCCAGTGAAGCCCCGATAATGCCCTAATCCTCTTTTCTTGCTGCAGAGAATAAGAAATATGATTCAGCACTCCAGAGGCATCATCATTATGAAGAAATGTACATGAACAATTTTATTTTCAGCAAAGAAGGTGACATTAAATGGGTAAAAACTTTTTCAGCTGAAAAAGCTGTAAAGCTGTAAACCTCAAACATACAGCTGGGCAAAATTGATGAGATCAGATTTTACGGTTCATCACAACGAGTGACAGATTTCATATTACACACGATTATTTAATTATTGTTAATATAGAAAATAATAAATATTGCTGCTTTTACTTTACTTTTGTCTCTCATTGTCTCATAAACCTGTCCATTCTCCAGATAGATTCTTCTGTTTTACATCTACTGGAAGTCCCGTGACCAAATTTGAACTGGGGATGTTGTAGTTCATTAACCACTAACCCACAAATATAGTGAGCAGCCACTTAGCAATGAGAAAGCCAGGGTGAAACTGATAGTTCCATAGTCTGTTCCACAAGTTAGAAAATTTAATTCAAAATCACATTTATACTTGTAATACAAACTGTGATTTTTGTTTTAAGCAATCACTGACAAACACCATGACTAAAGCTACGGATTTATCAGGCAGGGAGGGTAAAAAAAGACGACATTGGTTGCATTATGGGTAATGTAGGATGTAAAATCTGTCTCTTGTGAGTTCCTCAACTTCATGAAAGTGCACTTATCATTGGCTTGAATTCCCTTCTTAATGCAGCAGCTTGACAGGCTGAGGCTGGCCTAGCGGTGAACCATGAGGGAAGCCACATGAGTTCCAAGTAAAAAGTTGACTAGATGACAACCTCTCTTCATTTCCTGCCCTTCAGTAAGTCTGTTCATACATTAGAAGACATGAGTGTCCTGGTTCTCAGTTGTGCACACAGGTCTGCTATTCATTTACATCGCCTTATTTGAATTACATAAGCAAAGTGCCCTAAGCCTTGTCTATTCTTACATCTATCTCTTTATTCTTCTCTTTCAGTGTTTTCTGTCTCTTTTTGGCTCTTTTATTCATACTGCATCTTTGTGTCTTATGGTCAGTCAGTCCACCACTTTGGTTCAGACTGAAATATCTTAACTACTGGATGGATTGTCATTAAATTAGGTCAGAAATTATTTGTTTCCTGAGCTTGAATCCTAATGACAATGATGATTCTCTGATGTTTTCTCTAGTGCAGCGAGCAGTCCAAGTTTTATAAGTTTTCACTTATACTGTGAAATATCTCAGCAATTGGTTAATACATTTGTACAAACTGTGGTTCAAACACTCATGGTTCCCAGATGAAGAATCCTAGAAACGCTAGTGGTCCCATCTGTGGGTTTGAGAGAAATGTTGTGAAAACAACTATTAACTAATATCCCATGGTAACATCATACATATCATACATATTAAATGTCAGCATGTTAGCGATATCATAGTATGTTGCTATGCAAGGATTAGTAGTCAGGTCAGCTAGGCCTAAGTACAGCCCCACAGAGTTGCTAGCATTACTTTAGACTCTTAGTCTAGTTGTCAATTGGCCCATCTATGTTTCCATCTTTGCTGATAAGCTTCCATCCATCTCTAAAGTAAATCCACACATCCATCTTCTGCTTATTCATCCTCTTAACCCTACATTACAGTAGGGTTACAGTAATGTGATTAAATTTATAAGTAATGATCAGTGATAGATCCTGGTCCCTCAGCCTGGTATAATACCTTAAGTTTGGTTATGTGGTTCCTGCCTTAAACATTCACCCACCTAGGTGGATAAATCACTTTTGTTGGAGCTGTGCTGAGTAATATTAAGTAATAAAAGTATTGTGACCAATGACTGTGTTTGCTAGTAATTAGTGTGGTAATGTAAGTAATTTTTATAGATAAATGTATTTAAGAGCTCAGAATGGTGAGAGGCTCTGTGCCAACAGGTGGGTGATGCACACCTCAGCTAAGATGTAAACACTGGCATATTCTGGAGGAAACTTATAACACACAGTATCATCAGATGTGAAGATTCTCCTCGGGGCTGCAGCTCAGAAACCCACTTGAGGCCCATGAAGAAACCCACTCACAAACACAGTTCCCTCAGCCTCACCCCACTTATCAGTCCTCACGTATCAGTCTGTCTTAATATGAGAGGGGCCAATCAATGGCTGCGTAGGGGTGCTCAGTCCATGTGTGTAATTGTGCACATGAAGGAGACAGAAAGAACTTGAGTGCATAGGTATGTTTTCGGAGGTATATTTTTATGTGATGTGGTTAGAGGTCACAGTAAAACACAGTCCAAGTTGCTTCTTGAAATCTTTCTTGAAATTCATAAAAAGACTGAAACTCCAAGACGTGCTGCCCTCAACACAGACCAAGTTCAAAGTTGTGGTAAACTCTCTCCAGGGCCTTTGTATCCACAACCAAAGCATCTTATTTCCAGGGCGGGGTGGACATGCAGGCAAAGAAACAAAGTGTTGACAGTGAGTACTATCGCTCCTCTGGCGTACTTCTCTATGCATGAAAAGCCGCATTGTTTGGGGACTTTTTTGTGGCTTCTTTTTATATTGCACTCTAGTGGTTCTTTTGCTCCAAGGAGAAACTGTTCCAGCAAAGCCATAAGCAACAAATACAGCAAGAATACTTTAAGGGACGAAGCACATGCAATTAAAGTAGGGCTGCAAGAGAGGCTGTGTGATGACTGACATTAATGATGCATGAAAAACCACAGCCTATTCATTCACTGCAATTAGACCACTGTGTTGACACAAGTAATTAGTGCCAGGAAGTTCAAATGTTATTTTTCCTTGGGTACTGAACTAAATGTACTAAGTATTTCAAGTATTTTTAGTATTGAGTGTTTTGTAGTAGCTTTGCATGTAGAGGCAAAGGACAGTGAGTCTATACGAGAGATGGTATCACCAGTGTAAATTCAATTCATGTTGAAGCAAAAGTATCAGTACGAAGGAGTAAGTTATTAATTTTTGGTCAGCACTAAAATTAACCCACAAGATCTGTCAAGAGTTTGCTGTGTATGTGCAAGGATAAAACTAACTCTCTGCTCTACAAAACTACTTGCAGGTGTTGATTCCGTGAGGGAGACAGAGGACATAGATAGGTTAGGCATTCGAGGTCATTTCAAACATAACGGGACAAAAACAACATTTGAATGAAGCACCACAAAGTAAGTCACTATCAGCCCTTTACGTGCAGTTTAAAAATTTCTGTTTGAACTTTGCTGCAGTTTTAACAAAGTTAGAAGCTGAGCTTGCTGCACGTTTAAATAACCTTGATCAGATTGATGATATTTGTATTTGTAATTATTTACAACTTTCAGGTTAAGGTTTGTTAAATGTCATTTTACATTTGTCAATGTTTTTTCCTTGAATTTTTGTATGGTGAATTAACTATGCTGCACCCATGCTTGTCTGCTGGGCAGCCCAGCCCCCACAAAGTCCAGGCACAGTCCAAGTCCTAAGCACAACCATCCACTCAAGTCTGAGAGCAATCATGAATCACATAGCCACACTTGTCAGGAACATAAATGTTTTAGTGTTTAAACATGTTTTTATTATATTCAGGCTCCGTCTATTTCCCGCTACTCCGATCCCCTTACAGTTTAACGTCAGCTTGTTTGAGACTGTGATTGGATGAGATGATGAGACATAATTGTTGAAGATAAATTTTTTTAGAGAACCCCGGAAATTTGAAAAAGTCAGAAAATATGTTTATTACTGAAGTCTATGGATACAAGTGTGGACAATCTCACATTGATAACCTGCTAAAAGGAGCTGAAAATCAACCAGTTTATAGAGATGAAATATCTCAGTTAGAGTTTTATAGAAATATATCCAGGTACAACGTTATGAAACTGGTTCTGTGTTTTCAACCAGTCTGTTCAAAAACACTGTAATAAATATTTCACAAGTAAGCACCAGTCTCTCCACGGTACAATGATGAATATTCTTAAGGTAAGTAAACGAAACAAGAAAACACACATCAACGAAGCCTGTAACTAGTAGTTGATGTAACTGTCATCAAACCCATCCAAAGTTCTACATCCTCCATCAGTGAAGTTTGGGAGCAGTTTCAAAGGCTAATGTCCATTACAGCTTCTCATAAACTCAAGCTTGGCTCCCAGAGCTGGTTGATGTGGTGTCTTAGACAGCAATGAGCAGTTTACTGATGCGAGATTTAAAGGCACAGAGAAATCAAAGACACATTTACCAGGATCCAATCCAGTGCTATTGTGTTAATTGTTCAGTTATCTCCTGGTATATAAAAAAAATATCTGATATATATTTTCATCTTGAACACGGATGATGTATTTAAATTTATCCAATCAAATGTGATTTCGTTGACTAGCTAATCCCGACCATCTACTGGAAGTAGCCTGTGAGTTGTAGAAGCTGGCAGAGTCATGCAGGGTGAGTGTGTCTGAAAACTGTTCACATTTTCAAAAGAGCATGATGGAAATCAAATTTTTTATTCTTTCCTCATCTTTCTTATGAGCTACGCATGAGTGAAAGAGGTACATAGTTCAAGACAGTTCCATATCTCACCACTCTGTATTGTGGTACTTTCACTAAGCCACAATCACTTTGATCAAGATCTCTATGGCAAAGAGAAAGGAGAACTTAAGCCGGCATGATTAAAAGACGAATACATATAATAAATGAAGCCAGACATAACAAAAACACATACAGCATCAGAGACGATCACACACACACACACAAACGCCTTTGAAATTTGAAAGTTTAAAATCGGGGCAAATGGGAGGAGACTTTTAAGTCTTAAAATCAATTTTAAAAGATTCAAATTAAGTTTCAAAAATTTGATGTGCCCCAAAAAAACATAAAGTCATCAGTCAGCTGATGAGTTTATCACATGTGGTTTTGTTTATACTATGTAACAGTGAAAATAGGTGAAGCCCTTGTGGACAAGTGATGTAAATAAGAATTTTGCCACACACACTAAATGTGGTGCATACAGTGCTTTTGAATCAAAGTATGTTGCAGTTCCAATGCTAACCTTATGTCTTTGTCAAATAAATAACCTAAACTAAACTAATCCCTTTATAATTATATATGAGAACACATTGTAACAGTGCACACAATGGGGTCACAAAAGCCCAGTCTGGTGCTACACATTTGACAGTTTTTGTCCAAATGTAAAAACAGTACTTTAGGTGCACAACAGCTTCAAAACATTTCTACTTCTACCTTGTACAAAGACACTACCTTGTTCTCCCTGAGTCAAAAAAATAAACAATAAAAAAATATCACAAATGCATAAATAACATTATGCCCTTTCAGTATCAGACCTTTAGGGGATTACATGTCTCTTATATTTTCATACAAAAGTTTTTTAATAAGCCTCTTATAAACACATTGCATGGCTAAACTTTTTTGTCTTTTTAACCTATGATTAAATTGTTCTCTAATTTAAATGCTCTTAATTTTGTTCTTTTGAAGTGCCAGGAAAGATTGGCCTGCTAATAACTGTGCTTCATCCAGAGTTTAAAAATATATTTAGGACAGGCTCCCAGTAGAATTTGAGGGTGTAGTAACAATTGTACAAGTACCTTTTTGATACAAGCATTTGTGCTGGCTACTTGTTCGGACCCCCACTGCTTAAAAACTGATGAAGTACTGAGTACCTGTGATTTTTTAACAATATATTTTATGTATTTGCTACAGGACGATTTGTTTTAACAAGAGTCCAACCAGAAAAAAAACCCTTGCAAAGGATATTCTGTGTCATGCAGTCAGCATGGAGCTGGATATGTTCCTTTTTATACACTACAATGGAGTGTAAAAGATATTGTGTCATACTGGTCACTGCACATATATAAATAAAGATTTTAAAAAACGGTCTACTGTAGTTTCACATTTCCTCCCACCCATTCTGTAACTTCTTTGTAGATGCATTGTATTTTTTATTTTCCTTTTGCCCCCCCCCCCCTTTTTTCTATTTGAACTTTGAAAATAGGTGAAGCCCTTGTGGACAAGTGATGTAAATAAGAATTTTGCCACACACACTAAATGTGGTGCATACAGTGCTTTTGAATCAAAGTATGTTGCAGTTCCAATGCTAACCTTATGTCTTTGTCAAATAAATAACCTAAACTAAACTAATCCCTTTATAATTATATATGAGAACACATTTAGGCACAGGTTTTGGGTTATCATCGAAAACCTTTTGATTCTGGAATGTATATTGTGTATAATAGCTTTACTGGGTGTAGTGAAGCACATGTGAAGTGCTGCAGGAGCTGTATTGTGCTGAAGTGTCCCTGAGCAGGATGTTGAGTCTGCTCTGTTGCTGAGTTCTGAGTAAGTAAATTTCCCTGTGGACATTAATCAAGCATTACACTATTATCTTGTGAATTTACTTTATTCCCTTACGAACGGGTAACAAATGCCTTAAATCCCATCAGTAAAACCCACAATGCAAAAAATCAATTATAGGCACAAATTCCCTGGGCCTTCCCCAGGATGCCCTGTCCTGATATACGGTGTTTTAATGAGCCTGGGCCCTGAGCCAAGACTAAATCTATTTTGGCTCTCAGGCTTCGAAAGTTTAGGAACCCTTGGGCCATGGCTGCGATAAAGTTGTTGAGAGTAATTAGTTCATTTAAATTCACAGCTGCCCTACTGATTGGTACAGCTGGGAGGCAGATGTCTTTTAATGTTCCGTCCTTAAATCTCACAGTACAGGATGGTGCCAGCTGTGATTCACAAAGTTGATCAGACAAGTAGTTCTGATGCATATGAATGAAATATTTGATACTAGAACATGGCACTGTGGATGGCTGAGCCGAACCTCTTGTATAGCTGTACATAATTAAATCTATTATTATGTGACATGCCCTGTTATAAACACATTGAGCGGCTATTGTTTGTCTTTTCATCTTTTTGTTTAATTTCTCCCCCACTCTCTGTTGAACAAAGATGTTTACCATCTCCAAAACATTCAGACCCATAACTAAGTACTTTGTAGAAGCTCCTTTGGGAGCAATTACAGCTTTAAGTCTTCCTGGGTAAGTTTCAGGAATCTTTACATGGCTGGATTTGGGCAGTTAATCCTATTCTTCCTGGCAGATCCTTTTGCCAACAGCTTGGATGGGACTTGTCTGTGCACTGGTGCTCTTCAGAAATGTGCTATGTGGTTTCAGTCTGGGCTTTGCCTGGGCCACTCAAGGACAGTTATAGATTGTCCTGAAGCCACTCCAGCATTTTTTCCCTTTCCCTGTCACTGAGGAGCCCCCTCTATATGGCCCCCACCATGCTTCACCTCAGGGATGGTATTAGCCAGGTGATGAGTAGTGCCTGGTGTTCGTTAGACATGATGTTTGGAGCTCTGCACAATGGATTCCGACCAAGCAACCTGTCGTGACTTGTTCAAAAAGTAGTCCTTGTGCTTCCCAGCCTCTACCCTTTCACAATTACTGAGGCCACTGTGTAACTGGGATGGCCAAAGTCTTTATAATGAATTTATACTCTTGCCTTGATCTATGCCTCATAGACCCAATTTTATCACAGAGGTCTAAAGAAAGTTTCTTGGACTTCATGTCTTGGTTTTCATCCTGACATACAGTGTGAATTGTGGGACTGTATGAGCACAAGTATGTGCTTTTCTAAAATCTGTCCAGTCCATTCAGTTTGCCACAGATAGACTCCAGTCAAGCTCTAGTCACATCTCAAGGAAAAACAGAGCAAAGATGAAGCACCTGAGCAGAGTTTGGAGAGCCACAGCGAAGGATCTGAATACTTTTGTAGATTACGGATTTCAGTTTTTGATTTTTTATTACCGTGCAAAAATTTCATGTGTTTTTACTAATGCATAATTGAGTGTAGATTGATAGATTTAAAAAAAACCTGCAACACAATTGCAATGCAAAAAATGAAAGGTTCTGAATATTTGTTAAAGCCACAGTATATATAGAAGGGGGGATGATGCCATTCCAGTTTTAACTTGCTTTTTGCTTTGGGATGCATTTAATGACAGACATTGGGAGGGGACAAATTTCTATATTTCATATTTTGGGGAGGGGGGACCCCACGCCCCTCAACAGTTTGGTAACTGTTTGGCTTGTCAACAAGTCTTTTTTGTTTATGTGGTTTTTAGACAGTGATAACAAAGACATGCACAACAGGATGGGTCCTTGACATCTAGCAATAGTTGAAATTAGATAGAAAGTCTAAGGAAGAGCCTTGTGCTTGAAATTTCACAGCAGCAAATAAAATTTCTTTACCAGAGTTTTTTGGTGTGTGGATCTATCTATTTTCAATCTCTGTGCTTTGACACAAAAATGGCAGGGATGTAAATCTCTCATGAGCAACACAGTAAATGTCAATGAGTGCAAATCTAATGTTTTTTCCCTTGGCCAACATTCTCCTATGCAACTCAAATGACAGCTTGGAAATTTTGTTTTCGAGGATAGTTAAACTGCTTTAGCTCTGCACTCATCTAAGAGGAATTTTAATTAACTCTGGACTACATTAATTACCGCATGTAATGTATGTATGTTATCATTAATGTATGTCTGCTTCTGTTTACAGTCTGTATTTAAAGTGCAGATAGAAATTAAGCTCCTGAAAGGAAGGTTGTATAGTAAACAATAATCTCTATCGTAAATGTCATTCTTAAAATAATGTATTAATATCAGGCTTTGTGTGAACATCATTATTCCTCCTTTTCTTTATGCGCTGTCCATACATTTCTCCACTCCTAACACACTACTTACATTTGCTCGGGTCACCTTTGGTATCAGGTAACATGTAAAATATATTGTGTTTCCTAATCTCTGTAGAAGGTTCTGTTCTTCAGTGATACACGAGTCCAATATAAGAATCCAATTTATATAAACGTTTTTTCCCCAGGGATTATATTTACCATTTTTCTTAATTTTCTCCTGAGTCTTAACATGATGCATGATGTGTTGTTATCTAAGAGTAAACGTGAAAGAGCAGATCAAAGTTGTTGCATGTAGTGTTATCGCCCAGCCCGAAATTTACTTTGATATGACACCTTCACTGCCATATCCCAATATAACAGAGTATGCTAACTTTAGCCCCTCCCATATAGATCAGCTTGTTGACAGCGCTTCAGGCTCCATAGGAACAACACTCAACTCTATTGTCCCTCTAAAAAAGAAGATAATGAAACAAAGGAGTTTAGCTCCATGGTTTAACTCCAAAACCCGTATATTAAAGCAAACAACACGAAAACTTGAAAGGTTATGACGCTCACCTAAACTGGAACAATCCTGTTTAGCCTGGCATGACACTCTTAAAATTTACAAGAAGGCCCTCAGCGATGCCAGAGCAGCGTAATACTCATCTTTAATAGAGGAAACTAAAAACAGCCCTGGTTTCTTTTCAACACCGTAGCCAGGCTGACCAAGAGTCATAGCTCGATTGATCCATTTATTCCTGTAGCTCTCAGTAGTGATGATTTCATGAGCTTCTTAATGATAAAATTCTAACTTTTAGAGACAGAATTCACCTCCTCCCTCCC
Organism: Istiophorus platypterus; assembly: GCA_016859345.1. Classification (NCBI taxonomy): domain Eukaryota; kingdom Metazoa; phylum Chordata; class Actinopteri; order Istiophoriformes; family Istiophoridae; genus Istiophorus; species Istiophorus platypterus. Next base: position 23,004,139 of record CM029112.1, on the reverse strand, counting down.
TCAACCGTTAACGACAAATTTTCCCTCAATCAAAGAAACAGTAGAAACAGTCGTAAAACCAAATATATACCTGGACATTTTCTTCCTATAGACCTTCACCAACTTCAATATTCTCTTAGATATTCTCTTCATCTAAACCATCAACCTGTCTCTCAGACCTCATCCCAACCAGGCTGCTTGAGGAAGTTCTACTCTTAGTTAGCACTTCTCTATTAGACATAATCAATCTGTCCCTATTATCAGGCTATGTACCACAGTCTTTTAAAATAGCTGTAATTAGACCTCTTTTTAAAAAGCCTGCCCTTGATCCAGATGTTTTAGCCTATAGACTATAGACTATAGACCCATATCCAACCTTCCCTTTCTCTCTAGGATCCTTGAGAAAGCTGTCGCCAACCAGTTGTGCAAATTTTACATAATAATAGTTTATTTGAGGATTTTCAGTCAGGATTTAGAGGCATTATAGCACTGAGACAGCACTGGTGAAGGTTATGAATTATCTACTAACCACATCAGATAAAGGACTTGTCTCTGTACTTGTTCTGTTAGATCTTAGTGCCACATTTGACACTATTGACCATCAAATCCTATTACAAAGACTGGAGCATTTTACTGGCATCAAAGGAATCGCTCTTAGTTGGTTAAGTCCTGCTTATCAGATAGATTACCTTTCATGCATGTTAATGATGAATCCTCCATCTACTCAAAAGTTAGTCCTGGATTTCCACAAGGTTCAGTGCTTGGACCAGTTCTATTCACCAAATATATGCTTCCTTTAGGCAACATTATCAGGAAACACTCCGTAAACTCCCACTGTTATGCAGATGATGCCCCATTGTATCTATCAATGAAGCCCGATGAAACCAATCAGTTAGCTAAACTTCCAGCCTGTCTTAGGGACATAAAGATCTGGATGACCAGGAACTTCCTACTATTGAATTCAGATAAAACTGAAGTTATTGTGCTTGGCCCACAACACTTCAGAAACACATTATCTAATGATATACTTAGTCTAGATGGCATTTCTCTGGCCTCTTGCATTAGGAATCTAGGAATCAAGGAATTCTAAGAATCTTGGAGTTGTCTTGGATCAGGACACGTCCTTTAACTCCCACATAAAACAAACTTCAAGGACTGACTTTTTTCACCTATGTAATCAGGCACATCCTTTCTCAAAATGACGCAGAAAAACTACTAGATGCTTTCGTTACTTCTAGGCTTGATTATTGCAACTCCCTGTTATCAGGCTGTCCCAAGAAAACATTAAATAGTCTCCAGCTGATTCAGAATGCTGCTGCAAGAGTATTGACAAGAACCAGAAAGAGGGATCATATATCTCCTGTGTTAGCTTCTCTGCATTGACTCCCTGTGAAATCAAGAATACAATTTAAAATCCTCCTCCTCACCTACAAAGCCCTTAATGGCCAGACACCATCCTGTCTTAAAGAGCTCATAGTACCTTATTATCCCAGTGGAACACTTTGCTCCCAGAACACAGGACTACTAGTGGTTCCTGGAGTCTCCACAAGCAGAATGGAGGCAGAGCCTTCAGTTATCAGGCTCCTCTGCTGTGGAACCATCTTCCAGTTTGGGTTCAGGAGCAGACGCCCTCTCCATGTTTAAAACCTTCCTCTTTGATTTAGCTTATGATTACAACTGGCTCAGCATTAGCTCGAGCCATCTCCCCTCACTATTAATGCTATAGGCTTAGACTGCCGGGGAACTTCCCATGATGCACCGAGCTTCCCTTTCCACCACCTCCTCCTCTCTCCCTGTGCACATTAACATCTCAAAAATGTTCAAATCTAACTGTCCTCCCTCTCTCTCCTGTAGGTTTGTGCTTCCTCGTCTCTCTCCTCTTCCTCCTGTCTCTTTCTACAGGTTTTTTCTGATGCTCCTGAGTCTGGATCCATGGCTGCAGATCCACCTACTGCCCCATGAGCCTGATCAACACCCACTGCTTTAATTATTATGATTACTACTGTTACCATTTCATTTAGTCCTATTAGTAATATTATCAGCCCTGTTAGAGTAAATATTGGATTGAATTGAATTGAATACGTGCCCTTTGACCTTGATATTGAAGCGATACCACAAGCCTTTACTCATTTATTGTCATTTTTAATTTGACTACATGGAAAACTAGAAAATGTGCTCAGTAGAGTACAGAACTCTGTCAAGATGTATCGAGTCATTTTTGTTCAGTCTACTTTAGTGCACACTGTAGTATACAGGCTAATAATCCTGGGTTTGTACTTCGTCACCATGTAGTGCCAGACTTAGTTAATGTCTTTTATGTATATTATTGTCATAATTACTAAAATTGTAGTTTGTGGGCTGTGAAGTGTTTGAGTGCTTTTAAAATGAAGTACTACATTTATACCATAAATAATCGTATTGTTGGTAACAATTAGATCAATGTCTAGGTCTATGTGTAACCAGATAGCAGTTATTAAACAGCATTTAATAAGACTCACTACACGTCCTTGGTGGAAGTCTTTGCTCTTTTGAGGTCATTGTCTAATAATAGATATAATTATTGACAAAAATGTACAGGCAAACTTTAACATTACCAGTACTGACTGAGTATAATTTAATCATTTATAGCTAATGTTGCTGATCTTCATCCAAGTTAGCTAAAAAGCTAAGCAAATTTAAACTGTTGCAATTGTCCTTAATTACATTGTAAGACTATGATGATGAAAAGGGTTACTCGACACATAAGAAATTACAGTCCTTTGACTATTTGAACGCATGGGTATAGTGTAATTTTTTTTATCTATTTGCTAACCTGTTGCTCCTTAAATTTGGTGAACAGGTCAGCATGTCTGTTGACAAGATGCTTTGCCAGGCTCATGTGTTTTCTCCCTTGGTCGGCTTCAATTTAAAATATCTTTTACAGACAGGCCTTGTTGTTTTCCACGAGTTTACCCTGACTGTCAACTATGTAAGCAAAATAATTCCAATACTTTGCTTTATGCATCTGCTTTGTTGACAAGGTCTGGATGGTAGAGAGAAGCACTTGTATTTGCAGCAATGCAAACACAAACTGCCCCACTGTCAAACATCGACACAATTCAGAAAGTATAGCTCTTATTAGATCAGTGTCATTCTTGAAGTAGAAAGGTATTACAATAACCCTCTGGTATCGGTATACAGTGCAACACTTGTTGCATGCCTGTAGGAAGAGCACTGTGTGTGAATCTATCACTCTCTTTGAAATCTTTTATTTCTGATGATGAGGTTGGCAGAGGATATTTTCTACAGCTACGCAGCCCTCTAATCACAAGATCTCATTTCAAAACTATAGGCTTTAAGCTACCTGAAACCATGTGAAGTCATACACACAAAAGAAAACCTGAGTATTTACCTTAGAGAAAACTGTGTGTGTTATTTTTAAGGCTAGCATTATTGTTTCTTGGCATAGGTTAAAAAAAAATAAAAAATTTAAATGCGTTTTTTTAACTACCTTAATCACTGATTCAATGCAAAACCCAGTGAGTCAAGTCAATTTTTTTTATGTAGCCCAATATTACAAAGTCGCCTTAGAGGGCTTTACAACCTGTTCAGCAAATGACACCCTATGTCCTTAAACCCTTGAACTGGACAAACAACAACAGAGTGACTGAGTAGACAGGTCATGTTATCAATTGAGAATGAATGAGGAAATAAATGTCCATAGCTTTTTAATTTAATTCTCAGTCATACTTGGGCTTGTTGGTACAGGTCACACTTGGGAACAGTGTGAGTTTGTTCTGCGAGTGTACATGATATATTAATACACTTTATTTTTTAGACTAAAGGTTTTATTTAATTTAAAAGTTTTACCATATCATCATTTCTAAAATATAACATAGTAACATTAACTCAGAGTACATTTCAACTGATCTACTTTTTTATCTAAATACATTTTTATACAAAGTTTTACTTCTACTTTAGTAAAATATTCAACAGCTCTTTACGTCCTAGTTAAACTGAGCCAGAATTACATGTATTTTGATGTAACCCATAATCTTGTTGAGCTGGTACAATTTTATGTTTATGTACATATGGTAATATCTCAGTACAATTTGTACTGTGATCAGGGTCTGTTATTCATTTAGATAACTAAATTTGTTAGAGCTAAATCTAATTTGTTAGAGTTTTTCCTCTAACAAATTCGATTTTACACTGTTCTAAACTGATACCAATGGCTGTGTGAATGTGTTAGTATATTGCTCTGAAATATAGTTATGGGGCAAAAGAAAAAATTCTGTGGAGATAAACATCATGAATTATTTTTAATTACAGTCTATATCTTATGTACACATACTTCAGTGCCCAGTTTCCCTGCAGTGGTCTTCCAAGTGAAATTGGGGATATTTTCAGCAGAGGTTCCAGGATTACAGAGCGCTGTTTGAAATGGTTGCTGGGCTACGAGGTCACCACCGAACCCAAAGGCAGCAATCCAGCTCCAAATTGCATGTACACCTTTCAAAATGATGTGTTGAGGAATCTTGGCAGAATTAGGAAAAGGGTTGAGCTTGACAGAATCTCCTCTACTTTACATGCAAGTGCAAATGCTGCTGAGCTCTTTTGGCTGTTGTGTAAGAGCATTCTGACCTCAGACACAAACAGTATGTGTGCTTCAGGGAGAGTCAAGGTTTGTGTGAATATAAGTGTAGTAGTGGGTGTGTGTTCTGATTTAGGAAGATATATGGATGTGTTGGGGTGTTGACAGTGTGCATCCAATTTTCTATGGAGCATACCTTTAAAACACAAGAAATTTTCTTTTAAAAACAAAATGTCCTCAGTGCACATTTTCTTAAAACACAACAATTCCATCATTTCGATGAATGACTGCAAACACGACATCCCTCTTTGTTTCTCTGTGATTTGAAAATATATTTTCAAGAAGATAAGGAGCTAAAAATTGCGACAACACCTTCACCCAGATAAATAAAAGAAAATAAGTTTGAAGTAAGTGTTGTCTTAATTCCCTCCTAAAACATTATTGTCTTTAAAGGCATAGTTCAACTATTTGGGAATTATGCTTATTTGCTTTCTTTCTGACAGCAAATATTGTCACACCTAATGCCTGTTAATGAGTTCATTTTTTTCTCTTGCGTCATTTAATTCTATGGTTTTCAGGGTTGTTTGGTACTTTTCTCTACCATCCAGACCTTGTGTTTCTTCATGGGTGGGTCAGTGATGTATGACAATTCATGGGAATTTATATTCTAAGGTATATTCTCAGCAACAGTCACCTAGGTTGCCTGCTGTAACTATGAAATTGAAGAACATGTTAAAAAGCATAGTAGAGTAGGTTTTAAGCTCATCTACATCTCCTGTGTTGTTCTTTTTGTTATTAAACAGAAAATGAGGGAACCAAAAGCTGAGGTACATAGTAGTTACCTGAAGAAATACTGCACACTATTTCAGTTACATTATCACACATACTTTTCAAGGCACAATGTGCACATGTTGAACACAAGCTCCCACAAACCCGCTCTCACTAACGTGTTTGTATTGTAAGATTGATTAAATGTACATAACTGTGAACTCAGTTCTAAAGCCAAACTATTAGTAATGATTTTTTCATTTTTAGCAGTTTAAGATTAATTTTACTTGATAACTGGACAGCTTTGCTGCCGTGTTTTCACTCAGCAGCAATGTTTCTATATTTTTAACCTTCTAGTTCTTAACATGCACACGCATGCATGCACACATGCATACACACACACACACACACACACACACACACACACACACACACACACACACGCACACACACACGCACACACACACAGTACACACATCTCTGTCAGCAGCCATCCCAGAGGATATCAGCTCATCTTGCAAACCCTTAAACTAAAGCTCATTAGAAAATCCAGGGAAAATCAATAATCCTTTCAACTTCCTGTGCAGAGGGCCATATGGGTAGGGACAATGATGAACCTGATGTGTTTTTAATCCTGTTTTCCAGAAGCAGGTTTTTGTGTCTTTGGATCAATGCTCGTTATCTGCCTAACCATCCAGAGAGGAGGAGGAGGAGGAGGATGAAGACACATTCAAGACAGCCGAGAAATTGTCTCTCACTTTTGAAATTGATGAGTGCGGTAGCTTTGTACAGATGATTCACCATACAGTGTTTGAGGAGATGTAATTGTACATGTACATACTTGTGTTCAAATGTTGATTAATTTGTAATTAGGATACCATAAGTATTAGGATACCATAAGTATTTAGAAGAACCTAAGATGTTATCTTTACAAGAAGAAAGAAAATATGAACTCTTGTTTAATTTGATGTTAACACAAACTCTTGATGAATATAGTATAATGTCTATTTCCCTAGCTCTAATTGAATCAGTACAGCAACAGAGTCATGTCATATTCACCACTCTGCTTCTTCACTAAGTTTGCCTTCTCTAACAAAGATACAGTTATCATCCACTACTTTTTCTGTTCACTTCTATTTTGCCTTTTCTTTCGATCAATTTTTTCAATTAAATAAAAAACTCTAAAAAATGATGCACACATTAAAAGCCTTCCAGTGGTCAATCACATCTGTTAGGCTTTTAATTCAAAGAATCCACAAAAACCAATGGAAAAGGCTACGATTCAGAAATAATACACAGAAAAAAGGGATTGAGCTGTGGAATGCACCAAAGTGAGAAAATGTAATATGCTAATATTGTGTGCAATATGAAACATATATATATCAACATATATATGAAACAGCACCAAGCTTGAAATGTCTTGAGTAGATGCCATCCAATCCTTTTTGTGTTCCTAATGTCAAATGTTATCACTTTTCTGCATTCAAAGGCTTCCCTCTTTTTTTTTTTTAATTTGTGCAGGCTTTTGGTTTAAAACATCTGTAGGAAACATATTTTATTGGTGGGAACTTGACAACATTAAAATATAACAAAGTAGGAGCGGCTGGAAATAATCAGTGAATCTGAACAGTACAGTAAAAATCAGAACGAATCAAAAGGGAAAAAAAGGCCATAGGCAGACTCCGAGTTCAGATGGTAGAGATCCATGGCCACCACCAGCTGCTGTACCAAAGCCAAGTGCTTTGGTTTTCTGAAGGAAAAGTTCTATGTCAGCTTTTCAAGCTCGAAGAGGAGGTCATGCTCTTTTTTTGGGAAAAAAAGCACTCTCTGCTCTCTGGCTCTTGCTCTGGCAGCATATCTAAGTGACATTTTCAACTGACTCAATGATTTGAATGCAGGTCTTAAGCGTAAAACATATAGCTCTTTACCCTCTCTGACTGATTTGAAAGATTTCACAGAACATGTTCATCCAAAAAAGGTTAAGAACCACTGCTTCATACCGATTCAGTAAAAATGGGACTCACTTTTGTCGCAGTGGTCTTTACGAGGGTTTGAGTGATATAACAGGGATGGAAAATCTGATGTCACTTCTGTAATTCTGTCTTTTCCTTCCAAATGCACATACTCTTGTTTTTCCTGGTTCTCCTGGCTCTCTATGAAGACCTCTATCTTCTTCTTCTTTCTCGGACTCGGATGTCATCACTGTCAGGCAGATGGATGACTTGATGATGGTGTTCCAGACTATGTGGTCTCATAGCTTTTCATCACACACTCTCATTCTCTCCATCTCTCCCTGTAGTCTGACTCCCTAAGCCTTGTCCCAGTAATCAGCCATTGACTCCTCTAAGGTGCTAAGCTCCCGGAAAGTTAAAATAATTGATGTCCACTAAGCAGGAGAAGGCTTTAAGAAGATAGCAAAGCCTCATTTTGACATGGCCCCCCCAGGTCCCCTGACCTAAGCATCTTTGAAAATCTGTAGGTAGACATCAAAAGAGCAATATATGAAAGATGGACCAAGAATCTTACAGAACTAGAAGCAAGAGAAAACAAAAATTGAGAGACTCTGAGCTTCCTAAAAAAGCATTTTACAAGCTGCAACGCTGCCAAAAGAGCTGTTATGAAGTAACATCCATGCATCTGTGGAACCCAAACTTTTGTTTCAGACCCTATTCCTTTTTATTTTTATTTTGGAACTTTAAAAGATGGAAATAAATTGAAATTAAAAGGAGTAATCTTGCTTAAAAATTAAGTTTATTTAAGTTTAAGTTTAAGTTTATTTAAGTTTAAGTTTATTTATGCCTTTTGGAAATCAGTTCATCTTATACCAACTCAGCTATTTGAAGTGACAGAAATTTTGACCAGGAGTACCCAAACTGTTTACATGCCACTGTGCGTACAATGAAACAGGTTTTTGGGGCTTGCTCTTGTCAATACCTGATCATGAGGGTGGTCCCTTCCAATGCAGCTCCAATATAAGTGATGGGGACAAAATCCCTGGTCCTTGTTGTGTGCAAAAATGATCTTTAAATTTCAGCCAAAGACATTATGAGGCTTCAGCTTTCTCAGTTAGACAAATTATATGTTTTTATCTGTTTCTGCACAAAATTCGCTCCAGGTCCCCCCTCCCTTAGATTTGATTCATCTTATAAAAGCCTCTGAATCTATCCTTCAGTAGTTAAGAGCATGTGCATTAAAAAAACTCCTCTGGTTGAGTGGTTGACTTCCTACTGGCTCCAATCACATTTAAATGGTATGAAATAATGTACTGAACCAGCTCTTCCAGATTTTGTTTTGGATCAGTTTTATTAGACATGATTGATCAGTTTCTGACCATACTTGTCATTTTAGAGTGTTTGTGATGCTTTCATGCTTGGTGTGAACGATGGGTGGATGTCAATAACATCAGTTGCCACCATGCCAGCGTCACCTTGCAACATGTTACTGTAACAGGGGGCTCAACCCTGCTACAGCGCCTCTCCCAGCCCGACATATATATCAAACCCTTCAAATAAAAAATAACCATCTGAACAGCTAGATATTTATAGATATAAATAGTTATATGTGAGAAATGATGTCACTGTTTGTATTTTGGGTGAGGGAACCTCTTTAGGCCTTAGCACATTTTAGGGACAGATGTCCTTGAGTGTGTTTGTGAATGAATGCATTCTCAAAATATGAGAAGTGAACAAGTGAAGAGGGAGACGGCTTTAAGTGAATGATGGAGGTAAAGTAAGACAGCTTTCCCAAAGGGAGGATGAAGTAAACCCTCTATTCTCGCTCATGAAACCCCTCTTAGCAGAACTTAAAGCTTTGGTCCTTCAAGATGAAGTACTGGAACAATTTCAGGGTCAAGGACGAACCGAGAGGCGATCAAATAAGAGAACTGGGATGTACCCGCTGACACCAGAAATTAGTGACGCTTTCCTTGAAGTTGCCATCCCGGCTTCACAATAAAAGCCCCACCGCATTTCGCCAGTTCATAGCCTTTGAAGTCAAAGCAGTAGGGGCTGCTGTGTTAGTATTAGCAGTAACTTAATCTTCTAATCAGATACAGCTGTGGGAGAGTGAACAATAATCAGTGAGGCTGATATAAATCAGATTTAATTACAAACAGTAACACTGATTAAAATGCATCATTTCCTGTCAATTTCCTGTCAATCCCTTGTGCTTGTGAAGACAATTTGAATCCAATGTGGGAATGGTGGACTAACACTAACAGATCTAAAGAGATAATACAGAATGCACATATATTGAATGGACATTCCAAAAAATGTGAATCATAAATAAAAATTGATCATAAAAGATCATAAACCCAACTCATTCCTCTGCTCTAGTTACTTCTGCTGGGTAAGATTTTATCAGACGTTTTTAATCAGCCTCTTCATCTCTGCAAACAGACACAAATACACGTTGTAAATTAATAGGCAAAGATGCTAAGCACTGATGCTCATGTAAATGAAGAAATACATTTTCTAGGAATCAGTTATTTTAAATGTGTTTAACTCAGTTCTACATCATGTAGAGCTGATGAGACAGAATATCAGAAGACATTAAAATCAAAACATAACTCATGCCTGCGGACGTATATTCATACTTGTAAACTATAAGTAAGAAAAAAAATATTTGAGAGTGCTGCAAAAATTGGTATAAAGAGCATTTATCCTTCAGGACTTGGGCTTTTACACTGTGGTTGGTGCGTCATAATGGGGTTCTTGGCCTAATTTTGGCTCGCATGCAGATGACTGAGTCTTGGCCTCGAGGGAAGGTACTTCCTGTGTTTTATAAGCCCTCCATTTTAGAGCAGACAGTACTTTAAAGCATCAGGTTCAGGACAAAAAAAGTGCAACACAATTTAAGAAACTCTGGGTAAACTGTGGGTTGGATGATAAAAAAAAAATGAGGATGATTAATAGTCTGACTTTTTACTGTAAGAAGCTACATTAGAAGCCAGTAAACATTGAAGCCCATGAATGGGATGTTCAGCCAATAACTATGTATTTTATATGCTCAATTTACATTTTTACTTACAATTTTCCAAAGCATAATGTATATTCATAAAATGATTCCCTAACTTTCATGATCCCACTGGTTTCAGTTCATGTCAGTATAACATAACAATCCCATAGTGTCTGCCTGCTGTTGTTATAATAACACTTTTCCTGTTTTTGCCTACCACCTGCCTGCCGTCGTCCTTTTACCCAACTGTAATCCACTCTAAACCAAAGACTGTTCTAATAGACAGACCATGAGTCTGAAGGTTTATCATTTGCCAGAACACTAAACAGTGTTTTTTAATATTATGAGAAAGGATTTTTCTGCTCTGGAAAGTTATTGCAACAGCAAAGCAGCATAAAGCAGCAATACCATTTAGGTAACTGAAACGAGCCTTTCAAATGAGCCAAAGATGCCCAGATTCTGTGAATCTGTCACAATTAAAAGGGTATAAAGAAGAATGAAAGATTTACATTTTTTAAAATTATGTTGAAATTGTTGGGTTTTAAATTCTCATCTGAGTCAACAAGACCTGTTTTCAACAGGTTAGCTTGTGTACATGATAACAGGTAATATGACTTGTGACCTGTGAAAGAGAGACAGACACACACACACTGACAGAGAGAGGGATTTGGGGAAAAAAAGTGGGAGAGAGAGTAGCGGAAAAAGTGAGAGAAAGATGCTGAGTGTGATAGTGAAACTATTATTTTGGCTGTTGAGGCCTAGAGGAGAGATCAGTATCACAAGGAATTCTGGAGAGCTTGGGCCATTTTCAGACTAATACAGACTGTATTTTAAAAATAATGAGAGACAACTTAATTGTAAAAATTCAAAGTTCATTCAGAAGTCACAGAGTGAAGCCTGAATGGACTGTGACAAGAAAAGGAACCGATACTCAACAGAAGTGACGGCTGAGTGCAAAAAGACAGGTATAAAAATGAAACTGGCAATAATTGACTTTTTGGCCACTCGTGAGCAGGAGAAACATGCTGTAAAGACAGCACTGACATGTGTATGTCTTTCCACTGTCGTACCACCTCTCTTGTATTACACCTCGTTTGTACATAATTTTGTAAAAAAGCATTTGTAAAGTGATTAATGTGAATTAATTTCTATACCCAATAGTAATGATATGGATCAACATTATCATTCATTTGCAGTTTTATTTGTGTCCAACTGGTGAATTTAAGTATTTACATACTTGTTTATTTACTCTTTTTTTAGCCTTTTTACCCCTGCACAGGAACTGTCTCATCCAAACCTGGCCAAAGGATTGATAATGATGATGATGGCTAAATGGTTAAGGCATTGAACTTAAAATCTGTTGGATCGTCTAGTTGGAGGTTTAAATCCTTGGAAGTTCACAGTGGCCTCAAGGAACGCTCATGATATTCAGCTCAACAGAGACATTATTGTATGAAAGACACAGCTAGAGATAAGAGGTATATTGACATGAACTGCTAAAAGCAGTAGCTGAAATCTGTGTTCTTGTGCCTGTGTGCAAACTGACTGTTCTTTCACAGAAGGAAACACAGAAAGTGCCAGGTTATAATTACAACACCTAAGATCTCCTGGCACTCTTAATAGACACCTAAGTATTACGCCAGCAATGTTATGTATTGTTATGTTATAGTTGTAGAAAAATAAACAACAACAAAAAAAAGCATACACAGTCATTAAATACCTGCAGAAATCTTTTTTTCTTTGACTTCAGTTGTGTCAGACCGAGCCTCCTGTATAAACATGGATAGACTCTTTCACTGTTAACCTAAATGGCTGTTTGAATTAATAATGAACTTTCTGTGTTAGCGCAGGCTAGTTGTGTGTGTGCCTTTACTGGTGAGCACTGAAGCAGCCCTGAGATGATGAGACTCTGGCCCAGTTTACTGTGATGTGGAGAGGACGGGTAGATGGAGCTTTGAGTTAAATGGAGCATACAAACTTACCAAACAAATTTGCAACTAATCAAATTACAACAAAGATCTTACCACAAAGTGAAGGTCAGGGGCCCTGGTGCAGTTGCCTGTTTTGCCCAGTGGCACATTCAGCCTTTTATATCTATCTATAGTTGCAAAGTAAAGACATCTTTTATAGAGCTAAATATTTCATCATAGCAAACAAGAAGTCTGACTTTCTGTACAGTTGCTGTGTAGCTGAGGGTGTAAATACTGTAGCTACACTGAAGCTACTCTTCTCCCTTTCAGTCACTGAACACCCTGATGAAAACAATGGTCTCCCATCAGGAAATGATGTCAAAAAAACTGCAATTTGTTTGGACACTGCAAAGTTTTCTATCACAACAATAATGAGAAACAAGTAAATGTTTTAAGCTTGTGAAATGTAACCATGAGACAGAGCTAACGATCAGCTCTGACACCTGACATTGTGATAAGTATATTGTGTCACTTCCAGTTACTAACAAGCTGTACTGTGGTGTTACCGCTAGATCTTAGTTCACCTTATAACTCTGAAATTTCTCTGTACAGCAGCTGATTATTTGCAATGTATATGTAAATACATACTTATTTCACTGAAGCACTTACTTTGGCAAATTTTCAAATAAACCCAAAACTAATAAAACTATGGTAGCTGGCAGCTTTACTTGAGAAACGGGATATTAGCGACCACAGTTAAATGCATTCCTGGGGTTAGAGCGGGCGACATTGAATCATATCTAAATCTGCTGGCTAAGGCTAACTGTAAATATAATTAGACTCATTCATGTCAGCAGTAATGACTCTCATTTATGGCAGTCGGAGTTCACCAAAAGTAATGTTAAATCTAATATATCTTGATACAGATATTAGGTAAATATCAGGTGGAAATTAGATCATTGTGTCCCAATGTATTTTAAGCCTTTTTTTAGCACCAGTGATCTGCATACTTTCAGAAATAAAATTTAATAATTAAGACCTTTTTTGGACGTCCACTAAGAAACCTCCACAACAGATACTGGCTGCAGAGATAAGCTGGTGGATCTCAGCCATGGAGGACAAGTGACTCCATGCAGAAGTTCTTTTTTCTTCCTGGTTTTCATGAGACAATAACAGCCCCAGCATGCTAGGTGGTGGAAAAGGAATGTAGGTTGGTTGCAGCCTTAATTAGGGGAATATCTATTAAGCTAGATGTTCAAACAGTGATCAAGAAGAGGTAATGTACCTGGTGTTGTTTAATGAAAATTTAGGAAAGACACACTAAATCATTGTGTTTAGTTCTTTGGCCCAAAAACTTTGGGAAAATGTGCTTTGCTATTACTTTAGTTTTTTAAATTGTAAATGGACTGTATTTATATAGCGCTTTTCTAGTCTTTTTTTTGATCACTCAAAGTGCTTTTACACTAGTGTCAAATTTCACCCATTCACACACACATTCAAACAGTGCTTTTTCTACCTATTTCAGTATTCCACATACTCACTCATTCATACACCGATGACACACCAAAGGAAATTTGGAGTTCAGTATGTTGCTCAAGGACACTTCGACATGCAGACTGGAGAGGTCGGGATCAAACCATCAACCCTCTGATTTGTGGGAAAACACCTGAGCCAAAATCAAAATCAAATCAAATCAAGTTTATCTATATAACAGGTCTAAAACAATTATATTTTACCATTTTAGTTTTAGGCACAACAATAGCATAGTGAGTACAACGACATCAGTAGTAAATCGCAAGTAATAGAAAAACAATGATTGGCAATGACAAGGTAAAAGTCAACACCAAATATTTGGAAAAATGGAAAATGGAAAACAGAATAAACCAATAAGATTAATTTATAAAATAAAAGAAGGATATATTTTAAAATACAAAGACTCCTAAGAGCAACCAAAGGTTGTTGAAAAAGTTGTTGGGAAACCATTTTCCTTGATTTTCACAAAACAACACTTGGTGTAGTACCTCTCCTTGTATGCTGTTTGAATGTATAGTTTAATGGATCTGAGTGCTTTTAAAAGTCTATAAGAGCATATTCAGCTTCAGCCAGACACCATTTACCAGAACTATTTCTTGGCTTTAATTATTAATGACTATGTAAAAACCGGTTATAAAAAAGTTAAAGAAAAAATTGCATTTGTAAGTTTCAATAATGGCGATAAAAAGATTACGGGAAAAACTTAATTAACTTTCTCTTTAAAGTTCATTTAAAAAAGGGAAATGGAAAAGGTTTGAACACGCAATATGGGGCATTGTTTTTTCTCCTTGAAGACTGTGGCGGGAGTATTTACATAGCAGAAATGGCATTTGTTGTGTAGGTGAATTGACATTTGTGTAAGAGGAGCTGTTTATGGCAGGACAGTGACAGTTGGGATCTCTGTTTAAATGGAGCAGGGTAAATGGACTGCACTTATTTATCACTTATCTAGTCTTATCCACCTCTCATCAACCCAAGGACATTTCAGAATGTGGACTCAAGAAGCCAGGGATTGAACCACCAACCCTCTAACTTGTAGATGACCCGCTCACATCCTGAGCAATAGCTGCCATGTTGTATGACTACGACCTTCAAAATTACAGAAAAAATCTTTTTGGCACAGTCCTGACAAAAATGAATATTATTAGGACAGGATTCATGGCAGGGTTGTTGTATTTTTTTATACAAAAATCTAGAGCCTCTTCAAGGAGAGCTGAGTCTCTAGGCTAGAGCTAGAGCTGGAGCTAGAGGTAGAGGTAGAGCTGGAGCTGGAGCTGGAGCTGGAGCTAGAGGTAGAGGTAGAGCTGGAACTGGAGCTAGAGGTAGAGGTAGAGGTAGAGCTGGAGCTGGAGGTAGAGCTGGAGCTGGAGCTGGAGCTGGAGCCGGAGCTAGAGGTAGAGCTGGAGCTGGAGCTGGAGCTAGAGGTAGAGGTAGAGCTAGAGCTGGAGCTGGAGCTAGAGGTAGAGCTAGAGCTGGAGCTGGAGCTAGAGGTAGAGCTGGAGCTGGAGCTGGAGCTGGAGCTGGAGCTGGAGCTAGAGGTAGAGGTAGAGCTGGAGCTGGAGCTGGAGCTGGAGCTGGAGCTGGAGCTGGAGCTGGAGGTAGAGCTGGAGCTGGAGCTAGAGCTGGAGCTGGAGCTAGAGGTAGAGCTGGAGCTGGAGCTGGAGCTGGAGCTGGAGCTGGAGCTAGAGGTAGAGGTAGAGCTAGAGGTAGAGCTGGAGCTGGAGGTAGAGCTGGAGCTGGAGCTGGAGCTGGAGCTGGAGCTGGAGCTGGAGCTGGAGCTAGAGGTAGAGCTGGAGCTGGAGCTGGAGCTGGAGCTGGAGCTGGAGCTAGAGGTAGAGGTAGAGCTAGAGCTGGAGCTGGAGCTGGAGCTGGAGCTGGAGCTAGAGGTAGAGGTAGAGCTAGAGGTAGAGCTGGAGCTGGAGGTAGAGCTGGAGCTGGAGCTGGAGCTGGAGCTGGAGCTGGAGCCGGAGCCGGAGCTAGAGGTAGAGCTGGAGCTGGAGCTGGAGCTGGAGCTGGAGCTGGAAGCCTCGAGCCTCTTTTTGAAGCGGCTCGAGGCTAGCTCCAGGAGGCCTGGATCCCTTGGCCCCTATGGCAATGCCTTGCAGGCCTGTTGAAAAATCCTTCCATGATGAGTGGCTTTAATAGTTTAGATTTTTTTTCATCATTAATAAGCAAAAATTTCAAAGCACATTTCAGCAGCTGTTTATAAATTAAACTTTTTTTTTCTTTTGTCTTCTTATATATATGGATTAAAGAGATACAGATAAAATTCCTGATGAGTAAGTCATGATTGCAGCACTTGTTTCACATGAACATGTCTTCCGGGCTTCATTTGTATAACTGGCACAGGAACAGGGTTTGCTAACATGAGTGACGCTATGAGGAAAGTCACATTGGTACACCAGTACACCTGACAGTCTCCTGGAGAATTTACTATCTGTTATTATGTGGTACGTGGTCTAGATTTGCTGTGATTAACTAATATGCTATTACAATTTGTTGGAATGTGAAATCAATTGCCAAAACACACCTACAATTAATGTCTGTAAACAGCCCATTATATTACAGGTTTCCTTAAACAGCATTTGTGGTTGTCGTCGTGGTTGTTAATGATTTAGGACTGAAACATGTATAACCTGACTTTCCTGTTCTTATACAACCTCAACACCTTCACATGTGGCTAGTGCAGAAGTACGATTGATGAGCAACTTAGATAAGTTTTGATCTTAATCTAGATTCCAGTGTATTTAAAGATATAAATGCAATTGCATGCTAATGTAGTCTGTTACTGGCTTAAGATGGTCACTATCATATCATATTGCACAGTGTTTGCGGCAATACTATAGTCTGTTTAAAAAAAAAAGATCATAAAAAGATCATCAATAATTTATTAGATATTTTTATTTTAGATATTTGGCCTCAAATGTTTGGGGGCATTACTGGACTGATTGACATGCCTGGAGCCAGTCTGGAGTGATTAACAGACAACTCGTTTGGACGACTCCAAGAGAATCATTCACCGATGAGCTTGAGTCACAACTGGGATACACCATTATTTACACAATGTAGACCAGATGATTAAACAACCACAACATACTCAAAGTAGTGACTGACACAACACTTACATTTCTTGACAGATAAGATCGGAAAAAAATAACTCATCAAAATGTGAAGGGGCTACAATCGTTTCTTAATTTTCATGCAAAGCCAAAAACAGGAAATCTTTCCAGAATCTTAATTTGAGATTAATCACTGCTTGTGTTAATGTGTTACACTGATGTCACTAATGTCTCTTCCACTTTGGCGTATTTGATATTCAGTATGAGGACCTTGTATTAGTGCATGTTCTCGTTTGTTTTTTCATTTGATGGAGACTTCTAAAATGACATAGTAGTACAGCTCATGTACATGGATTTTTTTCACAACTGGTTATTGTAGTTTAAAAAAAGCAGCTTTTGATTGAGGTGAAGGTGAACTGAACTGTCACAAGAAAGTAACAAGTAACAAGTGTAAATTAAAAACACTTGACACGGTAGACATGAAAAACCAAAAAGTACTTCTTATTTCACTTAAAGCTGCCTTTACAAATTTAAGTGAGTACAGTGTAACAGACTCTAGTTCTGCTGTAATGCACGGCTGAACAGTGGCAGCAGTCCATTAGTAATGGAGGTGAGGTTCAAAAAGTTCACAAGCCATTATTCATCATGAGCCTTTGTGCATGAGACAGTTTAAATGTAGCAGGCCCACAGCTTGGGGGGGCGGGGGCTGTTCTGAAGTCAATTCACTTTAACAATCCTTGGTTTAATTAGGTCACTGGGAGAGGCACACAAGGGCAACCTGACAGAGTATTTGAATGTGAACTGGCCCCAGGAAATCTCTCACTAAATAAGTGATGTTTTTGGAACAGCACACTGAAATTAACTTTAGTAATTGAAAACTATTAACTGTATTAACTATGGAAGCTGATTAAAATTGTTTACAATTTGTTAAAGCTACCACCAACACATGGGCAAAAGACCATGGGGTATTAAGACTAAGGTGTTCTGGGAATAAGGGTGGCAAGGGATAGGAGACGGTGCAAAAGACTGCGGAAGAGCATAACTGATAAGACTGAACAATGTTATGGCAAAAGGTGTTATATTAAAAAAAGAAACAAACAATGTTAACAAAAAGAGCAGTCATCGCAAAGGACATGACAATGTTCAGGTCTAAAACAAAAAATTCATCTGTAACAGTGAACAAACTGACACACATTTCACAAAATTTCACAGTTACTGAAGAAACAGCAATTACAGTTATGTGAAATACACTATTGGCCTTAGTTTTAAATAAATCAATATACCTTAAATAGCAATAGAAAACTAACTAATACTCACTTCTGTGGCATTGTGTGTTTACACATGCAGTGATAAATCCGAGGACACATTAGTGTTATTGGTTTTGAAAGAGAGAGAAATAAATCATTCTATTAGATGTTTTCATGTCCGTCAAAAACAATGAAATGAATAGGACTTGGAAAAAATAGCCTGCAAAAATGATTTATGTAAACGCTCACTCATAATGTTGAACCATGCATTGAACTGTACTTCATTCATATATGTAACTGGGAGAGTACTGGAGAATACATGTTTATCATCAGTGTTCTGTGGTTTAACCTGGACGTAGTGAATGAGCTAATACCCATTTCCTGATCTGCAGGTTCTTGAATGAACAACACATTGAGATGCCACAAGTTAACATTAATTACATTATCTTTTTGTTACCTTTACTTAATGACACTGACACACTGTCTCTGTATGAACTTACTAAGTTAGGTAAGATTTTCAAACCCAATTCTAAATTCTACACAGTGTTAAAATATGTTTTACCCTTTATATACAGTCTATAGTTTGACCAAAAGTGGTTACAGTTAACTTACATACATACTAACATCAGCTACAATAACATTACAAGTTTCTCTTCATATATACAACATTTGCCAAATGTGGACATGTATGCGATTAGTTTCAAAGATTACTTTAACACTAGTGACTTCACACGGTGCAGCCAAGAGCCTGTTTGAGCTCTAATGGCAACTAAACTCTGAGTGCATAGTGTCCTTGGGTTCTTAGATCTCTGGTTCTCTAAAGAAGAGGGGTGTAAAGCCTAAAAAATACAATCTCCCTGCTGTCTGAAACATTAATTAAGGATTAATCATTCATTTATTAATGCCAGATGGGCAATTTCAGCATTTTAAATACCATACTCTGAAGGCATGAAATGTGAACAGTATGTAAGGGTTAATCACTCCTCCCCAGCTCCACCCTCTTGCCCAAATATGCTCACATCTGCCTCCACAAAACAAGGTGACAATGGTCAAAATGACAGACTTGAGGCTTCAAAGCAAAAGTTCACAAACCTGTGGGTTACATCCTGTGATGAGGCAGTAACTGAAAACCAGCTTGCTTGTGATATTCTTCATTTTTTTAATGTTAACAGATCCAAACCAAAAATAATGATGCTATTGATGCTACCAACAAGTATTGCATGTATAGCAGATGCTAATATACTGTATCTTATTCCTTTGTTGTCCCAGGACTATTAATAACACATGAATAAGCCACACTGTTACACTGGGTAACATGTTCCATCATTACAATAAACACAACCATCAGTTTCTTTTTTTACTTAGTCCCACATACACCATCCTGCTGCCCTGTAATCACTAGGGTGCAAAATGTACATTAATCCACCACTGAAAATAGTCCTTAATAAATGCCCTATTTCCTCCTGTTCATTAAAAATATAGCGACCAGCTGTTTTAGGAAATTAAACTATATATTTATCACACATTTTTAAAGGTTTTTGTCTGTTAGTAAGAGCTAATATGTTTGAGTCTAAGGGCCACAGACTGGGTAGGTAAGTGAGAAAGTAATGAGAGATGGACTAACACATTGTTGTTTTTGAATTTTCGTGGGATACTGTATTTCAACACTAAAAATAAGATATGTACAATATAACCAGCCTAACTGTCTCACTGTTGCTTCTCTTTTGCAGGTCTAACTTCAGGGCATTTGTAGGCAGTACTTGGTCTTCTAGCTTCTAGCTGGTCTTCTAGCTTTTATACAAAGCAGTGAGCTGTGTTGGCGCAGGTTGGTCTTTCATGTACCAGTAAGAAAATGTTTAAAGCTTTTTAGGCCCCAAAATACAGCACAACTGATGACGGTTATCTGTCTGCATTTGTTTCGTCTTTCGAATGTAGCCGCAAGGGGACACAAGCCAGTGTCTTATTGTGCCGGTCCCAAGCCCGGATTAATACAGAGGGTTGTGTCAGGAAGGGCATCCGACGTAAAACTTTTGCCAAATCAAACATGCGAGTCAGATCTATGAATCCCATACCGGATCGGTCGAGGCCCGGGTTAACAACGACCGCCATCGGTGCTGTTCACCTACAGGGTGCCGGTGGAAATTGGACTACTGTTGGTAGAAGAAGGAGAGGAGGAAGGTGTGTTCGTAGGAAGAGAGAGAAGAGGAATGCCAAGAGGCTAGGACTGAGAGTAGGGACTTTGAATGTTGGAACCATGACAGGAAAGGGTAGAGAGTTAGTTGACATGATGCAGAGGGGGAAGGTAGACATACTGTGTGTCCAGGAGACCAGGTGGAAGGGTAGCAAGGCTAGAAGTTTGGGAGCAGGGTTCAAGTTGTTCTACCATGGTGTAGATAGGAAGAGAAACGGAGTAGGAGTTATCTTGAAGGAGGAGCTTGTTAAGAATGTCCTGGAGGTAAAAAGAGTGTCGGATAGAGTGATGAGTCTGAAGCTAGAAATCGAAGGTGTAATGTTCAATGTGGTTAGTGGGTATGCTCCACAGGTAGGCTGTGAGCTGGAGGAGAAGGAGAAATTCTGGTCGGACCTTGATGAAGCCATACAGAGCATCCCTAGAGATGAGAGAGTTGTCATTGGTGCAGACTTCAATGGACATGTTGGTGCAGGAAACAGAGGCGATGAGGAAGCGATGGGCAGATTCGGTATCCAGGAGAGGAACGCAGAAGGACAGATGGTGGTTGATTTTGCAAAAAGGATGGAAATGGCTGTAGTGAACACTTTCTTCCAGAAGAGGCAGGAGCACAGAGTGACGTATAAGAGTGGAGGTAGGAGCACACAGATAGACTACATCTTGTGTAGACGGTGCAATCTGAAGGAGATCAGTGACTGCAAAGTAGTGGTTGGTGAGAGTGTAGCCAGACAGCATAGAATGCTGGTGTGTAGGATGACCTTGGTGGTGAGGAAGACGAAGAGGACAAAGGCAGAGCAGAGGACGAAATGGTGGAAGCTAAAAAAGGAAGAGTGTTGCATGACTTTTAGGAAGGAGTTGAAGCAGGCTCTGGGAGGTCAGGAGGTGCTTCCAGATGACTGGAGAACTACAGCTAATGTGATCAGGGAGACAGGGAGGAGAGTACTTGGTGTGTCATCTGGAAGGAAAGTAGATAAGGAGACTTGGTGGTGGAATGAGGAGGTGCAGGAGTGTATACAGAAAAAGAGATTAGCTAAGAAGAAGTGGGACACTGAGAGGACTGAAGAGAGTAGACAGGAGTACAGGGAGATGCAGCGTAGGTGAAAGTAGAGGTGGCAAAGGCCAAACAAGGGGCTTATGATGACTTGTATGTTAGGTTGGACAGTAAGGAGGAGAGACTGATCTATACAGATTGGCAAGGCAGAGAGACAGAGATGGGAAGGACGTGCAGCAGGTTAGGGTGATTAAGGATAGAGATGGAAATGTATTGACAGGTGCCAGCAGTGTGATGGGAAGATGGAAAGAGTACTTTGCAGAGTTGATGAATGAGGAAAATGAGAGAGAACGAAGAGTAGAAGATGTGGCTGTTGTGGATCAGGAAATAGCAAAGATTAGTAAAGATGAAGTGAGGAAGGCACTGAAGAGGATGAAGAGTGGAAAGGCACTTGGTCCTGATGATATACCTGTGGAGGTATGGAAGTGTCTAGGAGAGGCAGCAGTAGAGTTTCTGACTGGGTTGTTTAACAGGATCTTAGATAGTGAGAAGATGCCTGAGGAATGGAGGAGAAGTGTGCTGGTGCCCATTTTTAAGAACAAGGGAGATGTGCAGAACTGTGGCAACTACAGAGGAATAAAGCTGATGAGCCATACAATGAAGCTATGGGAAAGAGTAGTTGAAGCTAGACTAAGGGCAAAAGTGAGCATTTGTGAGCAGCAGTATGGCTTCATGCCAAAAAAGAGTACCACAGATGCAGTATTTGCTTTGAGGATGTTGATAGAGAAGTACAGGGAAGGTCAGAGGGAGCTGCATTGTGTCTTTGTAGATCTGGAGAAAGCGTATGACAGGGTGCCCAGAGAGGAACTGTGGTACTGTATGAGGAAGTCTGGAGTGACAGAGAAGTATGTTAGAGTGGTGCAGGACATGTATGTGGACTGTAAGACAGTGGTTAGGTGTGCTGTAGGTGTGACAGAGGAGTTCAAGGTGGAGGTGGGACTGCATCAGGGATCAGCTCTAAGCCCCTTCTTGTTTGCTATGGTGATGGACAGACTGACAGACGAGGTTAGACAGGAATCTCCATGGACTATGATGTTTGCAGATGACATTGTGATATGTAGTGAGAGCAGGGAACAGGTGGAGGAGAAGCTTGAGAGGTGGAGATTTGCCCTGGAAAGGAGAGGAATGAAGGTTAGCTGCAGCAAGACAGAGTACATGTGTGTGAACGAGAGGGACCCAAGTGGAAGAGTGAGGTTACAGGGAGAAGAGATAAAGAAGGTGGAGGATTTTAAGTACTTAGGGTCAACAGTCCAGGGCAATGGAGAGTGTGGAAAAGAGGTGGAGAAGCGTGTGCAGGCAGGCTGGAACGGGTGGAGAAAAGTGTCAGGTGTGATGTGTGATAGAAGAGTTTCAGCTAAAATGAAAGGAAAGGTGTACAAAACTGTGGTGAGACCAGCGATGCTGTTTGGTCTAGAGACAGTGCCACTGAGGAAAAGACAGGAGGCAGAGCTGGAGGTAGCAGAGATGAAGATGTTGAGGTTCTCTCTGGGAGTGACCAGGATGGATAGGATCAGGAATGAGTACATCAGAGGGACAGCACATGTTAGAGGTTTAGGAGATAAAGTCAGAGAGGCCAGACTGAGATGGTTTGGACATGTCCTGAGAAGAGATAGTGATTATATTGGTAGAAGGATACTGAGTTTTGAACTGCCAGGCAGGAGGCCTAGAGGAAGACCAAAGAGGAGGTTTATGGATGTAGTGAAAGAGGACATGAAGGTAGTTGGTGTGAGAGAAGAGGACGCAGAAGACAGGGTTAGATGGAGGACACTGATTCGCTGTGGCGACCCCTAAAGGGAAAAGCCGAAAGAAAAAGAAGAAGAAGAAGAAGATTTGTTTCGTCTTTCGCTGAGAAAAAACAGTCTAATAATTGCGTCACTAAAACAGGTATGCACACACTCCTTTTAGTTCATTGTTGTTTCTTTCACCCTTGTTTGCCACATTCACACCTGTATGTCTCATCCATTTATCCCAGCAAATTTACATTCCTCTCATTCTTCCCTGCCTATCTTTGTAGTTCCTGTTTTCCCACTTGCTGGGAACTGGAATG
Source organism: Istiophorus platypterus (assembly GCA_016859345.1). Lineage (NCBI taxonomy): Eukaryota > Metazoa > Chordata > Actinopteri > Istiophoriformes > Istiophoridae > Istiophorus > Istiophorus platypterus. The sequence goes on along the minus strand of CM029112.1, from coordinate 22,980,828 downwards.
TCTGGTTTAACTCATTACCACAGTATGTTTTCCTTGATCATTCCTTGTAGTTTGTTACGTAGCATTAAAAGTGAAGATGATCATGCATTAAACTCAAATGATTTTATTTTATGACTGATGGTTTGAGAACACTGGTCTTTCTGGGTGATGGTAACAACTGGTTGTCATGAATGATGCAGAAACCCCCACAATAAAAACTCACCTGCTCACTCACATGCTTTTCTTCCTCCTACTTTTGGAATGTAGTTACTCTGTTTATCTCAAACACACTCTACTTATTTTATCAGTCTGGTGTGGAGTTGGGTGAAAAGTTAAGATCAGAAAATTTGGGCGTAAACAGACAAACATCTTTAATTTAGTTCAATTCAATTCAACTTTATTTATATAGCACCATATCCTAACAGACATAATCTCAGGGCACTTTTCATATGAGCAGGTCTAGACCAGACTCTTTATAGTTATTATTTACAGAGACCCGACATTTCCCCCATGAGCAGCACTTGGAGACAGTGCCAACAAAAAAACTCCCTTTTAACAGGTAGAGTTGTGAACAGATCCCAGCTCATGGTGTGTGTGTGTGTGTGTGTGGGGGGGGGGGGGGTCTGCCTCAACCTGCTGGGTTGAGAGTGAGAGAGAGAGGGAGAGAGAGAGGGAGCTAGAAATGGGGGCATAGCATAATAATGGGACTAATAGCTATATGTACTATAGTTATACTAACGGAGCTAATAATATTAATAATAGGACTAAATGAAATGGTAACAGTAGTAATCATAATAATTAAAGCAGTGGGTGTTGATCAGGCTCATGGGGCAGTAGGTGGATCTGTAACCATGGATCCAGACTCAGGAGCATCAGAAAAAACCTGTAGAAAGAGACAGGAGGAAGAGGAGAGAGACGAGGAAGCACAAAACTACAGGAGAGAGAGGGAGGACAGTTAGATTTGAACATTTCTGAGGTGTTAATGCTCACGGGGAGAGAGGAGGAGGTGGTGGAAAGGGAAGCTCGGTGCATCATGGGAAGTTCCCCGGCAGTCTAGGCCTATAGCAGCATAGTGAGGGGAGATGGCTCAAGCTAATACTGAGCCAGTTCTAACCATATGCTATATCAAAGAGGAAGGATTTAAGTCGACTCTTAAACGTGGAGAGGGCGTCTGCTCCTGGACCCAAACTGGAAGATGGTTCCACAGCAGAGGAGCCTGATAACTGAAGGCTCTGCCTCCATTCTGCTTGTGGAGACTCCAGGAACCACTAGTAGTCCTGCATTCTGGGAGCAAAGTGTTCTACTGGGATAATAAGGCACTATGAGCTCTCTAAGACAGGATGGTGTCTGGCCATTAAGGGCTTTTTAAGTGAGGAGGAAAATTTTAAATTGTATTCTGGATTTTACAGGGAGTCAATGCAGAGAAGCTAACACAGGAGATATATGATTTCTTTTTCTGGTTCTTGTCAATACTCTTGCAGCAGCATTCTGAATCAGCTGGAGAGTGTTTAATATTCTATTGGGAGTTTGATAGAGAGTTGCAATAATCAAGCCTAGAAGTAACAAAAGCATCTAGTAGTTTTTCTGCGTCATTTTGAGAAAGGATGTGCCTGATTTTTGTGATATTACTGTGCAATCATCCATCTAAACACATAAACACACATCCAGTCACTCACACATATTTTTAACCATCTTCAGTATAATCTATCTAGGAATCTTGATGTATTGCAAATGTGGTCCATGGGCAGGGCACAACCTGATTTTCTTCTTGTTTTTTGGAGGATAAAGATTAAAGATAAGGGTGATGCGAGAGGCCTTGTGTGTATGTGTTTTTGTTTGTGTGTGTGCAGGTAGGATGCCATACACAGCTTAAACTGGTTAGCAGGATCATACTGTAAGGCTAAACAAAACAGGACAGGACAGGACAGGGCAGGACAGGACAGGGATGGAGGTTTAGTGGTTTGTTTTGAGTGTGATTTTGATTATGTGTTGGTAATTTTGTTTTGAACATAAGCACATGGAGGCAAGTCGTTCCAAAATTTCAACATAGTAGAGGATTTAAATGGTAAATGCTAAATGGTAAATGTACTGTACTTGTGTAGCGCATTTCTAGTTTTTCTGACCACTCAAAGTGCTTTTACACTACTGACACATTCACCCGTTCACACACACATTCACACGGCACAATTTTTCCACACAGTTTTTGCGCAACCACACACTTACACATTCGTGCACCAATGACACACACTGGGGGCAATTTGGATTCAGTATCTTGCCCGAGGACACTTCTGGTTGGTTTTAGCAGACAAATGATAAGACGGATACAGAAATCTAAGATTTGTGGTGGTGCTACAAGTTGTTCAGTTTCCTGATCTGAGTTTTTGCACAAACAAATAGCTCAATGTTCTTCAGACATGCCATTGAGTAAATAAGCTTCAATTCACTGCTGAAATTGTACCTAATGTATTGTGTATTGTATTGTAATAAATGAGTATTGTGTGTTTATCATAAGTCTGATATCTCATTCTTTTAGAATAGTGCTCTACTTTTGTCCAAAAAACTGTGAAGATATACCTACTACTACTAATGATTATTTTTCATGCCATTAATGAATCAGGTCATTTAAAAGCAGAACCGCATGAGAATGATGAACTCATTCACAATACATATCAGATGACATGTGCTCTGATAAGCAGGAACATATGACTAAACACGTGCTCTGAATGGCACAATGGTCAATATACATCTAAGTTGCTGTCCCAAGTTAGTTGCAGTCAAGATAAGTGGCAATCTCATATTGTTACCTGAAATGACCTTGCCTGACCCTGCTGCTACAAACGCTCAACCAGTGTTCCATGCCATATTTCCGACTTTGGAAGCCAGAAGATCTTACCAACAAGGAAAATGTTGGCATGTTGGCTTCTGTGGCCACAGCTGAAGAAAATTAAAGAGGCAGCATGACTTCCAAAAGCTTAAAGATGCTCTAAAAGTCTTTAGCTTGTCCAGAAATAAAACCGACCAGCTGCAAAACACTGGAACAGTGCATCATCAATGGCAAGTGAGTGATTAATGATTACTGTGCTGACTCCCTTGGGTTTGGTAGGTGTCAGTCTATCATGTTTGATATAAAACAGTACCTGTATAAACTGAGAAACATTAATGAATTGTTTTTTTTTTTTAAAAAAGAAGGACATTAATCTGACATCTGTGAATGATTTAAAAATGATCTAATCAACAAACATATCATTTTTGACTTTGTCATTGTGAATAATACATTCTGAAAAGGTTATAAGCAATAAGATTTTAATATTTGTCTGTATCTTCCTTTTATAAGTGCATGTTCACTAAAGACCGGAGGTATGTAGAAATGATTTACTTTATGTTGCTGACTTTGGCATTAAAATTGTTCTTTAAAAACAGGATTAAGCTGGGACGAAACTTTTGGTTTAGGAGTTAATATAATATTGCAAAGTCCATGGCTTGAATTTGGCTATGGACCTGTTGCATTTTCCCTCCTTTCCTATCATCTCTCTACTCTCTGTATCTAGTACAAAAATGCCCCCCACACCCCAAAAAACTTCATGTTTACTTTTCAAATTACTCTCTTGTTACCACAATAACTTTTGTTACTACTGCAAGTTACATTTCCCTCCCCCACTGGCTCCAAAACTTGCTGATAACAAACTCCCAGTGATACACCAACAGCATGAGCTTTGTTATTGTCAGGCAAAGGAATGTGACTGTGTCTCCACCACAAGTCACATTTGTACTACTTCCACTTTGGCAAATAACAGTCATTAGTACTGTTGTAGTAGACAGCAGGGAGAGGAGCTGTGGGTCAGGAGGTGGATGATGGGAAGAGGAGAGTACAAAACAAGCAAAATCACACACTTGAATTCACTCACACATGCATGCATGTGCACACAGGAAAAAATACAATGAATCATAAGCAGTCCCTTTTTAGCCTGTCCCCAGAGGCAGACAGCAGCCGAAAATCCAAACAATGCATCACAGACACACTGACATATTTAAGGAAGAGTGTGTGCATGTGTTCAGGGTGTTTTTATTGTTAAGAGTGACTGTTTTCTGTCTGCATCTGCACTCGCCTGTTTTGTGTTTATTGTCATCCTATTGTTTCCTCCTGTTTGTTTGGTTCGGGTGGGATCAAGTCTGTAAACACTGACCCTCTGAGCTAAACTCAGGACCTTACTTTGTCTAGTGGACAGACATTTTGAATGGTTTGTTTTTGTCCTTGTTAGGTACAGGACAGCGTTTATGTCAGTTTCCTGTTATTTCTCCACCCTTTCTGTATTCTGTGGCCATATGTTTTTCCATTCAAAAGTTTTTATGTCGGATATACAGATAGTATCTTGAGGCCTTGCTAATGAACAAGCTTGAAACTGTTTGCAGCTTCAGCTGCAATGCAGGTTCTGTCCTAGATATTTGCGATGAAAAGAAAGCCGAGCCTGAAGATGAAGCTCTCGATTTACAGTTTGATCTATGTTCTAACACTCTCTTATGGTCCTGACCTTTGGGTAGCAACCTTGCCCGATTTTTGGATGAGACTGTGATTATTGATGGGGGCAGCCAAAATGATTTTCTCTCATCAGCGTCAGCAGGGCGCATTTAGCTCAAGCAGAGGTGAGGATCAGGCTACTGAGGTCTGGTAAGCTCACTTCTTTCTAACTCCACAGCCAAAATATTTTTACTTTTCAAACTTGTAATCGTCATTTCCAACAGACACTGACTCAAGTGACCTCACATAAAAAGGCTTCATATAACTTTGTATTTTGCTGATGGTCAGCAAAGTCTCGTAGCATAACCGAGAGAGCAAGAAACTACAGTAAAGTAAATCGCAGGGCATGATCCGGACAGGTCACATTGTCTGGACTTACACAGTGTTTGGTCATGTTGATCATGAGATGGCATCACTACTTCCAAGCCTCAGGAAATACCATCTCCTGCTCTTCACCCCACTTTTGTGGTGTGGCCATTTAAAACAGTTGTAAACTTTTTGCTTTCCAACACTGGTTGGATAATACATCTAAGCATAGCCTGCCTCTTAAAGGGCCACAATAAGCTTCAAACAAATCGACATGTCCAACCACGTCTAAGGGCAAAACTGTTTATAGCTGTTCCAAATGGCCGCACTTGAAAGGTGGAGTAAAAAGTCTGTGTATACAAGAAGATATAAAGGGAAGGACAAAAATATAATTACTTGTTACACGTAAATGGAACAATGAATATACTGTACTTTTCTGGCCTTTTCAGATTGTGCATTTGTTTCCAAATTTTTTCAAGAAATGGAAGATATAAACAGTCTCAGCACGGCCTGTTGGATCGCTATTAGATGAAAAATAGACGTTTTCTTGTCATTTGGACTGAGACTCAACCACAATATATCCACCATATTGAGGATCTGCTAAGCTATTCAGCACATGGAGTTCAGGGAAGTTAAAGGATGATTTCATTTTATTGCATCTGGAATCTTGTTTTTGAAGGTTTCCATTACTTATAATAACGTTGTAATCAATAATATAATTTTTGAAATTTGGGACCATGATGAAATTGTAGTCTGCTGGATCGAGAAAAATGAGCAGCAAGACATTCAGACAGGCTGTAAATAAGACAACAGTTAAGCTGGACTATCTACTGCCCGGGGATGCCAGCTTTTTCCATGTGATATACCCTCACAGCTCTCAAGTACTATACAATCTCAAGTCATTGATTCAATACATTATATTCCATATGTGTTCATATGAATTGATTTTAAACTGGATGATATTAAACTCTATTAATTACACACAAAATCATAATATTATGATTAATAATATTATATATTTAAAGACTTAGTTATCCTGGAATTGTATTTGTTTAGGTTTGGACTCTTCTTTTAATTAGGGGGAAGGGAGTACATTTTATCATTACCTGCAACTTCCAGGGATTTTAATCCCATCCAGAGCATGAATGTAGATAATCCCCCCACTCCCACCCTCCAGCACAAGTACCTACAATTTACCTGCTGAGGTTTTTCAATAGGAAGACTTGATGGTCGTCTTATTGCATCTGATGATTTAGTGAGAAATAATAGGGTCTTTTGGGAAAATGCAGCAAGTCAAAATGTTTTTGCAAATGTGTCAGAAAATATGCTAACATCCACCTGCAGTATACAATATTTGGGAGCCAATACAATGAGTTAAAAAAATTAAAAACCATGAGGAGAGCAATGGGCTGTTGTTATGTCAGCTATGGGTAGGTACTGATGTCTTTTGACTTTGTCCTGCAGAATGTCCACACCTATAACAGACAGCATGATGAAATCATTTTTAGATTCCTTTTAGCCACAGTATCTAGTTTGACTGCTCCGCTTGTGTGCTCGATTGCAACATTTGGTGTTCAGGTGTTTAAAGTGACTCAAGTTGGTGGGTGGTGTGTCCAACAAGTGGCTGCTTTTAGTTAGTCGAGTTGTGGTGCATGTGTGTTAGTCATGGGCCTCTGTTCAGTGAGAGAGAAAGCCGCAGTTGAACATCAAGCAGATCATCTGCAGAGCTGACTGGAATTAAAGGGACTTCCTCTCTTGTCCGCTGGCTTCAAACAGCAATAATCACGCAAAGGCAAGTTTTTCAATGAGAACTTAATGAGGGGTTAGTGCAGCCTGCACAGTGTGCAAGAGAAAAGAACAAGAAGTGTCTGGCATACGAGAATGAAAGTCCAAGGGGACTTCTGAGAGGAAAGGGCAGACTGTCAGAGGGCTCAGACACATGGTGTGTGTGTGTGTGTGTGTGTGTGTGTGTGTGTGTGTGTGTGTGTGTGTGTGTGGGTGGGTGGGTGTGGCAGAGGACAGAGGCCACATATCGGAGAGGATGAACAGAAGGTTTGAGGGTGCGGGTGAACTGGGGGTGTGAGACGAGACAGGGGGGAGACCATCTGTGTTTGGTGTGTGCGTGTGTATAAGGACAATCAGACTGCATCATGCATTAATGATTCAACTGAAGACAACAAAGGATAGACGGTGACCTTGAGCCTCCAAATACACATAGCACTTCTTTGTGTGTTTGTGTGTTTTTGTGTTGGTGTGTGTGTCTGTGTGTCTGTGTTTGTGTGTGTGTCTGTATCTCCAGCCCTTTTGACATAGTACAGTGTATTTGGAAAGTATTCACACCCCTTCAATTTTTTCACATTTTGTAGTGTTGCAGCCAAAATGTTTAATTCAAAAAATTCATTTTACACTCAATACCCCATCAATCTACACTCAATACCCCTTAAAAAATGTGAAAGCAGAATTTGAATTTACATTCTTTTAAAAAAAGAAAAAAAAATATTAGCACAGGTGGACTCCAATCGAGGTGTAAAAATATCTCAAAGATGAACAAGAGAAACTAAAGGCAATTGTCATGCAAACATTTCTGAAGTTCTGTATTTACTAACAATGGCAATCTTACTCAGTCAAACCTATTAGCATTTCCATATGACTTTTAACATGAATAAAGTCTGAATGAATGCAGTCACATTAGCCTCCTTTACAGAGTCTGTTCAAGGCAGGAATGCTGTACCTTTATTCCACTTTACTGTTCCGTATAAAAGGTACAAACACGGAATGGGAGCGGGGGGTTGTTGTTCTACCCTGTTCGACTGCAGAGGTGGTCACAGAGCCAAATTGATGCATTTACAAAAGGGAGAGCCGGCATGGAGGGACAGATGCTGAAGCTGGTGTGTTACATGTCACGCCTCTGATTCCACGATGCCAGCCCTCTATCTAAAACCACACACAGGGGCAGCATGATGTCAGCTTTGTTTCCTTCAGTGTAAACAAGCAAGGACAGCATAATGAGGGGTCTTCATAACGCCAGTTTTGCGGGATCTCAGGCATGCACCAGATTACAATGCACTAAGACATAAAATTTTTACGTATAGTATGCCTAGCAATCATAAAAGCCAGAGAAGTGACAATTAAGAAGCCACAGCCTAAATCCAGATATCATGTGAAAGTGACAGTTTTGACTGCAAAATGGAATTGTTAGAAAATGGCTGGAGATTGTTCTGATGCCTTGACCAGAGCGTTACTCTTCCTTCATGCCCTGGAGGAGATAATCAGGCATCTTAGTGGAACCATAAGGTCTCATATATAATACACAACTTCATGTGGGGGGTGGGGCAGGTGAGCAGAGGGTTTGCAGACTTCTTTGGAAAAGTCTTTGCTAGATGCATGTTACTGAATAGGAGTACATCACTGAGGCTTTTGCAATCAGCGTAGGTCTAAGGATTATTAGATGCATTATGATAAAATTTGGTTCAAACATTAATGTTGCCCCCAGGGATTTTTTTTTAACATCTTTGGTAGTTATCTGCTGTTTTATTCGCAGCACCATCAGTTTTCTTGCATCCTGGTTTATGACCCTGCGTTCGGCCCCTGCTCACTCGTCCCAGTGCTCTTCCCTGCATCTCCCCAGACCTGCCTTTCTCTAGCTGCCCACCAGAAGTCCTTGCACTTTTCCTCCTTCTGTCATCACTTTCCTGTCCCACCCATCTAAACACCCATTCCCACCTCTCATCAGCCTGAAGGCACTTGCCCCCATCCAGTCCCTGCCCATTTCCATAATCATCCTTGCTCTACTCATACCGGGTCACTTCCTTCTTTGTCAAACTATCTGCCTATGTTCCTTTGTGTTTTCCATTGTGTCTGCTACCTGCCTGTCTGCTTGCTTGTTCATCCATCTGCACCAAACCAGCATTGTGCTAATAGTATACCTTGTATTTACACCATAACCCAGTGATGCAAAACTATAAATCCAGTTTACTGTCCCAATTCCCAATGCACTCATCCACATAACCTTACAATGAATTTGGATTATATAGAAATGCTAAGAAAAAAACAAAAAACAAACTGATTACCTCTGCTATACTTGTTTGCTTGTCAGTTTTAGCCTTCATGAACTACCATGAGGTATTGGAGAGGAAAAAATAATGACATACCTGTTACTTATATCTGTGACATCTACAATTATAAGACGGCTAACCATGTGTTTCCCATGGGGCTCTCTGAATATCTTCTTCCTTCATCTGTCTCCACTAACTACAGTTCAGGGATTTACACTGGAGACTGCACTAAATGACATACTGCAACTCCAGCAAACATGTCTCTGTTTTCTTTGGTCTCCTTACCGCTTAAATTTATTTAGATTGCTCCACTCAGAGCACAAAACTGAAGCAAATGGTTGAAATAACACTCATGTCAAGATTATGTACAGTCTTGGTTCAAATTATCATCATCCCTGAATTTTTCAAAAATACATAAAATAATAATAGAACATTTAGGATTACTGAACAAAATAAAATAAAAAAACAAAACTTGCGTAATAGTAATATATCATCATATAATATAAACACAAAATGTACCCATGACACAATTATTGGCTCCCTTCACTAATATCTGGTTGCAGAATATTCGGAAAACCTGGCAGCCTCTAACACTTCTAATAGCCATCTAGAAGCTTCTTGCACCTGTCTGCTGGTAGTTTCTGCCACTCTTTTATTCCTACACATTCAAGTTTTCTTTCTTTTTTTAAGTTTGCTGTTTGAGTTCTTTTTGCAATGGCAGATTTCAGCTCTCTCCAAAGGTTTTCAATGGGATGTAGGCAGGGCTCCTTGCAGGCCCGTATAAAACAGCCCAACTTTTTCTTTCCGACCATTATTTTGTGCTGCTGGTTGTTTGCTTTGCGTTGTTGTCCTGCCGAAAGACCCTGGACCTTCACCTCAAACCCAGTTTTCTGACACTGGGTAACACATTTCACTCTAAAATGCCTCAGTAATCTTCTGATTTCATCGTTCTTTTGATACGTTCAGTTCCTCCAGTACCAGAGGCAGCAAAGCAGCTCCCCGGCCTGATAGAACCTCCACCATGTTTTACTGCAGGTAGGTTGTTCATTTCCTTATGGGCTTAATTTCATCACCTATAAACAAACAGATGCACTGCATTACCAAAGAGCTCTACTTTAGTTTCATTGTCTTCAACCTTTAGGTAACGTTATCAACTGTAGAAACCGGTTATTGCCTTGGAGCCTCTGGAATTGTTATGTTTTGATTTTTTTTTATAATTGCATCTCTGCTGCTCTCAGACAGCTCTGTTGTCTTTGCTATTGCGAAAAAAAACATTAAACATCCAGTCGCTTTTTATGCAGTAAAACCTCCATTAATTGGTTAATTCACGTCATGTAAACACGTTAGATTAAGCAAAGGTGAGTCTTATTTCCTTTTTTTTTCTTGTTTGAGGAAAAAAAATAAATTCATCAAAAGGTGCAAATAATTGTGTCAAGTGCACATTTTATGTCTCTATTTATTTATTTCAGTAAATATGAAAGCAATTTTTTGTTGTTATCGTACAGTAGCTTTGGAATTTTAGCAAATGTTCTATTTATACAAAATTGGTTAATTTGCATTAGTTTCTGAAGTCACTCTTTGAAATCTTTATTTTAGAATTCAGAGGTGCCAATCATTTCAACCACGACTGTACTTAGAGCCAAAATCGTGATAGGCCTGCTTAAAGGTTTAGGAGGAGTTTGTATGAACAAATACACACATATATTTTACAGGTATATTTTTCAGTTACCCTGGTTTCTTTTATGTGCAAAGAACTATGTTTACTGGCAATTTCAACTATATTTGCTCAGTATGAGAGACAATTTTTCAACCAATTCATGTAGTGAAAAACCAAGCAAGTGACACTAGAAGCCACTTACACTAAATGCTCAGAAGAATGAAAATGCACAAAGAAACTGGACTTACTGATGCTGAGGAATATGGAAAAAAAAAAACAGGCAGTGAGTATCATCCCTCATACTTCATGGACTATAAAACATGGTTGTACTGAGTCACTTTAAACATCTCGTCATATGACTCAACTTCCTGTAAATTGGTACCTTGCAACTAAAGTGAAAAGAAATGAAGAGTGAGTGGTCGCTTACTGTAGTAGAATAAGACCACAATGTGTTTTTACCATTAAGGTAGCTGTTTTTTTTGTCTGTCACTGTATGAAATAAACCAACTTTAACACAGAATATTCCTTGGTTTCTTAGTTTTTAAGATTTAATCATACTTTTCCAATGTAATGTTATTTCACTTCTTATCTTACATTAAACTGCAACCTGAACTAAAACCAAGTTGTTTGTCATGTCAAAATGTACATTTTTGCAAATCTAAAATGTGTGTGTCCGTTGTGGGCTATTATTACAAAATTAGTTAGTCGTAGCAGAGCAAAATGTGATAATTATTCGTGATAGAAGGGTAAACATATCACATTGTTACGTTTAATGAGACTATGTTTGCCATTCCTCTGGATCTTTGTCTATCTCTGGTTATTTTTCATGTGCATGCAATTAAGCAACTATTGCTGATAAACTTATTATGGGAGTTCTTGCATTTCCTGTAAAGTGACACCTCATCTAATCTTTTTCTTGTGAAGTGTTGATATTAAGAGCCCTGAAAAACAAATTACAAAATACAAACAAAAACAAAAAAACAAAAATGAAAACAACAAAAAACGCATACTAAACCAAAGTGAGGTATTTTTGACTAATTTTCAGAATACTAAACTTCTGAGTTATCAGCTTTCATTACTTCAGTTATATTCTCATTCTATAATTCTAACTTCTTTACCAAGCATGGGGGGGGTGTTAAATGCTCCCCCAGTCTATAGTGATACAATCTGTAATCTGGTAACCAAACCGCAAAAACAATAATACATAAATGTGTTTATTATCCCCTAAAATACACAGATGTTTTAATCTCAGTTCACATTGACCTAAACTTAAAAATATAAAAGTTACTAACCTAGTTGTTGGTCTTCAGTACAAACCAGCTGGCTGTCATAACACAGACTTTTTTCAAACATTAAAGCTGCACTTATTATTATTGTTGTATTGTATTATTTAATTAATGCTAATGTTGCTCTTTGTCTGATGCATGTGTACATAGGCCACTGCCACATAGGATATGGTTAGTCCAGGTAGAGCACCGTATCAGCTGAAGGGCATCAGCTCTTCTCACTATTTAGCAGGGGCTCGCTCAGCACCAGCTCGGCTACCAGCTGAGTAATGACTTCCAATGCTTTATTATATTTATTTTTCACCCTTCTGTTATGTTGTTTGTTGCCGAAACTCCCCCCACCATCCCAGGCCTCCTCGTGATGTGCTTTTGGTATTGATCATTTTTGTAAGATTTGATGTTCATGTATGCATTTGTTAGGGGGAACAATTCTCCTAGCAGGACCTCTGAATCTTTTGGAGCTCTCTCAAAGAACAGAATCTTTCCCACCAAATAGAGCAATGCAATCTTTTTGTTAAAAAGTAGATTGTCTTTGAAACATGTGTCTCTGACATACAATAGTGCTGGAATTTTAAGTTGGTAAAAGTTAGAAAAGGAAAAACTTTGCAAGAAATGCAGCATGACAGCATAGCATTGGGCCAGTCTGATCATGGTACACCAGTCATGCTCTTCTAGTGTTCTATGTAGTGTTTTATGTAAACATGAAATGTTTCTTTTGCTGTGTTTGTCTCAGTATCCTGTTGACTTTATCTCAGTAGCATCATTAACATCTTGCATAGGCCCAGCTAGACTACGTCTATCTGCACACCCTGGTTTCTCTTTCCTTCTGTCTAGCGCTAATGTAATCTGCTCTGCCACAAGGTCTGACAACAGGGGGGAGAAATATATACAGAGGCAGACACACTTACACTCAAACAAATAAACACTGGGATTACACCCAGGCATTATCTCGCAGCAATGCAGCCTCAGTTTGGTCTAAACATAGGGAGAAAATGGGGACTTCCCTGACCCTGTCTAAACACTGCAGGGAAATGGCAGCTAATTTTGGCGTGTATTTCAGGGTTGAAGCTAAGGACGATCCCATGGTACAGGCCAGACACACACACACAGAGTACTAAAGAGTTATTTTGGCTCCCTGTGCCAGGGTTCATGTGTAAAGTTTCCTACATGACTTTGAAATGAATCCAGAAATTTGACATTAAAATAATTGGTAATAAGGAGCTTGTGATTGTACGGAGCCCCTCCCCCAGGTAATGGTGGTGGTTGTTCTTCTGTCGTGTTTCCTCGTAATAATTTGAGTCATCTCTGATCTACATTTCCAAAGGAAGCCGGAGCTCCAGCACTAACTAAAGTTGTAGGCAAAAGTTTGGAGACCTTGGGATAAATTACATATTTTGTTGACTCTTGAAGTGAAAGAAGGAAACACTAATCCTGGCTGGCATGTCAGGCCTTACTTATACAGTAGACACATTGTTGGACAAGAGTGTTTAACAATTTTTGAACACACAAAGGTCGCTCTTTGTATAATGGGGATTCAAAAGGGTGTTGCAGAGAAATGCAAACCATTATACCAGATAACAAAAAAATGGATTGTGAGGGGACAGAAAAGTAAAGTACAGTAAAGTACAGTAAAGTAAAACTGGCCTTTTCTCACAGGTCACATTAGTTGAATCTCCCTCCCCATGTTCCACTGCTTTTATCATTTGTAAAACAGACTCGTGCTTCCCATCCACACCTCCCTCTCTCCCTCCCCCCTCTGTCTTCTTTGCTTTATCTTATCTCAACTTCATCGTCTCCTCCTCTGTGTCTTTGCTGGCTTCCTTATGTATTTGATTTCCCCGTCCCCCAGTATGCTCTCTCCTTTCAACACTCAATCTGCTGTATATTTCACTCTACTCCTCCCTCTTTCCCTGTTCTTCCCTCTCTCCCTCCCTGGTTCCCCTTGGCCTCCTCCTTTTCTTGTCATTTCCGCTTCATAAGTGGTGTATTAGCTATTCTTGGCATCTTGATCTCCTAATTACAACTTCCCCCTTCTCGCTTATTTTCTTGCACAGAAATAAGAACTTGCAATGAATATACGAGTGTGCATTAAATCTTCATCAACTGAGTGCCGGTGCCTGGAGCTTAAAAACCTAAGCTCCTCTTATTGCGCATTTATCAGTGCATGGAATTGTGATTTATGGCTGTCTTTTCCTTTTCCTTTCTTGTACCTCATTATAATTTGGATGTGTATAGTCCTGGTTGAAATGATTGTCACCCCTGAATTTTCAGTACAGAATTCAACTTATCCTCAAAAAAAAAGATGCAGATTAACCAATGTTGTTTAATCAGAATGTTTAATAAAATGTCCAAAATCACTGAACAAAAAAATGCTTTCAAATCGTAAAATAAAAAATATGGACAAGAAAATATGAACTTGACAAGAATATTGACAACTTTTCATAAATTTAAATTAGTTCTTCAGACAACATTTAAATTTTTCAGTGTTTTTCAGTGTTCATCTGACCTGAATTAACCAATTGATGATGGTTTTTCCGAGTAAAATGGATTGATTGCTTCCAGTTTCTTTTCGCAGTAGTGAAGACAAGATTTGTCTGAGAGCATCAGAAATCTATATATCAAAAAAATAAAACATTTCCAAGTTGTTTGTAATGTTTTTTTCAGATTTCACAGTCATAAAGAACTTCAAGCTGACCTGGAGCAATCTGAAGCGGATCATATGTCCCACACTAAACCAGGTAGGGATTTTATTCTCTTTTGAAAAAAATCAAAAATTACCATCAATACCTGTTGTATCGGTATAGTTTATTTTGAGCTGCAAAAAACAGGGAGAAGAATTCAGATTTTACCGAAACTTTCCCAGGGGCTCAGTTTCCTGTTATACGGCTTCAGCCTACAGCAGTCTGTTAACGAAACTTATGAACAAGACATTCTGCGATATATTCTCTCCTTCTTACCCTCTATGTGTATTGCTTATGATTCACTGTTTTATTTCTCCCGAGATCATATTCTCTGCTCAACAGAGCCCTCTTTGTGTGACACATCTGGAGGAGAGGAACCGCAACAGAAGAAACCACCAAGTATTGATCATCAGCGCTCAATCCTGCACACATAAGATCCATTGTCCTCGCGTGAAGCATGTCAGTTTCAGGGTCTGGCAGTCATGCACCTACCTAAAATGAATAGCTTCTGTGTTTTAGAGGTGATCGGCAGGTGAAGGGTGGCTTGTTATACTGTCTTCATGGGGTCTGAAAACCTTTGACGGGGATCAAAATGCTGAATCTGTTTTAAGGATCCAGGCTGGAATTAGGTTTAGATTAAGGTAAGGGTTGGGATAAGGTAGTTAGTTGTTTGGATTTTTGTTATGGAAAGTAACCTATATGAGTATATGCTTTGCAAAGTATGTGTCACTGAAAAGAAGAGGATTTTTTTCTTTCTTCTTTCTTGAATTTCCTGAACATTGTTCTCACTGTAGGAATAATCGTGGTAATTGTTCTTGCTTTGATATGCATTGTCGGCCTTGCGTACCTTTCCAAATCATGTTCAGTCAGTTGAATGTATCACAGGTTGACTCCAATTAAGGTGTAGCAAAATCTCAAATATGATCAGTAGAAATCAGAGGAAGCTGAGCTGAAATTCAATTGTCACAGCAAAGAAGAAAAATGAATTTTAAACAACTTAAGCATAGGGCTGCAAAAAAAGTGAATCAGTGGCCTGATTACATTCTGAATGTACTGTGTCTGGCTCTTTAGCTGTCAAATGCTCTACAGTGTTGCACATCTTGTCTCCAGCCGTGTCTGCCTGCTGCAGGTAGTGTACCATAGAGTTTTAAAGCTTTTTCTATGAAAACAGCTGCCTGTGCCAGCTTAAAAGGATGTTATGAGAGTGGAGAACGTGAACCAAAACAATGAAGTTGTGGGCTGGGCAGCTAAACACTGTGCTGAAACTCACTCTAAACATCTCTAAAGTTGAGGGGAGCAGCAATAATTCTCTGTAGATTCATCGATATGAGAGACACCTTTATATTGTTTTGCCATTGTCATTTGATGCATTGTTACTTCAAAATATCATTTATAGCAACTAACTACAGAGGTGGCAGGTCATAAACATTCATTTTAATATTTTTATGATGAACATCTGCATTTTGGAAGGCACTGATAAAAGATATTGCTCCATTGATGATCAGAAATCTTGTATGTGTAGTTTTAGAAGTGATAAAGAAATATATATTTGAATAAACGCTGAAAGACTTATGGCTCTTTCCGTGCCTACATCTTTGTTAGATAGGTGAAAATATAACAACTAGTGTCTTTAATTGCAGTTCACACAAAGATCCCCCTTGATGATTGCATTCAAAAATGCACATTCAATTAAATGGACAAACCTTTTTCACATCTGATTTTTACAAAATCTGTAGGGAACTGGAATTCTAAAAAAATTGGATGCAGTGTTCCAAAGGGATACCAGAAACATTTTATATTTATTTTGCCAAGTGGACAACTTTGATTTCAGAGTTGTTTGTATGTGCAGAGATCTGAGGTTAAAGAAAATCCAGAACTGAAAGCCTCGTGGCTAGAGGCAGCATGTGAGCTTATCAAATGAAAATGACTGTAACTCACTCTGCAGTACATCATGATTCATATCCTCTGCAGCTAAGCCTTTGGTCTTTCTCACATGAGGCCTATAAACAGAGTTTGGGATTCAGTTCAAGTTTTTTTTTATCGCTATGCTATCTGCATGGCTTTAAGGGTGGCAACTTCTGTTTCTGGGTCAAACACCGTGGTGCAGACTGAAAACTACTGGTTGGCTTGTCATGAAATTTGGTTGTTACTGCAATAATACATGAAAAACAAGTGACATTTCCATCAGCCCTAGCTTTACTTTACCTTTTGATGCTACTTTGCAATGATGAAAAACAGTGATCAAGTTTAAACTGCTCATGATTGACAACCACTACAATAATCTAATTACAAATGGAGGAATCTCTTTCTGTCTTTCTTTCCATCTGTCTGTTTGTCCTTTAATTTTTGTGACAAACACTCATCTAATCAACTTCAAACTTCACGTGTGCATTGTTGAGGACGAAAGGAAGTGCAGTGTTGACTTTGGAGTTTTTGGATGACAGCTCTACATAAAAATAAAACGAGAAAACTATAAACGACAACAGTGGTCAAAGCATGGATTCCCTGGAAAACAGGCTGCAGCTTCAAAACCTCGCACAGGATTATCTAGACTGTGGGAGAATATGAGACAGAGACCCAAGGTCATCACAGCATAACAAATGCTATGCACAGTCACTTGAAGCTAAAGCATCCGGGAGAACTTTGTTTAAGATACAAGACCGACACCATTTTGTTCACTTTTTATCTCCCCCCAACATGATATATTAGGATTATCAACAGGCAGAACAAGGAATTGATGCACCAATGCCATAATGGTAATTTACAATGTTACCATACATCATCTAACTGTGTTATTCAGCTGTTGTATATTTTTCTGTTTCCTTTAACAGGTGACTGAGAAAATGGCTTAAAGTAATGTTACAGACTTTTTTTACAGTCTGTTAATCATTTCAAATATTTCCTCCCCTTACTGATGCCAAAATACATTTACTAGTGATTTTCTTAACTTCATATTAGTCCATTGGTGAAGTAAATCCAGGTCATACCTATTTTAAGTTTTAAATTGAGTTCCTTGGTAAAAATCCGGCTCAGGGACATCGTTACTCTGACATACTGGTTAAATGAATCTACTGTCACTTGCGTGTGTATTAGGTACAGCAAGATAATATTGAAGCAGTATAATAAAACAGACTTGCAGTGCATCCTCCTCTCATGAGGATTACAATGTCTTGAATCCATTTAAGAGGATGTTGATTTATTTCAATGTTCATTTTTGAGGCTGTAATTTGTGATGCCGTTGAACTGTACTAGGTTAAACTGATAGGATCTATTAATATTTTGTCATCGTTAATTCATTTATATGAGATGGAAAAAGACCACATGCTGCCTAATACGTTTATTGCAACATGGCTGTTAGAGATCAAATGAAAAGTTTGGACCTCAGCTTTTTTCAGTTTAAAAGTCTGTGTATTTTCTGCACCTATCATCACAGCCTCAATGAGCTAACATGTCTTGCTAAGGATGAGGATGTTGGGGAAAGTTTATATTGAACATACATCAGTTTTATATTGAAAACATTATTGCTGAAGCATAGGATGGACATGTCATGTTGGCTTTTGAGAATTCCATGGAAAATATATCTGGCAAATCAAATGTACCAGATATATTTAAAAGGAATAATAGTTAAACATATTTTGTCACAGACAGAGTTGTTGTTTTTGCATCTGTATTTATAGCTCCCTTATGAATTCCAGTGGAAATATGTGTCTGTTTCTGCATGTTAAATTGTGTGTGTGTGTGTGTGTGTGTGTGTGTGTGTGTGTGTGTGATTGTATGTGTGTGTGTTTCTGTCTTTCCCTGTGTACTTATCTGCTTGTTAAACCAAGGGTAAATATGTAAGTGGCTAGACTGCTTGAACAATCGAAGCTCATTTTCTACTCTACTGATGTACAAACCAGATTGCTGCTAAGCCAACAGGAAAAGCCATTCATCTCCATCAGACACATTAAATTTTAGCATGAGTTACTCTCTTTTACCTGTTCGATTAACTCACCACATATCCAAATTAGGTCTGGCCATGATTTAGTAAGATTAAATTCACATGGGAAAAATGGCTCTGTTTCTAGCATCAATAGAATATTATAATACTGGAAAAGGTTAAATGTCCAGACGAAAATAGGTTTGCTCGCTGCTAGTTTAATTTGCAGTTGGAAGATTTTAAATGATAGAAATGCAGTAAGACAAAATCTGAAAGAAGTGAAAATGGCAGTAAAAAAGAAGTGATGGAAGATTTTGAAGCTTCCCTCTATGCACTGCATGAAGATGAAGCGTGAATTTAATTGTGAAAAAAAGGAAACTTATGAAATAGAATTCCCTAAATAAATTAAAACCTTTAACGCTCTGGGTATGAACTGACAGAAATTTTCAGTGCGATCTCCAGAAAGCAGGGGTGTTAGATGACCTGTTCTTGTTAAAGTTGAATACCGGAGACCTGAAAGGGTTTAAAGTGTAACTGGAAAGAGTTGCAATGTTGGTTGAAGAGGAGCTGTAAAGTCATTTGATCCTCACTGGTAAAAACATTGAAAAATTTCAGCTGGAGCGGACGCACTGAGAGGTACAGTTTAAGTAGCTGACATCAGTTGAAGTGTAATATCTAAGCGTAGCTGAACTACCTGTCAACGCATAACAAGACTAGATCAAAACCTAGTAAATTGCTGGACAATGTCTACATTTCCATAGTAGTTGTAGCTTAAAACTTGAACCAATTCAAACAACTTCTTTCACTGGAAAGTAGCTAAAGCCTGCTTGAAAGTCACTAATTTCACTAGATGCCATATGCTAAATAGCATATTTATTACAGCATCATGTCCTATTTACATTCTCTCTAGCGTAAGCTGGTTTCATCCCTTTATGTGTTTACTTCTCTTCTATCCTCTGTGCTCACATATACAGTAATTTAATACAGCTGTATGAGGCTGTCCTTATTTACATGCCACATTCACACAGCGCTTCTCTATACATACATAAAACAGCTCACAAACCAATGATACCTCCGGGGCCATGCAGTCAAATAAATTAGATGAATAGAGAGGTGTGCCTGCAGAGAAAGAAAGGGTAACACTGGATCCTCTCTTCTACAGAAAGTTGCCCAGGTTTGTCCAAAAAGTTGCTAGATTTGTAGCGAGGTGCTTTAAAAAAAGTTGCTGAAAGGGGTATTAAAAGTTGGTAAATCTATCAACAATGGCGGTAAGTTGGCATCACTGCCTGTAAAAGCCCCCGGTGACATAATAGACACTTTTTGTGTCTATTCATTTTGAAAGATCATTGGCAAATTAAACTTACCTTTCATAGTTTTCATGATTGTGTTTCATACACAAGTAGAATATGAATCTATGAATCAAAGTACTGCTTAGGGGAATGTGAATTTCATTAGTTTTGCAGGTATTTGGTCATAAACCAAGGTTCAGTCAGGGACATGTCAAAGAGGTAACCATTTGCAGCAAATGGTTATACAGTTAGATTTGGAATACGCTGAAAAGGCTCTGCTGTTTGCGAAAACTCTCAATAAATACAAGCAGTAATGTGAATTTTGTTGAGAGAGCTAATCTCCACTACTTGAAAATGATTCTTAGTTAAATGAACAACAGAAGGTTGAGATGGTGGAGGGAGGTGTGGCAGCAAACAGCACTGGCATGAGGGTTATCATCAGAATAACCGTGACCTAACAACAGACATACTGTGCAGCAGCATATGTCTCTACCTCGCTCAGGATTTCATTGGAGAAGGGTGCTCTGAATTTGATAACATCACAGGACGTGGCCGTCAAGATCCTGAAAACTGAGAATACAGCTAAAAGAGAAGTCGCTTATTTTAAGTGTTTGATGTAACTTTCAAGTATCTGTGTCATTTTTTCCATTTTCTCAACGGATCAAAAGGCTCTAAGTAGTCAGTGTTCTTGATCTGGTCAAGATGAACATGGTTCACTTCCTTGATGAGTTTGAACACAACAGACATACATGTCTAGTGTTTGAAATGCTGGATAGGAGTCTTCTTCAGCTGTTGATTCAACAAAGCTACTGTCTCTTGATGAGATAAGGCCAATAACACACCAGGTAAAGATTATGGAGCTTTGATCGATCTATCAACAAGTATGACAATATACTCAGCCAGCTGGGAAAGAAGTTACATACTGAATGATAAAAGTTTATTTCTTCTTGATCTGTTTAATTCTGCACCCCGGTCAGTGGTATCTTTAATTGGCTTCCTTGTGTCCTTTGTCTCAGCAGTTGCTGATGACCTTTGACACCCTGAAGGGCATCAGTATCATTCACTGAGACCTGAAGCCAGACAACATATTGCTGGTAAACCACCTGAGTGAGCCCTTCAGAGTCAAACTGAATTTGGCATCTCATTCACCGCTTCCAAAAAGAAGCGTGGGAGGACAGTTCAGCTTTTGGGTTACAGGTTGGTTCAATCTACAAAGTTTGTCTTTTAACATTTTTGTAGTTGTGTGTTTATGTGTGTAAATGGTTCAGCAAAAGGTTTTGAATCTTTGATACACTGGCTTAATTTGACAAGGAGCTTTATAGCTCCTGCCATTCTTGTATGCTACACACTGGGCACCTGAAGTCACCCTGGGCCTCCCCTTCTCCAAAGCCGTAGCCATGTGGGATCTTGGCTGTGTGCTTGAGTTTTTGTACATCGCAAACCACTGGCTTTCCATACACTGCAAGTAACAGTCACTAAGTAACCACATATATCTAGATTTATAGGCAAAGACTGTTATATTCTGCCCGGGACACATTTCAAAACCCACCAGGGTACTTGGTGTAGGAAGTCGGCTGATGTGATGAAAGGCATTGTAGATACAGTGGGCCAGCCAGCTGATCATCTCCTTAGTGCTGAGGACTACACCCACAAATTTTTTGTGGTGAACCAGCACTGGGACAATCCAAGATGGTGGATGAAGGTATTTTGCCTTATTTAGCCTTGTTTAACATTTTAAGGAACAAGTGTCTGACCTATATGTTTTGCTCCTGTAGACCCCAGGGGAAAACCAGCTTGGCACTGGTATTAAACACAAAATATGGAAGAGACAGAAGTCTGGATGACCTGATAACAGTAAGTGGTCTATTTCTTGACTAAAGAATGAATTCATATCAATTTGCTTTGTCACTGAGAGACGGGAAGCAGTTAAACTGAAGTGTCACCAACTTTGTTTTAAATTCAGCACCATCCAGAGACACAGGGATCCATTGACCTGGAGGATCGAAGAGCATTTGTGAGCCTTCTGAAATGCCTTCTACACACAGACCTAAAGAAGAGGATCACTCCAGAGAAGGCTCTTACCAACACCCCTGTCACAATGGCCCATATGGTGGATGAAATAAACAGCTTGTAGTAAGTGACTGTGTTTCGGTTTCAGTAGAGTTGGGATAAATACATGATTGAGTGATCATTTATTTTATTGTCATTGTTTATTCAGTTTTGAGGATTCCTTTGACAAGATGGCGATCTTACCAATGGACGGCTTGGATGAGGAGCTAACACCTGATGGCGAGGCTGAGGAAGAGCCCAAAAGTAAAGAGCCTTCAGCCATGTCTCGTTCAGCTGATGCAGGCTCAGGTGATGCTCCGGTGATGCTGCCGACTCAGCTGTTGAAGGTCCAGCTTGTAGCCAAGGTGAAACCAATCCAGCTGAGGCGACATCGAACAATGGTGGGTCACCTGATGAAGGTCCGCCAGCCAAAGTTAAGAAGAAAATTCTGTGGCAGGGTAATACAGACCTGGCTTGGAATAAAAAACATCAATAAAGATGATATAGGTTAAGTGTAAACAACAGTTGTTGGCACTTTTGGCCAAGTGTTTGTGGAAAGGGGTGAAAGGACAGAATTGACAGCCTCTCCCCTCTCTATTACTTCTCCCTCTCCCTCCCTCCCTCCCAGCTCCCCAACCCCCCCACTCAGATCATAGCTTCGGTTATGATCTTAACTTTGGTTATGATTTGATCAGGGCTGGTTTGACTTGACTTGACAACCCTTTCCTCCCTCCCAGGACTTGAAATTTGTTATTTTATCCCTTTTAATGCGTCCAGCATGTTTCTTACTCAATCTTGAGCTCCCTTAAAATTCTTTTTTATATATTGCTCATTCTTATATACTTTTGTCACATCATTGTTTAAATTAAAATATTACCAAAATTTTTTATAAATGACTCAAAATCAAATTTGCTAGATTCTTACACAAAAAAATAGATAGGACGACCAATAAAATAAGTCAAACTAGACATCTAAAAATGCAACTACGCCAAATAATAAATAAATAATTATTTGCTGGTTACCAATTGATACAGCATTGATTTGAAACTTCGCAGGGCGTCCTCTGACATATAAATGGCTGTTCATTATACTTCATTATACAGTTTGTGCATAGACATACAGTATTTTTGATACTATGATGCATTTAATATTCCACCTCGAGGGCCAACAGACCATTCTACAGAAAACAAGCTTTAGCTTGATGAATGTTGAATGAGCAGGAGCAGATTGAATTAATTTTGCATGGGCCTTGAATGGGTGGGTTCCCTCAAATCTCACTTTCAATATCTCATTCTTGCAGTATCTATATCTTCCCCGGCTTTTTCATTTTTTCAGCGGGCCAATCCAACTGACCTGCTGTAGTCAAGATGTGAAATGATCTCTTGGTTAAAAATCTGATTGACATTGAAGGATCATTCAATTCTATTCAATCTTTCAGGAGGGAGTAGAGAGAGCATAGCCCAATACAGGTACCACATAAAGACGAATGATAACAATAAAGCTAGTAATAAAAGTAATAGTTTAAATAATAGAGCTAATAACAATACTAATAAGATTAAATAAAATAGTAATAGTAAAAATAATAACTGAAGCAGTAGATATTGAGCTGGATCATGGGGCAGTAGTTGGACTGCGTCATAGATCCAGACTCTCTTTTGAAGTCTGTAACAAGCATTGATGGGATATAGATATGTACAGATGGAGAGAGAGAGGAGAGGGGAATCCTGTGCATCATGGGAAGTCCCCTTGCAGCCTAAGCAGAACTATGGCTCAGGCTGAGTCTGAGGCAGCCCTAACTATAAGCTTTATCAAAAAGGAAGGAATTAAGCCGACTCTTACATGTGGAGAGGGTGTCTGCTTTCTGTCCCAAACTGGTCGGCGGTTCCACATCAAAGGAGCCTGACGACTGAAGCCTCTGCCTCCATTCTGCTTGTGGAGAATCTAGGAACCACGAGTAGGCCTGGATTATGGGAGCAAAGTGTTCTACTGGGGTAATAAGGTACTATGAGCTCTCTAAGATAAGATGTTGCCTGATCATTAAGGGTTTTATAGGTGAGGAGGAGGCTTTTGAATTCTATTCTGGGTTTTACAGGGAGCCAACGCATAGTTAAATGCAGCACTAAAGCTATTATTATCGACATCCACATGGATACTGAAGTTACTTATTATAATTACTTTATCTGTACTAATGACTAAACTTGATAAAAACTACGTCAAAAACTGAGTACACTACAACAAATAAAACGGGTTGGATGTGTGAGACTAAGAACCAGGCTTTCAAGTGTGTTATATGTGAGCTAAGGTTTAGGTTTGGTGTGGATTTTTAGGCTTAAATTGAAAATGGCTGCAAGGAGGCAGAGTTGTAAATAAACACAAGGCACACCGAGCAACAGAAAGCAGGACAGTGAGACGGGGAAAGAGGAGCCACCGCTAACTGCTGAGCTAAAGTAACTGGCCAATCTGAACAGTGTGTAAACAACTTGAAAATATAGATATTTATTTCAGATATTTCAGTCTGGACTAAAGTAGCCGACCGACCGACCAACCAAAAGACCATTCCTGGACCAATGCCATGTATGGCTAAAACATGCTTCTTCTAATGTATCATTTGTGTTTAAGTGAATACATATTTGTATATTTAATTTCAAAATAAGGCAAGTTTAATATTCAGAATCCAGGAAATTTAGCTAAAAACATACACAAAAACATCACATATTACATTATCAAAATCTTGAGCAAGCTATGTAAATTTTACATATTTTGTATATGCATGTGTGTCTGTATGTACATGTCTTTTTGTGGTTGTGTGGACAAATTTTGGTGTGAAACCATCTTTGCAATGAAATGGAAAGGATATTTTTGCTGGTCCTCAAAACTTTATGATGGTGTTTGAGGGTTAAGACTCGGTTTCAGGTTTATGTTAGGGTCAGAGTTGGGACTAGGCATTTATTTGTGATTGTTAAGGTTAAGGGAACAAGCTAGGGAATAATGTAGTGTAATAATAGGTATGGTAATAGTAGTGTGTGTGTGTGTGTGTGTGTGTGTGTGTGTGTGTCTGTGTGTGTCTGTGTGCGCGTGCACTGAAACTGCATTATACAGCATTTTGATGTGGCGGAGTGATTGCCCATCTGTAAGCTGTTACAGATAATTGTGTGCATTGTGTAAAGGTTGTTCAGCACCTCATAAAATGGGTCTGCTGCACAGGGGACACAGAGGGGAAACAAGGATGAGAGGGTGGGGGGAAGGAAAGAAAGAAAGAAAAAAGAAAGAAAGAAAAAAGAAAGAATGAAAGAGACCAAACTTTGGGATTATGATGTGGCATACAAAAGATATTCAGGACCATCTCTCACAGGATGATACGTATGTCCTATCGCAGCTGTTGAAGTCGCCTCAACTTGAATGCTGTTACTGTATTTACAGGCTTTCAGCTTTACCTGGGGAAATCTAGTGATTTGCGGTAATCGCAGAGTTCATCCGAGATCTTCAACCAGTGTGAATCTACCATGTCTGCGGTTCCCACAAACCACCCTCTGTGAAGACGGATGCTACCTGATTATAGTAAACCTGTAATGATGAAACAAAATAAAAAATGGAAACTTTCTTTGTGAAATGATATTTATAGGAAGTTGTGAGGTGAATGATGGAAAAACTAAGTAGTACTCATGTGAATAGGACTTTAAGTCAGTTTGTACTTTGGTGTGTTAAGACTGGAAAGGCAGAGCATTTGGTCTGTTTTTACATTGACCTGTGCAACCCTCTGGTAGCCACGTTTAAGCAAATCCATCCATGAGTCTAAGAAACTAAAAATCCACACAGTAATTTAGACAGGATTTTAAAGCTACATGAATTTATTAGTGCATCATCAATTTTATCCTCTGTCTTGATGATTGTGAGGTCAGAGATGACAGTCCATGTTAGAATATCATTTAGCAGGAATGCATATTTTATGCATTATTTCATCAGTCAGCATAGTCCAGTGTTGTTTGAATCGTGTCCTATTGTGTTCTATTGAGCAACCCTTTCTCAACCCTGTTTATACAAAACTAATTTGCAGCAGCACATATTTTGAAACAATTGCATGTGGATTTTGTTTTTTAGTAATAAAATGACGAAATGTTGCTCATTTACATATTTGGACTTTTATGACTGATATATGTCGACTGATACTCAACATATCACTAGAATATTGACTGACACAGATCTTGCAGTACAATATCCACTTGTACACACAGTTTTATGAACCTTAATGATTTTGTTAAGCCACTGTCACTACTTGGTTATGGTTAGGGAAAGACTGTGGTTCCATTTTAATATAGAAAAACAGTAACTTCAGACACAACATGTGTATTTCATCAAAACCGCCAGCTTTCTCAAACCTTAACCAAACTGCTTTTGTTGCCTAAACCTAACCACAGATGAGAATGTGGATCCTGGTCTCTGGTGTGAGAGTTACTCATTTTCCAGCCCAACCTCATCCATCATCCACCCCGTCCACCTCCTGGTCACTCTGGTACCAAATTTTGTGCCAGTAGATATTGACATCTGAATCAGGTCTGAACCAGGTGGACTAACCCACCCATACTGCCATCAGCAGAGCCATACCACTAGCGCTGCTAAGATGTGTGTATGTTGTTGCTAGTTTGCACACTGTTACCATTACCCTCTACACTGATGGCTATCACATAGTCCTCATACTGTATAAATGTGAGATACCTGTGATTGAAAAGCTGTAGGTGCAACTACTGTTGAATGATTGCTTCACTGTGTCAGACGTTCTGTTGACGTTTTGCCTGATGGGTTTGGGTTCATCTCTGAAGCTGCACTGTGAGTTTGCTGTACTGTGAGACCGGTCAGGGTTAGGGTGCACACGAACAGCCCTTACTTTTTACTGTTTGTCTTTCCCTTCGTGTTTTAGTTTGTTTTCTTCTTTTATGGACTGACTGCTTTCATCAAATAAATTGAACTTTTCTTCTATCCAAAAATTTGACTTGGTTTTCTGATAAAATGAGCCATCTTACTTTACAGGTTAAAATGATTCATTTTTGCAATTGGAATGATTCTTGATATGGTTTGGAATTTTTGGGGGTTTCAATTTTTGCATTACACACAAAATATGATTACAAACAAAACGTAACCCATGTTCTGCTAGAAGACCACTGTGAGCGGAAACAAGAGGAAATGTGACTGTATGTTTTTTTGTGACGTAGGGGTTCAGGGGTCACAGGGGTGACTGACAGAGTCATAGAGCTGGTAGCTGGAGCTAACAGCCATGAGAAGCTGCTCCCTATGTTTCCAACAGAAACACAGGGAGTCCAGTAGAGCTCTGACAGTCGCCAGAAGCTCATTTATAGCCCTTTGAGAGACTCACTGTGTGGCTTCCTGTGTTGTATCTGAGCTAGCAGCTCTACCACTAGAGGATCTCCTGTATGAGTCTATGGGTGAGTACAAAGATGTCGCCATACTATTTACCATAAGTAATGTTTAATATCAGGTATCTTTTTTAATTCTTAATACAGCACAGCTTATTGGACCACTGCAGAGAAATAAATCTCATTTGTATGCATCATTTTTATGCATTAATCAGGCTTGGTTGACGAGGATGTTTTCAAAAATAATTAATATTTTTTTATTTATCAACTAACTTCATGAAAAATGCTGAAAACAGCCCCCCCCCCCCCAAAATCAAATCAATATTTGCTGTGAACACCCTTTGCCTTCAAAAAAGCCCCAGTTCTCATCGATACACTTGCAACAAGGTTTTTTGAGGTACATGGCAGGTAGGTTGTTCTTGGGCCCTGTTCAGACCTGACATTAACGTGTGTCTTGGGTAATCCAGTCACAAGTGGAGAGTTCTGAGCACATCAGTTCAAACCAGGCATTGCAACGTGTCTCAACATGGATCTCAAGTGTCCACTTGGGATCAGATCTCACTTCCCCACTATATATGCAAATGATAATGAGAAGGAGCGAGGCAGAGAGCGGAGCAAGGAGGGGCAGAATGGATAATGCACTGCACACAGCTCTACAACAAAAAAGGATTTTACCCATTTCAAATAGTACACAACTGGAAAATCAATATGTGGCAGTCAATTTTGATATTGATGGTGGGTGACCACAATTAAATAAATGTATGAGAAACACTGTGAGAAGTGTAATATTTGTTGTTTATAAAGCTGTGTTGGGACAAAGATATCAGTTGAACACATGGTCCTTCAAAGTCCTCCCAGAAACATTTGCGCTCCCACTCTTCAAAGAATGTGGCCATATGCGGACCAGACCACTTCTAAATGTGGTCTGAGTGAGTGGATAGAAAATTCATCCTCCATGCGTCTTGGGACCATTTACACCTGTTCTTTGAGCAGTCCACTAGTGCTGCTTATGAGGGAAATGTTGTCTCTCCGTAAATAATAACTAGAAAGAGTCTGGTCTAGACCTGCTCTATAGGAAAAGTGCCCCTAGATAGCGTCTATTATGATATGGTGCTATATAAATAAAGTTGAACTGAATTGAATTGAATTGAATTGATCGGATCACCCAAGACGCATGTTAATGCCGCAGGTTTTAAGTTGTCTCATCCCTGTTCATAATTGGCATTAACATGGGGGGTCTAGGGGGATCCAATGAGAAATGGACAGCTGTGATTGCACAAGTGTACAGATGTGGATGCAACCAGGATGTGTCGAACACATGTAGATTACACAATAAGTTGTGATCACATTTGGAGGTGGTCTGGGCTGCATATGGCCACATTATTTTAGCAGTGTTTTTAGCAGTGTGTCCTGGGCCACATTGAAGGACCACCTACTTAACCGACAATTTCTAGGCATAGCAAGTGCATCGCTGCTTCCTGCCAGTTAAATACTACAAAGAAATTGGTCTTTGAAAATAGAGCTGGTGTACAGGTTAAATGTTGAATATAAAAGGGGCAGGTGAGACCCGATCACATGGATCATCCATGATGCATGGTAATACCTGGTCTAAATAGGACCTCAGTCTCTTCTGTTCATTTATTCCTGGACTGACTCCATGATGTTGAGTTCAGGTCTCTGTGGGGGCCAGACCATCTGTTGCAGGACTCCTTGTTCTTCTTGTCCCTGAAGAAAGTTCTTTATGACTTTGGCTCTATGTTTGGACTCATTGTTATGCTGCAGAATGAATTTGGGACTGAGCAATGCCTCCCTGATGATACTGGATGATGGACAAGAATCTAAACATTCAATTCAATTCAACTTTATTTATATAGCACCATATCATAACAAATGTTATCTCAGGACACTTTTCATATAGAGCAGGTCTAGACCAGACTCTTTATCAGCAATGTCTTTACTAGATGTCTACCTGATAGTGCTGTAGCTAAATTTAAAGAAGTGATCCCATCCATGCTAAATTCACAGCCATATAACAATATAACAGAGTATGCTAACCTTAGCCCCTCCCATATTGATCAGCTTGTTGATGGCACTACAGGCTAAATGAGAACAACACTCAACTCTATTGCCCCTCTAACAAAGAAGATACTAAAACAAATGAGGTTAGCTCAATGGTTAAAACCTTTATATAGTAATGTTCATTCTGATCAATAATATGCAATCCCTTGTACCAGTTAATTCATACAAGTAAACAAATTAAATAAATGGAAAAACCAAATCTATGTGGTGTGCCCCAAAGAAAGTCTATTCAATCTTTATCAATCTGCTACAAAGGGCACTAGGGTAATTGTACACTCCCTATAACTTGCTTTGACTCTGAATGCTGGCATTGCAACAGGTGTAACAGGAGACTTCCAGTGAGTTCCTGCCTTCAGACATCTGATAAAGACAATACTACACATTGTGCTGTAAAGTAATTTCAGGTTTTGGTGGATGTGTGAAAGAATGACTTTTTAATGACTGTACACATTGTTGGATGTTGTTCAGCTTTGTCTGTTCTCGGTTCCTCTGTAGTTCTTTGAGCTTTCAGCTATGAACATGTATACGTGCTGTTGATAGGATGAGAAGGAATGAATAGACCAGATATCCTAAAGAGTTACAGCAGAATCGTTCGTGTTGGACTCAGACCAAAGTGTGATTATGCCAGTGTGTCACTCTGCTCCACTCTGTCATTTTCTAGACTCTGCATCGAGACAACCTGTAGTTACATGCGAAAATATGATACCATGTGACATCACAAAGCACAATGGACTCTTTGTAAGGGATAATCATGTTTCTGTGGCCTCAACATTTTGCTATTTTAAACTTGTGAACAGAAAAAGAGAAAATGTTTCAGAGGTCAATGAGGTCATGATGTTGTGGCTGAATTCTTTGTTGGTTTGAAAGGTCATTAACAAAATGAAAGTATATGTATTAAAGCGACAATTGAAACATGTTGTTTTCTCTGTGCCTGCCTTTAGCTTCATTTCAACAAGATGTGCTTCTTTTCATTTGTCATTCTACCCCAGTATGAACTGCCGTCTTAACTTCATTCTGTTCAAAACCAAAATAAATCAGAAATACAATTATAAAAAGGTTAATTTTTCAAGTGGCACAACTTATTGATCCAGCTAAATGGTTTGATATGTGTTATTTATTTCTGTCACCAGCCAAAAGTGAAGACTGCAAAGAGTCTACAGCCATACCAGCACCATGCAACATGGTGCCTAGTGTCTAGTGTCCGGCAACATGATTATCAAGACAACGCTAACATTTTGATGTTAGACGATGTCTTAAACAAGGATCACCATATTCGTTTAAGTGTGCTAACATTTTCTAATCAGCAGTAAACACAAAGTCTATTAGCAGTCCATCCGACAGTTGAGATATTTTAGTCTGGTCCACTCTATGAATTAATAGCGACATTACTAACAACATTATTCAACTCCTTGAATTTTCACAACCCCTCATCCTGAAATGACCATTCTCATAATTTGCAAATGCAGGGTGGGTCCAGTGAAAGTCTTTATTTCTCACTGTCGACAAATCCCATTTGGAGATCCAAACCAACATTGAATGTACCCTACTAACAAATGTTGTGTTTGTATCAAAGCCTGATGTCTTATTCCTCTGTTCCTCAGAGCTCCACCGTCCAAAAACTATTAAAAATGTAAATGTACCTTTATTACCATTAACACACACACAGTGTACCCTAGACTGACTCAATGACACATTCTACTTCCACAGAACCAATATTTATATTTATATATTTTTATATGATATAATATATTTATATATATGTATATTTAGATTATATTTTTATTTTTTTTAGCTTAGGGATTTGCATCTTCAGTAGGACTCATGGGCCAGAAATATTGAGACTATGGCAGAGTCAAACTTGCTTAGTTGATCATTTTAAGAAGAACTTCTTCACATTACAACAAGATGTTTTATGTTACAATGAAACTTTATAACACAAAATCAGTATATTGAGATAAAATTAGAAACATCACTTGTCATAACTTGTTTTTGTTCCAGTGTAAACCAAGATATTTATATTTTTCTTATCATTCCATTTTTCCTTTTCTTAGCTGCCCTCGTTGTGAACAGAATCAAGTCTGTCAGCTCCTGTTTTGACTGGAACACACCTTGTTTGTGGACACTGGGAGCCTGTTTCTAAATCTGACACAAAATACATTGTGCTGAGAACCATACACAGGAAAAAAGTCATGCATCTGTAGCAGTGTCCAGTTATGTCACCTCCATGTTGATCCCTGCAAAGTCGATCAGAACATTAATCATGTGCTTCAGATGAAGTGATCACTTTGACTGGATATGACCATTCATACTGCAAAGCAGACTGAATAATCGTTATTTTAAATAAGAACTTTGTAGAGTAGCCAGCTTGGGGCCAGTCATACAAAATACTAAAATCAGTGGGAAAAAGAAGGTCATTGGACTCAAGCGGAAGAATTTTTTTCAAAACTCTTTCTGAAGTTATAGATGATCTGAACAGCTTTGTGCGTTACTTTTTTTTTCCTGGTTAAGAATATCAGAACCGAATCCAGCCAACTCCATTATAGTAGATTTTCTCTTTCTTTTATTAATGATTCTTATTTTTTTTTGTATGGGCAGAGGATATGTTAGTGTGCAGTAGTGCGTGTTGTGGTGTATTTTAGTGTTCAGTTGTTAAGGTAAAAAACTGGTTCTATCTCTTGCTGTATAGACACAACTGTTGTTAGTTTTCAGACTCATAAAAGATTAAAGGAAAAACAATAAATGAATGCTTACAAGGAGAGAAGACAGAAGATAAACCTCAACAGAAATATTCAATAATTTTAATAACATGTTACACTATATCTCCACCTCTTTATTCTGCACCTTTCTCCTGTTGTTCAGAAGTCAAATGTGTGTTTGTATATTTGCAAAACTAAATTTGCCACTTGAGCTGCAAGTGCAGCTACTTGCAAGCAGAATTAATTTTGTGGTACAGTCTGAGTAGTTTAGTCGTTTCACTTGATCTCCAGTGGGAAGTTCCCTGCACAGAGCCAAAAGCAGTGAAGCGATGGTTTGGAGCTCAGTGTAAAAATAAGTTTCTCAGTGAACTGTGGCACTAGAAACCTCATGAAATGATGCTTTTAAATCAAAACAACCATTGAATCACCCACTTGCTGCAAATGTGGGTTCAACTGTTGAAAACAGTTCATGTCTCACATGCCGTAGTATAGATGTGAAATTGGATAATGAAAATAGAACAATTAGAAACAACGGAACAACCAGAGTACCCTTTAGTAGTAGTATTGAGACTAGCAGTAGTAGTAGTAGTAGTAGTAGTAGTAGTAGCAGTAGTAGTAGTAGTAATGACTATAAAATTGTTTAAGATCATTTGGTTACACTTATGCACATTATTGTGTCACAGATATAGAATGTGTTAATGTTTAAATCATTACTTTCTACCAGGCAGTTTTCCCATCAAACCAGCATGCTAAATATATACATTCAAAAACGATTTTATTCTTCAAACATTGTCTTTAAAAAAAACAAAAAAAACAAATAAAACTCAAATTAATAAAAAATTGCATTCATTAACACACAGTACTGATAAAAGTGTCCAAGGACAGGATTGTCCCACTAACTGTCCCTTGGCTGGCCTATGTGATGGATTGTGGCTTAGACTTACTGCCTCAGCCTACTAGTCTTAAAATGATTTTAAGATAAATCTCAGTGATATCAGTGGGTTTATTACAGCTCAGCTATAGAGACCATATTTCTTTACAAATAGAGGAGGGCCAAACTAATCTATTAACTAGTGCCAAACTAATTAATCATAAAAGCAAATCAAGGGAAATGGGAAAAGCACAAGTACACAAACACGTGACAAAAAGGAACCAATAGTTTGGCCACAGGCAGGAAATGTATCAGGAGTCTCACCTCCTGTGCTTCAGTCCATCTAGGCCATAGGCTGCCATCTTCTTTTGTACTTCGCTTTAACTCCCTGGCACAAAGAGGAGTTTGCATCAGAATCCACCACCGGATATCGCCGGCGCTTATTGAAGAACAACCTGTGACAAGTGAAATGGGGGTAACTCCAGGGGTGGACATTACTTAGAATCACTCCATTCAGTTCTGTTCAAAAGACTCACTTTCAGCTGTCTGGTTTTTGATTCTCACTCTACATGGTTTAGAGGTAGCATGTGTGCTGTAGCTCTGTTTAGAGGCATGTGGACAAACGTATGCTAAGTTTTAGGTTTGGGATAATTAAGTTTATTTCCTACAAACTTCATAATGTTTTAACCCGATGTATTCACCTGTATCACATCTTTGATCAATCAAACACACTCATCCTAGCGGTGACTCAGGCTGAAAACAGCCCTGCAGTAAAACAGCGTGGGAGGCTGCCTCAGTAGGTGCATCTTGTTCCAGTTACAAGTGAGACGGTGAATTACGATCCAGGAAGTCCAGCAGAATAATGCGTTTACAGGCTAATCAGATGCCAAAATGCTAGACAATGGTTTGTATCAAGAGGTCCTTCAACCTAAACGAGCATGTAGGTTGCTTGTCCCTACCCTCTGACACAACCCATAGAAACCTTTCCTGAATTGATGCACATACCAGTGACAGGAGATATGCAACAGATAAACTGTTAAAAATCACTGTTGACAAATAAATAACTAACCTTTTTTATGATGTGACATTGCTATGGTAAAGGCTTGTTAGGTTTACGTATGAAATCATGTTGATTAGGTTTAAGGAAAGATCATGGTTTGGGCTAAAATAAGTACTGTTCATCATTATGGCTACAATAATAAATATGCAGTTAGTTTATGGAACGCTTATGGTCATGATTAAAATAAACAATGTTCAAACAGGAAATAAACGCACACACACGCACAAACAAACAATTAACCCATTCAATGAATGAGAGGGATGTTAGTGATCTCTACAGCCATGGGCTCTGCACTTCTGGGGGATCTAAGCTCCTCTGTGGCCCTGCGGTGAGGTCTGTGATTTGGGCCCGCCCCCCCCCACGATGGTTGGATCAGGTAAAAGTAAAACAAGCAGTCAAAACGGCATCTCACCTGGAAGTATGGTCTTTTTTCACAATTAAAGCAGTCCGTAGTGCTGATGAAGTGTAAAGGCTCCACTGTAAATGGCAGTTTAAAAGTAGCTGCTCTCTTTTCACCTTATACAGATGTGTGGCTAAATCACAGGATGTCACCAAGACAATGGCTACTTAAATTAATGTAGGTGGTTGGTCAGGTGTATGGTGCGTGATGTGTGGACGTACACTCATCGAGCAGTTTATTAGGAACACCTTACTAATACTGGGTAAGGCCTCCCTTTGCTCTCAAAACAGCCTCCGTTTTCCGTTGCCTGGACTCCACAAGATGTTGGAAACATTTTGAGATTCTTGTCCATGTCGACATGATCACGTCACATTATTTCTGCAGGTTTTTCAGCTGTACATTCATGCTGCCAATCTCTTGTTCTACCACATCCCAAAGGTCTTCTACTGGATCCAGATCATGTGAGTTCAGTTGGACTTCAGTGGGGAGGTCACTGAAGTCCACTGCAACCAGTTTGAGATGATTTTTGCTTTGTGACATGGTGCATTATCCTGCTGGAAGTAGCCATTAGGAGATGGTAAAATGTGGTCACACAGGGATGCACATGTTTGACAATAATATTCAGATAGTCTGTGCCATTCAAATGAGCAGCAGTGAGTATTACAGGGCCCAAAGTATGGCAAGAAAAGCTTCCCCATGTGATTACACCACCACCAGCCGGGACCGTTGACACAAGGCAGGTTGGGTTCATAGATTAATGTTTTTGAAGTCAAATTCCATCTTTGTGCCTTGGCAGAAATAGAATCATCAGACCAGTCCAGTAGTGCTTTTCTACACCTGCGCTTTCTAGACATACATACACACATTAGGGTTCAGTATCTTGCCCAAGGAAACTTTGCCATGTGGACTTGAGGAGCCAAGGATTGAACCACCGACCTTCCAGTTTTTGGACATCCCACTCTACCTCCTGAGACAAAGCCGCCCACCACAGCCTCAGACTTCTGTTCTTAGCTAACAGGAGTGGAACCCAACACGTTCTTCTGCTGAGCTAACCTTCTAACTCAAAGTTCAAAATGTTGTGCATTGTGAGATGCTGTTCTACTCACTACAGCTGTAAAGAGTGGTTATCTGAGTTACCATAGCTTTTCTGTCAGGTCCAACCATTCTCCTCTGACATCTTTCACAAACAATGTGTTTCCATCGATTGTACTGCTGCTCACTGGTTGTTTTTTTGTTTTTGGCTCCATCCTGAGTAAAATCATGAAGCTGTTGTGTGTGAAAATCCCAGAGGATCAGCAGTGTTAGAAATACTCAAAACAGCCCATCTGGCAAGAAGAATTATGCCACAGTCAAAGTTTTTTCCCTATTCTGATATTTGATGTGCACATTAACTGAAGCTCCTGACCTGTATCTGCAGGATTTTATCCACCTTACTGCTGCCACATGGTTGGCTGATTATATGAAAAAGCAGCCGTACAAGTTTTCCTAGGAAGTAGTTTGTGAGTGTACATATACACACATCATGATAGCCAGTAATATTGGTACTGCTTACTTCCTTCCTGCATGTGTGTACACTCAATTATTTATGTATGTTTTACATAAACACACAATGATGTAATGTGATATTTACAGAGTACATAAAGTGTGAGAGGTATTGGGTAAGAGTGAGAGAGACGGGCGGTCAGGGAAACATCACTCCCAGAGGGATTTCAGTTCACCATATATGAGGTTTAATATAATACTTCATGGAGACACCAAAACTTGGAAGGGACATTTTTTTTTATGAGAGAGCCTGAAATTCAAACAGATGATAAAATTTACCACACTGAGCAAAAACAAACAGAACATAAAACCAAAGCTCATTGAAATTTATATCTGAGGAAAGTAAGCCCTGCCCCCCCTCCCCCGAAAAAAATAGTCCATGGACACAACAGTGAAATCCAAAGCATCTTATAGAACATGGATATGGATACTCTAAAACAGAAAAAAACAAATAATACAAAATGTAATGAAAAAGAAAACAGAATTTACAGATACAGCATCCAAAACACAACAGGGTAAGAACTAGTTCAGCCACTTTCCTGGCCCTCTCTGTGCCTGTCATTCAGGGTGCGGGGCCAGTCCCAACTGATAAGTCCATCGTTAAGCAGCCTCACCGATGTTAACACAGGTCTTCCCCCTCGCCTGATCATAGACCTTCCTTTTCAGTTTTTGTTCCTTGGACCTTCTCCTCTTAGGCCGTTTCTCGGCCACATATCCTCTCATATACAGCATGTTAGCGTTTTTTCCAGAATGACCGTCTCTCTTACTCCTAACTGCCCCCTTTTGTCCCCTTCCTCCTCCTGTGCATGAGCACGATTGCCCCCAGTTGCTGTTTGGTGGGAGTTTGTTTATATCCCATTTACAGAGCCAGGGTTGTGTAGGAACATTGGATTGTTTTTCAGCACACACATAGAACAGACAGTCAGTGAACCACGAGGAGATATTCACTGAATTTGACAAAAAAGAGTAATAGATTAGAATTGGTTACTCTACCTTCAAATGCAATTGAAAATATAAATATAATTACATAATATATTTGTCCCAAAGTTTTTATATGTATAAAGAATTTCTTTGGTAGATTAGAGCCATGTGTGATCATATGAGAAAAGACTTGCCGGCATGGACATTTTATATTTCAAAAACTTGGCTTAAGGTCATACAAAATGCAGCCAAAATGAAAATGACAGCTCGAAACATGTTCTGTATATTCTTACTGACAAGACATGGAACTTAACTGCTCATTATAGAGCAGAAAAGCCATAGACAAAGGAAGAGAGACCCAGAGTGTGTGAGGGAGAGATGAAGGACTAAGAGGTGTGCAGACATAAACACCATGATACATTCCTTGAATACCAGATACACTCCCTCCACTGCCTGCATGACACCGGTTGCTGCTCAGCAACAACATCACACGCTCAAGCTGGTTCAGCCTGCAGGGTTGGGCGCTGCTTCAATGTGTTTCCAATGTGTTGTTGACAGAGCGCCTCTGACTTTTTGTCAGATAAAGTGCAAAACTGTGAACAGGCACTGTAGGTACCGTCTCAGAAAGCAAGTCTAAATAATAAAAGGTCATTTTTTCACATCTTGTAAAACATCTACAGTGAACCTAGCGAGCTTGTGGGCTCCATAAGTGATCGATTAAAAGAATAAATCAATGAAGATATGACTCGGCACCTCTTGAAACTCCCAGACTTCCTCATTCTCTAACTCTTCCGCCTAATTCTCCTTTTACTGATTCAGGAAACAATTGTGATGGATAACGTACATGAACATTTGAGGACATATGTAGACGCGACAACGTGTATAGATCTTCAAGCTTATTCATCCGAATGAGACACGCACTGACACACACGCTGGTTGTATATCTGTGTGTTCTCTCATCCCCACAAGGCTCGAGCCAGTTGTTTTGTTCTGCTCAGTTCATCTGACTCATCTTTTCCCCAAAAAGAGACCTGCTGTCTTTACCACCGCAGGGCACACACACATATACACATAAACACATATGGAAATACTGTACATACACAGATACACACACATCCTGATTATGAATGTTATGTACTCCACAAGCAAACACACTCACGCACATGCATAAGAATATCTCTGTATGATGACTTTGTCAGTGTGCAATAATTTACTGAAACACACATAGACATACAAACACACACACCCACACACACACAAACACACCCACACACACACACACACACACACACACACACATATACTTCTATCTTTGAACACCTATTGACATAATGCACTCCCTAGCACCTAACCTTAACCATCGCAACTAAATGACCCCAACGCTTAACCTGATTCTAACGTGAGCCCTAAAACCAAGTCTTAACCCTCAAACAGCCCTTTGGCGGTTTGTCTGAATGTGAGGCCCGGACAACGTGTCCTAATTTCCCCAAAATGTCTTCACTCAGTAAGGTACAGTATATAAATCAAACTGGTCCTCACAAAGATAGAGATACTAACACACACATCATCATCATATAAAAGTTCAGAGACTAATTCTTTACAGTTTTTAACATTACTTCAGAGGCCTCAACAGCTGTTTTCCATATGAGAAATGCAGACAGTGTGTGTGCTTGTGCGTGCGTGTGTGTGTGTGTGTGTGTGTGTGTGTGTGTGTGTGTGTGTGGGTGTGGGTGCGTGTATGTTTAATTCTGACCATCTTTTTCCAGACAGCTGGTAAACAGAGATGAGGCAGTTCAGTCTTTTGCTCATACTGGAATACTTATGTGCAGAGTCTTCCACTCACTGTTCCCCAGTTGGAGTTACTGTAGCTCAAAATGGCTGAAGCAAAGCTAAAATTATATATTATACAGTGAACCCTCCAATTTTTAGAAATTTCCATCAGTGAGAATCAGATAAAGGCTTATCATGACTCCTGCGTGAGCTGGACAAAAGAACACCAAACTACACTGGTACTCAGTAGAGCGCATAACTCCACCAAGTCGGAAATACTCTATCTAGCAATGTTAAGGAAAGTGATTTAAAAAATTTCTTCATCTGCTATTTAACTAGATCTGCACCAAAAGTCAATAGGTTCCTTCCTGGCCCATGCCCCCACCCTCCACCAAGTCTGGTGAAAATCAGATCAACAAACAGACAGACAGGTGATAGGATAAATGCTGTAGACTCTCCAGGTGCTTTCTGACAGCAATTGGTTGCTCCCCAGCAACGCTGATGTTTTGCATTTTGAATCTGCAGCCTCAGATCCTGCCCATCAGCACACCACAGGCTGCTGCTCTTATCTTTCCACCCAGTATGATCTCATCTTGTAGCTAAATACAGTTGGTTTTAGCTTAAAATAGAGAAAATGGTTAGCAGTATTAAACAATTAATATTGCAGGTTTTGGGAACTAGTATCATAAACCCTCGGTATTGGTTTTATTGTTAAGTATGTAAGTATGGGTTGCCAATACAGATGCAATAGTTTTCAACCGCTTCCTGAGAGTTCTTCAAATTTAGTTCCAAACAAAGGCAAACCTTGTGACAAAATAGGTGTTATTTTACATTAAGTTCCTGCAGTTAGTTGAGGTTTCAATGCATTTTTGCCACCCACAGGCTAGTGAAGACCGTCTGTCGGGGCTAAAACACTCATCCTTTTGGGAAACCTGACACGACTTAGACTCAGTCCTATACAGTCACTCTGAGTGTCTCTGACAGTGATAAATGTACCACAGCCAACAGCAGCGATGAGCCAGCAGCGTATAGCTTCTTAATTCTCCCTGCAGATTCAGAAGGGTTGAAGAGAGGCCTTGAGCATTCAAGCTGACACCAATTTTCTCTCCATATACCAGTTAGGTCTTC
The DNA here is from genome assembly GCA_016859345.1 of Istiophorus platypterus. NCBI lineage: Eukaryota > Metazoa > Chordata > Actinopteri > Istiophoriformes > Istiophoridae > Istiophorus > Istiophorus platypterus. The sequence goes on along the minus strand of CM029112.1, from coordinate 22,941,255 downwards.
GCTTCACTCTCTCTCTTCCATCGTTCCATCCATCCTGACATACATTGTACCGATTACACTACACTACACTCCATCACATCTAGTCCCTCCTCATTATCGTGTTCTCTGTCCTTTCTCACTGCTCCACACACTGTATACAGGGAAAAATAAACACAGTAAGAAAACAACAATAGAAACACTGTCAAACACCAGGAAAAGCAGAACTGGGCTACACCAGCTACTCATATGCATTTCTAAGTGTTTGTGTGTGAATTCATGTTCATAATTAACTTTTAGAGTAGTGACTACTTAATTTGATTGCACCATCAGACCCTAAAGGAATAGTTTCACATTTTGGGAAACTACACCTATTTGCTTTTTTGTGGAGAGTTAGATGAGAAGATAGAAACCACTCACATATCTGCATGTTAAATATGAAGCTACTATTCAGCGAGCAGCCCGTTATCTTTCCCTAGCACACAGACTGAAAACAATGGGAAACAGATGACTGTGCAAAGGTAACAGAGTTGACAAAAGGACCAGTTGTGGGAATAGTCCACCTCAGTATTCTTACAGCCACCACATCCAAAGGGCAAGACTTCATTTGTTTTACTATATATATATATCACAGATATACTGTGGCTAAACTGAGTTTTGATGTCGTACTTTATTATATTACATTTACATTATCATCTTACTGTGCATTTTCCTTTACCATGCTGTCTCCAATTTACATTCTTTCCCTAAATAAGTCATACAAGGGAATAACACTACAGCTCTCCTTCTCCATCCACCTCTCCCTTTCTGTCTTTTTATCCCTACATGGCTGTCCCTGACTGTTAAATCAATCAGAGGGCTAAAAGTTTCCCTCCATCACCGCATCGACAAGCAAACGCCAGCCAAATCTCTCTTCCTCTCCCTCTGTCTGCCCCCCCATGTGCTTCCTGTTCTGGCTTTGGAGACTCTAGGAACCACTAGTAAGACTGCGTTCCGGGAGTGAAGTGTTCTCCTGGGGTAAAAGGGTTCTATAAGCTGTTTAAGATGTGACGGTGCCTGGCCAGTAAGAGTTCAATATTTAACTTTATTTTACTTTTCAACAAGAGTTTCAACCATTTGAAGAAAGGCTTGTATTTAATGTTGCTTTAAAATTTTGCTGGAGATAATGTATTAACTTAGTTTCAATTCAAAATTAAACAAATTATGTAATTTGCCCAGTCATGTCAAAACATTTACATACTGTGTCTTATATGTGTGCAGTCTTATCTGTTTTTATTCATTTATCTCACTCTTTTATCTTATTTTCTTGCAGTGTGTTTTATTCTGTGCAGTTCACTGGTTCTTGCCAGATTTTATCTAATTTTAGAGCTGGACAGAATAAAACTTTTTTTCCTGTTGTAAAGGACTTTTTTTTTTTTTTTTTACTTTGCTTTGGATTTTGTTCTGCAAAACCCCAAATCCTTCATAAGTTAACCCTTTGATGATAATCCTGATTTTGTCCTTTGACTTCTTATTACAAACCCAATCTAAATCAAAGTCTGTACCTTCTATTAATACCTTGAAGAAGAGAGGATCAGAAAATTGTTACCAAAGCCAATGTGACGATTTTTCCAAACAAGGTTAAATAGTATAAAGTCTAGAAGTGCGTTAGCTGCTTTATCCAAGCCAAAGAAAAGAGACGGTGCAGGATGAGACCAGATCAGTGACAGGAGCTCCTCAGCTGCCTTCTAGTCTGGCTCTGATTGAACTGATGTGGCTGGACAACACTGTCTTTCCCGCTCCTGTCTCGTCCCCTTCCCCTCTACCCTGGCATTCAGCTCAGCTGTTAGGTAATCACTGCATGCCTGTGTGTTCTCTCCTGGAGGGCAAAGAGATGGGAGGGGGCAGAGTGCTGGGGAGTCCACTTGATCTTTTCAAATTAGCTCATAAAGTAGAGATGGGTTTGTCTGCACTACATAGTTCTTTTTACTGCTTTTAAGTGCAAATGTCCGACGTGATTGTGGTCCTGGGGCCTCATTTATCAGATGTACACAATAAAAAATAAAATCACAGGCACAAATTAATCATTTGTGCCCTGTAAGAAATGATAGAAGAGGAATATCTTGCTCGAGTTGTTGATTCAGGTATCTCTACACACATACACACAATGTCTCTCTCTGTACCTGCACTCTTTGTCTCTCTCGGTCTCATACACAAAATCTCTCTTGAGGGTTGATTCGCTGACTCATCTTTTCTGAGAGCTCCAGAAATGAGCTCTCCTTCTCCGCCCTTCTACCACAAATACTCACACACTGGTCTGTCACCACCAGCATAACCAGACAGCTCCATTAATTTAATTAGCTGTTTTTAAAGATAGTTTGTCATGAAATTTTGTTCAGACATTCATGCTTCTTAAGGGATGAACCTTCCTGACTTTGGTGCTCCCCTGACACTTTTTTAGCTCCATCATCTGATGAAAATTTTAATTTGTCCAATATTTTAGTTCAGGACAAAAAAACTAATGGTATTCCCATCAGCCTCAGCTGTACCTTGGGTTAAATCATTAATGCCAATACATTGCCTGTTAATATTAAAAGCATTGTTGTTGTGTGATGATATTATGCCTCATAGGGCTGCTATTGTAGCTGCAGATCGATACTCTAGCTGATCTGCAGAATAATCAGCAGCTCCTTTAAAAATAAGTAATTTCAATAATGGAAATAATCTGTCCCCACCATGACAAGCCTCTTTAAGTAGCCATCACAACAGGAACATAAACTGAAGGTGAACGTAAAACATTTTAAATCACTATGGGACAATCCTGCCCAATATCATCCAGTGCCAATGTTTTTACAACAATTTACAATATGTGCACATGTCAACATGGTTAAATTTAGCAAAATAAAGCCCTTGGTTAATGTTAGGGAAAGATTGTGGTTGGGACACCCTTGCTTGTCTCTGTAGAATTACCCAATATGAATGTAATTCCTAGGGATGCTGGGATGGTTAGAAAACTCAGAAACAATGAGCCTTGACTTTACAGCCCTCACAAAATAAAAATCCTTTCACACAAAATACTTTAGCCTACAGTCTGTTTTAAATTCATTAAAATCTTATTTCTTAATCAATCTTTAAAATCAATATTCCTTTTAATGAATCTTTATTCTGTTATATGTTTATCAGAATTTAAATAATGATCAGCAAAAGCTCCAGAACAACTAGTAACGATCTTGTGGTGAGTCATCAAGTCATTGGGCCTAAATTTACTCAGTAGCATTTGTAACACAAGTCCAAGTCAGTTGTCATTAGAAACTCTCAGCTAATGACGGTTCCAGAGCTGCAAAATTCTCTGACTCTTCCAACCTTATGGTAATGCTCAACACCAATTGGCTCCATGGGCAGCTGACCGAGGAAGTGAAAAATCAAAGTAATCGATGCCTTCAAAGGAGGGAAGACTATAAAAAAGATAGCAAAGTTCTACCAGCTTGAAACTTCTGCTCTACAAAATCTCATTAACAATGGCAGTTAAGGGTAACTTTGAAAATCAAGACAATATCTGGGGGACCAAGAAAACACTCAGATAAAACGGCAGGGGCACTGGGCAGAAGGACAAAGCCAGACCCCATATAACCGCAAAGGAGCGGTAGTAAAGGTTTAGCTGACACAGGAATGGTGGAAACTTGACCTGCACCCTCATCACAAAAGTCAACATCTGAATTCTGCAAAGCAACTTCTGGATGAGCCAGAGTAGCCATGGATCAAGTGCTGTGGACAGATGAAGTTAAAATTGAGCCCTTTGGCTACAATCACCAAAGGTGATTTTGGAGAAAATAGAGGTAACATTTTTAACACCATACCAACACATCCACTTACTGTATAGAGTATATGTACAAATAGATAAAAACATACCCATCGCCATCAAATCTAACCTTACCCCTCAAAACAAACAAGAAAACAAAAATAAAAGGGAGGAGAAGAACTGCAACTTTATAGCAGAATACAACCAAATAAAAAGCAAATGTATGTCCAGTGATCTCACTAATATGGAGGCCAATTTCTAGGAAAAACAGATAAGAGGGTAGGAATAAAAAAGAGACTCATGGTACATCAAAAATGAAATCATTATAAGTCATCTCTTTCACATCCTCAGTTGGAATTATGAGATAATAAATTTTTAATTTTTTGTCACCCCCTGACACTGACTTCCTTGTTAAAAGGAGGTTTAAATTAAATAAAGATTTTTTTTCTTTTTCCTGGCAGACATGGTTTTCCATACACTAAGCTCAGTCTCCTCAAAAACGGTTTCCCTACAACCAAAATACATGCTAAGGAGTGAGATCTTTTCTTAAGCTCATGTATTCATTACAACTTCCTTGTCATACATGAGGTAATTTCTCGCAAGGAAAGAAATGATAGTTTATCATACCACATAATAAAATAATATGTACTAACACCCAGAAGAATCCAGAGAACCTTAAACTTAATTATTTTAATGCCAAGATGTTCCTCAGTAACTGTTTGAAAAGAAGACCTGAATCTTTTGATTAGTGGACTTGTTTTTGGCCTTTCTGACACACTGCAGAACGCAAACCTTTGTATGTATTAGATACTATGTCAAGAGTTACAGGCATGTACCTCTTAAATATTTTATACTGTTTACCTTGGAGGCATTTGATTGTTTGTGATTTATCTCAAGTTCCATATGTATTTCCTCGGTTATGGGATCTAAATAAATCTTAGCATGACCATAAATACTCCCTCTTACCCCTCTGGTTAGGTATGAATCTCCCTACAACAGTTCAGCCAGCCAAAGCCAGATTCCTTGAAATGCGTAACTGATCTGCAGATATGTTATTCTCTCCTGCCTGGAGGGCTGCCACCGTATATCCAGATGAGCCTGTTTTCAGCACCTATATTAAGCTGACAGGTGGGTGTGGTGGAAGGCTGGAACAACCCTTTGACGTCAGTCCGTCTCCCTTCCCTCCTGGGACTTACTGACTGTTTGCGGCCATTCAAGTGAAAGTTAATAAGGAATCAGGTGAACGACAAAGGAGGGGAGAGCTGTCACACCAGCTTATTGTTGTTTGAGCAAATTGAATTAACTGGATTTTCTGCTTCAGCTACATGTACAGGCTTATTTGAATGTAATAAAGAGTTGGTGTTTCCCTGTTTACTCAGAAGCAGTTTTGTCAAAGTTTTGTCAAACATACTATATTTTTCGAATGCTGGATTGCCCTTTTGGATCCTCCAGTCACCTATAAGAAAATGAAACTCAGAAATGTCAACATCCCGTTGACTTTTGCTATGCCAAATCATTCAGCCTGTATCTCATGTTAGAGTTGAATCAATATTTCAACACTGTAGAGAAACATGCTTATTTGCTCTTTTTCAGAGATTCTGATCAAAGGATAAACACAAAACTCATATCTGATCATTATAAGGCTAATGCCAGCAGCCAGTTAGTTTGGCTGATCACAAAACCTTAAAAAAGGGAGGAAACAGCTGGACTGGCTCTCAAAGGTAACAGAATCCACCATCCAACACATGATTCTTCTTTGTTTAATATGTACAAAAACTATCATGTAGAAATGGGGACTTGTTGTTAGTCATGCTAACTAGCTGCTGGATGTGGCTTCAAATTAACTGATCAGACAAGATAATTATATCAATATTTTCATCAAACTATTCTATTGATGCCTAATTTTCACATAGCTCTGTGCAGGTGTGCAAATCAATGCGAGGTGTATTTATTCCTGTGGGAAACTCTGTGATCTCCGATGCGTTTGTGAAACTTTTTTTTTGTTTCACTCTGGAATTTGGCCAGAGTACATTAAAAAACTTTGAAAATTTGAAGTTTTGTGGGGACTTTGTCATGGCCAGAAGCTGTGACTTCCTGGAGTCCTCAACCTCAACCTCACAATGATGGTGCAATTATTTGATACTCTTACAGTTAAGAAGGCGACATAAGTATCTTCTGTTGTAAAGGTAGTCTAAACCTTTTTCTGTGTATGTTAGTCATGGGGAATAACCCTTAAAGAATCAGGGTTATCTCAGGGCGGGAGACTGCAAATGTATGACAGGAGTCCTGTGATACAAACTGTGGTATTTTTGAGGTTGAGAAATGTTGATTTGGAGAAACAATAGTATTGGTTGCATTATGGTGAATGTAAGATCCAGTGTTTTTAAAGACTGACTCATACTAGGCGTTAGAAATTGATGCAACTCCAACTGTGCTGCTGCACCCTTCTTTTAATCCGTCTCTTTTGTGTTGAGGTGAAAGTGCAATTCTAAATCATGGGAGAAACCTTTTAAACGAGATTTAAATGTTTCTGATTTAGTAAACATGAGACGAAAGCAGTCAAATAATACAACACTTTGGAATAAACTGTAGCCCAATGAAAATTTCTGTTTTACATAACAGCAATCTGTTGTATGTAACTGAGAGAGCAGCGGAGGTGGTCTTGCAAATGTGTTTAAATCATGTGGAGCTGTGATTAATGAAATGATACAGTACTGATGCCAAACAATGTGTGAATGGCCTTGTGCGATAAGCAGCTATAGATGCCTCCCAGCAGGCTTGTTGTGTGATTAGTTTAAAGCATATCAGAGCAGCACATAGCTGAAATCCTTGACATTCTTAACATTCTGAAGAGCAGCCTGTCACACTGAGGTCATTCACTCAAATATCCTTTTGTCTTTCAACCTGTGAACTGACACAAGTCAAACCTGAAGACACAGGGATTCCCTTGGCATGGTTACCCAGTCCATCTGTAGTGTAGCAGTTGTAGTGTTTTTACAGCCTGTCAGCCTGTAACAACTGGACCCAGAATTCAAAACAAAGGTACAATTTAAAAGAAAAAAAGCCTTTTTACATAATAAATTGGTAAGATAGTCTGGATGTAAAGAAAATGGTTAGATGGTCAAATGTTAAAGAAAGTAGGTGGATGAATCAAACAGTGTCATGCTCTGTGAGTGTCAAAGTTTGAATGACACATCATCAGAACACATTTTAGACTGTACATTTTCTTCTCTACTGAGGAGTCTCTAAATGATAAATGGAGGCAAACACAACATGATGATACATTTTCAATCTCTCCTGCTTTATCCAACAAAATAGATTCTGAGACATATCAAATAAATATAAATTTTATCTGAGTAATCAGAAAAATACCTTCAGCTTTAGACTGAATAGATTTTAAAAAGTAACTGCAATTCTTATTATTACACATTTTATGTTTTCAGTGATATCTTTAATGATTAGTCGTCCGGTCTAACCAATGTGGTCAATAAATTCCCATTTTTTGACGCAGAGGGAAATAAAGTCCTGGGATTTAAATGGACAGCTGCCATACAACATGTGAGTCAATATGTCAATAATCTAGCCTGATGTTTTACAAGTAAATGAGAAAGCACAATTATACCTCAGAAACCATTGTTGGAAGCAGTTCTCATACACATTGCAACCAATTAAACACACAAACCCGAGAATGCTGCCCTAGTGTGGAGAATGGAGCTTTTCTTGTAATGGTTTAACTCCATATACTGTGACAAAATCACGTCTTAGATGCACTCAGTTCTATTTTGGAAGGCATGTCTCATCTGAAATTGTGCATGAAGCCGGAGCCTCCCTTCAACCTTCAAGGCCCGGGTGGACTGACACACATATATAGACCCATCAAAAACCACAGAGATTTCCACAATTACTGTGCTGCCCTGAGGAGGGAAACATGGCCTGCAGAGAGACACAGAGACACAGAGAGAGGAGAGAGAGGAGAAACAGAAGAAATGGGAAGCAGCAAGTCTCGAGTCACTGTATATGGTTATGAGACAAAGAAATCACATTTAGCATTTGGTGTGATCCTGTCTCAAGAGCTCTTTTATGTAGGAATGGTGAACAGTCGCATGAAATGTGCCAGTCTAATTGTATGACTACTTGCATGCACACCTCTATGAGTATCTTTAGTAAAAGCAGAAAGAGAACTAAAGGCAGTCAAAGAGTACAGCAGAACCAGAGCTGGACACGTGGATGGGTTTGGTCCTGATCACGTGTGTAGTGGCCTGCCATCATCTTTACTGGGGTAATTCTGAGGAGAGCTCTAGCCTCAACCACATATAATGAAAGACAGCTTTTCCTGTTATATGAGCCCTTACTTTTGTGTTGGACTGAGTCCAGTCTAAGTTAGATATGAACAAGTAGATTAGTAAAAAAAAATAAATAGCAAAATGTGTAGGGATGAGCAAAAAGCCTTTTCAGGTCTTTTTGAAGTTCGAAATTCTCCACCTTCATGTCGTCTGAGCACCAAATCAAAACATAAATTTTATCCCTGCTGGTTGGTGTGGGTGTCAGATGTTGTCAGAGAGACAGACAGTGAGAGACAGGTAAATAAGACTGAGACAGAAACAGATAAGCATAGAGGCAGACGAGACCAGAGTCTTCAGTTGGCAAGGCTAAGTTAAGTGCAGACAGATGAAAGGCCAGAGGTGAGAAAAACTGCTTTATTGACAGCAGTGAGGAAGGAGACAGATGGGTGCTAAGTGGAGGAGAAAATGGCAGGAGATGAAAGGACGAAGAATAAGGGGAAAGAAAAATGTCCTACAGACTGATGTGCACAGGCAGAAAGAAGAGTGAAAGAAAAAAGAATGAGTAAATCAAAGTTGGCTCTTGCTGGCTAAAGACTTTTCATGTGGAGGGTTTTCATGTCCGTTCTGCTGACTAACTAATCCTACTTATTACTTATTGCTCCAACAGCTGAGTCGCAGCAGGAGAGAGCCTCCAATCAGGATAATTGGATTGACTGAGCAGTAACCGTGCACAGGGGAGGGGTGGTTCAACCAGCGATGGAGGGACGGGACTGAGAGTTAACACACCACAGACAGCTCTGGGCCACAAAACGTCTTCACAACAACAGGTCTGGTGTGGGCAAACAGAAAAAATGAAATCAACTGCTGTGTATTTAAAGCTTCAATGTGTAAGCAATAACCAAATAGATGCAAATTACAGTAACACAACAGCCTGCAATTTATATCATGATAAAATTGCACTAATCAGGTACCAGTGAAATACTTACTGGTTCCTACTGTTAATTAAATGGACGACTGTACACTTTTTGGAAGAAGGAGAAATAATTTATGCTCTAAGTATGTTTCTGTGCCCGTGGGTACAATACTGGAAAAAAAACATTGAATTTGGGGAAAATGGTACAAACGACCTTTTCTTATTTTGTCTCTCTGCCGTGGCGGCTAGTTCTGTCAGGTACAATTACATTGTACTGACCAAACTGATTGCAGAGGCCTTTGGACGCACTGACATGACTGAAAATAGGTCAGGCAGAAAGAGGCAGACACGTTGTGAATAAAACCCTGGGTTGGCCAAACTGGAGAAGAAAAGCAGTAAAATGATCACTCAAACTGTCCGTTAAAGTTTACAGACGGACTTCCATGCTCCACTTCGACCTACTGTAGTTACGCACACTCGCTCTGCCTCGACCGGCTGGGTTGGGGGGGGGCAGGATACCAGTCCATTTCCACTCATTCCCTGCCAGATTTTCTTATTTGCTTTCATAGCCTTTGCTTTCCAGCCTTCCTTGCCGGATTTGTCTGACTGTTTTTGCCTAATCCGCCTGTTGTCCGTTTTTTTTTTTTTCTTTCTTTTGCCTGCTCCTTTTGCCTTTTGCCTGGTTTATCTGCTTGTCTGTTACCAAAACTTGCCCATGTCCAGACTACACCCACTGTTTGCTGTTTACCTGCTTCTGCCTGCCAGGCTGTAATAAAGATTAACTGGTCTGAAATTTTACGAGGGTGTTTGAATCATGCCGAGTCCTAAATCTGAACAGTGATAACAAGAGAATGAGGTCATTTAATCAAACAGTGATAATGGTTAACTAAAACACAGAATGAGCATGAAATAAAATGATTTAATATCTAATCGATGTATTCAATTGAATTGTTGTGTATTAACAAATGCAAAACAAGCTATAAATTTGAGATTTGATTGAAACAACCAAATGTAACACATAAAATGCCAGACAGAGTTTGATTGGTGTTATATTTAGCATGCAAGCATTCAGAGGCCTCCTTTGAGAGAGAGAGAAAGCAGGAACAACAACTGCAGGTCTTAGCATACGGTATCACTGGCATGGGGGGTTGGGCAGTGACCTAACCTTCAGTATCTACAGCTCTGGGACTGGATGGGTGTCTCTTTGGTAAAGGTATCAGCAGCTTACATTAGTGGCTAATAGAAATTGATATTATTAAAGCTCCATGGATTAGTCTGCCATGAGAACTGTTTGCAAGTGGAGAAGGTGAACTTTAGAATTCAAGCTCAGGTCTGGTCTGTTTGTGCCTGAATTATCTCCCCCTCTGAAGGCTTATTAGCTCACCTCTCTTTATATATATTTCTGTAGAGTTAAAGGATAAGGCCAGTGCTATTTTTTTTTGTTACCAAATCCCATAAAAAAAAAATAAACTAACAGTGTATTAATGCATCTTTCAGCACTTGATGATGTCCCTAGTCTGTCTGTGACAAGGGGACCAAGGGCGTGGTTCCTTGTGAAGATATAAATCTTTAAAAACATGTGATGTTCAATCTTGGGAACTACAGTTCGATGCTTTAAATTATCTTTTTCAGGAGCCTCCGACTGCTTGAATTGGTTGAGAGCTCCGAGAGGTGATATGTGGACCTTGAGTAAAGGATTTTTTCCATCAGCGGTACCCTGAAGGCCTGCAGGTTAAGGTGCACACCACTTACTAAAAGGGCCCCAGTTTGTGTCCAGGTGGGGACTTTTGTATATCATTTCCTGTTATCTAATAATTTCTTTAAACAGGCTCAGTAAGCTCCTAAAACAGTTGTGTACTGTATTTAGTGCACTTATGATTTCCCTGTCCACCGTGAAAGTATAATCAACATTTTGGGCGCAAACCGAATAAAGTGACTTGGCTAATCTAGCAACTTGTATATAAGCTCGCTGCTTGTGTTTTTTTCCCGTCTGACCTGTTTTCTTACTATGTAGCAGTGTTCCTGGATTAAACTATCCAGACCAACAGAACCAATGAAGGTAGCTCAAGAACAAAACCACCAAAAAAAAAAAAAAAAAAAGGTTGAATGAATAAATTGTTGCTTTGCTTCGAGACAGACTGCTAACAATCTCTGGTTTAAAAAAAAATCTATAGAAATAATTGGTATTTTAACAGACATTGAAAGCAGCCTATAAAACAATACACAAAGAGGCTCAGAAGTTTTTTTTATCCTATTTTCATTGGCTGACATAAATGGCCAGAGTTTGACTGGAAATTTAAAAGGAATTTTGGTACAGTAGCTGTATAAGTTGCATTATGGTAATAGACAAGACCGTTTTTTAGTTCAGGGTTAGGGTACATGAATATGTGGAAACGTGTTTGTCACTGCAAAGCGACATTATGCAGCGATAATCCAAGTATGGATGAGTGTGACTAGAAAGGTTTTGAACACTTTTGTCTTTTTTCTTTTTTGTGATTACGGCCGAATGCAACGACACAAATCCTTCAGGGACAATTCCTGACGTCTCACCAGTCTCTTTAGCAGCAGTCGCCTATTTTCAGTCGGAAATTTAGTGAGGCCGCTAGGAACAGGTGTAAAACACTTGGGATGTGTTTGGATGCCAGGCGGTCTGAAATCAGGATACTCAGGATTTTATTTTTGAATTTTTGTTTGCAATTCAATATTTAAAGATCTTTTGTTTCTTTGGTGTAATTACACTCATAAATTATCTCAGATTATTGGTTTTCATTTCACTCTTTCATGGGTGTTGTTATAAGATAAACACCTTTACTCCTACATGTTCATCAGAGAATATACACATGTAAGAAAAAATAACGAAAAATAAGAAAAATATAAAAATGTCTTTATTGAATAAAATGGATTCATGTATCCCTGCTCTGCTATCAACAAAATTAATCTAAGCTGCTCCCAAGAGCATGACAACAGCTTTTTCAGACCGAGAAGGATTCCTCCTGAACGGACTCCGCAGGGCATAACCATGTCAGGTAGGTCAGTAATACAATCCTGATTACCTGATACTATTATAGTATATGGCAGACTGGATTGAGATGAGGCATGGAAATATAGATGGGTAATAATTATAGAGGTGTGTGTGGGAAACATAATGGAAGGACCTTCTGATGAAACTGTAGCTCGAGGACGCTGACATGAAAACTGCTTGATCCATATGGAGCAACAAATACAGCTACACATCATCACCATGTCGGCCCTTGCTTCAAAGTTCCCGGACTCACTTCGCTAATATGTCTTTAAGTACGCTCAACCTGAATGTGAAACCTGAAGAGGGGACAAAAGTAAGACGACGACTATTCCCGTCTTATCTTGACACGATATCTTGATGAGATAATAACCTTAAAACTAAGGATTTTTGTTAAGACTGTCACAGAAAGGTGCTGATGTAGTTGTGGTCATTTTCGTGGCTGTTAGACTGTATTATACTGAGGGCTTGAATTGGAGCAGCCTGTAAAACATGCCTATACAGCATTAGTGACATTACTGAAAAACCTTTTAAAATATAAACCAGTTAAGGTTATGGAAATGCTAATTTTACCACAGCTATGAGAGGCATAAACTGGGGCAAAAAAATGCAAATAAATTGCATATCCTGGCAGATAGCAACTAGCTAATATTTATCAGAAAAAGCATTTTTAGACACAATCTAAAAAAATGTCTGCCGGGGGTTTCTTCCAACAGAAATCTATGTGACTGTGCACAAGGCAAAAAAAAGACAACTTTTATTCCTCTTGAAAAACATTTTCTAAAAACCCGAATCAGTCATCAGTGTGCACCTGCCGCACACTGGTGTGTTCTCCCGTGTCCCCCAGGGCACTTTGACAATGAAACACAATCACATTCTTACAACTAACGCCGGAAAAGTTCTCCGCCGTCTCAAGTCAGTGTGTGATGAATATGAGACTTCGAATAAAGAGACAAGTTTCAACACAATAATGCCAAAGTTGCTAAATAATTTATTCATTCGTCAACATTTAACTAAACATAGTTTAAACAATGTAAAAACAAATTTTTTGAACTTATCAACCATTCGTCCAACCCTGAAATACAGCCAACTGTGACAAGCAAACTACCCTGGTGAAGAGTGAATAACGATCTAGACTTGCATCGCTAGATTCAGCAGCGTCAGTGTGTGGGTCCGCAAATGTAATGTTGGTGGCACATCTTGACTGTAGTCCCAGTGGCATATCTAACCGAACCCTGGGCAGTTTCTAACCGAGAGTAATTACAAAAGCCTTCTTTTGATCAACAAAAGTGTTGCTTAATATTCCCGAGCAGCTATTCGGGTGAACGTCATGCAACGTGAAGATTATAAAAAAGTGTAACATTGAACTTGGTAGAGAAATGGGAACTAGGCTCAGGCCCCGGCCTGCAGGTTTCTGTTGGAACTACGAGTTTGTATAAGTAGTGTTATAAAATATCCTTCGATGTTGGAACGTGTTCATCATATATTGCACTGTTTTTTCTTCTGTAATTCCCCCTGCACTGTCCCTCTGGAGCTTTAAGTCTCTCCATCATGATCCTTTAAGGATTGGAGTAGAGGAGAGGGAAGAGTATTTAAGAGCAGGATACAATCTGTGTAAATAGATGAAGGAAGGTTTTAACAATGGGCGAATGCTTCAGAGCCAAAGTTCGAAATCGGCTGTAAACATCGAAACTTTTCTGACGGACTCTCCTCTGGTTTTACCCATTGAACTTGCAAAATAGTCACAGACATGACTGCTGAGATGTTCATCAGACAAGCAGAGGTTCAGGAAGTAACCTCTATCCCCACTGTGGTTCCCTCACCCCTCATCTCTTCTTCTTGCTATGTCGGACCATCTTCTTCCTCTTCAGGATCATTTCATACAGTTTCTCCAGGCCGGGCTGCAGACCCTGACCGTCCAGTGCGGAGCAGCCCTGTGTGTGGTGCAGTGTGGACGAACTCAGTTCATGGAGAGCCAGCACCTTCTCTATCTGAAACACAGACACGAGAGAGAAAGCCTGTCACAACCTGACACTCACTCTAGCAAATCTGATCAGCTCCGGACACTCAAAACTAATCTTTCAGTGTCTGAATCACTGACTGCTGAACTGAACTGGTTTAAACGATGCATAATAAGACAAACAATCTAAAAATACAGGTTTTATAATTTTCCGATAATGGATCTTAAGCATATTATGCTTATCGGGGTATGTGATTTCTGAATGCTGATAATACAAAGCAGCTGCCAAAATTAATTATCTCTATTAATTCCACATGAGATTTAACAAACCTTTCAGTTGACCATTTCTAAATCGACCGACAGGATTCCAAACATTCTGTAGCACTGACTTGTCAAACTGTGAGGATTTTCTGCTTCTTGCTTACGTGAAGGTAAATTGAATATATCTGGTTTTATCAAAATATATTTAATACTGTTGGTTGAACAAAATGGGCCTCGGGGTGGAATGTGGAAATTGTGATGGACATTTCTCACTGCATTAGTCCATTTGTACACTGAATGATTCCTGAGAAAAAAATCAATCAGTGGATTCATCAACAAAAGTGATTGAAAGCTGCAGGCCTAGACTCCGTCTTTCTCTGTAAGACATGGAGATTTGCCAGCTCAGGATCTAGTGAGTCTACTTTTGTTTATACAAAAAAGGCAGCAATATTAGATACGATGGTTTTCATAGCCACTTGTGGCATAATCATCAGCCACAGGAGAAAATCATCTGACAAACACGGAGCGTTCCCTCTTCCTTTTTAAAAAGGACTTTTTTTGTTTAGGTTATCCAGCTGGGGAAAGAAACTGAATGAAGCATTCAATTTAAAAATAATCTCTCAATAATCTGTCACCTGCACAGACTTTCACAGACATGTTGAGATGACAAAACTTGCTACATGCGGTTAAGCAGAGTATATTTTGAGCCTTACCCAGGAAACTGAACACGGTAATGTTGCTGGCTCCATGTGTGGAAACTGTTATAGAGTATTTATCTCTGTCTAGCTCTTTTCTTATTGCAGCAAGAGCTGAGAACTACTGTGGAACCAGTTTTTACTTATCTTGATATTCTGAAAATCAATTTTTTTTGGTACTGGTCCTGATTCAGTACTTGAGTTCTGGTTCAGACGTCTCCACAAGACCCGTGACACTTTGTGACACATTTCAATCGATACCAGAAAAGTAACCATGTATGATACAGACCAATGCTACTAAAAAAAAACCTTTATCAGTTGCTTTTAAAAATTCTTTGGTCTACAAAACATTAGAAAATAATAAAAAACCATAAATATCACCATTCACCAGATCCCATAGTGATATCTTAATGTGGATTGTATTGCCCAACCAACAGCCCAAAACCCAAAAAGAGATTTGGTTAAAAGTGTAGTAATACCAAGAAAGCAGCAGATCCTCAGACTGACGAGACTGTCACACATGCACCTAACTATTCAGGTCACAATAATCACCTCTGGAGCTGTCATGGCTCGATCCACGTCTTGTTTGTTTGCCAGGACCAATATGGGCACTCCCTGGTTCTCTGCCGACCGAGCGATCTTGTGTAGCTCCACCTTGGCTTCTTCCATTCGTTCCATCTCGGCCGCGTCCACCACGAACACCAGCCCGTCCGTCCTCCTCGTGTACGACTTCCAGAGGGGCCTCAGTTTCTCCTGGCCGCCGACGTCCCACACTTGGAATGTGGTGCTGTTAGTTTTGGTGTTCCCCATGGGTACTTTAATCCGCTCCATGTTGAATCCCTTGGTGGGGATCGTCTCTACAAACTCCCGCAGCTTGAGTCTATATAGGAGGGAGGTTTTTCCCGCAGAATCCAAACCAATCACCACTACGTGCAATGACTGGAAGCTGGGGAGGAACGAGGTGTTGGGGGCAATTTCTGTTAACTGGTTACCCATGTTTACGTCCGGCAACGTAGGGTAATCTCTTTTAGGATCTACAGGACCGAATTCTCGCCTTCGGTGGATCGTCCTTTAAAATCCTGCTATCTCCGTTTTCCCGAGTCCTTGTCTCAGTAACTTTATTGCCCTTGGCAGCCAAAAACAATATGTGGAGAGACGCTTTGAAGGTGGCGGAGGGTCGGGGAGGAGTCTCTCCGGCTGGAGAACAGTTGACACTCCTGGCCTCACTTCAAACGCTGGTGCAGGGGGATACTAGGGGACAGCCGTCCGGCTGCAATCACTGAGGACCTGGAGATAAAGAGGGAAAAGGGGGGGACATGAGTCAGCTATTTTAACAAAGCAGGGGACCATCAGTAGACTAGTGGAGTATTACTTCAGCTCCAGTCCACTGCCTTACCCTGAGGGCAAAGGACTAATAAACCCAAGCTGCGTTTTAACTATACTTTTATAAAAAGAAAAAAGGAGTCTAGGTCGGGTATAGCTGCAATCTCTCAGAAACTCTGTGCAACAAACGTTTAAAGGTTAAATGTTATTAAATTATATGTTTGATGGTGAAAATAAAGATTTTTTTAATCAGGCATAAGGAACAGGACTCAATCTGCGCAGGGAACGACGAGCAGCTGCGGTTTTACCGCAGGAGACATCGTCCGCAGTCAGATGGTTTTAGTTCTGTTTCTAGTTGTTTACTAGAGGAACCGGGGACGAGGAGCCTCAGGCAGAAACGACCTCCGGCGACCGTCCGGCCCCGGGAGCGTCGCCTGAGGCTGGCGGGTCTCCAGGACCGGCAGGACGCAGCCTGGACCACGACGGAACCACGCAAACGGGTCAAACGACGCGAATTAAAGCGCAAAATAAGAAGTAAAACTAGTCCTTGTCTCTCATGGTCCCACGTCCCGAGCGTCCGCGCCACGACGCAGCCAACAAACCGAGCTTCGTTTGCATTTTGCTGTAAAATCATTTACGCGTCTCACCTGTCAACTCGTCCGCGCTCCTCAAACCGGTCAACATCGTGGATGAGCGACCAAAAACCCCGATAATATCCGAGTTTCACCGTCTAAATAATCCCGACGCGGTCGATCTGAGAGCCGCGGCGCCGACGCCAGTGTCTCGGTCCCGGGGTCCGATGAGGAGTGAGGGAGGAAGGAGGCAGCGCCGGAGCAGAGCTGCCCCCACTGACGTAGCCTCGGCGGGAGGAACCGGGCCGGTGTCTGCGCCGGGTCCCGGCCCCCGCACCTCCCCGCTCCTCCCCCGCACGTCCCCCGCACCTCCCCGCTTATGTAAATGGCCCTGCGCCCTGGTCCGCTGGGAGAAGTGGAAGAAGCTTCCACACGTATTTGCATGAGTGAAGCTGGCAACAGCACAGAGTAAAAAACTAATCAACATTCAGTTACAAGTTAAATCACTGTAGTGAGAACAAGGAAGAAAAACTACAAAACAAAGCGGCGAGATCAGCAAAATATATGTGTAGTGTCACAGAAATGAGTCCATACTCAGGGTTATGTAAATATATCACATCCTCATATTATCATTGTATAATGATATTGACCACTGGTGCATTAACATGCAACGAGCAGATTAATGTTGCATATGGTCAACGTGGAGCTCGTTACAACCACAAAACAGTTAGTAAAGCAGACTGGGGATGGATGTTAGTTTTATCTGTAGCAACACAAGATTCCCACTGCATCACTAGATGTGCCTTAGTTTTACAGATCAAGCAGGGTCCGGCGGGACAAACACATTTCAACACACGTTCAATTCTTGATAACATCGAGACTTGTTACGTCACCAGTGTGTGTGTGTGTGTGTGTGTGTCATGTGTGCTAGCATCTCCGTTTTATGTGAATTAATTAGGATCACTGAAAGGACAGATGGATTGATTTTCCAGTGACATATGGATAGGTCTAACTGATGGAAATTTAATCTTCACTTTTTGAGTCAATGTGGGGATTATATTCTAAGTAAATAATAGACGTGCTTATTAAGACAGAGAGACTTTACAAAATTATTTTGGGGGTTGGGGGGGGCTGGAGAAGGAAGGGACTGTGGAAGAGATTGCTGGTGAATTTTATGGATGTGATAAAACCGAGTAATTATCAATTAACTTTGTTAAATCACAAAGATTTAATTTCCTATAACAACCCCTGCAGAAGATGCTAAATGTCTTGGAATGTGGAATAGTGATTAGAAAGGCCGATGAAAAAAAGAAAATAAATGCTGAATAAGATATTCTACTGTTTTGCAGAGACTTGTCCGGGCATGATATCATGAAATCAGCTGTCTATCATTTTCGTGCAGTCCCTGAGAGAAACTGCAAAACCTCCCGCTGCAGACCAACACACTTCCCCCATTCAAATGAATGAGAGGGGCCATGCCTGTGTGAAAGTGGCCCCTGGGCGCTAGCAGGTCTTCGTGGGTCAATACGAGCCCTCTATGACATAATAGGTCATCTGTATTGATTTGCATGATAATGGCCTACGTAGTTCTTTCCTTGATACCCGGTACTCATTATGATAACGAAGTGGGTGTGTGAAAATGTGTGTGTGGTGGGGGATGTGTGTGTGAAACAAGTGATGAACTATTGACTGACTGAGTGGAGCCAGGCTGACTGACTGCTTGTTGAAAAAGCATGGTGACATGTGACATTAGTAGAGGGGTTTTGAGAGGACACAGAAATGATCATGACAGGCAGTTTGATAAAAAATCGGACCACATACAACAAACAGTATTATTCCTTGTGGGGCTGTTTGATCCCACTGTTCAGACAGCTGGCAGCTGTAAAGGTCCTTATTTGAATAGGACGACACGGCTGTCGGACGATTTGCAGATTCATTTTAAAACTGATTGTATCAGCGTCACGGAATCTTCAGATGCATGTGTAATTTGGGTGCTTGTGTGTGAGACAGGTTGGAAAACTTGAGTCAAATCTGAATGCTGTTATCAGGTGCATGTGGTGTAATCAGCAGTGGAGAAAACATGATTGCACACACTCCGAGCAGACATATAAAACCACAGAGGAGCTGAAATTCAAACTCATGGGAGTTTTACAGATTGTGAAATAGTCTCTCTTGTAAAGCTTCTTTTTTATCTGTCACTTTCTTCCTTTCTTTCTTTCTCTCTGTCTCTGACAAGGCATATTTTCACCAAACAGGGTTTGCTGTTATGGATATGGCTCCTTTTTTAATATTTTGACAACTTAAATAAAAATACCGAAACCAGCAAGTATCAAGTCGGCACTGAATGTTTGGTCAAAATCTTAGTCCTCTGTACTTATTCTTTGGTCAGATATTTCCTCATTTAAATCATAATTTATGTTATAATCTTAAACCTTATTCAAGGTGAAAGCATTACTTTTTAGGTATTTCTCCTTTATAGGACAGTTGTCAGTCTAGAGAGAGACAGTAAACAAGGTCAGACAGAGGGGTGGACATGCAACAAGGGTCCCCCAGGCAGGAATTGAATCGTGGACAATACTGTTATGTGGTATGCGCCTTAACCCTTTGCCTCTCGATTACCCAAACACTGTTCCAATGAAGTTTCGCTTATTTCTTTAAATTGAGACTGACGTTTGTAGCAAAGCATGTTCACACACCTCACAGTTAGCATTGTTTTGGTATTAGTCTTAAACTCGGCTATCACATTAGCACCAGTATCAGTTAGACAGGGAGTTTCCTCTTGGCCCAGAGGCATTAAGGTGTCGATCATGTAATTGCAATGTCCCTGTTTTTTTTTTGTTTGTTTGTTTTGTTTTGTTCTTTTAAATCATTTGAAAAATATCCAACTCCAGTATTGGAGCAGAGGTCCACCCAGAATATTTATAGATGTTTTTTTTAAAAAGCACAAGTGCAGGAAAATGAAAGTTCACTCTTGACCTTAGGATATGGTAGCTTGGTACCTTAAGGTCGAGTGTTTTCTAGAGGTTTCAAGCACATGTTGCATGCTTCATTGGCAAATGATCTTTGCTCTGTTAACGTGGAGATGGTTAAGTTGTTATTATTCAAAACTCTAGTTAATGGGCTTTGAGTAAAGATTATTTTTTCAGAATTTGTCAACATATTTTGGCTGCTGCTGACATCAAACAAATAGATATAGAGCTATGTCTGTGAAGTCAATGCCAACCTGCTGGTAATCATACTGTAAATCACACAAAAACACAGACAGCTGTAGAAACATCAGTCAAGCTTTTAAGACAAACTTAAAGTTCAGGACAGAGCTAATAGATCAGAAACTGTTTTAGAACAGGGCTTCAGGCTAATTTGACCTGCTCATACACTCTTCTGTCTGTCATCAAGACCAAAGACTAATAATTCTTTGTCTCTGTTATAATCTTATCTCACTAATAGTAAGTCTTAGGATTTGAAAGTAGCTAATCCTGAATAAACCGTCCCCCACAAACAACACTTATTGTTCAAATGAAAGGGTCATCTAAAGAACAAACCAAATGTTCCTGTCTGTCAGGGGATAAGCTTCCTATTCATTCATGTCCCAATCAAGAAGTGGTGAATTATAAACCTGATCCCATGATAGTCATCCATAAGACCATCAGTCCTTGTTACTCAGGGTAGTAGCACACTCTGTTGTCGGAAAGTGGAACGGCAGCAATGGTGGATGATCAAACACCTGACCAGCTACACTGTAAAGTGAAAATGTGATGTGTTGTTTTAAAGATTTAAAAGAAAAGCAGAGAAGCAGGGAATAGTCTTTAGAGTCTTTGTTCTTTTTGCAAGAAATTTTGCTTGTCTGATACCTTTACAATTGATTACATCTTTTATTTGATAAGCAGATTTTCAAAATATTGAATCATACATATGAATTGTTTGTCTTTAAGGTGCAAATGTTATCTATTTTGGGTACTGAGACTTTATGGTTGTTGTCCTCAGAAACACGTCATAAAGCAAGATTACCAGTGAAACCAGACTTGCTTCGGTAGTTCAGACTTATTTCCATTAAAATCTGTTTCCTAAGAGTCCTGAGAAGCTAGTTTAGATTCACCTTAAACTTGAACAGTGTTTGAACCAGTCTGACTGGAACACAGTGTTTGATACAATGATCTTCCTCGACAGTTCCTCAGTGGTAATTTAGTGGGAAAAGAAGTCAAAGGCAAATTGCAGCAGATACCAAAATTTATCACCATTTGACAGACTTTAGGCAGCAGTTATTGTCTACTCATTATGGCAAATTAAGACCTAAATTTCCATTATCTGCACAGTATTTTATTGTTCATATATCCTTCTGAGGGCACTAAGAAAATACAGATACTTTTTGCTTTAGGCTGTTTTTTTAAATGCAAGTAAAGCTAATAAATAAATTTGATCAGTGGCTGCTGCCATGTATATGCTGCAATTCCACAATTTGCCTGCCAGCAGATTAACATGCAGAAATACTTTAAATGAACTGTATGTAAGTTTTGCTATTGCTACACAGCCAACGTTAGCATAAACAGGCTGTTTATTTACCAGTCTAGATGAAGCGTTGCAAGTTCAGCATCATCCTTCATTCCTTTACCCAACAGGAGCTGTATCCAGCGATAGAAAGTAGACCAATGTTAACTCTTTTTTTTTTTTTTTGCTTTTATCACTTGATTTTTTTTTTCAACTGAAGTTAGTGCTAACCAGCTGGCCCCAAGCGGTGCAGGCCGTCTCATCACTTTCTGATGGCGTGTGACTGAAGCATCCAGGGGGCCTGAAGAAATAGCCTGTATTGCAAAGGCGACGATGGCCGACGCTCTTGACAAGTGACCATCACCACCACCCGCTACCTGCAAGAAACTACATTTGGTGGCAGAGAAGAATCACATTTTGCACCTTTAAAAAAATATAAGAATGACAGTCTGTCTATTTAAACAGTATTATCACCACACTACTATTTCACTTGCATAAACCAAGTAACGTATCCTGCTGATAGACAACTTTAGCTTCTAATAAATGTTTATTATCTTGTAGTCTTGCTATAAAATAAATTTCCTGGCTGGGGGCCTGGTTAATGTCCTGTTGTATGTTCATTTTCAGCAGTCATTATGCTAAGAACATTGACATTACTCACTCAGGACTCAGACTAACAATGACGTGAACATAGCAGCTGCATTAGCATTGCAAAGAAAAAAAGACTGAGATAAGGGAAGAGTTCAGCGGAACAGTACTTTTCTCAAAGTCTGACCTCACTGCTGTGCTACAACATGCTGCTTTGTTTATTGCAGTGGTCTGAGTGTTGAATTTTGTTTTTTTAAGCAGTTTCATTTTTGTTTAGCTCATTAGACTAATTAAAGCCAGGCTTTTCACATAAGCTCTGCTTATCTGAGCTTTCCTTAACAAACATCCCTCTGATTGATGTTGTGCATGCAGTGTTCCCTATGGTTTTTATATATTGTTTGTCTCACTTTATATTTTATTTCATCGATGACTGACAAGTCAGCTGTCCTGGTTAATGTGAACAGACTCCTTTTTGATTGGTCAGTGCAGCTTGTGGTTTAAGTTTGAAGATGTTGTTTAATATTCTGAATTTGATTCCTGATGAAGGTCTGTGACCAAAATGTCGCCTTTTGATTAAACACAGTCCTGACAGTTTGCAGGAGTTCACTACAGGAAACGAGCTAGAGCGATATATTCTGTTCACAGTTCATTAGTACTTTATGGGGAAGGATAGAATAGAATAGATAAGATAGACAAACACACAGGGAAACATACACACACTCGGGTGAGACCATTGTTAGTGACCCACAGGGGGTCACACAGCAAGGATTTATCCACCCTAATGTACCTTTCTGTCTCTCTCTTACAAAAGCAGCCCAGGAGAGCATTATGTTGCCTGGAAACTCCATTTAACAAGGTCAGAGCTAGGAGCGAGCTAAAAGACTGACACCCCAGCCTCCACCGTCCTCCACGGTCCTCCACTGAGGCTGCTACAACTTTTTGTTTCAAGGGCATAAGTCAGGTGAGTAAAAACCCTTATTTGCTTGCTCATTTATTTTCAGACATCATCACTATAATGTTTTATGTCATGTTTTATCGCATTATAAATCTTCTCAATTCTAAGTTCCACATTATATATTAGGGACATGTTTTATGTGCATGTTAATTAAGATACAGCCCTGAATCATGTATTACATCATGATTAATCAGACACGAAAGGTCTTCTGTTGCACATAAGACCATAATATTTGGAGAGAAATTACAGTGCAAGTCGTGTGATATGGGAGAAGTGACAGTAAGTTATACATCCATGAAATGACTTAGAAAAAAAATACATACTCAGGTATAGATTATCAGAAATTATAATTTCTGTTCAATTTAGAAATATTTTAATTTGCTAGTCCAACTAATTTGAGTAGGTTAATATAAAAAAACAAAAAAACAAAAACAGACTTTCCCTGATGTGAAACATCCACATTTTGTCTGCATTTACTGGAATTTGTGCACTGTTTAGCACCAAGGTGGTTGTGTCGGAGCTCTCGGTAAAAATTGAATTTATCCAGGTGAAATTATGATTTTGATTGTGACGTAAGCGCTATTTACAAGGGGGAAACTGTCAATTACAGTATTTCAGATATTACATGAATGCAGACTTAACACTGGATCCTACTTCCCATAATGCAATTCAGTAGTATCTTTCATTTGACCTTCCGTCCATTCATATAGGTATCGGATTTGAATCCATGCTGGGATCTCATGGGACCTTCAATGCCCATGTTTTTCAACTCCACACCACCACCTGTACACTTTTATATCTTCTCTTATGTGACTGCTCTTAATGTGACTTACTATTCGAGCAAACTTCAGAGTTTCTGTACGTTGTCAGACCATTCCATAGTGAGTATTGACTTCTCCTCCAGCTGCTGTAAACCAGGATGTCTGCTATGCACTGGGAGGCCAGACGGCGTCAGAGTTTTCTCGACCAAAGGATGGCCCGAGGCAAACAGCAGGTAAATAATAAGGGGCCCTGCAAAAGGGGCTTATATGATGTAACTAATAGATTTTTATGTTTAATAATCAATTTACTAATGGTTTATAAACCAATTATGAGCCATTAGTGAGGTTGGCAGGTTGTGACAGGCGATGCATGTAACTTTTTACATTTATTCAATTTCTGTACTTGAATATTCTTTAATTGAGTGTTTGCATTGTATACAAGTGTACTATTTTAATCCATGACATTTCAGATAGAGATGTTGTGCATTTGTCTGTACAACATTTATCTAACAACTGTAGATTAATATTTTAGGTACAAAACACGTAACCAGTTTATAAAATATGGTGAATTGTTATAGATTAAACTACCCTAACTAGCCTTTGAACTAACAGTTTATACAGAGGCTAAAATAAGTTTCACATAGACCAGACAACAGTAAAATGCTGCTTACACACCATTATCAGTCATAATAATCCACTGATTCAGTGTTGTCATTGATCTCATTGTCCAGTGATTTTTAGAGATTTAGCTTCAATGTAAAGTTAAAGTTGGAACATGTTGGTGTTACTGCTACTGCAGAATGACCCAAAGACCCATCTAGCTTCGTTTCATTCTGGGTGTGCTCATCATAAACTCTTAATCTTAAAAGGTAATCACCTTGCAAGACGTTTTAATACTACTGTACATGTGTCACCTTTCCATAATGAACAACCAAAGTAAATGGCATGGTAATATAGATTTTGATTTAGAGTAAGCAATTATTTCAAATGTTTAATGCGCTATTTCCTTTTTGTGGTGGATCAGTGATGTTACAACAATGTAGCAACATTAAAACAGAAATTCTACAGTGGAAGTAAAAATATTAAAAACACATCACAGGACTGTTCTGCTACACTTTGTTTTGTCTGATTTATTATTGAACAGCAGGGCTGATTGGAAAAATGAGCTGGGACATGCAACACCTCAGCATGGGGTCAAACCTATTTCCTGGGTGATTATTACAGTTTGTATCATGTTGCTGATTTCCACGATGCATTCAAAGCCAGACACACACAAACACACGAAAATTGTTAGATACCAGGTTTAAGTAGAATCTAAATAACTCTAAATGAGTAGAAACTTATTTTAGCATCAGGCTTCCCTTGGGCAAAATGTCATTTATTAAGCACTTAACTGTTTACAAACCACTGCAACAAGATTTTAGTTTTAAGCATATGAACATCAGGAACAGCGTTTCAGTGCAGTTTTAACCCATAACAGCCCAGTTTCATGTTTCCTTAGAGAAAATTATGGGGAATATTGAAAAAATTGAAATGGCCCACTAATTCACCACCATCTGGGTTTGTGAAATCTGTGTGACAATAGGTTCTTATGGGTTAATAGACAAGCTATATATAAATATGCCATTAAGTCATCCTTGTTCGTTAACTACCTGCTACATAAGCTGTGTAGCATTAGTTAGTTTTGTTTACTTGTGGCAACGGTTGCAGATGAAAGAACAGTCATGCTTTTAATCAATAGTTCCATAAAAGTTGGCTGAAATGCTTGAAGACAGTAATCATACGTGGACTTAAATGAAAAGTCAGCCATTTCTATGGCTCCATCCTCTAAGCTCTGCCAGTGAGCGTCAGCCTTAAAAAGGCATGTCAGAGACCACTAATAGGCTTTGGTTTTAATGCAGATTAACTAGGCCTGGCTGTTAGTCTGCTCCAGACCAGGCCAAAAGCACAGAATAAATATCTATGGTAACTTATCTGCCACTGTGTCCATGAAACCGAGTCACAACTAAATCAGAAACTTCAAAATAATTATATTTGATACTTTGCAGTCAATGACTGGCTGAAGTCTTCGACGAATGTTTCCCAGTGATGCTCTCCCAGGCCTTCACTGTAGCCACCTTCAGCTTTTGCTTGTTGTTGAGTCTCACTGGTTACTGTGAAATGCATGATCAGTCAGATTGAGATCCGGCGACTGACTTGGCCTGTCAAGGGTATTTCAGCTCTTCACCCTGAAAAGCTTGTTAGTTGCTTAGGTGGTATGTTTAGGATCGTTGTTCTGCTGAATTATTAAAAGTGCTGTCCACTGTTTGACAGATGAGGTGGTGGCTTTGAGTCATGAGCTATTCCTCCTTTTCTCCACACTTTCCTATTTCCGTCATTTTGATACAGGTTGATTTTTTTTTTCATCAATCGTTCCGGAAGTCTCTTGGTTTCTTTTTTTAATTGCTGTGGTGAAATGCTGCCTGGCCTCTCTGCTTTTGAGGTTTACAAGGGGTTTGTATCTCAAGTTGAATCCTCTGAGTTTACGGTTTTTTGATTGTTGCCAAGGAAGCATGTCCACTTACATCCTTGGAGAGCATTCATGTGAAAACATAAAGGGACTTTCCCTCAACATGCAAATGGTTTTCTGCTCATTCAGAAGACATGTGGTCCTCATTCTACATGCTCATGTTTTAACATATCAACCATCTTATCTTATCTTACTTCACTTGCACGGACAACTCTCTACTCTTTATATTGAGAGACTCCACTTTTATCTAATTCACAACTCTCAACTCTCAGTCAACTCTGAGCCCCATGTGAGCTCTTTCATTCATCAACTAATGTTGAAACAGTTCGTTTTGAACTTTTGCAATTAGGGTACTATAAAATAAAAGGGCTATATTTCCCCTACAGTTCTTTCTATATAATGACTAAATCAAATGGATGTTGAGATTTAGCACTTTAACGTAGTATCCATTGTTTTATCTCAAATTGAATGTGCTGACCACAGAGCCTGATGAAACAAACTGACCAAATGCCGATGATCTAGACGGCATTTATCCGCATCATGCATGGTTGTTCATACTGATTACACTAACATGATAACATGGAGCACTGGAGACAGTTTTTGCATTGATTTTTTTGTGATTGGGTGTTGAGTAGAGAGGATTAATGCCATCATCAGACAACATAAATTCAGCCCAATTGTGACATGATCTTGTCGTGGCCGACAAATTCTTGGCGTTAGGCTGGAATATGAACGTCAGGAACAACAAACCTTGCAGTGTAGATGCTGAGGAACAGCGATGTGATGTCTGAGATGCCACACGACACCACGATGAAAAGACGAGCATGTGAGATTTTGTGTAGTCTGATCCCAGCATTAGTCTTTGTTTTACTGATTTAATCACAAAAGACCTCCCACAAACCTTGTATATTCTTTTAACTGTGCTCTTTTTTACTGTTTTCTCTGTATTTACGGTGTTTTCAAAAATTTACTTCTCTCTTTACAGCTGGAGAACAGGGGTTCTGACACCGTCTGCAATGCAACCGACTCAAACACAAAACAAGAGCAAAAAGGTATAATTACGCTAAACATTGACATAACAATAACGAGGCTGGTGAAAAAGGTGAAAAAAGCTAAAATGTACTTTCACAGAACAGCTACATTTCAAGGTGAATCAGGTCGCTTCTTATCCTGCTTTGTTTCCTCTGCTCAAGTTGGGGATGAGTTCCTGATACTCTGCTCAGGAGGTGATACTGAAGGTCCAGGGAATTTCAGGGGCTGTTGTTAGTGCTGTCGATCAATTGACATAGCCATGGTTTGAATGTGAAAGAGACACTAAAGTCTTTCTGAATTGTTTTTATAACACTTTTTTTCAAGTCAATGTAGAAGGAGATCTATAAACAAGCTACAACAAATAAAATAAAACTAATACAGTTCCACTGCACCACAAACTGCAGCCCCCGAAATGATCATAAAACTGGATCAAAACCTCCCTGAAATAGTTTCAACACAAACAGAACATTATAACTTTCATGAATGGAAATGTTTAGCAAGGTGTCCTTCATAAACTGACAACTGAGTGTAGGTGACTAGAGAGAGAAGGAGTCACTTGGCACAGTATCCAGCTATGTGGTAGCAATGTTCAGAAGACCACACCTGTTGTCCCTGTAATCATGCATTTTAAACGTTGGTAGCTGATAATACAACATATCTGTTGTTATTAACCTCAATTTATTTTGATATTGTCAAATGCCATCCAATCCATGAAATAATGATTCTATCAGCATATCTGTCGGTCTCACTCCTTACCAGGTGTTGGCTGTGTTGCATATTTGTTGTGGAACCAGGGTCTAAATATGGTTCATTCATGTAACCAGATAGTGTTTACTCACATGAACAGCCCATTAGTTCAACCACTTTCTTCTCACATTTCACCATCTGAAGCTCACCCACTTCTATCACTCCTTTTTTCATGGTGTTTTTCTGTGAGCTCCACATTGTGTGACAATTGGCAACTTGTGGTCTTGTTCACTCAGTTGTGAGTGTTTTTAATGAGGTGAAATATTTATACCCACCAGCATTTTGCCAGGTTTTACTTCATATGATATTTAAAAGCCATCACACTAATCACAAACACACATGCACATCCATGCCATCCACACACACACACACACACACACACACACACACACACACAACAGATAGGGCATTGTAGTCCAGGGTGCTCCCATCAGAATAAGAGCTGCTGAATGATTCATGAAGGAAGCTCTACTCTGTGTCTCATGTATCACTGACCACAGATTTGTTGCTTTCTTGGCAGTGGGAACAACCTGGAAAGGATTGAGTGTACAGAGTGTACAGATATATTTAGCTATCAGTTGATGCATCACTCTGTCTATTGCAGTCCCAAAGGTCCCAAATGGTCTAGCAGTTTCATGGTTTCCATCCAGGTCTTCTGGGTTTTACTCTTAGCATGGAAGGCTAATTACTTTGTATTGCTATGGAGGATATCCCATAAAAGCATAATCTGAGCCCAGGGGTGAATTTTGTTGACTATGAATTTATTTTTGCAGGTTATACCTCGTCCACACCCAGATATAAAGTGGTCATCACTGAGTTCAAAGGCGTGGGTAGGTGGATATCCATTGGACAGAGACTGTCTAGGTCCGTCTGGTCTTTATGCTAAACTAACTGGTTGTTATTGCTTTGCATCATAAATGCCAAAATGGCAAAGTGAATGACACACAATGATTTGTCAGAAATGAAGTTGAAGCGATTAAATGCCGTGGCTGTAACATACAACAGTAACGCTTTATTTAGTGGATCCCATGTTTGCCAGATATTATGCAGGAAACTTTCTAAATAATTTACAAAAACAAAATGCTAGTGTTTAGCTGTAGATTACTAGGATATTTTCAAAAATGTCCTATGCAATTTGGTATGAATTACAAGGGAAATGGAGAAACTGTTAGATTTTAAGATTATTATAATTGAAATTTTAAGAAAAAAAATGGAAATTATATTGTAGGTAAGTGAATAATAGTTCAAAAACTGTTGTCAATATCAAACAGATTTTTCTAGAATCATTTTATTTATATTTAAAACTCTTAATTGTTAATTAGTTCGAAAATATTCTACACTGAATAACTTTATTTCACAGCCCCAGTGTGTTGAAATTAGGTAGAGGTATGTTTTTAAGTATAACCCCTCAGTTGGCTAAATTTCTATAGCATGGATGTATGATTTGTTGTTCATCATCAGTTTGAAACACAAAATCAATTTGAATTGAGTATTTCCAATACACCTGATTATGACTGGTAAGATGCAGTCCAACCAAAAGTCAGTGTAATCATGAGTATTTACTGATTATGAAGCAGATCTGTGATATATGGCAGTTCAAAAACAGACACTTAGGAATCTGCCTTTGTCTTTCTAGGAAACTTTGATAGATGTTGAATTTTTATACTGTAGTAGCTAACACTCTCTCCATATCCCTTATAACTGGTACCAAATTGTATAGGACTGTCTTGGAAATATCCTTTTAATTACAGCTTAGCAGCTATGTTTTAGGAAATTAGCTGGAAAATATGGGACTCCCAAAAAAAATTTCACCCATAAACCCAGAGGTTAGTTACATTATCCGGAAGAGTCCTGTGTTTCTATGGTAAGTAATATAATCTAAAGAAGTAATCAAGTGGGAATACAGAATGGGGGACAACACGGAAACGCAGCCCCTCCCACTTCGCAGCTCCATAAAAAACTACTGATCAGTGCAGCTTTAACATAAAGATTAGCTAAGCATGCATCCTGTTTTTCATGTGTTTTTTGAAAAGACGACCTGAAGACGTCTGTACATCACAGTGCCAAGATCCCCAACAGATACTCAGTAGGTATCAGCACCTTTCTGATTCTGAGGTTAGGATTCTAACTGTTTGAACCTCCTCTCAGTGACTGATATATACAATGAATCGTAGCATATTCTGGCTTTTGCTTGATGACTTATCTTAGGAAAGAACAACTTGTTTGAAAATACAAAGCACATTCAACAGTAATTTCAGTGGAATAATATCTGCTTATCTTCCAGTCTTTGCAGTACACCCAGCAGTGGTGAGGAAGAGGGAGAATGGCACTTTCCTCTGATAACCTCACTGGACCACTGGACTTTGCTTGGAAGCTCTGAATTGCAGATCTCTATTTGGTTTTGTCACAACTGCATCAGTGTGAGATTATCATGACTGTAATAAATTAATATGATTAATAGGACTTAAAACCTGTCTCATCTCTCAACAAAGCTGAGATCATCTGGAAAATGTGTTTTCTGTCATTTGTCTACATTTCATTTGAAGTTGAGTGGCTTTAATTCGAATCCCATTTAGATTGAGTGGAGACAGTGATCAGTGTTTGATTAAGCGTCAACAACCAAGGAAGTGAAACACTGAACACAACTCCACTGTCTGTGTTTTTATTCAGTTACTCCCGAATTGTATGACTGATGGACTAACTGGCAAATTAAGACAAAGCACAATGATGGCAAGTACTGACCTACTGAGAGGCATTCCCTTCATTTAAAAAACACCCGCTGTGTCGTCCCCTTGCCTCCTCCTTATGTTGGCACACTATTTAAGGTTGCGTGCCCAAACAGCTTGGGAATACAAGCTTTTTTAACTTCTCTTTATCACCTGCAGAGAGCGCCGCTGTTGCTTCAGTGGAGACAGGGATTTGAAAAAGCTGGGAGTCGACTTAGCCATCAGTAAATGTAGGAGAAATAATGAAATAAATCCATAAATAAATACAGAAAGGAATAAACAAATATCTTTTTATGTCTAAAAAAAGAACTAAAAGTTGACGTGTAATTAATTCATTGTTTTAAATGTCTTTAATTGTCATGTCATTTTCCCTGTGGTACCTGAATGCATCATTACCCTTGACTAGCACCAGTTTAAAGGTTCTTGCAGTTGAGTAAAATAGCTTCACTTTACTATGGTTACTTCACTATATTCACTATAAACACTTTCAATTAAATCCACCTTCTCTAGTGAGTAAAAAGGCTGAGAAATTTCATTGTCACATAGTATTTTGACCCACTTTTAATATCAATATATTGATTAGTAAAGCTGTAAATTTGTATTCCATCATTCTGGTTTTATTGAAAAGTGGAGACAATCATGTGGATTAGATGATGTTACTCACAACATTATGGTGCAGTTTTCATTTAGGCATATCAAGTATTATATATATGTATTATAACACTTCTACTGTAACATTATTTTTTTCCACACACAAAACATTTACAAATTATAGTGGAGTACACTGAGTTGCAGTTACACTTATTGTATGGTGATTGGCAGACACTGGTCAGACAAGTGCTAAACCAACTCAATCAGTCACATTTTCACATCACTACTAATTTTAAAGCTAGAATATGCAAGTTCTGGAAAATTTCGCTAGCCCCAGCACGAGACTCTGAAGCCCATCGCTCTGCTCCTCCCATCAATCCCTCGTCCTGCTCTGTTACTCTCTGTTACTCTCTGACCAGCTCTCTACCTGCCTCCTCATTGTGTTCGATGTCTCAGCTAATGCAGAAATCAGGAGTTTGCTTGCCTGTGACTCTGCGACAGCGAGCTCTTCAAGCAGTAAATACTAGCTTGAAGCCTCAGTATTAGAGTAGTAGACTAGAAACCTGTCTGCGTATCGATTGACAGCTTTCAGTTCCCAACCCGTCTTTGGCTTTCTGATTGGTGCGAAAGCCAAGGGCTGCTCAAAACTGTAGAAGAGAATAACTATGTATTGCACTGATATTTTTTCTATCTGCTGCCAGAAAGTGCTCATGAAGAAATAACTGACTATGAGCATTATTAGAATTGCAAGGCTGCAAATAAATCGATATGAATAATGTCAAAAATCGGTAGAGAAAGGGCGAAAAAGAGACACCTTGTACTGATATACACTGGGGGTACTTCTGGGGGATCACTGTCTTTTTGACGGACTTACTGAACAGACAAAGTACACAGAGCATACAAATACTGCAGATGGTAGCTTTAGCTTTTCAACCATTGTCAAAAGCAGTCAGTCATTTTACCTGCACGTGAATGAATACTGTACTAATGTAAAACCACAGATGTGCTTTCAAAAAAGACCATAGTTGGTCCAATTACCTTCAGTCAACACAGGACCCACACCATAGATGGCTCAGAAGTGGACTGAGACCCCTTCCTTCAAAAACAGTCCCAGTGTGGTTGTTTGGTCTGCACTGGGGTTTGATTAACAGCTTTCTCCCCAGCCCAAACTAACTGTATTAACAGGGCAAATGCACCAGGGTTTTTAAACCAAACCGAAAAGGTCTCTCAAATTTGTCTTCCATTTCCAGGCGTGTTCATCCGTCAATCCAGGACGTGCTTAAATGGCATCCTGGTATAACGTAACATTTTACAGAACATTTTAGCATCACAGTTCATGGATAAAATAGTGCAAGGCCGATTATTTCATCGCACAAACCGTATGTCCACAATATCTGTTCATCTTTTCCTCTATGTATCAATCCATCAGGGGGGCGGGGGCTGCGCATGGTGTGGGATGGTACTGTTTGCTCCACAGTCGATGTACTCGTATGTCTCCAGGGAGAGCTGCTCGTAGTGGGCCAGGTAATAAACTGTCATAGATATTCTGCAGTAAAACAAACACAAAACATGGAAGAATTATAAAAACTTAGAAACATATAAATTAACAGGAGTCTATGTCACCTACAGTACTTTGCATGCGTATGCACAGTAGGTACTTAAGATGCTCTTAGAACATTGACAGTGTAACACAGCTCTGTCTTCATAAATCAAAGAAGAAGCACTAGTGAGGCTCAAAACAGTGAAATCTATAAGACTGTTCAAACTATTCCTGGATCTTGCACTGAGCAACACAGTTGATCTTTGAGGTATAATGAAATGTTGGCAAACATAATGATATTTTCTTTCCCGTCCAGTCGCAAGCATGTGACTGAACTGTCGGGGACTGTGTAATCTAATAACCAGTCATGTGACTGCTGGCTTCACAGAACAAACAAGGGCAGAAGTCAACATGGACAGTGTAAGTAGTGTGTCCTTTGGCATTAATCTCTCCTCACTGAAAACAGTTAAGCCATCCTCAGAATGTTACTGGAATGGAAACTTCTGCTTATTAAAGTTGAGGCAGAGGCGGAAATGGATGTGGAAACCACTGGTGCATACAAATAAATGACGCCCAAGTTTAATCCCACTCAATTCAAATCAGCAAGAAGTGTGAGGATGGAATACAAACAGAAATGCTGTGTTAATGTAGGACCACATCATTCACATTAAGTTAACTGAGAAAAGTCACATCCCACATGGGTGTCAAGGCCCTCAGCAGTGAGTCCCTGGCTAAACTCCTGGTCGGCTGGCCCATGGTCATAGCCATACTTCCTTTCCCCACAAATTCCCCATCTTCACTCTCACTAAAAAATAAAGGCATAAAAATGCTCCAAAAAATATTACTACACCTGATAATTAACCTAATGTATTTACAGATCATTCCTGTAGAGTGAAACCTTTCTTTCTAGATGAATGAATGAATATTATATAATGAACATAACAAGATGTAACATAATGAACATAAAAGAGGTCGTTTTAATATGTGGGTTGCCTCACTAAGGCCTCTTTCAGACTGCCAGCCTAAATCCAGTTTTTGGGCATATGTAGAATGTTTCCAGATTGATTTTAGAAATTCTGGACAGTAGAAAACCCCATGAAACAGTTTTTGCAAATTGGAGTCAAACCACATTTGGAGGTGGTTTGAAATGAGATTTCCACTCAAACAGGTGTGTCCCAGTCTGGGCGCTCTGACTGTTAAAATTGGTTTTCAAAATGTCTTTTGTGTCACTCAATGCGACACACAAGAGCAACATCAAATCATCCCTGTTAGGGGATCTCTGAGCAAAAGTTCAGTCTTAGGCTCCTACCACTCAGAGATTAAGAAAGCAACCAGAAAAATGGAATAATAATTTAATTGCGCTTGTTTGAGAATACTTAGTTTAACACAAACTTAATTAGAAATTATGAGCACAATTTAAAACAGAACAAAGTCTTAAAATTCAATTTTGACTCAACACATTGACCAGATACACACAATAGACTGAAAAAGACATCTACCCAAGATCAGTTGACCACTTTCCCCAGCTCTCATCCAGCCATGAGACTATATACGAATCTACCTCCCGTGTCCTCCGCACATCTTTATTTTCTTTTGCTCAGTTCCACAAATTTGAAAGGATTTTTGCTGCCTGTAAAATAAGTATAAGAAACCACGGCACTTTTCTGAACTTGTGATACTTACTGTAGGTGCAGATACAGAATGTGGACAGGCAAGGACGCCTTCTTACAGTAGTTACTGCAGAGAAAAACAGGGAAATAACAGCCAACGAGTGGTCATTGTAGAGAGGTGCCAAGCACAGTGTTTATGCAACAATAATGATTACACATACATGTTTTGAACTGAGAAAACAGACGATGAACACACAGACAGACAATAAGCTTCAACAGAAACTCATCAAATGCCAGGAAGATGAGGCTAAGTTAACTGTGAGGTTAGTTAGTCTAACAGGTTCTACCAGTGTTCAGCATATATATGATATAAAACTGTAAACCAAAAACTCATGTTGTTTTTTATACAGAGCTAAGAAGCTCTGATGTAAGCTTGGATGATCATTTTCAAACGCAAACCAAACATCTTTTTTAAATGTTTTTTTTTCTGTAATTCTTTTGTGCATTTCATAAGTTAAACTTTAATCTCTGGACCTACTTATCAAGGTTATACACAGCCAAGAGCAGTAAGGGAATGTCCTCAGGAAATCACATGATAGTGGATTCAGGTTTTCCTTTTAAATAAAGATTGAAATAAAAAAAAAAAAAAAAGAAAAACACTTAAGTCCAACATCACGTTCACTTTGATGTGAAGCAAAAGTTAAATACCAGCTGTCTGCCATGGTTATCACTTTAAACAGAACTAACCTGGTTTAAAAAGGTTGTGTTCCTGCTATGAGCACTGCGTTTCACAGCTGTAACGGGACCATGGCTGTTGCAGTTCACAGTTGGGCGTCATAACCCCTGAGCCCACATGGTTATGAGGCCCATCACATAAAGTTTTAAAAAGACAGTTATAATGCAGTTATATGCTGCTACTTATATTCGATAAAAGAAGAAGGTAAGAGGAATGATTTCTGTGCTGCTCTTATTAGAATTTGCTCATAAAAAGTTGTTGATACAAACTGAAGAACTCTAAGTTTTCCTTCTGTAAATCTGTCATAATGTACATTTCCACAGCACTAATGGCATCAGCCCCAAAATAGGTTCGTGTCACACTGCTCTCTCTTTTCAGCAGAAATACTGCTTTCATCACAGCTTACTTACCATTTCTAGTCACTCTCACTTGGCTTAAATCAGTGGCTACTGTCACAGAGAAGCTCAGAGCAGCAGAGTGTTGAGTATGACATTGCTAGTGAATTTATCTTGTTATTTTCTTAATCCTCCATGTACACACACAAGGCTCACAATGTAGATACTTGTCTATGCATATGCAACATATTGGTAAAGCGTATATCATGGAAATGATCTCTTGACATTCTCCATTTGATATACACACTGTGACTTAACCAGTTAGTCACACCACTAAGTCCTCATAGATAAGGTTCAATTCAGAGCCTTATTAAGTGCTTGAGAGAATTTTGCTGTCCTCTGTCTGCTGATTTTTACTGTAAGCAACGTTAGCAACTCACCTCAGGCCCTCGTCTGTCAGCTTGATGGGCATCACAAAGGGGTACTGCGAAGAAAGCAATGAGGAGAAGAAGTCATTCCCATTCCTCACCCCTGAAGTAGTCACACTACCCATTAGTTCCATTCATCATTACACAATGTTAACAAGTATTTTTAATAATATTAACAGTTTTTTTTTTTGAGATAAAGATTATTTCATAATATGGCAAAAGGTATGCAAAATCATATAAAATAACCCAACTGAGGGCTCCATGGATGATAGCATGCAATTTCAATTTCAGTAACAACAAGACACAATACAGAGTATAACGAGACTTATCTTTTAACCAGCATGCAGATTTATTAGATATATCAGTCTTGTGTTGGTTGACAGTCTTGTGATATTAATGTTAATGGCTAAAATATTCTGAATTATCCTTTCAGGCCAACCACACTAGCTGTTTCTGTGAGGTAGGGCTGTCTCACCATTTTGATGGAAAGGGGTTTGACAGAGGTAACATTCTTAATGGACACTGTTCCCACCACCGTGTCAAAGTTGAGGGCCTGCACTGACAGATTATAGGCCTGCACTGGTGCAAAGTTGTGGTTGGTGATGTTCAACACATTCTGCAAGGAAAAGAATTGTGACTTGAGGACATCAATATAAATCAGAGAATGTTCCCTTGCTTCTAGCAGTAATGGCAATCAAAAGAATCATGACTTATCCTATCAATACATCCCGCCCCCCCTTGACTTCTTAGTTATTTTCATCCATCAAACCCTTTAGCTTCTCTCCACCAACCGTGATGTCAATTTGGACTTCGTCTTTGGTGAAATAAACAAAGGAGGACTTCACGGCTACTGAAGACAGAAGGACAGAGCGAGGAAAGAGGAAGAAAAGCACCAGGAAGCTAACCAGGAAGCACACACCAACAGACACAGCGACATACAGCTTCCTGAAAGAGGAAGAGACATCAAAAACGTCATCAGTTTACATAGTCCCATGAAAGTTTTCATTAACTCAATCAACCTTAAACCAAGTGTTCAGTAAATGCTTCCTTACGTGTGCCTGGGTCTCAGCCTCTGGTCATTACAGGGGATGACAGCTACTAGCTTGCTCTCCTGACCTGTGACACATATTAAACATGCAGTCATATTAAAGATGAAAAAATGGATACAGATTCGATCCGATAAGGAGTTAGATCATCTTGTATTTGTGTTAGAAAGGCTAAGTGAGCCCCAGGGACAGGGCGGAGTACTTTTCAATGGTACAATACCACAACAATATGTTTTTAAATACCAAAGAAAAAA
This sequence comes from Istiophorus platypterus, assembly GCA_016859345.1. Classification (NCBI taxonomy): domain Eukaryota; kingdom Metazoa; phylum Chordata; class Actinopteri; order Istiophoriformes; family Istiophoridae; genus Istiophorus; species Istiophorus platypterus. Next base: position 22,904,132 of record CM029112.1, on the reverse strand, counting down.
CAAGCCAAAGTTCTCAAAGGCATCAGTACTAAATTTAGTGTTCGCACTCGAGCTCGATTAATACTGGGGTTTTTTTCGGGTTGATACCATTGTTGTCCTTTTAAGAATTCAAAAATACTACTACTACTACTTCTAATAAGCCTACATTTAAGCATCCTATAATTATATTTATTAAAACAATGTGACCAAGATAAGTGCTAAACATATTTTATAGTATAACAATCGACATGTCAATAATCTCAGGTGGTCAAACTATGTAATGGATGCACTCTCATGTGCCAGCATCACTGTGACACATCAGTCGAGCTCTACTTAACTTAAAGCAGCAGTAAACAAAATGTACCCATTTAAAATAAGGTCAACAAAGAGCCAAAATTGTGATTGCATACACTGTCCACACTACCTACACATGTTAAATAGTAAGATCAACTGTGATAAACATCATGGCTACAGTTATGTACTGACATGGCCCGGCCGACATACACTGGACAGCCTCTCATAGTAGAGCTGTTAGCTCCGCCACCACACAGGTACACACACTCTGACGCACTTACACGCCACATCACATGCTACTTAGTTACAAGGCCATGCCTCCTGCTGTCGCTGCTCCATCAGTCCTCTACACTTTTTACAGATGCTAGGAGACAAGGTTATAGCAGAATCTGAGCAATTACCCTTTAGTTGTTGCATTAAGCAAGACTTAAAGAAAAGAGTTATAAAGATTTATAAAAGAAATTATCATCAGATTTCTCAATAATGGAGATAATCATTAGCTAATGCTCTGGGACAGAATGTAGGGACCCTCTTGTTCCAAAGACTAAAGCAGGGGACATGCATGTGTGTGTGTGTTTGTGTTTGTTGTGATTTTATTATACAATATTTGAACATTCTCTGAATGTGGGTAAAATTACAAATTCAAACTGTCATGGCCTGATCAAACTAAATATTTACAGTCTATAAGCAGACCAAACTGTCTGAGGTAGTTTAACTTGTTGTCCAGCAGAGGACCCTCTAAAAATTCACCATCAGCTTGATCAATTCCATGTCCTAATGACTAATCAATAAAAACAGAGGAGTACAATAGGAATCGGATATTCATAATAACGACTGTGGTCATAATTGTGGTATATAGATGAAGTGTGAGTTCAAATAAATAAATAAATAAACAGCCCTGGTGCTCGTGTGTGTCCAGTACCTCTCGGTATACGTCCGGTGCCCTGGCAGGTCGGGCAGTGAACGGTCTCCCCTGAGCTGTGTCTCCTGGTGGAGCCCCGCCTCATGACTTCATCCTTCTCAATTATAGGCTGCTGGTCGCTGTCTTGGCCACTCTTACTGTGCTCTAATCCCGTGACTCCAGTGTCACTAACACACTTGCTGGCAACTGCCCCCATACCTGAGAGAGAAGAGGAATAGTTCAGATAATAAAGCTGCAAGCAGCGATGCTGAGGCCAAGCAGTCCAAGAGGGCATAGTTGCCATGGAAACTCTGTGACTCGTCTTTATGTGACGAGTATTGCTGGAAGCACTCTCAGGAAGTTTCACGTGAACTGACCGATAGGGCGTTGCTGCAATAAGCGAAAGTGTGTTTTTGCTGGTATGCGTTGATGCGTTTGCCTTAAAACTTATGTCTAGTAATACTGTGGTAGGTCCCAAGGCTGAGACGTGGAAACTTGACATGTCAACCTAATTGTTGCCATGTTGGATTTTGAACATTTTCACAGGCCACAAAAAATGTCCAATTATCACCAAAGTTGGCCCTGAGGATCTCCAGACCAAGCCTCACAAGCTACCGATATGGTTTTGAGATTTTTGAAGACGTTCACCCATCACAGCCAATTGAAATTACTTCTGCTTGGGTTCCCTGGACAGGGTTTCCATGGTTTCGGTACGATGACCTGCTGTGTAATGCTATGAGGTGTTTATGAGGGATACAGCATAATTATAACTGCAGACTTACTGGAGTACTTATTCAATTCAGTAAGAATGAGGCCATAACTTAAGTTGCTACTTTAGTATCGTCACTTTATCAAATTAGTGCGATGAAGTCATGATAATGCCGGCTGATGTAATTTATTAGCACAAGATGTGATAAGTCAGGATGATATTATTTTAACACGGTGAGGTAATTTGAAAGGCAATTACAAATGGCATAAAATTACATGGAAGCAAGTCCTTGATGTAGTATATAGAGTTAAATACTATCAATAGATCAATAAAATTTAAAAAGATTTATTAACTGGTCAACCTGCATTTAAACTCATTGATGCAGTGTATAAGTAAACTTGATGTTAAAGATAACTGAATTATTAAATGAATCAGCAAACAAATCAATTTTACTCTATTTGACTTTAAAGGTTTTACTGAAAATTGGATTTTAAAAATAGTATTTTAAAAAGGGTTTTAAATTTTCTGAGCATGTGTCCTGATGTTATATAAAAAAATATAACATTAATTTTAAGTTAAGTTCATACCACAGAGATTTTTCCTTCAAATTTTTTTATGATAAGGGAAACATTTAGGATACAGTCAGGTGTATAAGTATTTGTGTGTAAGGGACACAAGTTTTGTAATTTTGCCTCTATACATAACCACAATGAATCTGAAACAAATAAATTAAGATGTGATTGAAGTGTAAACTTTCAGTTTTAATCCATCTTAACAAAATTGTTACATTAACTGTTTAGAAATTAAAGCCATCTTTATACATAGTCCCTCAAAAGTTACTGGGAAAACTACCTCAATTTTAAATATAAGGATTATATTTAATACTTGGAGGAAAACCATCTGCAGTAAATGACTTCCTGAAGTCTGGAACCCATGGACATTATCAAATGCTGAGTTTCCTTCCTTCAGATGCTTTGCCAGGCCTTTACTGGAGCTGCCTTCAACTGTTGCTTGTTTCTGGGTCTTTCTGCCCTCAGTTCTGTCTTCAGAGAGTGAAAAAGATGCTCAGTTGGGTTGAGGTCATGTGACTGACTTGGCCATTGAAGAATATTGCATTTCTTTGCCTTGAGAAGCTCTAGAGTTGCTATTCACTGAAATTTTTTGGTCATTATTCATCTCTACTGTGAAGCAATGTCCTCTTAGTTTTGCAGCATTTGGCTGAATCTGAGCAGATAGTATAATCATACACACTTTTGAATTCATACTGCTGCTTTTATCAGCAGTCACATCAGCAATATACACCAGTGACCCAGTTTCATTGGCAGCCATACAAGCTCATGTCATAACGCTGCCTCCACAACATTTGACAGACGATGTGGTTCTGGATAATGAGCCCTTTCTTTCCTTCTCCATAGTCTTCTCTTCCCATAACTCTAGTACAAGTTAATCTTGGTTTCCTCTGCTCAAAGAATCCTTTCCCAGAACTGTGCAGGCTTTTTTTTTAGATTTTTTCTGGCAAAGTCTAATCAGGTCTTTCTGTTCTTGAGTGTTACCAGTGGTTTACATCTTGTGGTAAACCCTCAGTATTTACATTCATGAAGGCGTCTCTAGATTCTAGACTTTGACTATGAGAGCTTGCCTCCTCAAGTGTGTTCTAGAGGTTGTGAAGGGGTTTTTCTTCACCAGGGAAAGAATTTTGCTATCCACCTTAGTCTTCTGTGGTCTTCAAGATCTTTTAGTCTTGCTGAGCTTGCCAGTTTATTCCCTCTTTTTAAGAATGTACTAAATTGTTGGTTTGGCAACTCCTAAAGTTTCTGCATCTCTCTGATAGGGTTTTGTTTTTCTTTTCTTTTTTTCTTAGTTGTGTTCTGTGGAGCATGGTGAGGCTTTGCTATCAAATTAGCACCATGACCTGATTAATTGATTTATTTATGACAGATTATAAGTACAGTTTTGATAGAAGTGCATAGCTGTTGCTTGAGACTCTCCCCTGGGGAGCTACTTCATACTGTAGCTGGCTCCCCATAGATAAACTAGACCTTCTCAATTTTTCCAGTTTTTATTGAAATTGAAGCTCTTCAGTTCTGGTGAATAACCTTAAACTAAAGTTAATGAAGCCTTGAAAGTTGATGCAAACTATTCCTACAGGTGCCTGATTTTTGTTGATGACTTACGAGCCCTCTGTCTGTACAAAGCCAGAGTTGGAACAGTTTTCTACACTGATGCATTTTTAGGACAATACTCTAATGCAGGAAGCAGAACTGCATATTATTATCAGAATGTTGAGGAAAAGTCAAGTAACAAATATAGACAAGACTGGTTGGTCAGAGGTTCATCCTGCAAGATAATTACCCAGAGCATTAGAAGGAAAGAACTAGATGGTGACTTCACATAATGAAAGACCGGCACAGTCTCCAGACCTCAAGCCCATGGAGCTGGTTGGGGATGAACCAGGTAGAAAGCAAAACAATGTACAGGTTCAACATCTGTGGCAAGTTTTCCAGAAGTGCTGGGATTAATTCTCTAATCAATATTTGATTTCCATTATAAAAAGAACGAAACAAGCGCAATGTTCCGCTGAGTGAGTCAAAAATTTAGATAAATCGTATTTTAAAGAAATAATAAAGAAGGATTCCACGTTTCTTAGTTTTAAAAATCTCCAGCTGTCTATTTGCTATTTGCTTCACTTTCAGAAACACTTAGACACTGACTTATGTAAGTTTAAATAACAGCTGGAAAAACTGAGGTGTTCTAAAACTTTCAGTAGTGTGGACAGACAGTTATACAGTCTTATAATAGCCCTGTAGTCTCCATGAATGTTTAGATCCTTTATAATTCAACAGTGGGAAGTGTTGTCTTAAATGTGACTGTCCCACCTTGTCGTCGACTGCTGCAGACACCGAACGGTGCAGATAACCAGCCTGAACTACGCACTTCATCTGTAAAGGCTCGGTCTCTGAAACGTGTCTGACCTCCGCTCCCCGTCAACAGACGCCCAGTCACCGGGCGTCCCCACGGCGAGCGGCCGGCTCACCTGGGCGCTGAGTCCGGGCTGAGACGGGACGTGGGCTCCGGTGCAGCGGGGACAGGCGCTCCGGTGCAGTGGGGACAGACGCTCCGGGGCCGTGGGGACAGACGCTCCGGGGCCGCGGGGACAGGCGCTCCGGTGCAGTGGGGACAGACACTCCGGGGCCGTGGGGACCGACGCTCCGGGCCGCGGGGACAGACGGGCCGCGGGGACCGACGCTCCGGGGCCGAGGGGACAGACGCTCCGGGGCCGAGGGGACAGACGCTCCGGGGCCGCGGGGACAGACGCTCCGGGGCCGCGGGGACAGACGCTCCGGGGCCGAGGAGACAGACGCTCCGGGGCCAAGGGGACAGACGCTCCGGTGACACAAGGCTCAGACGCTTTCACGCCCCACGGAACACTTCCTGTCCCCGCCTTCAAAGTAAAGTACACCAGACCCGGCCTCGTTACCGGGCCGGGCCGAGGACAACCTGTCCGTCATTCATATCAATATGTTGATGTGAATATTTATTTACTCAGCATTTAGCGATGTAACAAATGCACCCCCACCCGAAAATTCCTCCAGATTTTCCTTGCTTGATTGTTTGATTATAATTTATAATTACTGGCATTTTCCTCTGTTTTAATTCAGCGAATGAACAAGCAAAATTTACATTTTTCAGCGGACCTTTTATCGATTTCTCCTTTTTCGGATAAGCTGCTTGTTTGAGGTGAAAATCTTTGAGCCATTGTTTAAACGGCACAAGCTGTGGTAATAGGAAATTGCCAAACTTAAACCTCTTTTATTTTGAAAATAACAAAATCAATCACTTCCGGTATTATTCTTGCTTATTTTGAAACTTAGACGAACTTCAGCCTCAAACAAATGCTGAGATGACCACAGGGCTCCAGGGGGACAGCACACATGTATATGAGTCCTGTCCTATTCTCAACAATACTAAATGAGCAACTAATTGTGAGAATAATCAGTAATGAACTGCTTGTACCACCAATTTATGTGTGGCACAAAGAAGATGAACTTTAGAAACAAACTCTTAGTGCAAGGCCTCCTTACCCTGTTACAGCCTACCCCAGTTCTACCCCAGTAATTCTTGTTCCCGGGTGTTTTGGTTACTTCTTTTTATTGTGTTACTGTAAGAGAGGACTCGGGTGACACTGTCTGTTGTTTAGCTCCAGAACAAAAGTAAACTTTACAGTCACCCACATACTTTCTAGCTTAGGAGAAAGGACTTGTCACACTAACAGAAAGGTTTAGCAAATTTCTTCACTCATTCACAGAATCAAGTCCTCTGTTTAAAGTTGGTGCTTCACATCGGTGACACTAACTTCAGTGAAGGTTTCCTTTTGTTTCCATCATATGCTTGACAGTCATATGACTTCATGTTACCGAAAATGAAACAAAGACATCTCAAGTGTTTCGACTTTAATTGGAGACAGATTTATTTTTACATCTTAACCATGTTCATAAAGTACAACACAGAAAAAAAGCTAAAAAAAAAAAAATACAGCCTCTCTTCTTTCCTTAATTACTTCACTTGTAGCCATCCCTGATATGAAAATATGCCATCAAACTGTCCCTTGTGGAACACATACAATTTTTAATTAAAGCAAAATGACACACAGCATGTAACACTCTTAACCTTCAAGTACACATAGCAACCAGTTTCCATTTCACCACAGAAAAGTTTGAAAATGTGCAGCAGAGTTTCTTTGAGAATACATTATGTCTGTTAAAGGGACTGTGGTGATTCAGTTGAGTGAACGTGATGCTAAATGCATTGTGAAATGTAGTGTACATGATGTTAAGGGTCAGGTAAACTGTGGCGGATAACAGAATTTACTGCAGAGCTTTGTAGCAAGAGATGAACTCAAAGAGAGACCACCCCCCCATATAAAGAAAGAAAAATCAAAAAAACATGCTTCACTGACAAAGTCTTCATTTTCTTTTGAATTACTTATCATCAAAACATGTTTAAAGTCATTTTTGTTGTCTATTTGAAACAGTTCTCATCATTTTGCTGGCAACACTACATTCACAGTCCCATAACATCATATAGGTACGATCGGCTGAATTCAGAGCAGTGATCCCTTTGTGTAACACCAGTTTCAACCTTGTGTCTAGTTTCACTGGGAACTGTTACTGTAAAATGAGCACTGATGAGTGGAAAATATCCCATTAAAATCTCCCCACACATCCTCATCATTTTCTCGTGAGTCAAGTTAGTCAGGAGTAAAAATATCCAGTTTTTGGCCGAGATGCAAAAATAAAAATCACTGAGTCAAAGCTAACATGTGATGTCTCAACTTTAAAGGAACAGCTCACCATTATGGTAAATACAAATTGCACTCAGAGTATGATAAGTAATCCTTGCTTTTGCCTACGCGTTACAGCTACTTTGTACGTCCTGCGTTCCCTTGGAGCGGTGGTTGAGCATGTCCTAAGACACTGATGCTATGTGTCTGTGAGATTAAACCAGATGTGACCAGCACAACTGGTGGGGGCAGTGTCAGAAAGTATTGTCAGCAGCAGATTTGTTTTTACTTTACTCTGACTTCTGCTTCCTTATGAGCTTTAGAAGGGATGGTACATGTGTTCTTGTTTTTTTTTTTTTTCATTTTAGGCAGAGCTAGACTAGCTGTTTCCCCATCTCCAATCATTATGCTAAGCTAAGCTAAAGGCTACGGTAGGGTCATATTTAGCATATGGATATAAGAATGGAAATGGAAAATGAATAAGCATATTTCTCAAAATGTTGAACTGTTCCTTAATTTCATTGCAGAGTTAGTGTCTATGGTTTTCTAGAGACAGCAACTAAAATACAGACTTAGCATCTCCGTGCTAAAGCTTTTTTCTTTGCCACTGATGCTAGTTTCAGGTATGCACATAATTTATCATAATCCTCTACAAGTGCTGTTTTATTAAACAATTTGCTCAACCACAATCCTTCAAGCGCTCGCACGTCTAAACAAAGAGACAACCTTCAGTCAATCTGGCAACATTTCTTACAAAAGATAACACTGACACACACATACAGCAGAGCAAATTCAACCACCGCACAATAAGCCTGAAAATACAACATCCACAGCTCTAATTTTTTTTTTCTAAATTTCCAAACAGCCTTCAAGCATTCGAAGAAAATACACCTCAAATGATCTAAATTCTTAAGTTCCACTAATGAAGCTAACTGATAGTCGTTACTTCCAACTAGGAGGCTCTGTATATATTCATACATTTGTGAAGGAGGAAAAAAAACTACACATTTCACATTGTTACACAAGGATTCCAGTTTGTTTGGAAAGATCATACTGTACATACTCGTAATGTACTTCGCCAAAGGCAGTGCACATCCTTTTAGAGTATCAGCTTCCACACCTTCATCACTTTGAAGAAACACAAAACAGATGACAGGAGTAGAAAATGATATGAACACATATGAGCTCTGCTGAAGGGATTCAACTCAAGCTGGGTTTTGTCTCTCAGGCTGATCTGTAAAGACCTGAATATGTGACGTTAAAAGAAAGAGAAAGCCAGTGAATGAAATATCAGTTAAGTCTTCACTTTTTTACTTCATTCACCTGTAGGCTTCAAACAAAGAATTTCGTGGATCATCTAATGAATGGTCCATGTGTGCTGCAAGTTTTTAAATGAAAATACTATCTCCAAATCCAGAATGATAAAGTGGAATGTGTTTCCGCTTTCAGTGGTCATCTACTCATCTACAGCAGGTTATGCATACAGTACAGTAATAGGCGTGTGAGATCCCTATATATCCTCCAGTGACACTGACAAACTTAATAAGAAAAAAAAAAATGAATAAGAATGCAGCCTAAGTCTAATTTACTTGGACACAAATGAGCACAGCTGATCACCTTGTACACCATGAATGTGAAGACAAGTGGCTCCAACACAATCAGTATTATTAATTTCAATGTACCTTCTGTGATTAGAGATGGGCAAAGTGGATGATATCTTCTATCATGGCATAGGTTATTCTAAGAATAAGTACATTTTAATGTCTTTGAAATTAACTGATTAAGTGTTTATATATAAAAACCACCAGAAGGGAATGTCTGTTTTTGGCTAATATAGTGATGACAAATCAAGACAGTTTATCACAGTTATCACAAGTCACATAAAAATCTAATACTGTCACAAAACAAAGTAGTGCTGCTCATTGATTTGTGACACTGCCCATAATAGACTGCCTAATAAAACAAGCCATATTAAAAGTAAGAGATACCTGGGTATAAATGGTACAGTAAAGTCTCTCACTGGTCACAAATTCATATCATCTTCTGGTATATGTCATCATTTTGACAAAGCCTAACTTGAAATATTAAAAAGTAAATATTCTCGGGCCAGATTGGTTCTGCACAGGCCCAAAGAGAAGCTTGAAACCCGTATGGTACCCGCATCTCTCTCCATACCTGACTCAACTACCATTGCCAAAATTTTGCAACCCAGACAATAACCAAGGAGCATAGCTATACTTTTGCTTATCTGGGCCATTACTTTTTAGTTTGCTTGCATGGCTATTGCGAGGCATTGGCCAAAATCGGTCTCTAGGGCACTGTATATCTACTTAAAACATGTGACGTTCAAGAATGCATGAAAATGGCACAGTGAGAGAAAAAGTTTTTACCAAATTACGAAAAATCAAAAACCTGAACCAGAACCAAGCCTAAAATGTTGAGGCCCAATCACACCAGAATTTAAAACAACAACATTTTGCAGTGAAATCTGTTTATTTTAAATGGAATTGCTGTAATCAGTGGGTTCACTTGTAGGTAAATCCAGGTTTTTTTTTTTTTCATCAAGTTTAACTACTGTAAACTTCAAAATGCAAATTTGCACAATTGACTAAGACTGATGTGACATGGTCCATATGGTTTGTGAATAAAATGCATAAAGTTACTGTGCCATTAGCTCAGGGAGCTGTTGTGACAGCATTAGCCAGTTAAAGTAATTTATTGACTAGTCCTATGAGTAGAGTGCAAGGACATGCAGGGAACTGTGCCACCCTGCTGTGACTGGGCCTTCATGTAACTCTGCAGAGACACCACAGGTTAGGGCAGCAAACCTCTGGGGCAGATGAGAGCCAAAACGCTGTTGCTTCAGTGGAACCTTCAGGCATCCCGAAATGCCTCATTAAGGGCAAGTATCTCAGCACTTTACAAAGTATACATAAATTTAATGTGGATTTCAAGTCTATGACTGACTAGCGTGTTTACAAATTCTCTGACGTAACTGGCTCGGTGCAAAAGTGCCCTGTGACGTGGATCACCTTATTATTGTTTTCAGTGCAGACGTGAATAGTTGATATTATCTTACTGCTTTGTACTTCATCATTGTCCCAAGCAAAAGGGAAAAACAGGAAAGTGCTATGTGTAGCATTTCAACACTAATCAATAATTACTGTATATTTATTTTGCTTTTGATTTATTCACCTGCATCTTACATTAACTGTGAAATCTGTAGGATTCCTTTAATTCCTTTAGCCTTACTGCTGCAGGCTGCTGTAGTGCTCATGGTCTTAATTCTAAGAAATGATACACATAGCTCCTTGGAGACTTTAGGAACATGTCTCTTTCTTCACCTCTTTTAGATTGCTTAGCATATAAAAACGCCCTGCACCTATCAAGGCCTACACTGAAAGTGGTACCGCCGACAGTGGGTGTTTGATGGTCTAATATAGTATCCCAGAGAGTTTGCTGGTATGTCCCCTTACATGGTCATAGAGACTGCTCTCCATACAACTGGACCAGTCAGAGGGGAGATGGACAGAAGGATGAAGGTAAAAAGGTAGATGAGCAGAAATGGATTTCTCCCGTCCCGTCTATCCTCCTCACTCTTTCTTCATCCATCATTTCTTGTAAATCACCTTTTTCTCAATCTCCTTTTTCTTCCTCCTCCACTTCTTCATCTCTTTTATCAGTAGCGTGTGGAGTACCAATCATTATCAGTCATCTGAACAAGCTCATTGACCACATCCAGCAGGTTGAAGTTGTGTTTCTTTAGCAGCCGCTGGTTCAGCGGCCGGTCTCCAAAGCCCATCTCCTCCAGCACGGCCATCATGGTGTCCTGGGTGGACACGTCCACTAGAGGCTGCATGGGAACAAGATTTGATCAGTCCATGAAACTTGCTGTTGATTATATGAAAAATTCTTTTCATACGAACAGTATAATCAGTAGTCAAGTTAATGATTGACTGTTTGATAAATCCCGACCTCAGACAGCAATTATCCAAACTGCAAGGAGGGCATTGCAGGCCTGTCAAGCTTTGGATTTTTCTGAAAGTTGAATAATGTGCATGGAGCTGTACTAAGATGATACTCACTGCATAAAGATATTGGAAAGTTCTTTCTTTTTTTTTTACACTTCCCTTAACCCAAAGTAAAAAGGAAAGGAATGGATTCAACTTCAACTTATTGCTCTAATGTAAGCCACAAATGTTAGAATGTTCAGCCAACTATCAAACCTACAGTAGTAACCAAGTATTACTTCCTAGGGCAGACACAAATCATGCTGCATTAATTACAAGGATTATAGGTAATGTTGAAAAAATTAGGCTAATGTTTGCAGCTCGTTCATACTCTACTGGATTTTGGGAGATTTACATTACAACAGTTCCAACTAATTTCATTTTCCAAAGGAGCCAAAAGTTTGCCAAACACAGGTGCCCCTAAAATGTATGTGAGCATCACCCTGGGGATTTCCTTTCTAGATGTCATAAAAAGACATTATCCATAATCTATAGAAAGAGAAAATTACTGTACCGGAAGAGTATCTGACCAGCCTTGGTATTGTTAGATATGTAATATCTATAATGGCACCATCCCTACTTTTAGTATTTTAAGAGGGCCATGAATGTCTTAACTATGCATATATATATGTATATATATATATATATATATATATATATATATATATTATGAAGTATGAAATAAGATTGTAAAATAAACTACTTGCTGACCTGTGTGGGGCCTTGTCCAGTGAACAGGGCTTTGTAAGCAGAAGCAGCCACTGACAGAGCTCCCTTCACCAGGCCACTGGTGATACCTGAGTGCCTAGGGGGAGACGATAGGGAGGTTACATCCAAAAAGCGACATCTGCTGTATGAAAGTCTAGGTATTTAAATAGAAAACCTGAATGACCCAGACCATTTTTGCTCCAAATCACTCAATTTCCACCTAGTTTTCCACTCAGTTATTCACTTGCAATAGCTAATAAGACTTTAGGAGATAGTAGGAGCCTGTAATACATCTTCCGATTTGCAACCTCCCAGAAATGTTGAACTGGGTTGTCTGTCCCATTTCTAAGCTCTAGTTGAGGTCATGTGGTCATTACAATGGATTAAAACTTGTTATATATTAACTTTACAAGTTGTCGGAGCTGGCACGGCACCCACACTGTCACTAACTGCACTCCCTTAAGAAACATTATCCATTTTTTGGAAAAACAAAAAGCAATTTTCGGAGTGAGGCAGACAAAGGATCTACAGTATGCAACTGATATGTCAAACTGACTCTGCACCAAAAACACGTTAAAATGATCACTATGTCTAAGTGAACCAAATCAACATCTGGCAACTGAGACAGTCAACTAGGAAATGAAGGAGCAACACTGTTTCTGCAAAGCAGGGCAGGTCTTTGTTCACTGTTCCTTCAAAAGCAAAAGCAGTATGCGTATACATTCAGTTCATCTTCAGTAACTCACATAGCATTGAAGTGTTAAGTAGTGATTGATGTGTTGTAATCTGCCAATGTTAACTCTAAAGGTTTTTGCATCCGTCTGATTGGACTTTGATTGCTAGCACGGTTACACGTGCCCCAGACACAGCGTTTAAACCAGCCTGAAAATGACGAAAATCTGAAACAACTGCATCAGAGTCTATGGAGCACTGCCGTAAAGTTACTGAACCCTGGTCCGAGACGGCCGATGCTACACTATGATTAGCTAGTCTGCGTAAGAGGGGTGGGACTTAGTAAAGGATCATCTGATGATGTACAATCCTGTGAAAAATTCCAGGGGGAGTCCGTGGTCCATTACAAAAGAGAAAGAGGCTCAGGGAGTTATTTTGACCGACTAACGCTAGCATGGTCTGACTGGCTGGCCGGTTGGTGGTTAGCTCGCTTAGCTCGCTACCTAAAATAGTGCAGAAAAGCAGAGGTGGACTTTTACTGTATTACTTTCTCATGACCAAGTTATTGTGCACCAGTATGTGTGTGTGTGTGTGTGTCCGTTGTGTTTGTGTGTCAGTGTGTGAGACCTTGGGTCCTCAGGGTTGTCCTCTGTGTCCTCAGTGGCTTTAGTATCATCTGTTTTATTTTGTTCAGGACCAGCAACTGTGAGACAAAAAACCACATCAAATTACCCTGGACTCATCTATCCAGTTTATCTATACGTCTCAACATTTTTCAAAACAATTTGTCAGTATCAGCATGAACATGAAGAAATCAATCCTGTTGCTAGCATCTCTGCAGACTCTCAGTTTTGTTATTTCATAACCAACAGCGATAGAATGATGTGCTTACCATCCTCAGTTTGGTACAATTCCTCGGCTCCTTCCCCAGCAGCAGCAGCAGCATCAACATCTGTTTCTCCACTATTCTCTGGACTGTACAGTGTCAAGAGCAAGACATATTTCAATAATTTATAACCGATGCAACAAACACTAGGGAACCTCCAAACCTACAAATTTTCAAATTCAAGTTGCATTGGAGTATCTGCATACCATATAATCCCAGGGTCCCCATATCGACTACAGCTGGGGAAACTCTGTTGCAAGTCATCTTTCTCACCGGCTATGTGCTTGTTTGCATCTTTACCAGCATTATCAAAGTATGTAATGTGAAAGATGTTGCTTGTTTTCTGTTTTGCAGGCCATTACTTTTACTTTTCAAGGTTCAGTTTCACTGCTCTTATCAACCTTGTTTCCAGCGGTATGCCGCTGCTCTTTGTGAAAAAGTTAAGCTAAACCCAGTTTTCACTACCAGCTCAACACCAAACACCTGAGATGTTGATGAACACGGAGGAACATGAAGTGGCCAGAGAGGTAGAAATTTTGTTGGTAGGGACCAAATAGGGACCAGAGCTAAAAGGAGAGTGAATAATGGACTCGCGTTCATCAGGTGGACACAAACATGATTCCAAATGAATGATAATTCTGTATCTGCTGGATGTGTAAACATGTGAGTTTCTGTAAACCATCACTATTAAGGTCATAACATGTCAGCTGTGTGTGTTTACAACTTGTTGTGCTACCTCAAAGTGGCCAAAAATAATTAATGCTTCTTAAAAAGTTCATCCTCAACTAATGGCTTAATAACCAGCAATGAAGTAATAAATAATAATGGTTGATAGTTCACACGTTCAATTCAGCATGACTCATACTGTATTTCCACAGCAATAATTACACTACTATTTCAATTCAAGTAAAATCATTTTTTTAATATAGTGCTAAATCACAACACAATGTATCTCAAGGCACTTTTCCAATGGTAGGCTAAATTTATCAATGTCCTCATGATTATTGGAATTGCCTACTATAATTACTTAATCTGTACTAATGACTAAACTGATAAAAACTCTAAGAATTCAGATAAGAATTCAGAGGACATTCATAAGCACGGTACACTATAACAAATACAATAGGCTGTAATGTTTTCCAAGTTGGATATGTAAGGCTATGAACCAGGCTTTCAAATTTGGTATAATTGAGTTAAAGTTTAGGTTTAGTTTTGATTATTAGGCTTGTGATTTAAATGGCTGCGACTCCACCTTCTCCTGGGAATGTGAGTATTGATATTAGTGGGGGGGGTGGTGGATTCCTTTAGGCTAACATATTCATCAAGACACAACCATGTTTAATAAGGCTAAATATATCAAAATGATGAACTGATAATTGGTCATTTACTAATACAGCCTTAGATGGCAGTGATCTAATGTTTAAGAGTCATCATTTAATTCGTATTTTGTTGTACTTCTGCAGTGGTGGTCTTAATTTTAAGTCCTCTTCTGTTTTATTTTTGAGTTAATTCATTTAGATGGTCCTAAATTATACACTGTTTTACATTATATCCCACCAAGAATGTAAGATATTACTCCCTGAGTCAGTAAAGGGCTTTTAATGTGCAACATCTGTAAAGGCTTGTGTTTCATTGAAGGCAGCTTGATAATGGTAAAAAAAAATGGAATTAATTAATTAATTAGTGAATGAAAACAGTACTTCTATTAAAAAGGAAAGTGAGAACAGTGTGTGGTAAGTATCACATGACTGTTGCTGTACTGTTGGAATTAATGCTTTGGAAATGGACATCAGACTGAATTTATCAAGTCAACAGGAAAACATGGAGGAAGTGATGTGTTTAAATCAAAAGTCAATTAAAATGAAAGCAGACCAGAGACGTAGGAGGCTAGAAATGTACTAATATAACAGTGGAGACATAAAGCCCTCACAGAAATATTAGACTGTTTGAACCTCACCCTTCATACTGACCTTGGTGTAACGATGGCTTTAGGTGGTGCCACCACTTCAGGTGTAAGTGGCTCATCATCCAGCGTCTGAGAGGTGCAGAGCATGTCATTGGCACTGCTGGTGCCTGACAACTCTGCCCCTGGAGCTGCAGCAGCTTCATTCGCCTCACCCAGCTCCCCCTCGGCAACCCGGGCTGGGTGACCAGAAGATGGAGTATCTGGGTCTGTGGGGGTCATGGCTGCGATGTCACCAGGCTGGGACAGAGCAGAGCTGCAACAGGACAAGGAATGGAGAATTAAAGGGAAGGCTATAACGCACACCATTCAGCAGCCATGTTGGAGTTGCTTACCAATTCATGTTTAAATGAATTCAAGCCCAATTCTCACATATTCATTGTAAATGTAACTATTTTTCACTGGCACCACAGGTTCCCATGAAAACACACAGTGACCAGTGCTGTTACTCCCATCACGATAAGGTAGATACCTGTACATAGACTCCCCCAGTGGCCGACTGGTGTCAAAGCAGTCAGGGAGGATAATGATGTAATCCTCTGAGGAGGTGGAGGAGGAGCGACTTCTCGTCCCCTCTCCCTTTTCCTCTCCTTCTTTCTCCTTCTCCTCTTCTAGCTCCTTCTCTCTCTCTTTCATCCTGGACTCCACACAGATGCTCTCCATGTGGGACTCTTCGACCTCATCTGTCATGGAATCAAGAAAATGAAAAGCGTGCACCCACAATTTTTACGGCAGGGGTCGAGATTATTGCTATAAAATGTTTAAAAGTCTAACGGGCCTATTTAATCAGTATATGATCTTCTGTTTCAATTAGAACACATTGGAATGGAAGGACTGTGAGCTACTAAGATTTAATCTATAACATTTTGGGAAGGACGTTTGTTCGCTTTTTTACCCAAAATGAGATGAGGAGATCAACATCAGCCTCATGTCTGTTTAGCCTGGTTTAGCATGAAGATTGGAAGCAGGCTAAAATAGCTAGCCTGGCTCTGTCTAAAAAATATTAACATGAAATGAATCAAAGTCTAACTGGAAGAATTCAATAATGGAAATTGACATGATGCAGCTAGACTGTTCCACAAGAGGGGAGTCACCCCCTTGTTGGTCCTGGTGAAATAACATAACGAACAGTCCACTAATGATTTTATGTGGTGTTAAAGAGTAACGCTTCAAGACAGACACAGACATGTAGAGAGAACATTAGCAAGAGCACCCTAAAGTTTCATTTTGTCCATTTGTTAATTAACTTATTCCATTAACATTAATTAGCTACATCTGATATAACTGGCTGCCCGATAAGTTTAAATAATCAAAAACTAAAAATAAGAAATGTTAACTTACATCAGATACACGGCTGGTGTATCTGGACAAACACTGTTTGAAAAAGCTGTTTCACTGCAAAATTTTAATCGTAATATGAGGAAAAATGCTCAAGTCCAAGTGAAGTCACCCATTATTGTTGTAAAGTTAAAATCCTTACCTGAAATCCATTTCTGATTCTATACATGGTCTGCAATTTTTCAGCATTCATTAAGTATATAGGCATTCGGTAATTAACAACGAATAAAAAGGATTTTATTGTTTCGTACCAGAGTACGATTGCTGTGTAGAACTCAAACAGGACTGTCTCTCATATATAAAATGTCTAATCAGAAACTGCTGGTGTGATCTTAGGTCGAATCTAATCTGATCTCAACAATTAACCACTCTGTGTTCTGCTGTCACCTGTGGCTGTCTGCCCCTGCAGTGTGGAGGCCCTGGCCGAAGCGTGGAGAAGGGTTGGCACTGAGTTTGGGTCAGGCCCCAGGGTCAGTGCCACAGACATGGGAACAGGCAGGGAGGCTTTCAGTGGCGAAGGGAGGGAGGTCTTCAGCGTAGCTGGTGGTTTCAGGGTCTTGTTCAAGTTGCTGGGCTTACTGTCTGGGGTCTCCTCTATTTTCAGTGTTTTACTCTTCACAACACAGGAGGAGGAGGAGCCACCCTGAGCAGCCGGACGTGTCACTAAGAGCAATCGGGAGAATGACTGTTAGTCACTGTACTGTAATACTTTTCTCTTTCAATCACATGAAAACAGACTCAGAGTGAGCAAAAGCAAAAAGAAAAAAATCTGAAATATAAGTGTCCAAGTAGATCTTGCACTGTTGTGAGTACAGGGTACTGAATCTGTATCAACGCAGGTTTTAAGCATTCTATTGAGAGACAGAAGCAACTTTTAAAAACACATTTCAAGACCAATCACATTTTTTACAAGCACCACTACTTCATACTGAGCAGTGATGGCCATTTCAGTCCAGAGTTTATCAGGTATTCATAAAATGTATTATGGGAAGAAACGTACAAAAAGACCTGATGGAAGAAAATATCAGTAGGGACACTCAAGGTGGATAAACAACACCTGACTGGGTGAAAAGTAATAAAAAAAAATCATTTCATCTAACATACAGAGCTGTTGTCTGGGTCTGAAAGAAATGCACACTGCATCTCAACAAAATTTCTTGTATTAACATAAATGGAAGTCCCCCATCCTCGGTAAAACAGATTGTCTCTCTGTTAGTTTACAAACAGATGGCCTTTCTTTTTTTCTATCTTAATCCTAATATCTCTAGTTAGCTAGTGGGAACCCGACTCTGCCTCTAACATAAATGTCATCTAATTATAAAGAGTATTTCTCCTCACTGTATATTTAATTACATTCTTAAAACTGCATAGATTGATTATTGTTGTGGCCAGTTGAGAGCAGCAGAACTATTTGAAAACATAACATTGACTTATGGAGTTGGTGTGACAAGCATATTGATAAACATTTACCTATTTACATGTCCAGTAGATACAGCGCAACATTAGCATTCATTTGTCCAATATCCACTCTATTTATAGCTCTGTTTTGTTCTCCACCGATTCCTGGGAAATATCTGGCTTTTCAGATGCTACACGCTAGCTAGCTAACTAACAACACCTTTCACAAAGTCATTCCGTACAATTATTTGACCCATTACCAATATAAAAATATTGATTAGGCCATCTTTAAAATCCATTACCACAAAATCTAAATGTTTCAAAATTAACCTTCTCAATAACATTGCAATTTGTAAGAAGAAGAAGAAAAAAAACAAGCACAGAGAAGAAAATAAATATCCTTGTGCCTCACCCTATCTGGATACTGTGACTAGTTTCCAGGTAATAAAAAACATGTCAGAGAGATGTGATTGGTGGTACTTTTATAATTTTATAGAAGGCCTTGTCAATACAACTTAACCACATTTCATCGCTAAGAGGGTCCTTAGTCATTGAAGTAGTTATGTTTCTGTCAGCTAGAGTTCCTACTGAAGCAAACGAGCAGCCATTATTTTTAGCATAGGAATTTGGGGATATTATTTCTCGCTTGTGGGTAACAGTCTTTTCATGAATAAACGTCAACAAAAACTTAAATGGGAGAGATTTGGCTGGCTGGCTAAGCATTGGAGTGCAATGCTGAAATTTAGTTCCAGGACTCTTCGGCAAAGTGGCCAGAGTCATAGTAAACAAAAGCCGAAGCTGTGACACTGAATAACCGTTAAGTCACGGCTGTTTGAGTCCCTGTGGTGGAGAAGCCTGATAAGAAGGCTGCCTACTCCCCAGTGAGTTAATATCTTCAACATTCTTCCCATAACAAATTTCATGAGATGCAGGGTGAGTGAAATCTATCCAGCACAAACCCATGTAGTATGTCTGTATTGCTTCACCTGGATCTAGAAAATGCATTTTCGATAATGATGAGCTCGATAATGATCAAATTTTAGAATTATTAAATAAAATATTATTTTCATTACACTACATACATATTTTTTCCTACCTTTATTTTAAAATGAAATTCTACTACATCCTAATGTGTGCTGGGAAACAAGTCCTAGAATCAGTTTTGAGAATAATCTAAAAGCCAACAGAGTAGTCATCTATTTACAAGGACAGCTTCAGACCAGCGACCTGTCTTTGGACTTGTAACTGCTACCTTTACCTGTCCCTGAGTGGGACCCTCTCAGAGGGGCATGGTCAGGGGCCTCCTCCAGGGTCATTGATCGAATCACAGTCTCACAAACAAACTGAGTCCCGCTGATGTCATCCTCCCCTTCCTCCTGAGCTGGGATTCCTCCACCCTCAGCTCCAGATCCTGCCCCATGGGGGACATCTGAGGACCAGTAATGAGAGGACAAGTGTTCTGAAGTACAGACCAGAGACCTCATTTCTCAGCCCTTTGGAACCTTAATTTGCTCACAGAGTCTGCTTTATCAGTCTCTTCTTGAAAATCTGTATACATTTAGATCCCCTGCTGATATTGAGGATCAATAAACCGCTGATCCACAGGGGTAATCACAGGTAAAACAATTCCTAAATTACAGGGACACAAACCAACTGTGCTGCAAATTCTGTGAGCATAATTGACCTTTCACTAAAACCTGCCCCTTTGTTGGTAGCCGCTGCTAATCAGAGCAAGTATGGCACCCATACTATCACCTTAACTGCAAACCCTTAAGAAGGATTATCAAGTTCTCCTTAAAAACAAAAAAGCTAATTCAGAGAGAAGCAGAAAGCCTACATATCACAATGTAAAACTGACTCGGTATATCACCTTGCATTCCAGGCAAAATACTATGAAATTAAGAATCAGCAATGTTCCTGTAAAGCAAGTTCAGCCTTTATTCACTGTCGAAATCTTTAAAAAGCAAAAGCAGCATGTAAAGCATATCTTCAGTTGCTAGGATAGCATAGAAACCCTTGATGTGCTGTACTCTGCTAGTGTTCTCTCTGCAGGATTTTGCACCAATCTGATCAGACTTACTTTGATCAGTTTCATTGTTACGTGTGCATTGGACAGAAAGTTTTAACCACAACTATTTCAAAATCAACAAAACCAGCCTGAAAATGATGAATATCTGATATAATCACCTGAGAGTTTATGGAGTACAGCCATATACAGTTAGCTCCAGAAATATTTAGACAATGACAGAGTTTGTGTCATTTTGCCTGTGTACACCTCCACAACAGATTTGAAACAAAGCCTTCAAGATCGCTTTGTTAAAGCTGGTATCAGCTTTAATTCCTGGAGTTTAACAAAAATATTTCATAAACTGTTTAGGAAGTACAGCAATTTTTTTTACATGGTCCCTCATTTTCAGAGCCTCGGTCTGGAAGACCTGGAAGTGCCCACTGTCTATTCTACACTTTGGTTCTTTATTTGACTATCACATATGAAAAATTTTATCTCTGTACATACTGTATCTTTTTATATCAAGTGTCAAATAAAACAGTCTGGTATAACAGATTAATTTATTACTGGGGCAATCCTGGGTTCCCAGCTACAAAGCGTTCTTAGTGAAAAGGTCTGACTTTACCCAGTCCCATCTGTGGGGTACTAACAGGCGTAACATCATTTCTACCAAACCTTACATGTGCGAGGTGGGGAGATCTTGCCTAACTGTGCACACGCATCAATCTTGGTGTAACGATATTCGCTGGTGATACCTAACTGTATTACAACAAATGGAGTAAATTGTGGAAATATTGTAGAACATTGTAAAACAAATCCAGCAGCACAATTGCAGGAAAACACATAAAAAGGCACTTATGACCATAAGGCTTTTGCCTCAGTGCATGCTGGGAAGCTCCATCAAAAACTTTTACAAAGTATGGATAGGAAATTCCATTACCCATGATGCTATTGATGACTTCTGTCTCTTCCTGGATCAGACCCAGAGTGGGACTGGTCTTGTCCTGCAGGTGGCAATCTTGAGGAGGAGGGGACATGCAGGGAGTCATGTCTAAATGAAGAAAAGGAGGACACAGACAGGAAATTTACTCACTCACACAGGTTACATCATTGTGATTATGATAGGAGGAGCTAGAAGGAAAAAAGTACACGAGTAAAGAACTTTATTAGCCCACAGTCTATTTTTCACTCTGCTAGATCTCTGCAAGATCAGCTTTTAAATACAATGTGGAAATGAGTATGTTTCATTTGGATACAGAGATACCCAAGTATGCTTGGTAGAGCACTCAGAAAGAAATGGGATACTGCTGCATGTACAAGTCCAGGTCTCTGAATGCTGTGGACTACCTGGGCATGTGTGGTAATGTAACAGAAGCACAAAAAAAAAAATCGCAGCAGCGAAAGCACAATGTAACTTTTAGAGTGATGGAGTCATGGAATTTTGTCTTTCAGTACTGGGAGAGTTATATATACTCGGTGAATTACACGGGAGAAAGCACTGAATTTGCCAACCTATTCAAGGCTAAATAGACAGGTTATAGTGCACTGGTTTGCCAACTGGTATAGACGAACAAGCCAGAAAAATTCATTTAGGCGTAACAGTTAGATGACTTGCTAAATAACCATCTCTAAATTGCTTGTTTGTCCACATAAACATTACAGTCTCACATACAAAAAGCACACAGTAATCAGTAACTTGGATACTGGTACTTATCCTGATACAAGGATATGCATTACAAGATTTCTCTGTGACCCATGCAAACATCATATGCTGAATACTTACAAAAATGGCTGAGCCTCATAAATGGGATTCTTTTGTCCATATACAACACATTCATTGTTCTGGACCCAACCACCAACAACTGGCAAATGATAACACTCTTCTTACCAGCAGGGGTGTTGTTTGGGACACTCTCCAACTCTTGTACAATGTTGATGTCCAGCAGCTCGAAAGAAAGAAGATCCTGACAGATAAACAAGAACAGACAGTTAACTAGAAATTCTTTTTAGCTGCATTATAGGAAATGTAGGAGGCAGTGCTTTAGTTTGATACATACTCTCTTTCTACCATTCTTATTTAACTCTGTCTCTTGTGAGTTTCACAACACTATGTAGTAAGTGTGCAATAAATCACTTGAATATTCCCTTAATTACTGTATCAAAAAACAATGAAAAACATTTCCTGGTTTAAGCTTGTTAAATCTGATGGTTTTTTGCTTTTCTCTATTTCATACAAGAAAATAATAATAAGAAATTGTTGGCAAGTGGAGTTAAAAAAAGAAGACACTATTGACGAAGCCGTTTAATTTTTGTCTGGGAACAATGTCAGAGCCACACACCAGTGAAATGTTTTGGTGAAAAGATGTAAAGGGGATTTTACATTAGATTTTACATTATTGGAATAAGAGCACTGGTATTTGATCAGTAGTTGGTATCGGCCAATAAGAGTTTAGGTAATGGAATCAGTGTGGACGAGAAAAAGTGGGATTAGAAATAAACATTAGTTGCAGCTCCCGTGTAAGTGTACAGCTGATTTTTTTACCTGTGCAGTGAGCAGGTCTACAGAAGGAATGTAGTACTCTTCTTGGTCCACTGACATTAAAGGTTGCTCCCTGGAAGCTGCACAGGCTTTTCCATCCTTTGCCACTGGGTTCTTACCCTGTAGATAAGGATGAGTCCTTTAATTTAGATTATTTATCTACGGTAAAAGGACTAAACTTATATAGCACTTTTCTAGTCTTATAGACCAATCAAGTGCTTTACACTACAGCCACATTCGCCCATTTACAACCACATTCTTTTCGTGGGTGTTGGTCTTCATTTTTTGTACATACAGCAAACGCACACACATTTGCACCAGTGATACACTGGGGGAAAATTTGGGGTTCAGCATCTTGCCCAAGGAAAGCCAGAAAATAAACCGACCTTCTGGTTTGACGATCTGTGTATATTTTAGTTAACATTTTAGTTTATTAGTTATCCAAAGACAACAGTTTATTTAATTTTTGACATCGTCTTATGCCAAAGGATTCCTATTTCCATTAATCAGCCAATTTGTTTTACCTGTGGTGTGACACAGGGCGACACCAGTATCCCATCAGCCATCATGGGTGCTGGGGCCAGAGGATCGACCACAATGCTGCACCACACCCTTGGTCCAAACTGCTCTCCGGCATGGGCCAGACGCCAGTGGGAGGTGTAGGAGCCCTCCACAGCAGGAGCACACAGTGCTACGCTCACTATACCAACCTGGATACACAGAAAAAAATATGTGGAACATCAACATCACAAGAAAGCAGTTTTATTCTGTGACAGAATAAAACCACAAAGAAAAAGCAAAAAATATGATTTATGACAAATTCTGCGCGCTTTTTTAACAACAAGTGAAAAAGAAAACTTAAATTGCATACTAACCTGTCCTGGCTGAAGGAAGGGAACAGAAACTTCTCTCCAACGGTCCCCAGATCTCACCGCCAGGTTTCCCCACATGAACTTCAGCTGAAGGAAGCAAACAGAGCATAATAACAACTTTTTGAAATATAGAAAATAAAGAGAGCTAAAATTCTACAGTCATGTTTAGGGCTCTGTGAAGTTGTACTTAGTTATAGTGGTTCTTTGAGCTAAATGCTCCAATAGGTAATGCTTACCAATCCTTAGCATGCTAACATTTACTAATTAACGCTAAACACAAAGTACAGCTGAAGTTGACAATAATTTTATTAGTTTTACAGATATTTGGATACAAACTGAATAATGGACAAACTGTGGGGCACATGCTGTGCTCTGTGTCTGTTCCAAATTTTATGCAGTACATCATTATAATTATTGTCATATTCTTCTATTTATTATCATGATGTTTCACTCTGATCCAAAAATGTTTGTGGCATTAAATGAAAGGTTAGGGGATCACCGGGTCATTGGCTGAGAATCACAACTTTTGTGCAAATCCATTTAGTATAGTTAGGCACATAAGTATTTGGACCGTGACACAATTTTCATAGTTCGGCCAATGTGCACCACCACAATGAATTTTAAACAAAGCCATCAAGACATTATTGAAGTGTGGACTTTCAATTGTTCTGGGAGCTGGGCATTTAACAAAAGCATCACATTAACGGTTTAGGAATTATAGACCTTTTAATACAGAAACCCTCATTTTCAGAGGCTGAAAAGTAAATGGACAAACCAATATAATTATAAATATAAGGATTACTTTTAATACTTTGATGAAAATCCAAATCATCATCCATCTGTACTTTGAGGCAAGGTCCTATCAGGTTTGCAGCATTTGGCTGAATCTGAGCAGATAGTATAATCATATACACTTCAGAATTCATCCTGCTACTTCTATTAGTAGTCACATCCTCAATGATCACCAGTGACTGAGTTCCACTGGTGGCCATACATGCCCATGCCATAACACTACCTCCTCAATGTCTGACAGATGGTGTGGTCACTTTGAATCATTGGTCCCTCCTTTACTTCTCCATACTCTTCTCTTCCCATCATTCACGTAAAAGTTAAACTTGGTTTCAAAGAATCTTGCTCCAGGACTGTGCAGACTTTTTTAGATAATTTTTGGCAAAGTCTAATCTGTATATATATAATTATATAATCTGTGTTGCCAGTGGTTTACACCTGTTGGGAAACCCTCTGTATTTACATTCACGGCTGTAGACTAAAAATGATGGGAGACTTAAATGATGTGAGAACAGCTCACATCTGGCTGTGAAACTGATCACTTATCAACTGTTTCAATTACTTTTGTACCTCTGTAGAGCAAGAGGCAAAATTACAAAATATTTGTCACCTATCAAATAGTTAAATCTAAATCTAATTGTATATGTTCAATATGTTTACTTGCTGGAAGCACTACACAAAAGGTATGTATACACAAAAGTTTTCAAAGTCTGGCAGATATTCTCTTTTAATCTCAGCTGATCCCATCAATACGCCTCAGATGAGGAATTCTTCCCTTTGTGGACACTATGTTTTGCCAGGTGGCACAAATTAAGGCAGAACAATCACTTTTGGCCAAAGTATATCTCCTCATCCAGCCAGCAGTTTGCCATGAGGTCTACTTAACACACTGATGCTCCCAATAGGATAAGTGCTTTTTATTTAAATGAACCCATGAGAAAGGGGCAGACAACCACTGTAGAGCTCTATACCTTAGTATCAGCACTCCAGCTGATAGTTCCAGTGTTTCTCATCTTCCAGTATTTAATAAACTTGGTCCCTGGACGCAGTCGGGTTCCATCAGGAAGGTTCTCATCCAGAAACGCAGCTGTCATGGCTGGAACCACCAAGGGACAGGGACGTTTTGGACGCCTGGAAAAGAATAAAATCTAGTTTCATCCTGCATTTACTGTGAGGTTTTGTTTTTTTTTACCATTTTCAACAATTTTATCGATTGCAAAAATTTTATCGATTGCTTTTATAAAACTATTTCCACTTTTTATACATTACTTTTAGCTATTTCACCATTCATCCATTACTTTAAGCCAACAATTTTAACTGCGTATCTATAACTGTTTGCCCTCTATATAACCACTTATTCATCTTTTGGTATTCAATTGTTATCGCTAACTCAATATGAGGATATAATTTCATTTTCTTCAAATTTCTAGAGCTATTCCTCAATCTTTTGCCAAAATACCCCTGGTGACAGCAGAAGTACCCCTTAGGGAGCAAGGCCCCTGATTTGGAATCATTGGCCTACATCAGTCAGTAAATTCTTTTCTTAATTTACTGAGGCTTAAGAATGGGACTTCCTTTACTCTAGTGTGTACTCTGACCTAACTGGTTCAGGACATATTTTTTAGCGACCTACTCTGGGCTGTTGTGCTGGGTGGCTCGAGGCTGCAGAAGGACAGGGGAGGAGCTTCCATCTCTGTGAGAGGAGCTCCACTGAATGCCCCGCCTCTCCATCCTCAGCTGTTTGCGGATCTCTTTGACCTCAGCCTTCAGCAGGCGTTTCTCCGCTTTAAGCCGCTGCTTCTCCGCCTTCCGGAAACTGCGATCACCTCGCCTGTAGAACCTAGAGGGGGACACCGTACAACAAATGGACAAAGGTAAGGACAGAAGCAGCAACATAGAGATGCAGATCACTTAGGGGATTCCCAGGCGTGAGGGACTAGGGAACCCTTGACCAGGCCGTCTGTATGAGGTGACATTTCATACTAGATAGTCAAAAAGCTTAATATAAAGTTTTTCATAATGATCCATAATTTTTTGTATAGTGTTATCGCATGGCACAAATGTTGGGTAGAAATGTTGTATGGTTTAAATCATTCAGCCTTTCCTCATTTCACGACGAGCAGTAAGAGCAGTACTCCAAAAACCCAATCATGAGTGGACTTCTAGTGAGGATGTTCATTGTCATGCCCATACCTACTCAGTTGAACTGTTTTTCTGCAATAAAGAAGTCAAATGTTTTTAGCATTTATTTTTAGTCAGACTAGAAGTGTGGCTGTCTGTGACTGGCAGTGTTGAGTGATCAGTGCATCCACCACCTTGGTTCTATCTCAACAACAGCTGCATGGACTGCCACAAAGTTTGGTACAAACAAACAAGTTCTCAGTGGGATGAATTCTGATAACTTAAATGATTCTCTGACTTTTCATGTAGCATTATCATCATTATGTCAATAATGTTTTAATTTGTCTAAGAGCTTGGTTTATGCCTAATTACCATCCAAACTAATAAAAAAATAATTCCCCTCAGCCTAAGTCTTACCTTGTGTTTTGTGGTCAAATGTTAGCATGCTAACATGCAAAACTAAAATAGCACTACTGACTCATAGAGCAACTAGCCTGACTGTGGACTGTTAGTTTTGTTTCTTGTTATTAGTGGTGGAATGAAACCAAGTACATTTACTCAGGTACTCTACTTGTAAAAATCTGAGGTACTTGTACTTGTGTACTTGCATTTCGTGGATCTTTATACCTGTACTTTACTACATATTAATGCAAAAGCAATAGTAATCGAATATATAATAACACATTTCTAGAAGGAAAAACTTTTACTTTGGATACTTTATTTACATTTTGTTGATAAAAATTACATTTATTCAAATTTATAATCCAATATTGCTACATTTACTTAAGTCAAGGATCTGAATACCCTCTGCTTCTGTTTGTAATACATCTCTATCAACCCCAGGCTGTAAATATTATTGTAAACATGTTAAACAAAGGACTGAATTGAATAAGGTGATTATTATTTCATATCTACTAGTGGCTTCTTCCCTTTATGTAAAAAAAACAACAAAAAAAACATGATTAAAGACCTGAAGAAAAAGTAACATGTCCTGAGTTCTGTTAAATATGACATTAGAATAACTAAAAATACTAAATATTTCAATTAACACCATTGCAGTGCCGTACTTGCTGTGGTCAGGAGCAGGCGACCCGTGTTCCGGGATGGACAGAGGAGTCCTGGCTCTCACCAGGTTGTGACTGGGATCGTGAGAAAAACTGCAGGGCTCACACAGAGTACAGGAGGTACACACACTGATGGGAAACAGAGATGGAGGGGAGACAGGAAAGGAAAGTGATGCAGAGAGGATGGAGGAACAAAAAGTTAGAAAATGTAGGAGAGAAAGGGTCATTCCAACAGACAGACTGCCCTGTGACTAAGCGTGCACACTAAGTTTCACAATCTACAGACACAGAGTAAACCTCAGAGTCTGCAACACTGTCCACAGGACTGTTTGAGGACTGTTTGTTACTATTCAACAAACATATTTCTATGAGATTAGGACACATGGTAAGAACAGCACAGTGGCGGGAGTCAGACTATTAATGTAAAAATTCCCATTCTAACGTCTGAGATATCGGGGAAGGACAAAGGTTCTGTTTAGTATCAACACTGTTTCTGCATGCTCCTCCTCTCTGAGCCCTTTTCCATGTCTCAAGATGTTTGAGTTTCCTAATTCACCCATCGAGCTCTGACTTTGTCTTTGACTACACCTTCAAAGGATAAAACATTAACAAGATGAGACTTCAACACATAAAACGCAACATTACTTAACTGTAAGTGATGCTACAAATGTAACTATCTGTGGAGTAGTGTATCAAAATATAAAAAGCAGCCCTCGAAACAGATAATGGATTTAAAAATGAAAACTCTTCAGCAGCCTAAGGCTAAAGGAATTGTCGATCATTTTGGTAAAATCTGTTTTAGGCATTTTGGCATTTAAATGGCAACTCCACCAATTTTATCCAACTACACGTGTTTCCATTTGTTAGCGAGTACTAATGCATGAGTGAAAATGTTGGGGCTGAGGACTAAAAGTTTAAAAAGTAAAAAAATCTGGGGTTTAATTCTTTAGAAAGAATTGAACTCACAAGACCTTTGTAGCTCGCTCCTCATCTCAGTTGCAGGCCGCATTAACCGTTAAACACCTGAATGTACAACCAAAGAGTCGCTGGTCTAGTTGCATTGTGCGTTATATAAACACCAGGTTTTGAAAAGTAAGAAGAATGTGTTGGATAAAGGAGACGATATCTTTGGTTCTGCTACATCAGTTTTGATCCTTTTTTAACTAAACATCATGAGTCCAACAGTGTTATAGGTTTGCAATACTGAAACATTGCAGTCGTCTTCTGTGTACAGAGCTAGGGTGAGGATGTGATTAGCCTAGCTTACCATAAAGACTGGAAGCAAGGGTGAACAGCTAACCTGACTGTGTCCCAAGTCCAAACTCTACAACACCACCTCTATGGCTAAATAATGAATGCAGTAAATCTTGTTGGTTTAACATGTACATAAAAAGGTACATAGAAACTGACATTTGTAGTTTTAGTTTGGAGTGAGCCGGGTGCAGTGACTGTGCACATCATTCAAGAGTCTTGTTACTGTGACGTTGGTAAATTCGCCGTCAACCGACCAGTGCAGAGACCAAAACCAAAAACCTGTGCTCACCGGCTACAGTGGCAAAGCTCGCTGTATTGAGAGAGTCTGTACAGAAGTGCTGAATGGATTTAAAAAAAAAAAAAAAAACACTATTGTTACGATATTTCTGTTTATACATACTGAACAGACAAAATGCAGCAAGTTAATTAATTATCTGGCAGCCCTGTTTCTTAACTTTGTTAATATCTATACCAAAAGATTTTCATTTCCATTTCAGAACGACTGAGGTTACCAATGAAGGAGTCCACAAGATCTGAGCGTGGCCCCTTCCACCAAGAAGCTTTTGAAAAATTACACAAAAAACATTATTCCTCTCCTTCTAAATGCTGTTTTGAAAATTGACTGCTTCATTCACTATTCATTGTTCATTTTCCTTTCAAAAAGCTTTGCTAATGCATTATACAAAATTATGACACATGACACAAAATTACTTACTGTTCCTGGAAACCTTTAACAATTTGCCTGAACCACAAGGCAGAAAAAAACGGTGTTTCATCAATCAGACATAAGAATTTGATTATTTTTCTCATATTCAGCTTTAAGATCCATGGGAAAAATATGCAAGTATAAATTTTTGAATGAGGCTCACTGAGTCTAAAATGATCAATTAGTTTTAGCACACTGACAAAAATTCAATGGAAAAATGATTCTCTTATGTTTAATTCTCAAAAAAATTATTAACAACTGTTTTGCAAAAAAATCCTAATACATGCTAACTGAGTATTATATATTATTATTTTATACTATTTTATACTACTCACATTTAACTAATTATTACTATCAATTATAACTATTAGTTATATCTAATGCTTCAGATATGAGGTTCTCAATTAATAGGTTTGGTTGCTAACAATGAAAACCAAATACCAAGCACTACTCCCACTCCTGTACAGTTAAAATGAAAAAGGAAAAAAGAGGAGTCGGAAGAGGAAGGACTACTCTAAAAAGACAATGAACTGGCAGTACTCAAATTATTGTACCAGTATCAAATACTAGCTATGCCTGGTTGTCATCACCATTTCCATCTACTTTGCTATTTTTTGATCACTCTGAAAAAAATTGTCAATGACATGCTACACTTCCTGATGATGTTTCACATTAAAAGCCTACTGAAAAAGTGAGGGACTATGTTCCTTAATGCGAAGTGTTTTACAAACTGTGTTGGGTTTCAGTTTCGGTAGCTTAGCAAGAATTGAAAAGCAAAAGATGCCAAAAAAATAATTAATGAATGAAAAGAATTGCTTGTGACTTTGCATTCATGAACCTAATTTACTTATTCAATCCCACTTGCAATTAGCCAATTAACTACCACAATCACGTACCTGCACTGGTAGCCTCCTCCAGTGGTCTGCCCCCTGCAGGAGGAGCAGGGAGGAGTGGAGGAGGAGGATGGAGCTCCAGGCAGGGTGGATGACACCTCAGGAATCTGCTGGGCCTCTGCTCCCCCTACTGCTTCCTCTCTACCTCCCCCTGCTCCCCCTGCTCCTCCTCCTCCCAGGGGCTTGTGGATGCAGCACTGTCCAGAGAACTCCCTGCAGATCTTCTCCACTGCCTCGCGAACCACCTGGTCCTTAAACTAGGGGAATGAAGGTGGGGGAGCCGCAGAGTCCACATCTTAGCAATCAGGCAGTTCCTCCAGTAGAAAGCCTAACTTTCACTGAAACACAGTGTCACTTCCGTCAGGTCGTTCTTACCTTCTCCATGTAAGATGTGAACCAGGCTGGAGGAGTCTTGTCTTCCTCTTTGGTCCCTTTCACTTCTTTCATCACCAACTTATTAACAGAAGAAGAGAATATTCAATCTATAAAAGCTGAATTTTCACATCTTTATTACATCATTGTCCATAAATCATTCTACTGTTATAAGTTTTTGTTTGTAGAAAAATGAAACAATCCTCATGATAACTGTTAATATCTATCTATCTATGATACACTATGATATACTTTGGTTTTACATGCAGTTATGTGCCAGACTCTTTCTTAGCAAAGTACAGTGACATCCTGGAGTCTTTGCTGGTTGCCTTGGCAACTTCAGGGTGATGACAGTACTTCATGATTTCACTAGACTGGCTTAGAAATTGTCTCACACATAACACCCCATGAAAACCACCATATGTCATTTTTACACTGAAGGTTTTTTTAGATACTAAACAAATGAGATGTAACTTTGAATAAAAATGAAAATCAGTGTTCTAGGATGCTGGTAGGGGAACTCTGTAACCTTCAGACAGAGCCAGCTGTTTCTCTCTGTTTCCAGTCTTCCTGCTACGCTAGGCTAACCTGGTAATACCCTTTGCACCTACAAATTATTTTTTGACTGGAAACGCAAGACCACTTCTTTCTGATTACACATAGCGAAATCTAGAATTCTCAGAACTTAAAAAAGGGCTAAGGATGACACGAGCATGAATCTTGCACAGCAATGTGACTAATAAATAACATCTTTTATTATCATTATCATTTAATCTTGTCTTGTGTGTAATGAAATATATGATGAACCTAATGACTACTTCACAGAGCAAGGCAAATTATCAGGGATGTAAATTTTGATTATTCAGACACACAAATAAGTAATTAATTCCCCTGAATTAACAATGCGTCCTTAAACAATGGTCATTGTCACATATGGATGCGATACGTCCCCGACTAGGGATTGCATCACATCCATAGTTTGTCAGAATCTGATCAGGGGCAGTTAGGATACAGTATCATGACTGATGAATGGACAAGGGATTCAACACTTTGCCCATCATGAAACACTTCGTGTCGGGTTCTTACCATGCCCTGTTCTGGCACTGCTGCCTGGACCTTGCGGCTGACCACCTGGGCGAGGGTTGGGCAGTGCTGAGGGGGTCTGAAGCCCCTCTTGGGCTCTGCTCCGCTGGCCTTGGTGGTGGAGACCCTCGCCAGTTGGCCTCTAGTCTCATAAACATTCATGTGTAATCGACTCCCCTGCCTCGCTGCACTCTGGGAAACAAGTGAACAGGTTGTCTCATCTGCTGCCATCTTTGGATTATTTACTTTTTTTGTTATCTACTGATAAAAAAGGCTTTGCTAGAGAGGAGTTGTCATGGATGATACCGGGGTCTCCTGAAGCATAGTATTTAGCATCACTGGCCACAGAAAACAAAGAAAGCATTGCAGCCTCTCAGAATTAAAGTTGAAACTTACGCAGCCAATGGCCATACTATCTAACCTCATATTATATGATTTACGGCCGTTAGTATTTCATAATCTTTGTTCTGTGTGGCAGTGTTTGAATGAGAGTGGCTTGTCCATTCTATCCTCTACCTCCAAACTTTTTGTCTTAGTTGTGTATAATAATTCTCAGATATTGTTTTGCCTAATTGGCTATCTCTAAGTACCTGTGTAAATTTTGAAATTAGAGTAGCAATCTACTCCTTGTTTGTAAATTGCACTGAAATTGTAAAGCTGAGCTGCGATTTTCTTTTGCACCATTTTCTCCTGTTTTTCTTTACTCTAGGGAGTTAGTTAGACTAAACTAACTGTACTAAACCTAACAGTTACAGTTAGTTAGTTTAGTTTTTTTGTTTAAGTGTTTGTTTCACCTAATATTAGTCAATACATTTTTGAGGAAGTATGGTGGCTATAGCTGTGGCACTTAGCTAACCCGGAACTTGCAGGGGTTTAAAATGCAGCTGCATATAAAAGTAATACCTAATGACTGTGTCAAAAGAAGCACATGTTCTGCTGAGCTGCAGCTGAACCGCAGCTAAACCAGCTGACTGAGCCGCCCGACTCAGGTGTGTAAGAGAACCACAAAGGTGCAGCGCGAGGAGGCAGATCCCATAACCTACCCGCATGGACTGGGGCAAGGGAATGATCACTTTTATCATAGCCTTATCTTTGTTGTTGTACTGTTACTGAGTGTTAATGTGATCTGCATTTTGTTCCTCACATTTTCATACTGTTGTACAATTAAGTACTACTACAAGTGAAATTGGAATTTTGTTTCAAAAAGGAATCACGTAATGTAAGGAAACGTCTCCCCGCTAAGTCTTTTTTCCTAAAACCTTACCTTGGCAGAACATGTGTACTTGCTCACCTAATAGTTAACTATCCTTATCATAGTACAGTATATTTGCCTCTTTCTGTCCTTTTTGCCATACCAATCAAAAGATGTCAAATAAACGGCATGAGCTTACTGTAAAACTGTGGGGGAAATTAGTCTTAAAACACATACACATTTATTTGTTTTTGTGACATACTATATATGTAATGACTGTAATAATTAGTGACTCTTTGTGGCATCAAACATAAACTGAGGAATAAGTGACACCTTTGACTCTAATTACACAATTACATAACTTATGGTGGACAGTACCTCTTTGTTACATACATAAATGTGAACAGAAATTGAACATGACATCAGCATACCTTCAATGCCTCTTCATACTCCACTGGGATAAAAGAAAAAAACAGAATTCATTTTTTTAACATGACATTAATACTTAATTCATTCAAAATTTCACTGATTTCTTGGTTTATTGCAGCTTTAGACTGGTTATGTTTACTTACCTTGACTGTTAATGGACACCTGCAGAGAGAAAGGAGAAGATTTTTTGATGTAAATCAGTGAACATTTCCATAGTGGGGTCACTTGGTTATTGGTTTGATGGAAAGTTCAGGAATTAAAGAGCCTCTAAAGCAATTTTCCATCAGAGGGTCAGGTTACTTGTCAAAGGGAATGCTCCTCAGCCTTTAAAAACTGCTGTATAATGTCTTCTGTGGCTTTGCCAAATTGGCCAAAAGAAACCCTGATGATGTAAAAGTGGTGTCGTCAGGGAAAGGGACTGGGCTTGAAGAAAAATTTATAACAGAAGGTCTTTTCTTTAAAAGTTGGAACTAGCATTCATCAGGCACGGAGGGTTCAAACAGATGCTGTTGAGTTTCATTATGGGAACTGTAGGACAAAAGCAGCTCATCCAATATCAAGGACTTGATGTCAGAATATCTCAGCCTCTGTTGCACCAATTTAAACCATTGTGTTTTTTAATCTGTCTCCTGTAAGTCCACCAACTTTATGGAAGTGCAATACTAAAATGCTGGAGTACCCCTTTAAAATAACAGGAAAAGCAAATTATAAAAAGTGGGGAATCAGAAAAAAAGACCAGAGTGACGACAAAAAAAATTCTCTCACCTCCTCGTTCTCCTCGTCGAAATAAGTTAACTGAAGGCTGCATAGGCCATATGAACGCTTCACCTGCACACAACACATGCACACACATAGTGAGATATTAACAAACAGCCATGGGTCAGCTATTCTTTATGGATGGCAGACAAAGAGACCTAAGGTGAAAGAGGACTCTAATAAAGTGGGTTCCACTCACACTCCTTCTGGCTCTCTTCACTGGCTGAAAACTCAACCCTGCATCCAGGTAATACCCTCCACATTGTGGCTGTCTGTTTTTCTTCATTATGCTTTGGCACAAATTAGTAAGAGATCATATTCTATGTATTATTCATCATTTCATGATGAATACAAATCAGACAAATTGAATCTTGTATGGCAAAGCCACTTGCATCTCTCTGATTGGAAAAGTACAGCTGCGAGTGAAGTCTGATGTCTGTGACTCAGCAGCACTCAGACAAATGAAGGCCTCCAGGCTGCTGTGGCTGAGAGAGATGGACGATAATTCCAGAGGCTTCAAGCCAATATTTCACTTCCTTTCTTGACACATGATGTTTACAACGCCACAGATTAACAGACATGTCTTCTGTACCTTTGCCCTCAGTTTACAGTAGTTCCAGGCCGATTCTAGTTCATATGTACAATGTTACGCCTTTCCTATGCTGGAACTTAAATAAATAAATAATAAATAAATGAGACATAGCTATTGGTCACAGCTTTTGCTTTGTTTTCCACTGTTCTCAGCCTGCTTTGGTGATGAGATCCTGCAACTGAACTTGGGCACTGCTCTGGAGGTGATATTAAATGCAAGTTCCAGGGAATATCAGGGCTTGTTTGCTGTCTGGTAGATCATGATTAGTCATGCATCTCGACAAGAACAAAAAAAGGACATCACAATGCCCAGTGTCTGAAATGGAGATACAACACATAGCCAAACAGCGCAAGGGGAAAAATATAAAGAAGATAAGACAAGATTATGGAGCAAACCGAAAGACCATAAAGTGGTCTGACGTGCACAACTCCAATTTGGGTCACCAAGTGGTTTGTGACAGCCTCAGCAATGTCTTGGATTTCTTTACTAGCATAAAAACTTGCAACCACATGTTCACGTAAATAAAAAAAACCGAACAAAAACAGCCCTACTGCTTCTTCTGTTGTGCATCTTAAAAGTGATTATTTAACCTACCCACAAAAGAGAGTTCATCCCACTGTAGCCTTTTTAATGAAGTATATCTGAATTATCCAGGTGTGTAAAATACAGTAACAATGCATATAAGAAAAGTAGCAGAGCCAAGCAAGGCTTATTTTTAAAGGATCAGTTTTTGTAACCTCAGCCTGCACTAACTCTCCCTCTCTTTCTCTCTCAATTTAAAGGGAAGCAGAGTAGAAAACATTTAGGTAGCAGCCTCTCATTTACAGCCAATGCTGACGATAGCTTTCACCTGTTAAAACGATAAACGTTGCTAATGGCTGATCATATTGGTTGATCATATTGTCACTATTAACAGGAATTCCGTGAGTAGCATGATAACAAGTCATATTTAACTTGGGTTTGTATGCTGGGCTAAAGAACAATTGTGCTGGAAGAAGCTTCACTCTTATCACCACTGTACAAATGTTATTGGACAGAAAGTTTTCTGTACTTCCAAAAATGCCAGCATAGTGATTTGTTCTCTTTATCAAAACCATCAGCTGATTGCATCACATCAATCTGAACCTCCCAGTTAAAATTTCAGTCATCATTCTTTCATTAGAGTAATCAGATCCGAGTAGGTATTGACAGACACCCAACATTAAAGGACCTGGTTTTGGATTGAGGCCAAAAAAACATGATTGGAACATATCCAGGCACAATGTTTTTAGAAGTTGGGGTCAACCTGCATTTACATCAAATCCTTTACTCCTTAATTACCAGCAGCTGAGTCATTACACGGCTATAGTAGCTCCGTGGCTGGCAGTTATCTTTGGTCAAAATTCAATGTTAACACTAATTACTTTAGCTACATTAAAAGAGCCTTGTTGGGTTCTTTTTCACCTTGTGGTGAAGAAGGAAAAATCGGAAATTTGATTCTACCAAGCCAACCAATCACAGTTTTTGTGGTGTAAGTTGCAGTGGCACGTAGTTACATTTTTTTGGGGAAGTGCAAATCAGACTATGGCATAGAGTACATGGCTAGTGTAGGTTTGACACAGAAGCATAAATGACCCTCCTTTAAGTGGGAGGGTTCAATTCTGCAAGAGCCCCAGGTTCTGGGTTTCTAAATCCTTGAAATGGAAAGGGTCTCCCTTTACTGAGTGGGTTCTGCTGCCTCACCTTCACCCATTGCTAACAGGTGCTTAAAATCAATTATACAGCCGCTGACAAATGTTTGGAATAGAAATGGTTGCACCGAGGAGCGTAGTGACTTCAGTGTGGCATTGCTTAAAACATTCCATATTACCGAAAAGTTAGTTTGTCAAATTCATGCTCTGCTAGATTTCCTCCATTTAACTGTGGGTTGTTATTTATTTATTTAAAGCCAGACAATAGTAAAGTTTATAAAAAAACAAACAAACAAAACAAAACTGTTGCTCAATTCAGTCCTATGAAATGGCTAAAGCCCTGCTTAGTCTGGTATGACTTGTGGCTTATATGGGCTAACCTTAGGTTAATTTGTCTGTTTCACGCTAATATATAGTAAGTATATATAATTGTCTGTGTAACACACACTACTGATTCACTTTACTGACTTCATGGATCTTCTCAACTTCTGTTGCTGTTACAATAATATAATAATAGTTGTTATAATAGGGAGAAATGTTTCACTAAATGCTGAACTACAGTTTATAACTTAGCTAAACATTTGGTATTTCATCTACCTTTTAGCTATTGTTTAGCTAAATGTTAGTGGCTAAATTTCTGCTAAATATTTAGCTAAACAGTTGTTAAGCAGAGGAGTAGTTTAGCATTTAACAGAGGCTCCTGGGTGATCAAATTTAGTAAAATGTAAGGAGAAATTTTGATGTATGTTTTCCAAATATGAATTAGGCACTTAGAATAAATATGGGAATTATAATCCTATAACAAGAGGTAATGTCGCACAGTGTTTAATTTCATACCATCTAAATGAAAACACAGACTAATGCTGTCGTAAGAAAAATCGTGAAAATACAAATAACAAAATGTTATACAAATTCTCTCTGGTTGTTACCTCAAACTCTGAGTACAAATGGATATTAAAACCTTTCACTCTGTTTATTGGTCCCTCCGCATTGATTTCCATATAAATTCTGGCACACGAACCTTTATATAGCTCTTCACTGTGCGAGATTCACACAACAGTTGGATAACAGCTCAACAACAGTCCAGCTGCATGACATGTGTCTCGTGTCATCCATGTTGACTCATCAGCCACATGGATTTGAACAGCGACCACAGAAACAGACACAGATTGAATCTGTTGTCCTCATTCACATTACGTCTGGCTTCATCCCTCTTCACCAAGCACTTTTCTAATTATATACACAATTATACGCAAATATGATCAAGACAAGTCTTTTAATAACCGAGTCTTTTAATGACCAGTGTTCTCTTGTCCATTACTGACTGCTGGTTTCCCTGTATTTTACCACAGCCACTAAAACTTCTTGAATCTGATGGTCTGGACTTAGTAACCGAACAGCATAACCAGAAATCTATGGAACAAGAATCTGTTCACAGTTCTAAATGAATGTGAACTTTAGGTAACCGTGGCAACAGCACTGAAGCTTCAGCACCAGTTTTGAGAGCCTGCTTATTTAAAACCATTAAACACTGTGGCTGAGAAATTCAACATCTGACTAAACCTGACAGAGAGTTCCCTTCCATTAAAGTCATTATCAAGCATGTAAATCAAAGATAGCACATATTTTCTTCAATCACCAACTGGACTGAAGTGCTGCTACTGGTATCAACGGACTCCTGTCTAAGCCAATTCAATGACTGTGATACGATGGTCTTCAGTTGTGGTTACAAGTAACACTGGCAATAAAAGCAATAGCAGCATATCAGCAGCATCATAAATATGCATCGAATATTGCTGTAACTTCGTTACTATAATCAGTAGAGGTTGCTGACTACAAACCATCGGTACAAGTAAAAAATAACTGGGCTTTCATTTTTGGCTGGACTGTTCCTTTAGGTCTAGCAACCTGATAAGAGTTTTTCAGGGTGATGACCAAAAGCTAGCACCTAAAAGACTGTAAAATTAAGTTCTAAACCTGTGTCCCTTTCTTAATTATTCATTCACATTCATTTATATTAAATTATTCATTTTTCTTGGTATATGTTAAATGTGTGATAAAAAAAAATCCCTTAGTCTCTTCCTGGAAAACCTAAAAATATTTTTCATGACTCATCTGGATCTCCATGGAGAGTTACACAAATTAGATTTTGGTGCTAGCTAACCCCACAATGAAACAAAACCACACCGCACTATTGGCTAGACTCTGCAGTATCATAGTAGGAAGTGTGTTTCTAGAAGTCAGCTGGAAAAAAACTTAATTTACATCTCCAATGTTGGTAGTGGAGGTTAGATTTATTTGTTTAACTCTACCCCTTCTCCTCCTAACCTAAAAACATAGATGAGGGATGTGTGTGGAGCTCTATACTGTATATCTCTCTATATATCTCTGTCACTGTGTATCATGCTGTATTCACAAAGCTAAACTGTAAATCTCTCATGTAACGAAGCCCGTCCACATATTCTGTTGCGCTCTGAAACATGTGGGTCATGGTACCGAAGCTAAAGACTCTCTAACATCTATTTCACTGTAACCTCAGAAATTACATATATATATTAACATTCTGATATAATAATTGTAATAAATGTGTCCAATAAATTTTAGAAGCCCTTTAAAACAAGTATGAGATTAAAGTGCAAACCACCACAGACATCAAAATATCACAGATACAGTAAAATGATGCTGGATTTCTGATCTACCAACTAGTTAACTAAGGTTAACAGCATTCCCCTGCCTGCACGACTGTTTTTCAATAGTGGTCAAAGACATGTTTGCAAGTTGACACGTTGACAAGCACAGGCTAAGCACAGGCTAAACTAATAACCTTAATGATACCTGTGCACCCTTCAGGTGGGTCAGTTCCAGGGTTCTAGAGTTGTGCATGCTGTCACTTTCACCTGTGTTTTCCCCGCTATGACAAATCTAAATGACAACTATGAGAAAGGCCTACTGACCTAAAATGAGCTGCTGTGATCTTTACAGGTAATAATTAATATTTAGAACTGCTGGCTGATCCTTAAAGAAACTTGAAAATAAGTAATCTTTTTATGATTTGGGAAATGTTGTATTTGACTGTCGCTTGACTGCCGCCTTATTGGGCGTTGTGCTATTTTTAATCAACTACCCTCAAGAAAATTAACAACAGTTTTAAAGGCTTATTTCCAGATTTTTCAAAGACTTTTGTAAAGTTACTTCAGAGCAGCAGTTGTTGTTAACCCACCCTTTTTTGTTTTTTTGTTTTTCCAAAGATCACTGGGTAATTATTTTAAAAAAGGGATCTGCTACTCGGATGTTATGGTAACGATTAGAATCAGATCCTGGGGCTAGCTCAGTGGCATGGGGCGGATATATCGTGAATAACTGGATACCTGGTTTCAGTTAGGGAAAGGCGCTCATTCACTTTAATGAAACTGAGTGCATTAGCCAAAACCGTCTTCTAGTCTGCGGGTTCACTTCCAGGTTGTGTACCACACTGCATGTGCTCATTATTGTTGCTCCTGCTGGCCCTGCCCATGCCTTCCTGCTCTGGTGAACGCTGGGACTGAGTGATGGTGCCATATCAGCTTTATTCATACATCCATACTGCAGATACATACTGTATTAGTATCCCTCCTGCAGAGCCAGACTATGTTACAAATTGTTCTCTGACTTTTGCCTTTAAAGGCAGTGCCCCATTGTCTTCAGGATAAACACAGGAAAGAGAAGCCCCTAAACCAGATTGGAGGTAAAAAAAACACCAAAGCACGTTGTTAATTGGTGCGTGGGTAAAAAAAAAAAAAAAAAACAACAACAAGAACTGTGTGACAACAGCAGAGAAAAGCAAGCCCAGAAGCAGACCATTACTCCGACCTAGCCTAAGATGACATCTCAACACCAGCAGTCGCAACATCACACAGTGTTTCAAAAATGTTGCTGATCGATGATCAGGCCTCTGTTTTCTCAAGAGGGGCAGAGAGTTCAAGCTCACTTAAGGAGCAATCCCATCCATCCTCTGTGTTTTGGTGTGTGAATATCCCACTTAGGGAAAGTAATTAAGCACATATATTCAAGTACGTGTGACCTTATATTTAAATCCTAGCATATGGATTTAATTTTAAATTTTTATATTTATGCTTTTTAAGTTTTTGCTTGTTTATAAGCTACTTCTAATCCACTGTGGGAAAATTTTGTACTTTCTGTGATACCTTCTACGTTATCTTTAAGATCTGTGGTAATGCTTGTAGCCCTTGGAATTGTTGTGTCTTTTAGCATTGTCTGACGCTCTCAAACAGCTCTATTGTCTTGTCATTGTGGAAAAAAGAACTGTTTGCTTTTAGTCACATTTAGTCACATTGAAGACACCACTGCAACCCCAGGCTAGCCTGTACTGATTAATCAGTGCTGGAAAAATATATATCATTTTGGTGACCTTGAGGGCTCAACACACTTCAAAAACACAAAATATTTGCAAGCCAAAGAAAACATTATCCAACAATCTGACAACAGTAAAGCACATATCTCCACCAAGACTGATGTCAAACAACACACACCAGACTTCATAGAAAAATTCTAATTCGTTGTTGATGATCTGCATCTGCCCGAAAATGTAGTTTTCGGTAGTTTTTGAATAATCATGCTGAAAAACTAACAAACAGACAGACTGACACGGCTGAGCACCCGACCTCCTCGGTGGAGGTAACAATACACCAAACGGAGAAAACACAACCGGATCCAAAACTCACAGCAAATAACGCTGAAGTAACAAGGACTACAACAGAAATGAGTCTCAAAGCAACTTTTTCCAGAGGAAACTAAAAATGATGTAAACACCCAGACGTGGCTGAGATAGACTTGTTGCCACGGTCTGTGACTCATGAACTTCTCATTAAGTCTAGTATCCATCAGTGGTAAATGTTTTTATTTGTTTGTTAGTTTAAACATTCTGATCATATGATTCATAAAATATTGCAGATATCTGCTGCTAACCCTGAAGCCTCTCGGTAACTGCATGTGTTTTCTTAGCATTTTTTCTCTAAATGCTTCACAGCTGTTATCAACCAGTGAAGATGGGTTTATTTCAGATTATTTTCTTGTGTTTTTTTCCGGTTTATTTCAGATTATTTTCCTGTCGTGTCATAACTTCA
Organism: Istiophorus platypterus; assembly: GCA_016859345.1. Lineage (NCBI taxonomy): Eukaryota > Metazoa > Chordata > Actinopteri > Istiophoriformes > Istiophoridae > Istiophorus > Istiophorus platypterus. The sequence goes on along the minus strand of CM029112.1, from coordinate 22,862,530 downwards.
CAAGTCGTCATAAATTGGCACTCTGAGGGCCAGCAAATGCAATTTAAACTGAATTAATCAACACAACAGGCAAACATAGCAGAGTTGATGTGTTTTCATGAACAGCAAATTGACCCAGAAGAGGGTCTGAAAACAGGAAGCCGTTTATAAAGTAATGCAATATGTATATGAAATGAAGTATATGAGATAAAGGAAAAGGAAATATATACATATAGCAGTATATAGCCATGTATTGCGGTAGTGGGACTGACTGTTATTTCTTGGTATGTAGAAAAGCTCATGCTGGGCCTCGCTGCTATGTTATTTACAGCTAATGTAAACTAAGGAGCGCACAGAGAAACACCGACTTCAGTTTCCACGCCAGCTACAGAAGCGTGCGGTTCAAATGGTGGATGCGTGATTCAGACTAAGACTAAGACTCATCGTGTCGAGCTGGCACACGGCGTTTCCATGACGACACGCCGCCATAATAGCCCCGCGACCTGCGCCGGAGCCTCCCCGTCCTCCGGTGAAGGTTTCCACGGCCGACAAGCAGCTGACCCCCGGGTCTCCACAGCGTCTCTCCGCATCGGCGGCGGCTTCATCCGGGCGGCGGAGCTACTCTCTCCAGGGCTAAACGGTCACCATCAGTTAGAGGCAAGTGTTTCTGAGCAGGACGGGGACGGGGACGGGGACGGGGACGGGGCCAGAACCAGAGCCAGAAGCAGAACCAGAGCCAGAGCCAGAGCCAGAGCCAGAGCCAGAACCAGAGCCAGAGCCAGAACCAGAACCAGAACCAGAGCCAGAGCCAGAACCAGAACCAGAACCAGAACCAGAGCCAGAACCAGAGCCAGAGCCAGAACCAGAGCCAGAACCAGAACCAGAACCAGAGCCAGAACCAGAGCCAGAACGAGAAGCAGGGCGGGCTGACCGTGTGCGGGGACCGCCCGGTGATCGTCCCTCTCTTACCATGGCCTCCATCGACTCCCAGCTCTTGGTCTCGGATCCCGACAGGAGGAAATTCTTGGAATTTCCCCTGAAATTCACCTTCAGGTTGATGTAGAAGTCCATGGCGTCGCCGGGCTCTTCTCTAACGCATGTTACACACGACGGACACGGATCGGTTTGTTCCCGGACCAGCGGCGCCTATTTGGGTTAATCCGGCCGATTCGGTCCGGTGCGACATTTCCGACGGGAGGGGACGAGGCGGACTCTGTTTACATCAGCGCCCCGGACACGCCCACCTGCACCACGTGCCCGGAAAAGCACACGCCACGCTTCCGCGTCGCGTCGCTGCGCGCAGAAGGCGCATGGAGGCGTCTACGGGCGCATAGAGGCGCATAGAGGGCGCATAGAGCCGCATAGAGGCGCACAGAGGCGCATACAGGCGCATACATGGCGCATACCGGCGCATACAGGCGCATAGAGCCGCATAGAGCCGCATACAGGGCGCATACATGGCGCATAGAGGCGCACAGAGGCGCATACAGGCGCATACATGACGCATACAGGCGGCGCATAGAGGCGCATAGAAGGCGCATAGAGCCGCATACAGGGCGCATACAGGCGCATAGAGGCGCATACAGGCGCATACATGCGCATACATGGCGCATACATGGCGCATACAGGCGCATAGAAGGCGCATAGAAGGCGCATACAGGGCGCATAGAGGCGCATAGAGCCGCATACAGGCGCATAGAGGCGCATAGAGCCGCATACAGGCGCATAGAGGCGCATAGAGCCGCATACAGGCGCATAGAAGGCGCATAGTGGTGCGTACAGGGCGCAGCTCAGCGTCGTGAGGAGCATGCGCAGAGAGGAGGCTGCCTCCGGCCAGATATGTCTTCACGACCCAGAAACAAAAACACAAGAATTAAGAGGTTTTTTATTCATTTATTTTTATTTTTTTTATCAAGCGCACAATGATATCAATCAAAGAGTCGCCTTTACCAAGACATACGTAGGAGAATAACTCAAAATTTCTCAACTTACTGTGCTCAAAAATATATATATGCCTGCACGCATTGCCCATATAGCGAATCCTATTGGCTTCCAGTTGCCTCCACCCTCTCTGACATATTGGATAGTTCTGTATTCATGTGTCTCTGAATTGTTAACAGTTCTTTTCGCGTGGTTTTATTTGAGTAACTTCCTGGGGTCCTAAGTTTCAACAGATTAGAAGAAAAACCCAAATCTGAAAACTAATTTCTGTATCAGAACCTTGTTTTTTCTTCTTTCCTGTCCCACTAAACATTTCAAGACCCCTCAGATTTTTCTTGCAACCCATTGGAGAGGCTCACCATCTAGGTTGGGAACCACTGGGCCAAATTACCAAACCCTGATTCCAAATTGAGCAACTGCAGCAGAACAATGCTGCCTTTGCACTGATGTTACATCAGTCACTAGAGCCATGTACTTTTAGTTTTGGTATTTTAAGTTCATTTCGCTTACTCATATACTTTTACTACACTTTTGAACACATGGAGTATTTTACATTTTTGCATCAGTTTCACCAGTGTGTACATGATACCGTAGATTGGATCTATGGGAAACTCTTCTTTTGCCCATTTTTTTATGTTTGAAAGTCATGATAATAACTTGATAAATCATTTAATTTTATTTCACTTATATATTTATTTTTTAATTATTATTTTTCAGTTTACTCATTCTCTTAGTATTGCAAAGACCCAAGACAGAGATGTTGATACATCTTGTCAGTGTTTATGGAGAAAGTTGTTCCTTGTATGACTGCATTCAGTCTCTTTTGTATAATGGTCTGTGCCTTATAAGCTTACCTTATGTATAAAAGTGATATTGATAATAGTTGTTCTTTTAATAGCTATCTATCTATCTATCTATCTATCTATCTATCTATCTATCTATCTATCTATCTATCTATCTATCTATCTATCTATCTATCTCTCTCTTTCTCTCTCTCTCTATATATATAGATATATAGATAGATAGATAGATAGATAGATAGATAGATAGATACTGTATATAATAATTTGAAACTTCCCCTATCTTTATTATCCCCTGGCATCCTCAGTTTAATCCAGTGCTGAATATGTATTATGTTGTTTTCTGAATAAATCAAATAAGTTGTGGAAATTTTAAATTCTTTTTTTAAATACATGTGATCAAATAACTGAAAATAACTAAACACATGAATCTGTAGTTTTTTTAGGGCAATCAGAAATTAACTGACTCTACCTGTGATACTGCATATGACTTACTCTGCACTGCACAATCTGAAATCTAAACACATCAGTTTTCTACTCTTTTTTTAATACAGCCTACTGTAGAAATACTCTGATACTTTATATATATTTATCACTATTTGTTTGAACAAGTGAACATTACCTTCATTGTTGTTCAGGCTTATACTCTAGAGGACGATGATGAAATTTAAACTGAACAAGGATTATACAGTACAATGAAATAATACCAGACAACAAAATTAAGCTTGAGTTGATTTATGTTAATTTAGAATTAGAGTGAATCAGTTTGCAGAAACGGCTAGGTGAGGCCCCTGCATCATACAAGCAGTGTAATCTAAATATATACAAAACAAGTCTACATCCATGGTAACAGCTTTGTCAGTCTATAAGAGGACACAGCGGCGTTTTGAGCTGAATGCTAGTATTAGCATGCTGACATGACAATGCTAACATGCTGTTGTATCAGGACGAATGTTCACTTTGTTCACCATCTTAGCTTAACAGTAACATGCTGTCATTCGTGAATTAGCACCAAAGACACAGTACAGCTCTGGCTGATATAAGCGTGATTAGTTTTCACTGGTATTTGGACAAAACAAATTTTTCCTTAGATAAAAAGTCAGAGTATCATCAGAGTTATTACAATTCATCCTCAGGGGACCATGAGTGTTTGAACCAAATTTCAAGGCAATCTTTCCAAGGGGTGTTGAGATATTTCAGTAAAAACCACTATAACCACCCAGCTACTGGTGGGTCTAGAGGAAATATCAAGGGAATCAGCAGAGTCATTAGGGTACATCCTCTGCGAACCATACTTGTCTGTATAATATTTTTGCCAATCCATCCAGTAGATGTTTAGAAATTTCACAGGAGAAGTGAAGATTTTGACCTGCTGATGTCACTAGAGGAAAAGTCAGATGATCACCAGAGCCAGTAGGATTCAAAACACAGCTACATCAGGATGGTGTAGGTGTGGTTTGAGCTGACTTGCAGTGAACCTGGCAACAAAAACTAAAAACCCCAAAACTGTCATCCGACTCAAAATATTGCTAAATTCTGATTGGTGGACCAAAGTTTATTACATCACCTTTATCTATCTGAGGCCATTTCAAATCCATGAGAAGAGGAAAAATGAGAACACAAATACAGAAATATCTCATGTGAAATAACCAAAACTGCTCTACCAGTGGCAGAAAAATGTTGTGTTCAAGTAGGACCCCATTGCTCATAGTAAGAAGATGATTGTTTTCAGGACATTTAAACTTTTCAGATTAAACACCTGAGCTCTCTACTGTTGTATGATGTTTGTATGAAGGGCCTGGCTCACTGTCTCTGTTCTAGTTCATTCAAATGGTGCCGGGTGAGGTCAAGTTATTCTACACCAAACTTGGAAAAATCGTGTCTTTATGCAGCTGACTTTGTGCATGGGGGCACTGTCATGTTGAAACAGGGGAGACAAACACAAATTGTTAACACAAAGTTGACAGAACTCTGATGTTTAACATATTACTATGTGCCTGAGCATTATGATTTCCCTCATTTCCTTCATCGGAGCTATATGACATACAACAGGAAAATGAGACAAAATGGTTCACAAAAGTATGTTTCCATATACGTTTGCCCATACGCTGTAGGTTTAAACCCAAAACTTTACCTTTATATGATTTGATGTACAATGGTTCACCCAGCCAACAGTACATGTAATGTAAGGCCAGCTGCCTTACAGCCACTTATCCCCCATTATATCCTAGAGCTGCAGTCACACAGAAGGGAACAATAGCCACAGTAGCCAAAGGCACAGTGGCACTTTTGCAGAATGACAGCAGATAGAACAGAGCTCCGCTGTAGACAGGTGGCCGAAAAGCAGAGTCAAATAACTGCAGCAATACCAGCGTTGCACTTAAACAGATGAACCTGTAGATGGCGGCCTCAGTCCCCCTGCTGACCTCTGCTCTGCTGGTGTGTGCCTGTAGAGGACAATGCAGCCCCAGGCCTAGGCCCAACAGAGTCCCGGTGTTTCTGAACAAGCTGGCCAAGGGGGTAGTGTCCATGCTGACCCACTCTGCTCGGCGGCACCAGCGGCGTGCTTTCTCCACACTCCAGAGGAGGTTAATGCCCACGAGCTGGAGGCTCAGGTACAAGAGGAGAGCCAGGGAGAGGAGGAGCAGCGAGATGAGGAAGTAAGAACGTAGGTGGGCCTTGAAGAGCGGTTGGGCCTGGCTGAGGGATTCTGCCACCAGGATACCTGGGCAGAAGAACTTTGATATTTTATTTTCACAATTTGATCTGGACTATTTGAATTATTATAACTTCTTTAATATTATTTTGATTCATAATCTTAATATGACTTACAGTGTCAAATTTTGACTCAATATTTCATTTATTAGTCAGTTTGACAATTAGTCAAATCTGCTCTGATATCTATATGAACTTTTAGAACAAATTTTGAACCACTCATTATTTTACATGGATGGTTTCACGTGCACATGAAAATTTTATTCAATAATTATGACTTAGTTTCATAATTTTGATTGAGAAAATCAACATTTTGAATTAGTATCTTATATCTATGACTTCTTATATGATGCCTTCTTATGTTAATGCTTTGAAACACTATCTCAAAGTGTTGTCTGATAATTCAAAAATCTATCATTCTGATTATGAAATAGTCAAGATTTTGACTTTCTCACCATTTTGACTTATCCTAAGACTGTTTATTTTTATCAAACCTAACTCACTTTCCTTTCTTTCAAAGACTTACTCTGCAATCACGTCATATTAGATTTAATGCAAACAGAAGCTTGAGAAAATAGAATATATCAGACTTTAAATAGTCCATGAGACTCTTTGCAGCTTCTGATAGCAGTGCTGTAAGTAAAGTGAGCAGTTAATCTGAAGAAAGCTAATTGCATATAACTGCTATTAAATGCTTATTTCAGCTTGATTTTATTTCAGAAGATGTACCGATAGGTACATACATATTTTGACATTGACAACATTTTTTTAAAATCTGCTTCTGTACACCGCCACGATGAATCTAAATGAAAATATCAAGATGATTTAAGTGTTAGCCTTCACCTTTAATTCCAGGGAGAAAATATAAATATTGCATTAACTGTTTAGAAATTACAGCCAATTTTATACACAGTCCCTCTTTTTCAGAGGCTCAAAGGTAATTGGACAAACCAAAATAATTATTAATATAAGGATTGTTTACTTGGGACAAAAATCCTTCGCAGTCAATGAGTGCCTGAAGTCTGGAACCCATGAACATCACCAAATGCTGGGTTTTCTCCCTAGAGATGCTTTGCCTGGACTTTACAGCTGCTACCCTCAGTTGCTGCCTGTTTGTGGGTCTTTCCGCCCTCAGTTTTGCCTTCAGAGAGTAAAAAGCATGCTTGCTTGGGTTGAGGTCAGGTGACTGACGTGGCCATTGAAGAATATTCCATTTCTTTGCCTTGAGTCCCCATGAACTGACATCAAATGCAAATTAAAGATTAATTCATTAACTCCAGACCTTTCATCTGCTTCATTTGTCATGAAATAGAAGGAGACGCAATTACTCTTTACTCAATTACTTTCGAGCCTCTGAAAATTTGGAACTCTGTGGGGCTTGTGGAGGTCGTAGAAGCAAACTCAAGAAAATTGTGTCAATGTCTGTAGTTGCAAGATGCCATTCAGCTCTTTCCTATTTTCACCATGGCTTGAGTCTAGGACTGTACCTATGATAACTCCTGTGATGACCTGATGTGGGAAGTGAGCAGCAACAAAGACCCTGGAGAGGCACACACACATCTGCGCACACCAGAACAGCATCCACAGACAGACACGCACACACCTGAAGGGAAAGACACACCAGTGTTATCGCTGGACTAGCAAAAGTCATACAGTGAGTATGGGTGAGGTTAATCTTACCATTTCCCGACTCGCCGTCCTTCTTTCTTCAGCACTGTGGCGAGGAGTGATGACATCATGGTGTAGTAGACTGCTGCAGCCCCCATGGCGTGGCCGGACGGACTTCCTGTCAGAGGAGGAAGTAAGCTTTTTAAGAAACTGTCTTAGATACATATAAACTTAAGCCAAACTGGACTCACTCATGTTGCTCTCACCTGGTCCAGTCTCACAGGTCATGGGGAACTGCTGTATCATTGGCTGGGAGGAGTTGCCATAGTAACCGGTCTCTCGAACCCACCAATAGGGACGCTCTCCAAACAGAAGCCTGAACATCAATGGTGTCATTGACACACCGTGTAAGACACTATGATCTAAAGTTATCATCCTTCATCATCCGGGTTCCACTACTAACCATTTCAGCATCAGGTTCACCCAGTCTCCTACTACTGCCACCCACACCAGTTTGACCGCCTCAGCTTGCTGTACATGGAACCATATGGGGAACAACAGGAAGAAGGTGTTGTGTAGATCTGTTGCCATGGACACTAACAGGAAGTAGCCCTGGCTGTGACTGTAGTGGGTCTGCAGGTAGGACGTAATGCTCACGCCAGAGCTGTGGAGCAAGTCCATTATTACTGCAAAGATGGAAAGTGGGCAAAGGTGTGACAGCTATTTGCAAGTAACAAAAAAAAAGAAAAACAAGAGAGTCATAAAAGCCAATGAAATAAAAAAGACAATAAAATACTGTTAAAAGTAGTTCAAGCATAAAATGGTGAAAGTGGAAAGATTAACCAGACTTAACATGTTAAATGTTCACAAAGGCTTTTTCATAAAGGAATGTTTTAGAGGCCAGTAATCAACAGAACCCCATTCTAAGGGGAAACACAGGCTGGTAAGCAGTCCGCAAATCAGTGAGATATTTGGCAAAAGGCCATACTTTGAAAGTTAGCAGTTACATATAATGATCAGTGTAAAACCCAACAGGGAGCCTATGTAAGTTGGCTAGGATAGGTAAAATTCTTCAAATATCTTATAATCAGTTATGATTGGAGCTGGAGGCAGTGGACAAGCTCTGACTGATACTAGCACAGAGGGAATCGCAGGAAAGGAAACCAGGTGGGAAAAATAAAAGGAAACATTTCCTCCGATTTTCTCAAGTTTAAATCTAAATGACTGCACGTTGCTGCTGTTGCAGTCAGTATGACCTGAGATTTATCATCGTAAAGAAATTAAGAAATTCTGGGACATCCACCAGTTGAAGCAATTAAGGCAACAAGATGATTAGGTGGATCTCTAGAACTGTTGCATTGCAGTCGGACATACAGTACACGTCATGTGCATAGTAAGGGAAGAGGATGTGGTGGTTCTGTACCACCTTAGGGGAAGCATGTAAATTGTAAACAACAGCAAGCCAACAATCACCCCACTTGTTAATAAAATTGAAACGATTACAGAGGATCATGAGTTTGCTAATATGACAAAGAAGGTTCTGCTTAAGACGTAAGAATGTAATAGGTTTAAAGAAATCGGCAGAGGCTGAGAGGACTCAACACATTATAGCTTAAGAGAACACATGCAAATAGATGAAACACAAGCAAATAAAAAAAAAATCTTCAACAATCTGATAGCACATGTGCTGCAAATACTCACAATACAACCAAATTCTTAAATATGCATGTAAGTAGCACAGACAACAACAACAAATGTTTTTTTCAGGGAACACAAAAAAGCGATGAACCCAGGTAGGATGCAGTTGTTGTTCAGTGCTTTGTGTTTGGTTTGTCTGTTGGGTTGTGTTGTTCATTTTTGGATTTCAGTGCCTCTGTCTGTTTGGTTGGGATTGCAGTGTTGTCAAATTGATGAGGTTGTGTTCTGAATTTGCCTCTGTTTTGTTTATTCCTTAAGTTGCAGTGCTCTCTCTCTCTTAGCCACTGTAGAAATCCCCTTAAGACCTGTCCAGGTTTGTAGATAGTGTGGGAGAACAGACAGATCAATCATATACGATGACTTTACCTTGTGGGCGTTATACATTGCAGCAACAAGAAAATACCACTACAGTACTTTTGTCTATGTGTGCAAAGGAAAGTGGAATGTGTTGCATCATATAAATGGACATCAGCTCTTTTTAACCGACCTCACCTACATTTTAGCTAATACCTGTTCTGTTTAACAATAGAACATACAATGTGCAGGACTGACGCAACTGGAAAAATAATTATGTGGTCTTCTGCCACAGCCTGCCACAGCTATTTGCATGCCACTGCTAATTAAATATTTTAAACCAGTTATACCTCAGTTAGACTAGATGAAAAGAATGTTTGGTTTTAACCTCAGTTAAGATTATGGGCAGGTATGCAGCAGCTCTCAAACCTCAGTTATGCAATGTGTGTAGCAGGCTTAAGTTCATCCCTTTGGTAAACCAGGTGTTAAGTTTAGACTGAAGCTTCTGAGGCCACAGCAGTATGATAAATACTCAACTGGTCCACACAGACAGAAGAGATTTAAACCCTGATAAATCCTCAAACCATAGCTACACTAAGAACAAAGCCCTGAAAATGAAATAAACGTTTATATAATAAAATGTTAATATTACCAAACATATACAAGCTGAGAGAATTATACTTACAGAATTTTGTAATGATGTCCCAGTGTCACTTCCTCTTCCCTGAAAATTCACTTAGGATGTGGGCTGCAAACACAAATCAGTCATCCAGTGCTGCTATAAACAGCAGCCCTATCACTGTACCAGTGATGTAAGTGTGTATATATGAGTGAGTCCTTTTTAGTTTAAGTTTTCTCAAAGGTGTCTGCTAAGCTGCATCATGACAGACCCAGATATAATCATATGGGTGTCCTAAAGTGCTGTGTACATTTAAAATCTGTGTTTCTTGTCACAGAATTTTTTAAACATTGTTAATTCTTAAGTTTTTTGCAAAAATGGATCTGTGCATGCAAGTATTGTGTCTGATGGATGAATGCGTCACAAGTTTGTGTGTGGCTGTCTGCCTCTAGTCTGACTCAAGGTGGCTTTTATATTCAGGCAGATCAGCTGGTCCTCAGGCGTGGACTTTGGACTGGAGTGCGACAGGGTCAATAGAAGGGAGGGGGGAACAGAGGCTGGGAAAGAACAGATTTGACATGATGACTATGGTAACCATGCCACCATGGTTTTAGCCCCTGGTAAACAGGGGTAGTCAAAAACGGTTTTAAAGAGGAACTCCACTTCAGCTAACGTAAGTACAACAGACCTGTCAATCGTCAGATGTCGAAAATTAAAAGCAGTAAAACAGTGAAAGGACTGGATTATTAGCTAGCCTACCCACGATACTAAATGAGTGTTACTTCTAAGGCCAAGGAGCACATCATTAGCTATATAAGTTAAACTGTCCTGACTTAGTAGAATTAAGGAAAGCTACACTCCTATGATATGGCTGTTGTCATTTCAGTTGAAAAAACTGACTTGTATTTGAATTTCCATCATTTGTTTCCAGAATTTCTTTCAATGGTAAATCTGGCACTTTTATTACAGTGACCTGGATATGTACCTTGTGAGGCTGAAGAGCTTGACAGGCGTAGGAACCATAACTATGGGCTGTGGAGTCCAATGAATGGCTAAAAGACCAGTCAGAGTCAAGGAGGAGGTGTTGTCACAGGAGGATGAAGATAGTAACATTCACCACCATCGAGGGTCAAGGCCTACACCTCCATGTGTTTCTAAGTAATGTGGGCTTTGTCCTGATTTTGTCATGATGAAAGGTAAACAGTTTGACAAACATCATTACCAAAAGTGATAATTAAATAAAAGGGGTTTAGATTTATTGTTAGTTGCTGTCGAACTGAAGTCCATTCATCATTCACCTTTGTTTTTGGTTCGGTGCCACAAATGTTATTAAAAACAGATACATGCTTTTGTAGAAGACTCCTGTTTTCAACAAGTTAGGAGAAATAAATAGCTTTATTTTTATTTTATTTTCTTTAAGCGTATGATGTACAGGATTAACCCACGAATAACATATATAGGCTACATTATGTAAACATATACATAAGAATATTGCTTGAATGTTAAAATATTGATTAAATTTGATAAATTAATATAAATTCTGTCTTTTATTTTTGGATGGACTGCAACAACGGCCCCATCCCTATTATACTAATGTCTGTGACTGACCGACTGACTGCTTGGTGACGTTATGCCATTTGTTAGCCGGCCGAGTTTCCCTATTGGCGATTGCTCTTTTAAAATGAATTGCCGCTAGCAGTTTATTTTAGATCATCGGGGGGCACTTAAAGTTCAGTGTTGCCAAATTTAGATTTACTAACTTTTCAGACCCTGTTAGGAAGTTTTGTCACAAAAGCACCTAGCGACACCGCAGCCACACCTCTCTTTGCCTCTCATTCAAGTGACCACACAGCAGATGACATGATGAATGAGCTTGTAACTTTAAATCTGAGTGATCATTTTACAAGTAATTATAGCCACCAGCACAGCAAAGCTATTGTCCTAAACATATGTATAGGGTGATTTTTTTCAGACAGTGTTTCAGTTATAAAATCAAATCTTAAAAATGGCTTGGAAGTGACTGCTGGTTAACACGTCACTATTTCATAGTTTTGCCTGCATTAAATGACTGTATATGTGAGCACATAGAGTTGAGAGAAGCAAACAGATAAAGGGCTGAAACCAACTGACATATGCAGAATCCAAATATGACGCTACTACATCAATAATGTGCTAATCAATGTATTATGTTATCTGTGAAATTTAGTGACTTTTCGAAGAGGCTTTAGCTACTTTCTATTAAAAGTGGTTATTTACAACAACAGTCTTTAACAACATCCTCAATTTCGCACAATGACTATACATTGTCAAGCCTTATATTAGGTTATGACCTCATCTTGTTTCAGTTTACACATAAAAAAGAATATATAAACACATAATTTATGAAATACAGTATCAGAAAACATATACTGAGGAAGGGGTAAACAGTGGGGTTACAGGCTGACTAGCACTGTGCTCTAGCTTTGTGACACTGTTCCATTTCCCAGTCAAAAGTTTCCACTGTGACACAGGCTCAGGCACATGTACACATGCATGTCCACGTGTAAACACATCTGCTGGTCTGCAAACACATGCATGGTTACACACTGACTGTGTCTGACTGAGCATCCTCTGCACATCCCTTCTCCAATCCACCACTCCTCAACATGTCAGACTCCCCACAAACCTGTCCATTTCAAAATCTTTTCAATATCTTTCTATACAGCCCTTACATTTCACTCTCTTCCACTGTAAACCATTTCCCAGCCATTTTTAATCTACCCAATTCATCCTCATTTTCTTCATCAAACCTTGAAGGATCACTTCATCCAAATTATTAAGAAAAGTTAAATAAATGACACATAGAGAAAGAAAATAGGAGTATATCTTTATGGAGGCAATTTAGGCCTGAATGAGGACTATTTTTCTCAATGAAAAAACAAGGTGTAGGGCAAGTTATTTTCCTTTCGCTGCTTCATAGCTATCCTTAACATTACAGACAAAAGCAGGGCAGAAAGGCTGCTGACTGAGGGCATTGATGTTACAGTCTTCCTGTGGCAGTGCTGACTGACTTTCTTTCGGTCTCAAACATGAACGGCACGAAGATAATTTCTTGATCCTCTTTGCGACTCTTTAAATTTAATTTGATCTAACTGATGAAACTCTGATAGTCAGGGCGTTTGTAGCACTCAGGAAAAGAGTATTCACCATTTTACATCTGTTAGTTGTAGTGTACGTGAAAAGGCCTTTGGGGACATTATACATCATGTGGTTTTACAATTTTAAACGTGGCCACAGCGCCAGAATTAGCTCAGGCACACACTGCCATTTTTTGACAGTGTGTGCCTACACACTGACCCACTGTTTGTATGGACACGATGCCCTCTAGGAACTTGTGTGTACGTACAAACAGACTTATTTGTTAATAGGGAAATGCAGCTGTGCTGTGATCAACATTGGTTAATTAATGTCTGTCAATGTGTTACTTCAACTTTCCCATTTTCACACTTGAATCCATACATCCACCATCTCGGTGTTTTTGATACATTGACCACATTAAGTCCACTAACACACCCCTTCCCTCCCCACCTTCTCCAGGCTTCTGTCACTTCTCCCTTTCATCCCCTTCTTACAGCTGTATACATTACAGTATTTAGAGTAGCTAATGGATCATGAAACATATGGCGACCTTCACAGTGCTACAGTTTGACCTAATTGAGAAATTGGGTCACAAGGCCTCAAGCATGATTTACCTGTGAATAGAAGATGTATCCTGTTATTAAAAAATCAGAGATGGGAGACTTCAGTTGTTTTTCAGCAGGTCATTCATGTTTCTTTAGCCAAAAGGTTTTACATTTTTTTGGTCTCGTAGTCCTAAAAACAATATTAACACCAGAGGAAAGTCTAATGACAGATTCAACTTTTTTCTGATAAAGTCATTAGTCAGTTTAAAAAGTTGGCTCATTCATGAGAAACATCAGATTAAACTAGGAAATAAACATTGAAACTAATGTATTTAGATTGCCATTATAAAATGGGTTTTAAGGATTTATTTACTTTTTATTATGTTGGCCTAGTAATAATGGCGGTACTGTTGGTGTCTGATATGACACTCACTTTGGTTTGAGAGTGGCTAGAATATCCATGTGCAGATGATATGGCAAATTAAATAAAAACATTCCTCCCTTCTCCAGTTTTTACATTTCCGAGCGATATGTAGCCCCCATATGCATAAAAACAACCAAACAATTTTTTAAAGTTTTTTGATGGAGAATAATCTGGGCTCAGCCCTTGATGGTCCCGCAACATTCCAGCCAACGCCCCTGGAAGCTCCCCTCAGTCTCAAGGGAATAGCAGCTCGAATTGTAGATTCTGTTAAAAGGAACCTTTAAAGACACAGACAGTTTCCCTTTTACTGAAAAGGATGACTGTGAAATTGTGTTTCTCCAAAGGACTTTAAGTCAAGGTGTCCAATTAAGTAGTCACTGCCCTTTCCACAATCTGTTTATATCTCATTTAGCCTATGCTATCAATTAATGGACAAATTTGTCTGTTTGGGCAAAGTGCTTTGTGTAAGATAAATGTGTATGACAACCCCTAAAAATGGTAGTTCCCTAGTCCTCATTTAATTTCAAATACTTAGTACTTAGTATAAGTAATACTTAGTTGGGAAGGTTGGCAGGGGCAAATTGTTAGTATTTCACTGTTGAAAATATGACCCAAATGCAGTGCTAATAAATTGGCATTTTTTTCAACATACACATTCAACGGCTGTAAAAATGCCGATTAAATTTAGATTTTTCATCCTCAAATACACAGCACCCCTTCTGATAACTTGAATTGCTATCTGGGTAGCCAAGACACTGGTAGTTGTGATCCTGAGCCAATAGGAATTAGACTTTTTGTTGTATCATTTTCACTGATTTGGCTGCACCCCTTTTCCTTGGTTTGCTTGCCTCAGCTTACTAGTTGTGTCATTTTGCACCTGATATCTAAGTTTGTAATCTAATAATCTCCCTCAAAACAGTAAATGGTTCTAAATGCCTGATGACACTGGTGTTATGTTTACCCCTTGTCTGTTACCCTGTCCTTTACCCTGATTACACTCTACTCCTCATGGTTGCTGCTCTTGTTCACTGCTGTAATCATTGTCATTGAATGACTGCACAGTTATGATGACTAATTGGTTATTTAAAACTTTACTTGATATTATCACAGTCAGATTAATGGCAGGAGATATTGAATCAGCATAAAAAAGGAGGGTGTCTAACTTTACAAACTCTTCCAATCAAAAAAAATAAAAATAAAAAAAAACAAGGTTCACATTGATTTATGTTTGTGAAGTTCCCTTCATCTATTTGTGGTAGTAAAGTTTTTCATCAGGACTACACTAGATGGGATAAGCATACAATAGATGCCTGCTTGCAGAATTCTGTAGGTTCATATTAAACATCCAAAGAAAACACCAACCAGTGCAGGAGGGGCAGAATTAGGCTTGTTTCCATTGGTTATTAACATTAAAAACTGTACTGTGCTGTACTGTTCAACCGCAGACCAGGACTGCTTTCCAACCACAAGTCAGATCCAACTGAATGATTCAATTTAAAAAAAGATCCCTATCTGGAACATAGGATGAATCAAACCAAAACCCGAAACAAGTTTAGCGGCTGTCTGACCTTAAACCATGAACATGAACTGGCAGAGTATCTCTTTCCTGTCAGATACACAAGCAGAGACAGATCCTGACCAAATACAGACTCAGCAACTACAGTCTAACTGCAGCAAAAGGACAACACAACAAATCCTGGCCAGCAGAAGAAAGAGTCTGTTGTCACTGCATGGCAGGTGGAGACAGAGATGCAATTCCGCTTCATATGTGACAAATGTAATAGTGTCATAGTGGAATAATGTGAGAAATTTTTAATCCCAAACTTCAAAGAGCTAGATGTCTGTGAAGAGCAACGGATTACATAAGGAGAAGGGCATGCAGCATTCTTAGCTGTAAAATATGTGACAGCATGTCAGAACCTGAGGGACACATAATAAGGGACAGTCACATCACTGAGACTGAGTGACGGAGCCTATTATACATATGGAACGTCAACTGACAGAACATGTGTTTATTTATTTTGCTATTTTCTTGTTCTTTTTCTGTATTTATTTTTCTTTACTTAATGAGTTGTATTCTTTTTTTCTTAAATTTTAACATCAGTTTCCTCACTTGACATTATTAGAGTGCAAACTCTGGTGCCTGTGTTACGCTATTCAACATGCACAATCACTGAATGACAGGAAGTTTAGACTATCATTTCATTCCTATTTGGTCACGTGCTGCATGTAAAGCATTTTGCATTCTTTGTGTGTGATCATTTATAAATCAGATTTTCTTTCTTTGTGCATGAGGGGTAGACCTGGATCAGCACCCCTTATTCACACTGATTGTGAGTGGTCGTGTGGAAGCAGGGATGACATAATTGCTGTTGCCCCTCTGTTGACGGGGCAGGTGTGTCTGGGTTTGCCTTCACAAAGAGGAGCGGCACACCCAGATACACCTGCCCCATACCTGCCATCAAACAATCTACAGCTAATTGCAACTATGCAATAACCTACGCCTCACATTCTAACGCTCCATCATTCCAGGGAGTGGAGGCCCACCCTTGCTGTCATTTAGTGCATGTGACAGCATGCACTGCTGGTGCAGATTCTTTTCTCTTTTCTGTTTGCAGGCCAGGATTCCCTCCTGTCCCTGCATCTATCAGATCAATATAACAGGGTGCAAACTCTCCTCTAAAGTCCTTTTTACAACTTGTATGATAAAATCTCAGCTTTTTAGAATATTTCAAACTATTCAGTCCTCTCTGTCATGCACTTATTACAGACACAAGACTCGCCCAGGCCTTATGGGAATTGATGTTTTTCAAAGACTGCTAAAAACAGAAATAATGGTTAAATTATTTTGTTGTTGTTGTTATTTTTTATTTTTTGTTTCTTTTTTTCTTAACTGCCATCCCTATCAAAACATATGGCGTAAGCCACATGTCATACTGTTGAGTAAGGTTATGTTCCAAGGCTGGATTGATACTTGCATTATTACAAATACGACTGATTAAGAATGACGTCTTCTTATTTCTATATGTACACAGTTCACTATTCTGTGAATTATAGATAATTTTAAAATGTAGGAGAATGGAATTTTATGATCGTCTACTGAAACTGATTTACCAGTGCTGAGTGCTGTGTTTTAACATCTTGAATGGCAGGTTATCAAATTTGTGGTACTTCTGAAGGCTGCTTTGCTTGTGACACACCAACTTCAGCCCTTCTTATTATAAATTTTGAGTAATGGCTACAAGTTGAAAGGTCACACAACTCTTGTTTGTTTAACTGGTGCATATTATCTTGCTAAATCAACATTGTCTAGGTTGAAGCAAACTGCTTAACACTAAAAGAGGCTGTCCTTTCTAAAATTGTTATTCTTTTACACGTCTGGGAAATATCAATCACAATAGATTCAATTATTGGCAGTTTTATTAAGTAAACCTGTAGTCTAATGCAATTCAATACAACAGTCCTGCCATAAATTTTATGTTTTTCAACTTTAAAATATTGTCATAAATGTGTAAATTAAATTAAATGTCTATTACTGAGGCCATGGTTAAAGGTGGTGTTCTACTGGACTGGATTATATTGAGAGGTGTTTTACTTTTTTGTCCTCCCTATTTACATACATAAAGTGGTGAGAAAATTAGAAACACTCCTTATTATGATTCAGTCCTTCACTAACTATAACATCAGTTTAAAAACATTTGTTTAAATAAGCTCCTCTATTTACATGTCAAAAAAAAAACAAAAACACAAAACTGAACTGAACATTATATTCATAATAAATCAGGACTTTACGGCATAAATGTTTTATTGGATTGCATTACACTGTACAGATTTTAGTAAATCACTGAGTGTATCCCACTGTGTGAGACAAGGTCAGAAATTGGTTCACACAGTCTTGAAGTCAAAATATCAACAGTAGCCTCTGAAGCCACAATAGGTCAAGTATACACAGTCCCAATACACAGTTCAGGTGTCAAAAGGTTTTCAGGTGCATGAAGTAATGCATACGTGTGCAGCAAATGCCAATTCTTTATTAGTTAGAGATTGATATAGAAGGACGGAGAGATAGAGAGGGGATGAGCCTACTAGTTGTGTGGGAACTCCTGGTAGAAGTACTTTGGGTCCTCAAGCAATTTTTGAAGATAGTTGTGCCACCATTAAAGTATCAAGGTGTGACCTGGGAGTAAAATTCCACTTGGACCTTTTGACTCAGACCAGTCCACCATAACCCACCTGGAGATACACCTCCACTCACATGTCACATTTTACATGATAAAGTAGTATTATCATATTTATATCTATCATATTTTGTAGAAAGGTATATGAAATAGAAATTCATTGTGATAGAATAATAAAAAAACCTATTTATATAAATTTGTATCTGACGACATTCTTTGGAGATTTCACAGCTGTACTTTTTGAAATTGTGAGATGAATGAAATATCAGGAGCACCTTTACATATAATACATCCACTGTAACACTACAACAACAAATAATCTCAAAAATGACTGCACATCTATGTCAAAACACAAAAAACTAAAGTAGGAGGAGAATAAACTGAACATTAATGAGTAAGGTAACTTACTCCATTTGCATTGTGTCTACTGCATTACAGAGCAAGGTAAAATTTAATTTACTAACAACGTTAATAGTGTTAGATTAGAATTTTTGGCAGGGGCAAATTGTTAGTATTTCACTGTTGAAAATATGACCCAAATGCAGTGCTAATAAATTGGCATTTTTTTCAACATACACATTCAACGGCTGTAAAAATTAAATTTAAATTTAGATTTTTCATCCTCAAACACACAGCACCCCTTCTGATAACTTGAATTGCTATCTGGGTGGCCAAGACACTGGTAGTTGTGATCCTGAGCCAATAGGAATTAAACTTTTTGTTGCACCCCTTTTCCTTAGTTTTTCATCAGGACTACACTAGATGGGATAAGCATACAATAGATGCCTGCTTGCAGAATTCTGTAGGTTCATATTAAACATCCAAAGAAAACACCAACCAGTGCAGGAGGGGCAGAATTAGGCTTGTTTCCATTGGTTATTAACATTAAAAACTGTACTGTGCTGTACTGTTCAACCGCAGACCAGGACTGCTTTCCAACCACTAGTCAGAGCCAACTGAATGATTCAATTTAAAAAAAGATCCCTATCTGGAACATAGGATGAATCAAACCAAAACCCGAAACAAGTTTAGCGGCTGTCTGACCTTAAACCATGAACATGAACTGGCAGAGTATCTCTTTCCTGTCAGATACACAAGCAGAGACAGATCCTGACCAAATACAGACTCAGTAACTACAGTCTAACTGCAGCAAAAGGACAACACAACAAATCCTGGCCAGCAGAAGAAGAGTCTGTTGTCACTGCATGACAGGTGGAGACAGAGATGCAATTCCGCTTCATATGTGACAAATGTAATAGTGTCATAGTGGAATAATGTGAGAAATTTTTAATCCCAAACTTCAAAGAGCTAGATGTCTGTGAAGAGCAACGGATTACATAAGGAGAAGGGCATGCAGCATTCTTAGCTGTAAAATATGTGACAGCATGTCAGAACCTGAGGGACACATAATAAGGGACAGTCACATCACTGAGACTGAGTGACGGAGCCTACTATACATATGGAACGTCAACTGACAGAACATGTGTTTATTTATTTAGCTATTTTCTTGTTCTTTTTCTGTATTTATTTTTCTTTACTTAATGAGTTGTATTCTTTTTTTCTTAAATTTTAACATCAGTTTCATCACTTGACATTATTAGAGTGCAAACTCTGGTGCCTGTGTTACGCAGACTCAGCAACTACAGTCTAACTGCAGCAAAAGGACAACACAACAAATCCTGGCCAGCAGAAGAAAGAGTCTGTTGTCACTGCATGACAGGTGGAGACAGAGATGCAATTAATGTAACGTGTAATGTAATTTACTAACAACGTTAATAGTGTTAGATTAGAATTTAAACTGAGCGGTACAGCAGACATACAGCAGCAACAACATCGAGTATAGTAGCTTTTCTTTCCTCATCACTTTGTTCATATTAAAAGTTCTGTAGTCCTGATTACCTATTCTGCTGAGCATTTCAAGCGCCCACAGCAAGCTGGGTCAGGTAATGATGCTGTAGGTTGTTTTCCAGAAACGAAAAAGGGGGGAACACCCAGGAGAAGAGTTTGGACTGGGATTTGCTGCCTTGCATTGAGAGCCGGACTATTTGTTCAGTTGCAGGACGTAGTGAACAAGAAGGCTTTTGTGACCACCAGTCACACTGTGGAGCAATGTCTTCAAGAGTGGGTCCGAAGTGGCACGTGCAGATGGGTGAGGCAATATTCTGTCCTGGTGATGTTTTCACACTGTTCCACTAATAGAAACATCAGCGGTAATATGCCAAGCAGCTAAAAAAAGAAAAGAAGAGGAAGAATGCTATTACAATGAAGGTTACGACTTCTGCCAAAACATTTGGCTTTGCAAAGGTTTTTATGAAGAGGGAAATGCATTTAATGCATTTGCTGGACCTCATGGATAAACACAGTGAGTTTTGCTGAGAAACGCTGAATGTAAACATAACTAGAGCTCCATAGGGTTGTTGTGGAAACTGTAGGAATATATATCAGAATAAACACACAAAACACTGTAGTAGAAAAGTATAAGTATATATAATGCAAAATGTATTACCCAACTAGAGTGTCAGCTGAGATTCCCTCAAACAAAAGTTAAACTCCCTTTTTAATCTAGTCGAGAGAACATAGAAACATCTGTAGTCTGTCGGTTTGACTTATAGTAACACATGATAGATTTATAGCCAATATCTGGAGGCGCTCATCCTCACATATATCAAACCAGTGGAATACCCCCATGCTAGAAAACAAAAAATAACACATACCACAAAAATACTTGAACAGACAGGAATATGATAAATACTAATAATATGAAAGTAAATATTTAAAATTATAAAAGTTATAAACTCATAGTAAAAAAAATGCATTTCTACATTGAACATGGAAGAAAGTCAAACACTTTCAAAGGCTATCTTATGTACTATGCTTTCCTTTTGGTGGCCTTTAAGAAATACTGATACTAACTTATAATACATCAGGGAAAGGGGTCAACATTGGTTTCATCTCTGTTTCGTTTTGGAGATTTTCCTTGTTTGTCTTGGGACCAACAGGGTCTCTAACAGGATGCCACAGGACCAGCAGACGCTGTTGAAGACAGAATATTAGACAGAGTGATGACAAATTAATATATATTATGTTGGGTTGAACGAAAAATCTTTTTAAAGTAAATAATAAAAGAATAAAAAATGTATGCAGGGTTTATTGGTGCTCTTACCTGTCTGAGGGTGCCCTCGGTGAGGCAGATCTTGCCAATAGCCCAGATGGGTGCTACAACCACAGAGGAGAGGGCCATGGCCCAGCCAAGATGGTAGGCCCAGTCTGGGTACACATAGCCGTCACTGAATGTCAGGGGCTGATAGTCCAGAAAGGAGCAGATGAAGCAAACCTTGAAGGACAGAACAAAGAAACAAATTCGAACTTTGAACTGTGGACACACACACTGCACTGACAACATTGTGTCTCCCAATTTTATTGAAGTAAACCTTCTTACACAGTCCATGCAAACCAATTTTGGAGACGCGCTCTGAACTTTTTATTGCTTCTGGTAGCCTAACTTTAGCGATCACCACTGTTGTCATCTCTGCTTTGTTTCAGACCCCAGTGTGTAACTCACCACGCAGATAAGAGGGGTGAAGTAACGCCAGCACAGTTTGAAAAGAATCCACGGCCTCTGTCCTGTCATGTCTTCAACTGCATCAAACATCCGTTCAGTCCCTGAATCATGAATACATTTAGCATGGTAACAGTTTAAGAGGACAGACTTTTTATCAACAGAATACCTCAGACTAATAAAATGACTTTTAATAAGTGATTGTAATGCAGGTGTTTGGTATGGAGTCCCAGAACCGATAAAAGGATATTAGACCTGTTGAAGGGTAGGTTTGTGTTCATTGAAATGCATCAAAAAAATAAAAACAAATGTATATCTGATTTTCTTTCTGAGCATGATTTCTTTCAGGGATTAAAAAGTCTAATTACTTTGTCTATATCTACCCAAAGGCTGCACTAAAGTGTTGCGCATCAATTGAGACAAAACTTAAAAACTGCGATATATTTTTTAAAGCATTGCTATCTAGAGTAATTTTAGAGCAAATTCAATTTTTGATCATATTGAATCCTGCATTATTTACATCAATTTTCACATGCCAGCATTATTCTTCTTCCGTGTTTTTGCCAGCACAATGCCGTTTCTTGGTGTGTTTTTGCCACCTGTATATTAATGTGAGAGAAAGTGTATTATGTCACCCACATGCTTGTGCATAAACAGGGACCCAGTGGTAAAAGTATTGCTCCATAGAGCTCTTGGCAGTGAAACCTCCATGAGGTACCTTTTACACTACCTCACTTTTACACTAACTTTTCAACTTGCTAGTGCCATTCAGACTCTGTCTTTTGCTTTTGTGCTCGTATCGTTCACGTTCCCTCTCTTTATTTTACTCTTTTTAGACCTATCGGGAAGTCGAGCTACATAAAACAGTGTCAAAACTGCTCGTGTCTCACCCTGCTAAGAGTTAGGTGGAAACAATTTATACTAATCTCACATCTGCACTGTAAACAGGGGGAATCAGTTAGCTGGACTCGGTCTAAAGGTAGCAAAACCTACCAGTGCCTTTAAAGCTTTAATTGTTTTACAATGCACAAAACATTATGGACGTAATAGAGGCATTAGTATGGAATTATTGGCACTTACTGTGAGGTGTGAAATTGTCCAATATTAACATATTTCTTGGGCTGATACTGGGCTGAATTTTATATTGTGGTTCCTCAGCAAAAACACACAGTGTGTCTATGTTCCTACAATAGTTTCTGGATTCATAGAAAGTTTCCTGTGGCACCACCTTCAGATGAATCACTAGCTTTTGGACAGTCTTGTAAACATCTTGTAAACTAAAGAACACACAGAACAGGCCATAAAGAAGTGATGCCACTTACCAAAGGCCCACCCAACAGCCACACATTGTAACAGAGACACAAATAATAGACATGCTCCATTAGCACCATAGTAATCAACCAGCTGGAACAGATAGACTCCTCCCTGGACAACAAAGAACATGGAGATACAGTGTCACTTAGAATACTCCTCCACTATGAGAATTTATTTAGTGTAAGGTGCTGTTTCTAGGTGGGGTTACACCATTGACCAGTACCTGAGTGGTGAAAGGGATCTGTATGATGAAGCACACAGAGCAGAAGAGAATGAGGAAGATTTCTCTGCGCCAGGGTCTGCGCATCTGTCCTGGGAACATGTCAATCACGCATGATGTTAAAGTTTCCAAACCTGCAAACTAACACAAGGAAAGAGTCAAAAAAAGGAAATAACTTCAACTGTCTATCACATTAAATATGAAGATTCTGGCAGGCTCTTCACTATCATTCTATATGTAGCTCTTTTTCACATACACACAGTACATTAATGCTTTAATCAAACCTGGTGATAAACTTGGTTCAAGAATCATTCTGTTCAATCAAGGGTCAATTTTCCTGAACTCCACATTCAGGAAGTTTGGCTACGGTTCCATGGACCTTAAACTTCGTAATAATATTAGAAACTTGGGTCAGAGGAATATCAAGCTGTTTTGAGATGGTCTTGTAGCCTTTAGCTTGACCAGGCTTGGTAATTCTTTTTTTCCTTATCTCCTCAAACAACACTCTTCTTTTCTTTCTTTTGACCATACTAAGAGAAAACAGTAGCCTGCTTGCAATATCAGTACAATACATTTATTTATCATTACTTCTAAGGGTTACCAATTATTTTGTCCAGGCCATTTTAGATTATGTTGGAAGAACATGCAAAAATTGAACTCTTTTCATATCTTATTTATTTTATTCTATGAAAAACCAATGGGATGAGGGTGTTAATTTCAACATTTTTCAGAAAGAATGCGGAATGAAGTGCAAGGGTACCAACACCTTTGGAAGGGAATTTCCCCAGGAAATCCTGGCATTTACAGCAGTGTTTATATTATGAGGATATTACAATATTAATTTAGGTCATCACATGATGCTGCAGGCTCTATTCAACAGAGGGATCTAAACAATAAATCTACATAATAATCACCATACGCATCCTTATGCATTTAAAGAATACAACATGGAATGACACTTTTGCCATAAACATTTGAAAGGAGGCCATGGTGTCAGGATGCTGAGTTATAACCTGCCTGTAAAGTATATGTAGACTTATCTAACAGTACTGCACTTTGGCGCAGAACTTCTCAAACCAGAGGCTACAGATTTATCAACATACAATATGTGTCCTGCTGCCCTCAGATGGTTGCAGGGGTTTATGAACTGAACCAGGTGGCTTCTTTTTTTAATTTTATTTGAATGCCTCTACTGGTTCCAGACTGTTTACTCATATTTTTTTTATTTAGATTTTTAGGTTGTATTCATGAATATTTCCCTCAAGCTATTAGTTTGCTCCTAATAGAATTAGCTAAATGGCAGCATAGTGCCAGATACAGATGCTGTTCTGGTTCCTCCACTCACAGCACATCTACACGTCATTTTCTATTAAAATTCCAACAGATCATTTTGTGCTGCCTCATTTGAATTAACCTCCCAGTCATTTGTCTGAGCATGTACTTCGAAAAAAAACTGACTGCATTAATCATTTCAGCAAGTTGCCCTGAAAACTAAGGTCAACTAAGGTCAACATATGGCTTCTGGGGATATAGCCAGGAATATGTTTTGACTGGCTCTGAATCTTTTTGACAGAGAAACAAACGTGTGATTCCAGAGCACCTCCAACCCTTGCTGCTGCTCGTGCGTGGATGCAGCGAGAGTGAGGGAGTAGGTGGGGCT
Source organism: Istiophorus platypterus (assembly GCA_016859345.1). NCBI lineage: Eukaryota > Metazoa > Chordata > Actinopteri > Istiophoriformes > Istiophoridae > Istiophorus > Istiophorus platypterus. The sequence goes on along the minus strand of CM029112.1, from coordinate 22,837,859 downwards.
GGGTAACTTCTTCTTGTATAGAAGTTCAGTCAGTCCTCTGCAGCCTTCTTCTGCCGTGGACAACACGCACTTTACTAGCAAAGCGTGGCTCAGCAATCAGGCTCACACAGCAGCAGTAACAACAAAAGTAAGGGAGAGACAAAGGTCTGACTTGCGACAGTTCCCACACATTTGAGAATCACTGGTTTATTGTCTAATGTTAGCGAAGCAAATCCTAACTACTGTGATATCTGCTGCTGGTATATTCTGACACTTCATACCTGTCTGTGATTATACAAATTGAAGATAAGTGTCTGGAATCTCAATTTACTGCTCACTTAAACCACCAACTGTATATTTTATGTGCAGTGGGGAATGAGTGAATTAAGGCGCAACTTATAATTCTAAGCTCAATACACGGCAAGCAAGATCAGGATATGTTCTTTGACCGCTGTCTGTTTTACAGCCAGTTAATTTCCATAAATAGAACTGCCAAAATTTTCAAACCAAGGATGTAGTGCGCCAATAAATACAGTACTTACAGAGTAAGATAATAAATCAAACAGTTCTGAAATTCACCACACTAGTGTATTGACCATTTCCAAATTAAATTAGACATACTCTCACAACTCTCATCTGCTGATATTGCAGACAACTTTTACCACACAAGTTGCCTTGCTCTACAAAAGCATGATTAATATGACACATTCAAATAGCAACCGCAGAAGTTAAGTGTCAAGTTACACATTTCCATTTGTTACACAGGACCACTCCAGGCTCATCAAAAAAACAAAACAAAACAAAACAAAACAAACCCTCACTTTGACCTCAGCCCCAATTGGTCTGGCCTTAGACCGATCAACCAAGGACAGTGGCCCGGAGGTGGGACAGACAGGCAGAGCCGCTTGGGAAGATGGCTAGAACCAACAGATGGAGCCCTTCAAAGAGGCTGTCACTGAAGGTATGACTGCTCTTGTGGATGATTGTGAAGACAAGATCCATTTCAGGAGTCAAGCAGAGGCAAGCCCCCCACAAAGGAGACTGCTCATGTTCTTCATGGTCGGGAACAGATGTTGCTAGATGTCAGAGAGAGAAGTTTGCTAGCTCAGGAGCAGGAACAGGCAGGATGCTAGATGACCTGGGAGCAAAAACAGACAGCTGGCTAGCAAACTTGGGTGCAGACCTGAAGACAATGGGCTTGATGCTAGCCGACTGGGAAACAGGCTTGTGGCTAGCGGGCCCATCGTTAGCCGGCTGGGAGACAGGCTGTGGCCTAGCAGGCCCAATGGTACCTGACTGGGAAGCTGGCAAAAGCTGGCAAAAGGTTAGCCGACAGGCCTACCCTGCAGGCTTCAAGTTTATCCACAATGTGGCCTCCCACATCTGCAATTTCTGGCACATTCTTAAACTGAGATCGCCGGAAGAACCTGTTTGCCATGGCCAGAATTGCCCCTAGTTTTTCATTGGGTGGTTCTCAAATATATTGTCAGGTTCAGACACAAGTACAGGTAGAGGGTCAGGTTCAGGCAACAGGCAAGTAGGAAAAAAACAATTCAAAGAGGACATGAGAAAGATGAAAACCTTGATTTGACTTCGACTTATCTGGCAAACGACTGGGAAACTGAGCTGTCATATATGCAGGAGAGTTGGTGAGGGAACAGGTATCTAGGTAGGTAAGACCAGTCTGGTGATTGGGAATGGGGAACAGGTCGGCAGGTGGATGTGGGGATTCAGGTAGCTGGGACAGGAAGAAAAGTCCATGGACTTGTGGTGGCTGGATGGGAAAATGGCAAGAGTCGAGGGAAACTGAGGAGCAGACTGTTATAGTAAATGTGTAAAGGAATCTCTACATGCATACTGTAATTTGTACATTTGTCAACAAGATCTCCAAATCTGTATTCAAAGTTTGAAGTGTATTAAGATTTGTATATATGACAAATCTGTCTATAAAAGGAATTGTTGTGAGGCATTGAGCAGGGCAAGTTTATAAAAAAATTTCTAAAGCTTTGAGTGCTCCCAAGAGCACGTTGGCCTCAATAACTGAAAAATGGAAGAAATTTAGAACCACCAGGGTTCTTCCTCAAGTCAGCCTAACTAAGTAATCAAATAAAAAGGCCTTGGACGGGCTGGTGACCAACAGAGCTTTGGAAATTCATCTACAGAGATGGTAGAACCATCTCGCATCCGTCCAGAATGATAACTATCTTAGGAGAACTCAATTAATCAGGCTATTAGGGTAGAGTAGCTAGACAGAAGCCACTTTGGGTAAAAGGAATATGAAAGCCCCTTTGGCGTTTGCCAGTATGCATTTTAAATGACTCTGAGAGCATGAGCAAAATTATTCTCTGGTCTAATGAAATAGAAATTGAACTCTGAGCAGAACTCCAAGTCTGGCAAGCACCAGGCACTGCTCATCAACTACTATTCCTACAGTGAAGCATGGAGGTGGCAGCATCATGCTATGAGGATTCCTCTCAGCATCTCAGCATCTCAGCATCAGGGACAGGGAGACTGATCAGAATTGAGTGAAATATCGTTAAAAGTCAATAAATCATTGCCGAAAGTCAAGATAACTTGTTCCAGAGTGCACTTGACTTGAAAGTGGAGCAACGGTTCCTTTTTCAGACCCCAAGCATTCTGTCAAGAAAAAGCTGGAATGGCTGAAGTGACAAGAAGCTGATTGTTGTTGAGTGGCCCAGCAAAAACCCACAGACCCCAAAGATCATCTGTGGAGAGAACTGAAGGTGGCAGTTCACAAACACTTCCCATCCAATCTGATGGAGTTTAGCTGGATCAGCTAGGAAAAATGGGATAAACGTCCCCGATCCAGTGTGCAAAGCTTTGTGACACTCATTCAAGAAGACTCAATAATGTAATTGCTGCCAAAGGGGCATATATAAAGTACTGAATGAAAGATTTGATTTTCATAAAATTTCCAAAACTTTCTAAAACCATGTTTTCACTTTGTCATAATGGGTTGTACACATGGTTTGTCTTAGTTTAATGGTTTAGCATGGTAACTTCAGCTAACAGGTACAAAACACAAGTATAGCTGAGAGACGGGCATGGCTAAAAACATAGAGAAATAATTGATTTGATGTAACAATATTAAATTCTCCCCATTTGGCCTTTAAACTCAACTATTACATGTTTTCACTAAACCAGCATGAATGGTTGCAGCACATGTTTAGGCATTAAATTGTTTTCCTTGAACAGAACACCAACAGTAAGATATCCTCTTCATCTTACCACCGTGTCCAACCCCAGCAGAATAAGCATGATGAAAAAGCAGGTGGCCCACAACTGTGGCAGGGGCATCATGGCTACAGCCTGAGGAAATGCGATGAATGCAAGCCCAGGGCCTGGGAGGAAAGAAGGGACTGCTTAATCGTCATCATCTCCGCTCGCCTTGAATAAGACCTCTGTTCTTTTGCAGCAAAAGTGTGATGGTAGGTAAATGTGATTCTTATGTTTAACAGAAATAAGAGTTTTGATCTTAAAATCATACCTGATTCGGCAACCATGTTCATGGGAATTCCTTGTTTATGGGCCATGAAGCCCAGAGCTGAGAAGACTGCAAAACCGGCAACGAAGCTGGTGCTACTGTTGAGCACACACAACCACAGACTGTCCCTGCAAATACACACACACACACACACACACACACACACACACACACACACACACACACACACACAGCTTAGCATAAAGAGCAGAGGGCAGTTTAACAGTGGATAGTAAATTAGGATGGGATTTTTCAGATATACTGGCTGGATTAAGCCATGACTCAATTTCAGGAATGGAGTGGCAAATATGCTACCAATTAGATTTATTGTGTGCAGCTAGCTTGGCCTGGACCAGGCTAACAGCTGGACTCGGTTAAGGATGAAGGATGAAGATTGGTGGTGTCTGACAAGCATCAAAAGATGTCAGGGTTCTTTTTAACAGGGCGATGCCAACTAGCGGAGTTTAGAACACAGAGTGTGAAGTAGAGTGGCTAGTTTTCAATTAAATCCACACATTGTTCACTTCAGCTGTTTCAGCCAACTTTTATGGCTCTATGGGTTAAAAGACTGACTCTTCTTTCCTCTGCAACCGTAAAATTCTGCCATAAGTAAAAAAAAACAACACTACACAGCTCATGGAACAAATACTTATCTAACAAGAATGATGACTTAATGGCTTATCAGTATATAGCTTGTCTATTAACCCATAAAAACCAATGGTGGCACAGGCTTCACAAACCCAGATGGTGGTGAATTAGGCGGTCATTTCAATTTATTCAATATTCCTGATAATTTTCTTTTAAGGACACCTGAGACCAGGCTGTTATGGTTTGAAATTGCACTGAAATGTTGTTTCTGTCATTGATATCCTTTAAACTATTGCAGATTGTTTTCATCATTTTGACGGTAGCAACATCTTTTGATTACAGAAGGAAGTGGAGAATATTGTTTGCAAGTAAGAAACACTGCCGCTATTATGAAAGAGAGAGAAAACGCGTGGCAGACCATAGTGTACCAACTGAATGCAGAAGTAGCCTAAAAATATTAATTTGCTAAACACAGATCTTGTCTGTTCTTTCATAATTAGCCTTTAAGGAGTTACTTGTCATTTTTGCACACATTGTGGACTTGGCAACAAATTAAAATGATATACATGGTGACGTTCTCCATTGCAGCAGTAAATCTGTGATCGACCCACAAAGTCTTGTGCCACACCTGTTCATCCTGGCTTCACCTTTGTGAAACGTAAAAAGCCAGGATGCACTGAGCAGACAGTGCTCAGTGCATCCTCACATCAGTGCATCAAGCCTCGCTTTTCCATCCTCCAGGATTTCTTAATTCTACTTTTGTGAAATAGCCCTCAGAAGTGACAGTTTCCTCAGACGGAGACCAGGCTGTCCTGCTGTTAGGCCTCAGGTAGTAGGGAAGACAGACAGCCATGCATTTTTGACTAAGCCAGGGACTATTTCTATGCTATCTAGCTTTCTGTTCTGTGTGCATGCTGAAAAAAATCTGGTGTTTATATACAGCCCTGGCTATGTTAATGGAATATAAAAATGTGGCTCTGACCAGCACCTGAATTGATTATACTCATGTACAGGAGGGGTAAGGGGATAAAAGAGGGCATTGGGAGCAGGAGAGATTTTAATCCCAGTGCAAGATGACAAGCTACACAACAGAAAAGGAGAGATTGACGAGATGCAGCCTAAGAGGGGAAGATCTGCAGAATAAAAGTTGAAAAAGAAGGGTTTTGATGAGGTGAGGGGGAAGACCTGCATTAACATTACTGAGGCTTTTCAGTGGTGGAAACTGAAAAAGAAATTCAGCCCTGGACTTATCCAGGGCGGGATTGGCAGAGAGAGAGAGCCAGTAAAGAGGCTGACCGGACCCGTGAGAATTTTGGCCCATCGATGCAGTGGCTCACTTGATAGCCCACTGGGATTTGTCCTGGGGGTCCAGGCCAGTCCAACTATGGTGGAGCGTCCTCAGAGAGTTGAAAGTCATGAAGACCAATGCACCATTTCTGCTTGACAGGTTTGTAAAACATTAGTTTTGCTATGTTTCACAGAGTCAATGGGTCAGCATTGTTTTGTTCTTTTAGTTATTGGTCATGATGGCTAATTCCACTGGATAATTAGCAGGTAGGTAGCAGTGTCACAGAGGCAACAAAAATCAACATCTTTACTCAAGAACAGGTTGGACACTTGAAGGCAGATGGATCAGGCTAATGATTCCAAAACAGCTGGACAAAAGTTGAGACTAAGCAAACTAACAAAAAAACAAACCCTAACTCAAGAAGATTGCAAGAAAGAGGAACAAAGATGAACTGGCACAGGGACTAAATACACCTGAAGCAGGGCAGACAATCACAAAGGTGGAAAACACAGGAGGTGTGACTCTAAAACGAGAGGGAGAGTTAATGACATCCGAATAAATTTAAAATAGTACTCCAGAGAACAACTTTAAAAACATGACTTCACTGGTAGAACGAGATGTGGCAGCTAAGATACGGTGTTGGTGTGACGTTTGCCGCAGTGGCAGGAGAGTTGTGAGTATTGCTGTGTGCAGCTGGTGGTGAGGCTCTGGCAAACTGTTTTGTCGTCTCCTCATGTTGGCGACGCAGCAGCAATTGCAGCGACAGTTTGCGGTCTCTTTTTTTTCCTCTACATCATGGTATCTATACGTAAACATGCGAAGGGTTTTATAGCATCAAAGACCCTTAAAACAGAAGTTTGCTAGCACAGAGGAATTATTTGGATTGATGCTACGTTCCTTGTCAGATTAGGTATAAACCTGCAGCCTCCTCTGTCGAGGTAGTTTTGTAAAAAAATAACCCAAACAACTGATCCTCACTAGTTGTTACTCTGTTGTGTTTTGAATGCTGTGTTTGTGTAAATTTTGTTTATTTGACTGAGTTTATATCACATGGGTTGTTCTGTTTTAGAGTATCCACTTCCACAGCATATAAGATGCTTTGGATCCTGCCATTGTGTCCCTGACTCGGCAGTTGGCATCCGTGAATTTGGGGATAGCGCCTTTAAAGGAGCACTGAAGGGGGTAGGGGTGGTATTCGTTTTAATGTTGAGTACAAATATCAGCGGTTGTTCTCCAGGATCACCCAAAAACCCTGCAAATGTTTTTAGTTTTAAAATTCCCATCTGATATTCCTTACATTTATAAAGGTTAATTAAAAAAAAATCATATGGAGCTTGTTTTATTCTACGAATCCCCTCATTCTTTCTCTCCAGTATTGTTAGGATATAGCCATAGGAGTTTTATTATTTTGAAATGTTTCTTTTTCTGGTGTTTCATGCCTTTGTTTGACATCAACACATAGACAGTAAAGTAGGGGAATGTTATACGGAAAACGGTCTATTTTGGACCATCTCTTCAAGTGTGTGGCAGACAGTTCTGGATTGTGGTGTAGAATCAGACATACAAATTCAAACAGTTATTCATTTTTCTTGTGAAAGCAGAACTACCTAATGAAAAAATCTCTGCCAAAGACTGAGGCCAGGGTATCCTTGAAATGAACTAGTTTCTACAAATTTCTTTTGACAGGTCTTCTGAACAGCCACAGATGGGAAGAAAAGCCATGATGAATCATACAAATTGTGAATACAGAGCACAGTTTTTGACAGTCCCCTTGAATGTATTTCAGTTGTGCACATCATCACATCACATCTTTTACTTCTACAACATCTTTTTACTTCTTGCAAGATTAGTTCTTGAAAGATTAGAAGATTCATTTATTTCCTTTTTATTTAGTTATCATCCTTTTTATTAAGAGATTTCTACACTGCAATGAAACCTTTAATATGCTATTTTACCTTTTATACTTGTTTTAGCTGTTTTTTTTCTTGTTTTTTATCGACTAGTTTTAATAGTTAAGATCCCCTAGTGTATTTTTTGTTTTTTTCCACGATTTGCTTAATGTGAAGCACTTTGAGTTGCCTTGTTGCTGAAATTTGTTATATAAATAAACTTGCCTCACCTTTAAACGATGCCGACTCTCATATTTTTGCAATGTGCTTGAGTTTTACTGAGAAGTATCTTATTTGTGTTGGCCTGTGAACACCCACCAAAACCACTGCCTACTGTAGTTTCAGAAGGCAGAAAAAAAATGTTGGCTTTCTTTATAGATTCTTTCAGATAGATAATGTTGTATTTCATGTGCTGTGCAATCCTGGGAATTTTTTAGGACAATATTAACTGTAAATAAAAATATAGTGGTGATAATAAATGCAGTTAGCTATAGAGTCTGCATTCATTTCAGGCTGTTTGCAGCACCGAAACCCTTCACCAATAAGGTAACCAGAAAAACAACCCAGGGCAAAATAAAAATACAGGGACCCATTCGAGGCACCACTAGCTGATTCTCATGAAGTTCATTGCTCTGAGGTAATAATTTAAGGTGTCTCAGATGAACCTATCAGTGTTTTTATTAACTCCTCTTCTCTTATCTGAAGTGTGGTGGCTGGACAGCAAAAGGAAAACATTTAAAGAGGCCTCAGAGAGAATAACCCTGAAACAATAAATTGAGGGGAGGAAAATTTAATCAGGAAAAGTGAGGGGGACATGTCTCCCTCTGCCCCATAGTCTGAGCTCCAAGTTCAGATTTATGTATTAGGGAGGTGCTTTTCGAATTCTGTTCTTCCTTCACAAGCATAAAAACCTAAGAGCTGGTTGGTTTGCAGATGTATGTCAGGTAAACTTTCCATCCACATCATTTGGAATTAATACTAACACAGTAGAGTGAGAGATAAATTAAAAGATGATGATACCGTGTATCAGTGGAACTACTGATTACAGGGCTTACCTGTAACAGTTGTTCTTGACTTTGTTGTAGCTCCCCAGTGTGATTAAGGTCCCTGATGCAACACCGTAGGAGAAGAGGACCTGAGCACAAGCCTCCATCCAAACCTGATTGACAAATAAATGAAAAAAAAGTGTAATAAGGTCATCACCATCAAACGTGTGTCACACGAGGTGCTGTTTCATCTACGTTTTGTTTCTCCTCTACAACAATAACTGGCCCAAGGTAGTTTTGGTTGTCCAACATTAAAAATTAACCATTGAAACCTACTAAATCATTTTCCTGTGGTCGAGCACAAGGCATCATGTAGTGTTTTCACAAATGCTACCTCTCAAACATTGTAGAGCTGCACGATTTATAAACGCTATCTCACCTGAAGGTCTGCCAGACGAGAAAGATCTGGATACAGGTAGTAGACTACACCCTGCCAGGCTCCCGGCAATGTCAGCCCCCTGACCAGTAGGATGGCCAGCATCACGTAGGGGAACACAGCCGTGAAATACACCACCTGAAAATCAGTATTTATTTGACATATTTCCAACCGTATATAACCCCTGGAGCAGATTAGAAAAGCACTGCCCTTAAGCTTCTCTTAGAGTTGGTTACTTATTTGAGTAGATCTGGATGTTTGAAGAACCTTTCAAGGCCAATGTCAGTAACAGATAAGAAATAAAAGAAAAGGCTTCTTTCATGTCATGTCAATACAATGGGAAGAATGAGAAAATATCTCACTGTTACAGGTGCTAAAGAAATTTTACAAGATAGTACCCTCAATGTTAGCATTGCATTGAGAATGGATTAAAAATCTAACCCTCTATTTCAGTCAAGTCACCTGTTCATAGTAGCCCACTGACAACTATAACCAGCTATGAACAGAAAGTCTATTAGATCTGTTTCTGGTGCATCATCAGCTAATCTCCTAGGTGCCTAAAATTCCCAATTATCTCGGAATAACAACTAGGAAAGTGATGTGAACGTTTTCAGTGGTGAAGTTTAACTATATCTATTTAAATACTGCACTGAAGTACAAATGTGAGGTACTTGTACTTACATTTCATATTACTCTATATTAAATTGCATTGACAGGGGAAACACTGAATTTTTTACCCCAATACATTTATTTGATAGCTATAGTTACTTTAAAGATTATACAACATTGTGTAAAGCAGTGTATAAAATAATTAAAATCTGCCACAACCTTGACCAACGAATTTTAAAGGAAACGGGGCTGGTTGGCTCCTGCCACTGTTCACAGACCTTTCCTGTGGAGCGAACTCCTTTCCAGATGCAGAAGTAGCAGGCCACCCAGCAGGCCAGGAGACACAGCAGCAGTTCCCATTTTACTGCGCCAACCTCCTCTATTCCCCCAGACATGGACAAGATTCCTCTCCTGTATGGGGACACCACACAGTCACTGGTGGATACACACATGATTAATCATGGAGAACAGAATGTGTTTGCCACCTCTGATCCATTGCTGAAGTTGCATAATATATATTTATTTTGGTTTGACTCACTCCCAGAACTCAGAGACTGAAGACCTAGTGACATTTCCAGATGTCCAATTCACTGTCAGGTTGCCACTGTCTATTGCAGTCCAGTTTGCAGAGATGAAGTCCACACATCTGTCTTTTGATAGGAAGGCAAACAATCGTGTTTGTCAAGCATTAATCTTTATATCATACAGAAACTGACATGTGCATCAGAATATGACGGTTATTTGACTATTTTCAGTCTCTGCATAATGATTTTTTCAGCACAAATTCAATTTCAGATTTCAAATGGAATGATACAATGGGTAACAGTGTGGTTATCAGCCTGGCTGTTCCAACTGACATAACAATATGTTATTAGCATCCACCCACTATTGTTCAAATCAAATTAAAGCTGTAACATTGTCAGTCAGCATCTAAAATTCATAGCGACTGGAGAGCACTAATGCAGGTGGGTGCTATCAATGCGCTATCTCCCTACCGCTAACAAGGCTGAGCCCTATCTACAGTGGCCTAGCTAGGAATCAAGCCAGGGCCTTTTGCTGCATGTCATCCCCTCCCTCACCCCTGCCTTTCCCGTCACTCTATTTCAGCAGAAATAGATTTCAATCCTGGTCTAGGAGGTCCCAGAACAAATTAAGCCATGGTAGATACTATAATAATTATGCCAAGTGCTGTCTTGTTTAGCTATGGGAAAGGTAACTTATGCTAGACATGTTTATCAAAGGGTCAAAAGGTCACACATTTATCCAGTTAGCTAAGTGTAAGTGCATATCTGATGCTACAAAGTGTAAATTGATTTGCACAGTGTATAGTGAACATCTTTGACACAAACAGGAAAAATTATACGTTTTGTCATTTTCAGGTTGAAGCTGTAAACTGCAACTAAGTTGCAAAGGTCTGGCTGTAACGACATGGGAGGGTAGGATTGGGTTAATCACTCTCAGCCTCCTTTAATGTAATATTTTGTGGATTTTAAGTTTTTTTTTAATATTAATTCCTTATCAAATTCTAAAAAGTGAATTTTTATTATTTTATATAATATGTGAGTATTCAATCATTATAAAAAGGTGTCTGAGGTGTTGACTAAAGTCTGTGACAAAATTCTAAAGGAATATTTCAATTTTTTTCTAGTCTTTATGCTAAACTAAGCATACCAACTGCTGGCCATGTGGAAAGTATTTCCTATGAGATTAATGTAAAGGGAGGTATATCTGAAAGGAGATTTGAAGAAATCATCAGTGTGTTTGACAATGGAAAACCCATTCTTACCTGTGTTCCATGGGTTGTTGCAGGTAGCCCAGGGCAGAGGGTCTCTGAAACAGTAGAGGAGGTAGAGGAGGGCCCAGGCCAGGATAATGCTGTAGAGTCTGGAATATAGCTGGATTGCTATGATGGAATAGCCGGTTCCTGGAGAGAGAAAACATCCGCAATACTACAGTTTAAGCCCTATTGTGTTAAACAACTTAAAAATAAGACAAGCACCGCACCCTGAGAATACTGTTCATACTGCCCAGCATCATACAGAATTGGATCATAGTCAAGTTTTAGTATGAACCAATATAAACACATCAATGTGCCGCACCTTTGCTGCAGGTGACATGTAAATTATCAAGAACTCTCACACTTTTGCTTCGTGACATGGTGCGGGTCACGGAGCAAAAGCGTCCCATCTCAAAATGGTTTCGTGAAAATGACAGTGACTTCATTGACGCCAGATCTAAATCCAGCGGAACATCTTTGGGATGTGGTAGAACGGAAGTTTTGCAGCACGAATGTACAGCTGACAAATCTACAGAAATGATGTGATGCAGTAACGTCAACATGGATCAGAATCTCACATTAATGTGTCCAATAATGTGGAATCAGGGCCACAGAGAAATGAAGCTGTTTTGAAAGCTATGAGAGGCCCTACCCACTATTAGTATGGTGTTCCTAATAAAGTGGTCAGTGACTGTATATTAGTTCATGCACAATATATGGAAAGTAAGAATACTTGAAATTTTAAAAAATGGTGGACTTTACAGTTATTGTGATTGTAAAAAATACAGTATAATACAGTAAGTAGCAAAGCCAATGACAGCAAAACACAAGGGTTAACAATCAGCATCACCCTCTATGGCTGCATTCACACAGTTTTGTTTTTTTTTTTTTTAACTCTAACCAGTGCAACTGGTTCAGACAAGGTTGTTGATGTTACATTATTCTGCTATGAGTCCTGCTTCAAACATTCGTAAGATGTAGAACAACAAAATGCAATTATTAGAGACTTAGTTGCCCTGAGTTTTGAATCAGCAAAAGGAAAATTATTTGAACTTCTGTGGTAATACTCAGTGTCTTCAGTGACAAAGATACAGAACATGCAAAGTGTTTGATATTCACAAAATTTGTGTTTTTTACTCTGGTGACATAACCAGAAATGATGATTACCCTGTGCTAGTGGGCAGAGCTTGGTCCAGCAGGTGATGGCGCCCTCCTGTGTGTACTGACCGATCACAGTCTCCAGCAGGAAGAGCGGGATACCACACAACAGAGCAAAGAAAAAGTAAGGCAACAGGAAGGCCCCTGCAGAAACATAGAAATACACAACATCAGTTGTTGTTGATAAGGTGAATGACAGTGATGGCTTTTCCAATTAATCGAATAATCTGTTGATGTATAAAAAGTCGGAAAGAGTGAAAAATGGCAATAAAACTTTTACAGAGCAAAAGGTGGCATCGAACTTTTAAAATGGTTGCAGGTTAAATTTCTGTCATTTGACTAACAAAGTAATCCCCTAACTGTTTCAGTTCTTTTCCAGTACACAATTAGTGAGACTTTCCGGTGTGCAGAGTTTGTAGTAATTTTGTAGTTTGTAGTAATTAACAGTTAATAATAAAATGCTATCTGAGTGGAATGAATGAAGAGGGATATTTATAATTTATCAAAGTGAACCTGAATTTGTATGTCCTATAAACAGTATGTCTACCAAAGTCACCTGCTTCATCTTTAGCACAAAATAATTATTACTAAACAATAAGTGTTTGATGCTGATGAGAATGATATTAAATATTTGTTCATAAATGAAGAGTGGAGAAATTAATCAAAAAAGGTTGGACCTGATGGTGACTCAGAGGAAGTCAGAGGAAGTTATTTCAATTTATTCTGAGATGAATATAATATTAAATGAGATTTTTCTCATTTAATATTATATTCAAATAAAATAAATTTTATGACAAATAAAATTGCTGATTAGGGAGGGAGAGAGAGCAAGAGGAGGAAGAACCAGTGAAGTACACAGTTTAGCAAAATAAATAAATGAATAAATAATTAAAAAAAATACATATATATATATATATATTTAGAACATATGTCAGTGGACTTCATTCTAAACAGGGAATCTTTATTGAAACATTTTCCTTGTTATCTATATATGCTATTTGTTTACTTTCACAATACAAGGAGAACGAGAAGAACGGGAAGAGTCTCTGGCAAATGAGAGAGAGGGGAACAGACCAAAGGAACAAATGAAGAGACAGAGAGAAAGCAGCACACCAGCCACCAAGCCAAAGCAGCAGGGTCTCAAGCAGAGAAGAAGAACAAAGTTGAAGCTGTCTCAGAACCCAAAACAGTAAACCACCCAGTCACACAAAGACAGTGTAGTTTGCTGGAATAGCTGCAAAGCGAGTCTATCACAAGGCCACGTTGTACAGCAGATAAAGAGCAAGTTCCACCGAAATCACTGATTGAAGGGAGCACACTAGCAGGTCAGCGAATTCTGACCTAGTGGTGCTGGATGAGAAGTAAAAAGATGATTAAAGTCACTAGAAATCATCCTCTGGGAACCACTGATAGTTGTACAAAATTTCATGGCAATCCATCCTAGAGTTTTTGTGCCAAAGTTGTGCGCAGACCAACAATCACTAAAAACCTACACAACCTGTTTACCACTTTACGTGAAGGCATCCTCATCATGTTGTTCCATCTCCTTCCAGGAGAGGAACTGAAATTATTCACAATCATGCAGTTGCTGTTAATAAATTAACTTGACTGTTTTTCAGCAAATACAAATATAGGTTCTAGTTGGTCCATTGTCAATTTTACATTTAAAGTAGATTTTGAAAAAATTTCATGGTTTTTGTGTTTTTTTATTAGTAGTATCTGGCTCACAAATACCACTAGTTTATTCACTTCATTTTAACACTCAATCCCATTTATCTATGTGGACAATATAGTGAATTTATACAGAGGAAGTGTGCACTTTCATAAACTTTTGTAAATGCACTTTGAATGCTGACTTTTTAGCTTATGTAACCACAAGAAACAATTGTATACATTGTAAATTTATTTAGCCATATATTCCTGCAAAGAAAGAACAATTATATTAGTTTAAGTTTCTTTTATAGAATTCACATTTCATTTAGCATATTTTATCCAGCTTCTCTGCTTCTTGATATACTGTAGATGTAATGAAAAAAAGCAATATAGGATGATTAACTTCACCTTTGAACAGCTCATTGTGATCGAGACAGGTGCAGTTATCTCAAGAACTACAGTACACTGACTTTATGTTCTCCGGCTTACCTCCTCCATTCTTATAGCACAGGTAGGGGAATCTCCACACGTTGCCCAAGCCCACGACATTGCCTGCTGCTGCCAGAATATATTCCCTTTTCTTCCCCCACTGTTCCCTCTTTTCCACTTTGGTCTCCATGTCTCTGTTCCGTGCTTAGTCCCCTGATCTGTACTATAACTACTATCAGTCAGGTACAGAACTCCTCTGTGGAAACTATACTACCTGTCTGGCACAAAGCCATGGCTGTAGGGGGAAATGATGCAAGTCCAGCAAGTGTTCATTTGGTTACTTTGAATTCCTGTTAGTGTATTTACAATTACATATTAGTTGTAATACAAAGCAGCGAAATTAGTAGTGATACTTCCAAGCAAAAGGGTTCTTTGACTCAACTATATTTTTATGTTCAGTAATTACAGTTGCAAACATGTTGTGTTGATTTTGAAATACTAAGAATATTTACAAATTTAGATGTAAAATTTCCACAATCTTAAAATACCAACAGTTTGTTCTTTGAGTTAGCATTAAATACAATTATCAATTACACTGTAACGGAATTTAAACCACTAAGTAAAGTAGTTTTCTGTTTTATAAATCATAACCAAAGCACATTTTGTTCTCATTTTTGTACAGAATAATTACTTTATTTTATATACAGTATTTTTCTGCTTTTCAATTTAGGTAAAATAACAATATATCTGTAATTAAATATGTGGCTCAATATATAAAAGTTTTTGTCCATACTAACAATTTAACATTTTTCTTTGTAAGATTCAAGGTTAAATATTAATAGTTTTACATCTATATGAATCTCTCTCTCTCTCTCTCTCTCTGTCTCTCTCTCTCAGTCTGTGTATATATACATATATCTATAGATATATCTATAGATATATATATATATACTCTTATAGACTGAAGACGTGTGGCAGAGGCCCCAGCCTGACTGCCCTGGGCGAGGGCCTTCTTATCAAACCCAC
Organism: Istiophorus platypterus; assembly: GCA_016859345.1. NCBI lineage: Eukaryota > Metazoa > Chordata > Actinopteri > Istiophoriformes > Istiophoridae > Istiophorus > Istiophorus platypterus. The sequence continues at coordinate 22,822,536 of CM029112.1, read as the reverse complement.
AACAGAGCCATCAGCATAGACAGGATTGCCATCTGAATCATGTCCCGGACAAACCAAGCCGAAATGTGGACACTTTACACAAGGCAACAGGCCAGACTGGCTTTGTGTAGAGGAAGACACAGAATGGTTAAACCCATCCCCCATACTAGCACTCAACCACCAGTATCTGAGTCCTGAGAAGACGGCAGCACAGAAGCTAGCATAAATGAATCTTTACCCTTGTATCTCATTGAGTTTTCACAAACTCTTTAGTATCACTTTGACTAAGAGCAACAAACCCATTTGACCCAAAAGCTTAAAAACAAGAACATTTCTCCATTTCAGGTTTCAATGAATCAAGCGCCTCCTCTGAGACAGATGAAACTGTCCAAACTGGAAAATCATCTGTCCCCGAGTGCAGAACACCACCTGTTGAAATGTTTAGTTAAGTCCCCTGGTGCCATCTCATGAGCTTTGAAAACTGCATCGTTAACAGCAGAGTATTTCAGGATTTCACTTGTACTAAACACTGAATGAGCATCTTGGGCCTTTCCTATCAATGCTGATTGCAACATCACTACACAGTCAGCCTCAGGCCAATGTCTGACATCTGCAGCACATTTAAAAAGGGAGAACAGTTTCTTCAAACTTCAGTACTAGGCACAAGTTATCCACCACATTTTCAAACTTTGTGAAACAGTTTCTCCAGACTCAACTGAACGCTCAATATCAGCATTACCCGACAGCTTATCTACGCTAATTAGGTACAATCAGTACTGCTGCAAAAAATGAAGCAGGTAAAAGGAACACCGAGGACGAACCAAACACACAGCTTCACCTGCAAAAGAGTACGAGGCTTATAGCTCTGGACAGACATTAGTAATAAGTGATTTTTGAACTGTTGCTTTATTGTGGTATGGACCATCTCGTCCACCTGCTGTTACAATATTGTGAAGAAATTGTTTGTGCTGCTATTTGTTCACTTATGTTACCAGACTTGAGTGAACTGTGATTCAATCCGTCATCCTCATCATCTGAGCCGAGCGAGTTTCTGCGTGACACAGATAAATACTGTCCCTCGATCACGATGCCAGAACGTTGTTGCTGAACTCGTCTACTTCTTTCTTTTCTTACTAACACACACACACACACACACAGCAGCCAAGTTTGAACCTCCACAGACACACTCACAGAGACTTCCTCACGCACACATATATACACACACACACACACACACACACACACACACATCTATGCCCGTACACACACACACTAACACACATACACTCACGCATACATGCCAATATTTGTTTGTGGTCTGTAGTTGGTACTCAGTAGTTGTAGCATATGATAGGATCTGTTAGACAGAAGTGATATTGATTGGAGATTGATGTTATTGATGTTAATAAATCCTGTCATATCTTAAAGAGAAGTTGCCCTGGTGTTTTTCTGTTTTACATATTGTGATACAAAGCTGGTTGAGGGAGTCATTGCCGACCTCCACTCCTTCTCTGTTCACTCTAGAATTACCAATATTTACCAAATATTGGCATTTCTAAGTGAACACCCTTTTGAGACTGCATCCAGTATTTGGTAATTGGTCCGGGTTTTCCCGGTAGTGCCCTGTTTATTATTAATTATGATTAATAAGATCATTTAATTATAATAATAATTAATGATTATCTTTGATAATTATTGGTTATTGCTAATAATCACATTTCACTCCTGCACTGCACAACACTTTAACTTTAACACTGGCCTGGTCAAGAAATACTCTCCCGGAGGTAGCCATTTCATTGTCAACACTTGCAATCAAGAGACACCTTCATGAATGTATTTTGACTTTTTCATCATTTCATCATTGTTAGCAACGTGGTTGTTATCACACTGTATATTGTATATCTAGACTGTATGAATGTGATATCAGGGTATTGCTGTAAAAGAGCTTCACGCTTAGTCAATCTCCCCCAAATAAACAACAGAGGAAAACAACAATAAAGGGAATAGCAATGTCATTCCTGTTGGGAAGTGTCCACATTGAGGATAGTAGTGTACAGTGAAGAATGATGTCAAAGAAGTCACGGAACATCACAAGCAAATTCTGCTGTAGCTCTGATGATAATCCTATTTTTATAACTCAAGGCAGTGGAATATGAGGATGACACTGGATAAATTAGAAAAAAGAACAGGGATCAAGCTGCTGAGGTTTCTTCTCTCTTCTAAGTTTTTGTACATGTTCCTTCACTTGAGGTCACCTTTATAGATTTCCTCAAGTTGGTTTTTGAGGTTGTCTTTGACTAAGCATTTCTGTCTGCCTCAAGTCCCAGCTCTTTTAACTTTACTTTACAATGCTGCGAGGTAATTTGTCATCTCTTCTTTCAGCAGTTCCCTCTCTTTCATTTGTGTTACCTGAAATTCTACCACAGCGAGGTTTTCAAGCTTTCCCATCTTAGATCTTCCTTCCACTGAAACTGCATAATCTCTTCATTATCTGGTCTTTACCTTCAGCTACTTTTTCTGTCTGTCTACAGGTTTTTCTTCTCTTTCTCTATATATGTCACTAAGACTGCACTGGTGAATTTTTGGACATTCAGCTTAAACCACTTTTTATTGGCATTTCCTTTCTCCCACTGCCTCCATGTTGTTTAATTTGGCCTCACTCGGTTGATTCTGACCCAATCAGCCTTGAACAAAATTTCCATATTTGCTGATGCATCTCTTTTTGTTGATTGTTTTTTGTATTATTTAGTCACGTTGCAGCGTTATGTAAGTTACTGCGTAATCCTAATTTCTCTGTCAAGTATCTTGCGTAGTTCACAATGCGTGTCTAGGTCTGACTCTAATATAAGACTGGAAAAGTTTGTGACCCAGCTTATACTTTTCTAAGGACCCAGAATGAAAAGGAGCATTAAAGGTTTACAGTTTTCAATTGAAGGTGTTTTAAATGACAGTTTTTCTTAGTCTGCTACAGCATATATATATGCACTCTGTAATCCACTTGTCTAGTGTTCTCCTTTGAGAAAACAACACAGGGAGATACTTGTATTTTATATTTTTTTGATTTTATGATGATGCTCCCTGGTTTTGCATTAATATGTCAGAATACTGTCCTGTATCTGTCTACTGAGCTGGCATTATCGGTGTATGATAGGCAGAGCAGACAGTCTTTAGTGATGCGAGCAGTGACATTATCAAAGGGTGGTATCTCAGTTCAAAAGAAAGCATGGTTACCATTTTTTTGCAAGTTCAGGTTTTATAGTGTTGCACTTCCTACAATACGCCAGCGGAGTTCGAAGTCAATCCGATTAGCAGTTGTTCCCATACATGCTGAACTGCAGCCTGTACACACAAAAAAAACAAACAGACTGATTTAGAGCTTTGGGGTTGTTCAGATTTATTTATGTCAGTCACAGGAAAACTCTTTGCTTGTTTGCTCTACTGTTAGTCTGTTTAACCTCTGTATATTATTCCTGGCTGCCTTGAAGTTTAGACAGGTTTAAATGCCTGCTTGGGTTTTGACTTTTGATTTATGTACTTTTATTGTCTCTGGGTAATTTCTTAATTTTGGACAGCAAACAGACCTCTACATCATACACGTCTGTGAAAAATGTTCCGTAACTAAAATTTTATCCTCACCTTCCAACCAATCAGAATCCAGAATTTTCAGTGGACATGGTATAAGCAACTGCAAAGCTGGAGGGCAGGTCCTATACTAGCAGGAGGTCTCATTACAGGTAGCTGTTTAAGGCAGGCAGGGATAGAGTAACAGGATGTAGGATACAGCACCGGCTGGAGGGCAATAGGAAGATTGTTGACCTGGTAAATAATTGGGGAAAAAGGGGCTGGTATACTAGTTTGCTAATTGAGGTAAATGAGGGGCAGGTGTATTGGTGAGTGAAGTTTAGGTCACAAGGAATGGAAGGATGGATAATTCCTTGATTGGCAGTGGCTGATGGGAGGGGCAGACGGAACAACACAAATAAATCAAACTGAAACAGCCAGTGTGACAGTAGCGTTCCAAAGTGGGCAACGGCCCTGTAGCTCTAGTCCTCCAGGGACCCCAGAACCCCCTGGTTTAGCCTTGGTTTTTGGCCAATAGGAGCCCGCAAAAAAGGCCCCCTAACAGGTTAGTATGTCCATGGTATCATGAGCTTGTGTGCAGATCAGTGATCAGGACTGCCGTAAAAATCCTATACATAGTTGCTTAACGTCCGGGGAATGGAAGAAAAAGGTGTGCCAGAATAAATAAATGATGCATTGTCTTGCATCAGTCGATACCGAGTTAAGTGTGATGTTTTACCATAAATGACACCGCGACCTCTGCTGTCATGGTCTCACACACTGTTGGAGCTCAGGTTCCACTTCTTCCTGTTGCACTGAGGGTCTATCGGTGATTAGATATATTCCTCTGGCTTTACTGTGGAAGATAAAAATGCTGGATATGATTATTCCACCATCTGCAAATGCAGAAACTTTAAAAGCTATGGTTCTGCTTGAGTGTGAAAACAGCTCCCTCTTCCTGTCACTTTGTAAAGTACAGTGTGATAGTAGACAAAGGTAAGGGTCTTTGTTCCATCTGCCTCCAGTATTTCCAATAATTAGTGCAGTACTCATCGAGTTGGAGTGCGACCTAATTTCATCAAAGGGATTGTGTCTGATTCAAAAGAAAACCTGGTTACCTTAGTACAGCAAGAGCAGTTATACATTAATTTTTGTAAATTATGGCAGACAGATTTCTCCATTTATCACTAGGATATCTCTAACTTATTTGCTGTGGTGAGAACAAAACACTACCAACAATGTAGTGCCTTTAAAACTCATCCAGGAGTTTCCCTAAAATGGATCTGTAGCTGGAAATGAACTGAAATGTAAATAGAATATCAATGGGGATATAAATCAGCAGGTGGAGGTTTGAGAGTTTAAAATGACAAAAGTTCTGTTGAGAAAGACCAGACGCGTCTCTTTGTAAGCACTGAGTGGAGGAGTGTAGCAGAGTGAAGCACACAACTTGGGCTTTTAACATAACTAATATAATTCTGCTGCACTTTTTAGATGCCCTGGACTGTGGAAAAAGCAGTACATTGTTTGGTAAAGACAATGTTTTTGCAATCCCTATCAAACTCAGACAGTGCTTCATTAATGTGGAAGAAGCAAGGTATACTAACTGTTGATGATATATAAACTCATTTCAATATCTTCACCTCGTTTACTCAGATCAACTTTTTTTCTGTTATTTACAAATCTGATTATTTTTGAATATGAATATTTTTCAGTTTGGAAATGTATAAATCTTCCAAATATTTTTTTTCCAGATGTTGTTAGAGCCAGAGTTTGGATGTATAACAACAAGAATGACTTTTTTTAGTCTTTGAAAGTCAGAAAGGAGCACAAACCTTACAACTGAATAAATGGAGTTCTGGTGGGGGACACCATCAAAAATGTTTGAAAAATTCTTCATGAGCAATATGACAGAAACTGGACTTAAGACTTAAGATTGGAATCCTACTTAGAATCACACATTACAAAAACTGAACCAGACTAGAATAGACCAGTCCAACTTGGTCCCATTGGTCCTCATGCTCAAATCACAGTCCAGTCACCATCAACAGTACTAAGGTATCTTTCCACCTTTAGGTGTAAGACTTGGATTATGGTCACAAAGTTTGGTCGTTCTGTATCTTTGGAGCACCATCACTTGTAAGGTCTAAACAGATTTAAATAATAGCGTCACTGGTACACATGTCAAATATAAGTCTATGTTTCTACTCTTGATGATCACATCTGGACTGATGTTTGTCATAGTAACAGGCAAGAGGATGATCTAAGTTTGAAAACTGGTTCTCAAGTTGATTTACAGTATAATAGAAATATGTTGCTGTGAACAGACACCTATATCACTGTGTTGTTGGTCAAAATGCAAACACCCTTGCCGGTCACTGATCTCTATCACATAATCCTTACAGCTCCTTAAAGACTTAATACTGAAATACAAGTAAAACAAGTTCATATACGTACTTTGTGCCAGGTGTGTGTACATTTGGATACAAACAAGATCCCAATTTAACTGTCAGGTGATCGGTTGCTTCCAGATTCAGGCCTATCTACGTAAGGAGCCAAGGCACCGTACTGATGCATGTGTAACAGCTCAGATTCTATGACACGGCCCAATTTCTCAAACAACCCAGTCTCACAGCAGTTTGTGAAACAGTCACAAAATTTTAATCTATTCATTCATGTATATGAACACAAATCCGCAGATCCCAATATCCCAATATATTATTAATGAATGGGTTACAAATTAAAGGAATAACCTGATTGAATATGTAAAGAAACATGAGTGCAGAAAATTTCATACAGGTTTATTGTTGCAACTAAGCAATTAACGTCCTTCAATGCTCTGTGGCACGTATGAAAATGCTGAGCAGGCCCAGTGCACCTAAATTATGGCAGCTGTTTTAGTCACAAAGACAGTCCAACAGGCCACAGTGGTTGAAGTCTGTTAGGATCTACGGAGAGATAATAGTGAACAGATTCAGAAACTGCTGCGGAAGGGACTCATTAAACGACCGCAGTGTTTATGCATTAGTGTGATATGCGAGGAAAACCAGAAGAGTAACTTCCTAAGGTGACTGAGCATCTCAACACAGGATAGGATCAGACACTATCAGTGACAAGGGTCTTTCCTGAGCTACAAAGAGAGGAACATTATGGTAGGTTAGACAGTGACTAAACCCCTCATTACAAAAACAAATGACCAGGGCAGAGGACTAAAATGTCGTCCTATAAGCAGACAACATCACAAAAATGATTAACTTCTATATATCTTCTAGTCTGGATATATCAGTGATGACGCACTTCAGTGCAGCTTCCTGTAAATTTCGTATTCTTCATCTGAAGAAGACCAGCTCTAATGTGGTGATCTTTTCACCTGCATGCCAGAAAAGGTTTCTATTTCAGCAGATGGAGACAGAAAACTATCACTTTTGTCAAGACTCTTGCTCTTTTTTCCAGTGTTTTTTTATTGATCAACAGTGTTTTCATTGATTTATCTCTTCCCTGATGTAATTCCTGTTTTTATTTCTTCTTCATCTCTGATGATCCTTCCTTTTTTGAGGAGCTCTTTGTGGCTGAAGACAGCACAGTGTCTGGATTTGTCAAATTAAACAGAAAGCAGTAAAAAAACCCTACAGTTTTAAGTGTAATTTGACAAAAAAAAATTGTCACTAAATTAACCATATACTTTATGTACAACCTAGATTTCCTACCCACTGCAAATACATCTTCCTGCAAATTGAGAAAATAAAGGGTGTAACTTGTATGACGCCTTTGCTTTGAATTTTTGCTGTGTTTCATAGACACTGGGAAGAGGGACATGTGGAGTCTCCCAATGGACAGTGGTGAGGCAAACTTCGAGGAGGGCTTCCAAATTATATAAAGAGGGGATGGAGGTTACCATGGATTCTTTCTGAAAGCCCTTAATATGTACTGGGGAGAGATATTTGCCTACCCCCTATATCGTCAAAAGGAACTCATGCCAGCCACGGCACAATCCATTGGTTGTGGCGTACTAATACTGACCATACCCGAGGAAAGCTGTCCGTTTCCTTCCTGCTCTCCAGGAGCTGACAGCAATTAAACCTTTCCTCTGGGTTATGTATGCACAAGCTCAATGTACTAAGTGTAAGGTGTGTTTAATATTTTTGACACATATATGCATTTTTAATATTAATAAGCACATTAATAATATAAAATTAAAATTTTGTCTTAGTCTTAGTCCTTAGCCCATGTTAGTTTTAGTAATATTCTGTCAACCTCCCCTTTTTTGTCTTAGTCAATTTTTATTTGTTCAAACTGTGGACATTTCAGTTTCATCTTAGTCAAAGAAAAAGATGAACATTTTATTCTAGTTTTTATCAAAACCAGGAAGGAGCGTAAGAGCTTCATTAATAATTACTAATCCAGGACCATATAGTAGATAGTGATGTGTCACTACAGAACTGACTGGGAGACACTATATTAGTAAATCATTAGGCAACAATTATTTCACAATCAAATTATTAATAATCATAATTAAATTGATCATACCCCCCATTTTCGTCATTAGATGTTCCTCATTAACTCTGATCCAAACAATGAGTGGCACAAAACACTAACTACTCATTCATCACTGATTATCTAAGTATTTGTAGTTACTATGTAGTACCTCATTACTTCATCGTTGTTGAATAGATTATTATAGCTGAGTTACAGTGAGCATCATACTTAATTAGCAAAGCCACATTTTGGTTAGTATTAGCATGCTTGCTTTTCACAGAGAGGCTAATGGATAGCCACACTTTATGAACTAGTTTTTGTTAGCTAGCATTGAGACTAAATCAAAATTCAAATCAAAAATTGTTCATGGCCTCAAAGCAAAAATTGAGGAGTTTACATCAAGATCAGATTGGCATAGGCAAGAAATTGTGAATGTCAGGAGTATAGGGCAATGCAACTTGAATGGATGAGTCCTATTGGCTCTAGGTTATGAGTGGCACTTTAGCAGACAAATAGCAAGCCACAGAAAGATCTTTCTACCCGGTGATCATCTCTGCCATAAGCTATCCTGGCAAAAGTGTACATACGTAGCCTACGTTGAACCAGCACAGCAACACTATACACTAGACATTTAACTCTGGCTATTTCATCAAGCTTCAGGTCCATCATTGACTCCACAACCTCTTCATTAGTCATTCCTGATTAACCTTGATCCATGAGCAGCAGAAACTCATTAAATACTCATCAATTGAACATTACTTAATTTGTTTGTGCACATGCAAGTAATGACACATCATACTAAGTAGTTACCAAGTAGTCCATCACCTTCAGTTACCTCATTGTTACCTACCTTTTGTGTGTCCTCAAAGTAAACTGAAGCATCATACTGAGTAATCCCTTATTACTATGTATAATACTGAGTAGTTAATAAGTAGTTCCTCATTACTTCATCATTATCTTCAAAATTATTCCCTTAACAGGAAATTTGTCCACACTCATGCTCTGTCAGGTCGATGGGGAGGATCAGAAAGATTCCCATGTTAAGGACTTGCAAACATTCATGTCATCTGAGAACTCAGGGAGGTTAGAGAATAACTGAGTTGGTCATGTCACATTTTAAAATACCTTGCATTGTGTTACACACTTGAGTCAGGCTTGTAACAAGAGATGGATTCAGTACACAAAGGGTTCAAATGCTAAACTAAGTTTGTTTTACTAATGATGAAAAATAAGATAGGGCATGGAGGCATAGCAGGAAATTAGGGGTGTAAAGCATGCACGGGTGCTTGTATGTACTTGTGTGTGACGTAAGAGGTGAAAACAAAGAAACACCATAGGGTTCTCGAGACGTAGCCTGGGAGAGCAGGCCTTTTGTACCCAGCCAAGCCCACCTCTCAGGTGCAGGTTACTCTGACAATCCATCAAGGCTCCTGCAATAGAGGAAGCCAAAAGAGGTCCTCACAGTTGGCAGGATTACATTATATCAATTCAATTTGTTTTAATTCCACTGAACAAAAGAGTCTGGCTGACGTTAGGTATTTGTGATTTTTTTGGTTTTCGAGAACTTTCCTATTATTAAGTGCTGAGGCAGAAATATCAGGTTTCCCAGTTTCCCAGTTTTAATTATAACGTCAAATTTGACATAAACTTGTAATTACGGTAATCTCATATGTCCTGAATGCAGCATTGGGTTACATCCATTGTGGCACTAAATGGAACTCTGGGCCCACACATGCACAGTGGCATGTGCCGTACAAGGAACTGCTCTCCTGGAACTGAAATTTTGTGATCAACTAAATTTGTTTCTGGGGGCTGCCTCCGAACAAGCTAACATATCCAAACTTTTTTAAAGGAACATGTTGCCTTGTGAAATGATGCAGCTAATTGAGGTGTTTTTGAAAGTTTAAGGACAACAGTGCAGATTAATGGCACAGATGACTATGATACACACATTATACGTGTAAGTTGGATCAGTTCAGTGTTGATTTTCCTCTGAACATGAGATTTTTTGACGTAAATTATAGAAAATTGCAAGCCTTATGTTTCAAGTGCTTAAATATGCATCTCAGATTTGCTACGATCTTGTGCTTCGATGATGGCGATGCTGATTGCTGTTCAAAACATTATCCCAACATCTCCCTTAGATTTTTAAGGTGGTTGAGATCTGGTGACTGGACATAGCATATGGTTCACATCATTTTCATATATTATAATACCATTACGTGACCCCTTGCGTCTTTGGATGGGAGCACTGCCATCCCGTTTCTTCACTCATTTTTCAGGTTCCTTTAATTTGTCACCAGTCTGTATAAATGCATTAAAAGACATTTTTGTTGGCTTACCCAGTTTCTAATTGTGAATTCTCCAGTTATGACTTACTAGCTCTTCCATGCCTCTCTTTGGGTGGCACAAAAAGAATAAGTGATGGTACCATTAAGTGATGAGGGACTGTTTAGTAGCTATTTAGTACAATCTATCGCTACCTGAGGGTGCACAAAAAGAGTAAATAATATAATGAGGTAATCATTAATCAATGGGCAGTTACTGTTTTGTGTCACTCAGTGTAAAAAGTGGTTGTAATCCCTACATGGTTATTTGAGTTTTTTGTTAAACCCCTTGAATTAAAGCTGGAAGTCTACACTTCAGTCATACCTTGATGGTTTGTTTTCAACATAGGCAATGCAGGAAAATACAGGTGCAATGTTGCCAGGGGGAAGGGGGGGATGCAGCTGCAGGCCACAGACAGCTTCTCAGGAGGAACTTTGCTAGTGGTATTTGTGTATTGTTTAGGTGCATTTTAAAAGATGAGTTGAACATGCACATTTGTGTTTATTTCAACTTTTCACAACACAAGCAGCTGTTCTTTTGTTAATAATGATAATCCTTTCTCGCAAAGAGAGGAGGTTAAAACAAAAATAAAGGGAGCTGCATTAGGCTGCTGAAGGCCGTGGATCCCTGTCCAGCCAGTTTACAAAGAGCACAGTAGGTACGAATAAAACATGTATGGTTATGTTGTAAATTATGTTGGTCTATGGTGTTTTCAAATTTTCTTCCATGTGCCCCATTTAACTTTGAACAACAGCCTTTCTAATTGTCTCTTTATGACCTTGGCCACAACATAACTTTTGGAATAAAAGCTCCCACAAATTTTGTGCTGTTCTCTTCTATTTGTACTTTGTTCTCAAATACTATCACTCAACACTTAATAATAATAATAATAATAATAATAATGATAATAATAATAATAAATCCGTCAATCAATCAATCAATAAATCACTATTATTATTACCATTATACCAACCACTCTTAAAGTGCTGTAATACAACCATTTATATATACATGTACAGTTCCTGGTCTCTCGCTCTATCGTCTCTCTCCCAACCCCCCTCTCTCCTCTCCCCCGTTTCTCTCCTCTCAACCCAACTGGATGAGAGAGAGGGCCACCCACCCTGAATCTGGTTCTGCTGAAGGGTTTTCTTCCTGTTTAAAAGGAATTCTGCCTCTAAACTCACCAAGTGTTTGCTTTGGTGTGAACGTTTAGGTTTCTCTCTACAATACTGTAAGGTCTTGACCCCATTCTGTAAAGTGCCTTGAGATAGTGCATGTTTTGATTTGGAGCTATATGAAATAAACTGAATTGAATTTAATTAAATGTGCACAATCCCGGTTGACGTTTTTGATGAATATAAATTATTTACTCAAACTAACAAACTAAAAAATGAAAAAGACTCACCTGTGCTTATTTTTCAGTGTTCACATGACCTGAATTAACCAATGAATAATGGTTTGACTGATTGCTTCCAGTTTCTTTTTCACAAAGGCAATGACAGGAGGGCATTTTGAAAGCAGTTTAAGAGCAGTTTGTAAAGTTTAACAGAGATGCTTCCAAGACATGGTGCTAAGTCTGTGAAGGATGATAGGGGTTGTGGAAAAAACCCTATGCAAGACATGTAAAAAACTCTTAGGCTGACCTGGAGCAGATGAAGCCAAAGTAGAGCTCTTTGGTAATGCAGTGCTTCAGTTTATTTATAGGTGATGAAATGAAGCCTATAAGGAAAAGAACAGCCTACCTATAGCAGAAGGTGGTGGTTCTATTATGATGTGGGGCTGTTTTGCTGCCTCTGGTACTGGAAGCACCGAATGTATCAAAGGAATCAGGAAAACAGAAGATTACCAGGTAATTTTACAGAGAAATGTGTTACCAAGTGTCAGAAAGCTGGGTCTAAGGTTAAGTAGCACAAAAAAATGGTTGAAAAGGAAAAGACAGACAATTTTAAACTGGCCAGCAAACAGTCCTGGCTGAATATCCTGCTGAAAACCATTGGAGGGAGCTGAAATCTTCCATTGCAAAAGGAAGTCAAACAGCAAACTTAAAAGGGCTTGAACACATAGCAGTGGAAGAGCAGTAGAAACTACCAACAGACAGGTGCAAGAAGCTTCTACATAGCTACAAGAAACATTTAGAAGCTGCCATTGTCACCAAATTAGTGAAGGGTAACAACAATTGTGTCTTGTTTTATTTATTTTCTCTGTAAAGTAGCCTTGGACATCTTATTAACATATTCTGATTTTACAAAAATGGTTGATTGGTATATGTTTCTGAAGATTTTCTGAATTCTGTACTTTAAATTCAGTGGTGCCAATAATTTCAACCAGGACTGTATGATTATTTTGCACATTCACACTTGTTGCTACATTTAAAAGCCTGAAATTGCATTCAGCAAGTGGGTGGAGTATTAGATATAGTTTTGTTATACGACTATTATGGTTGAAAAACTGAATATGTGGCTATAGTGAGTCTGAAAATACTTTCTGAAGTGCAGCAACGGTATAACATTTCCTGAGGGAAGTGATATAACTACATATGAAAACAAAGACAATAGAAAGTTCACAATGAGAAAAAAACAGTCACATATAAAACAGCAACAAATAAAAGTAAGTTAGTGGCTTTCTAAAAGAATACATTTTGATCCGCTTTATGTTGTTTATGTTGTAATGTAAATTTAGCTGTGGGGAAAAGAATCATGTTCACAGAAAGAACCCCTGGGAGTTTCAGCTTCATCCTATCCACTGACAGAGGCTCAATTCTTGCAGTGTTACATAAAGAGACAGGGCCATGGGGACTTCCAGTAGGGGACTTAGAGCTGGAGTTGGAACAAGTTGACATGGAACCGGACCAAACAAACTATAAGTATAACTGTATGTATAAGAGGTCCAGTCATCAAACGATAGATTTACAGCAGAGAGAGGGAGCTCTGTGATGAGCTGACCATCTGCGGCTGAGATTGGGAGACTGTCCAGAAAAATACTGGAATGTATGGAGGTTACAGGGTCAATCTAAACAGCCATTTATAAACCTTAAGTAAGAACAGACCTGTGTGTATGTGTGTGTCTTTCTGTGAAAGGGCACATGGTTTGATGATCATTAATTTCAAGTGTATGCACATAATCCAGGGGTCTGTGCAAGTATGCAACAAGTTTATGGTTTATGTATGTTTACTACTTCAACAGTGCAGTTATCAATCCTGCACGCATTCCCAAATGTGTGTGTATGTGTGAGTGTCTGTGTATTGGACAGAGAACTAGCAGTCCTCTCAGTTATGTCAGCATTCTTAAATATTTACAACAGCCAACCAGAGAGGTTTGTTCCCAGGTCAGCTGCCATCACAGGCTAATCAAGAAGCAGAACCATGCAAAGAGGAGAGGGCTTCCAGTGGGAAAGTAAATCTGACACACTCCCATTGTGTTCCCATCCAACGTTGTGAAAGAAGTGTATGATTTTTACATAATGATCCTTAAACAAATGCATGTCATGTATTCTGCTCTGTTCGCTGCAAAGGTCTGTTTACACTATTCCCTTTGTTGAAAAAACAGCAAAAGGAAGGTTGAATGTAAGAACATGCACAAAAGCATGATACATGACACTGGTTTGTTTTTTTAAAGAGTAAAACTGGATTGAATCTTGCCAGCAGATCTAGGGAACACCAAGAATTTTCACAAAGCACGACGTCTAATACTATCTCATTTTTTAAAAATGGGCAAAAAAAAAAAAAAATTGAATGGTGACATAAAGCTGACTTTTGTGCGCAACATGGTCAGAAAAGTGAGTTTTCTATATGTGGAAGACAACAATACTGCCTCTGGACCGGGGACCTGGATCAGCTAGTCAATTATCTTTGGGTTGAGCTCAGGTTCTATGGTATAACATTTAACTGGGGTAAATCACTGTATTAACAGTCAACAGCCCAGCTACTGACCAATCCGATCACTGAAAAATTTGGGTCATCCTCTCTACAGCAATAAAATCTGATATGAATCTTTTGTCTAACAAAGTCTCTCAGCTGTGCATAGGTCTTAGGTCTTTGTCTTTAAATTACCAAACATCCAAAAAATATTTTGGTTGATAATTAAAGAAAAAATTGCATCATAAATATGACTGTAACCTATTTTGGAAAATAAAAGTACATTTATACTAGAAAGAAAAGATTCTACCTCACTGATCCAGAGTAAAAAAGTGATGTAAACTCACCAACTCTCAGAAATGCCAGAGGCATGATCAGCAACATGACAAACACAAGAATTATACAGTTTTATTAAATTACAGAATCAAGGATGTTTACATAACTCGCCTGGGGTCAGCACTTATCCCAGGGCTCTTTCTGCTGAAAACACAGAAGACAAGCAAAACAGTTCCTGAAGATTAAGATGCTCATCCAAAATTAAATCTGAACATTTATATTTGGTCAGTAATTGACAGCATAATTGAATCAAGACTAAAAGTAACTACTAAGTTCAATTAGCAACTAATTATAATGTATTATTTGTGTTTTATCCTGGTTTAATACTACTCTCCACTTCCAGCTCCAGTCAGCCACAACACCAAACACCTGCAGATCATTCTTTGTACTTGATGTGAAAGAGATGTTGCATTTAAGCATTTTTTGAGCGCTGTGAGCACCACATATTAAATCCTATTCACCTCCACCCCAGTAAAGTAAGATAACGTAAATGAAAAATATTGTCGGATAAATCCATCATCTCACAGGGTGGAAATTCTTCTGAAAAGAACCAGAAGGGACCAAAAGATTCACAATGAGTCCATTCACTAATTGGGCCACCGCTGCTCTGTAGCCCCAGGGGCCACTTTTATCCAGCTCCAGCACAAAGGGGAGGTGGAAAAAAATCAGCCCAGGCATTTGACATTTGACTCAGACTTGACCAAAAAAAAACCAACCTGGAGATACACCACCGCCCACACAGCCTATACAGTTGACTACTAGAATTTATCGATAGAGTGTTGACAGTTAACACTGTAGGCACATCTTTACGACATCTTCATGTCAGATCCATTATGGTGATGATGTTTGCAGATGACATTGTGATATGTAGTGAAAGCAGGGAACAGGTGGAGGAGAAGCTTGAGAGGTGGAGATTTGCCCTGGAAAGGAGAGGAATGAAGGTTAGCCGCAGCAAGACGGAGTACATGTGTGCGAATGAGAGGGACCCAAGTGGAAGAGTGAGGTTACAGGGAGAAGAGATAAAGAAGGTGGAGGATTTTAAGTACTTAGGGTCAACAGTCCAGGGCAATGGAGAGTGTGGAAAAGAGGTGAAGAAGCGTGTGCAGGCAGGCTGGAACGGGTGGAGAAAAGTGTCAGGTGTGATGTGTGATAGAAGAGTTTCAGCTAAAATGAAAGGAAAGGTGTACAAAACTGTGGTGAGACCAGCGATGCTGTTTGGTCTAGAGACAGTGCCACTGAGGAAAAGACAGGAGGCAGAGCTGGAGGTAGCAGAGATGAAGATGTTGAGGTTCTCTCTGGGAGTGACCAGGATGGATAGGATCAGGAATGAGTACATCAGAGGGACAGCACATGTTAGAGGTTTTGGAGATAAAGTCAGAGAGGCCAGACTGAGATGGTTTGGACATGTCCTGAGAAGAGATAGTGAATATATTGGTAGAAGGATACTGAGTTTTGAACTGCCAGGCAGGAGGTCTAGAGGAAGACCAAAGAGGAGGTTTATGGATGTAGTGAAAGAGGACATGAAGGTAGTTGGTGTGAGTGAAGAGGACGCAGAAGACAGGGTTAGATGGAAGACACTGATTCGCTGTGGCGACCCCTAAAGGGAAAAGCCGAAAGGAAAAGAAGAAGATGTCAGATCCATTATGGTGGTGTAGAGAGGCAAAGTAACACATACGTATCACTGTTGTGGTGGCAATTTCTGTTCAATAGAGCATTTAGAATCAATTCTTGTCTTTCCATGAGTCTAATTAAGCATCTGCAGAGAGTCTCAATCATACAGAGAGCAAAGGTCACACAGCAATGAGTTATGTATGGCAATGAGCAAAAAGCTCAAAACTTAGCAAAACTTTCTGCAAAACCTTTCAAAGAGATAAAAACACACACATATACTTAGTTCCATAATTAATTGGTGAGATGGATTTCATGAGGTGGACCCAAACACAACCCCAAATTAATGCTAATGTTGCTCTATAATTTATGGATGAGGAAATAAGCTACTTGCTTGCTATTATGTTTGATAGTTAAAAGGTGATGATATGTCCATGTTGTTTCTGTCAAAAATGACGCCTTCATGAATATAAATGTATGTGAAATAGAACATGTATAGTCATAGATACATAAAGGATATGCATCAAAAACGTTCATGTTGGAGTATTCATAATCAAAATAAGAGAGAGATATACTGAAATACTAAAATACTAAAATATTCAGCCAAAAATCACAGTTTAACTTTATCAGTCCTTCCCAGGTCCCTGTGTCCTTTCACTGTCAGTCAACAAGTCAGTGTTCCAGGGCCGGTATGTATCAAGTGGCTCAGAACAAAACTTTGGTCTTAGATGCATTAAAATGTGATCTTTTAGAATTACGAGGAGAAAATGCAATATATAAACATTGTAAGGTTTGAGAGGGAACTCTGCATATGGGACAAAAATCGCATACGCGACAAAGTTTGAGTTTCAGCATTTCCAGGGGGGCTGTATGGAGCCTGATAACTGTCCTCAGGTGTCCCTTTAGTTAGCGTCGGTTGGGGATGAAGACTCCGGATTTGAAAATTAAAAACATCTGGTGGTGTGGAGTTAGACAGAAGTGAACATACCAGACTGCCGTAGATCGCTCCTCATCGGTGCTTAAGTTTAGATGCTTCAGGTTACTTTAGTCAGGACTAGCATAACACATCCAAACCTTGAACTTACTTGTCATCCTGTCCTAGTCCAGTCAGCCTGTCATCAGTCAGGAAGGCAGCATCAGATAAGAGATCAGTATCTGACTTAATACACACCAACATGAAAAGTTTATTACGTGAAGGATCCAACATTAACATTAACTCCTCCTCATGGTTAGATTAAACATATGTCTATCACCTATATCATATGTAATATATATTATATTGGCTGAGCTGTGAAATCTGGTGAATTTGAAAGATGATGAATCTCAAAACATAAAAATGGCAAATAAAAAATATTACATGAAGATATGAACTTGCCAGTAAACCAGTGACATTTTTAGAGAGGTTTTTCTGTTGTTGGGTTTTTTTGCAGCTCACCTCTAGGTTTACTGATTTGAAAAGACAGAAACAAATGTCACTTAAATGTTATAGCACATCTTTTTGCTTAAAATGGTCACCATATCCCTCTACTAGAGTATATCTGTGATTGATATAAATATCAATGTATCTGAAGTTGTGATGAAGTAATGGAGCTCTAACCTATCTCCTCTGGAGGTGTCCTAATTGGTGATACATCATTTTGAGGGAGGATTTTCAGGTCAGTACCACCCATCCATCACCCATTACCTCAGAAGAATTAAGAGTTACTGCCGTAAGCACTGAAGGATGATATCCAGGCTTTCTTATACAGAGCTGAACGTTCCTAATCTCTTTTACTAAGAATTTCATACAGAGTTTTTGGTAAATTTACAAAACCTTTATTTAGAAGTTAAAGAAATATTAACCTTGGCTCTTGGAAGCAAAACGAGCAAAGATTGATATCTTTTTTCGTTCCCTACCCTTGTGAGTTTCCATGGCATCTAGGTAACATACTCTATGGCCAGTAAGCCACACCTAGCTAGAACTAATTCAGTCTAAATCAGCAGTCCTGCAATAAATCCTCCTTCATGAAGGTTATAATTTTTAGTATGTGTTGACACTGATTCACTTTTATGATCATTTTGGTGGCAGCAGTTTGCAGTGCTGATGAATTTCAATATATTACATGGACAGCGTCTTAATTCATTCATGTTCAATGCATTCATGAGGAAAAGTTACTTTGAGTGAAGGTTTTTGTTGTTATTTGTTATTTATTGGTTTAAAGCTTTTGTACAGTAAGTCCATTGATTTCCTAATAACCTATTATTCTATTACTATTCTGTAATGTCTGTCATATTTGACACCTACAAAGCTCTAAAAAAATACATTTTGCATCTTGATTTTTCTAGGTGAATGGAAATTCTACATATTATCATAGTTCATCATAAACTATTCACATAAAACATTCCTTCATTTTTTAATAAACCTATTCATACTTAAAGGACACATTGCTTTTATCCATATTTGAAGGTAATAGTAGACTTTGAGGTGAAGATAATAGTTCAAAAACCAAATGTTTGGCCTGGGATTGAAAGTGCTTCAGGCTGACTGGAAAGCTTACGCATGTTGGATGGAGGAAGCAACAAATAAGGACAGAGGCACTAAGGAATGGAAAGCATCGCCACTGGGTGTGTCTCTCAGTGTGTTAAGCTAAATCCTGATCTGAACACCCGCCTCTCTATCGGCATTTGCAGGAAGAGACAGAGCAACTGCGAGCAGTGGAAATGGGGGTCTCAGGGGACAGAGTGCACAAACTAACCACACTCCAACCCCACAGTCCAACCCTGTCGGCTCCCGCCTGCCAGTTGATATCATCGAGCCTGAGATCAGAGACATGTTAAAATGGGAACTCTGGTTGAATGTCTCTCAGCAAACAGCCTGCAATTCATGCTGAAGAACTTTCCATTGACAAAAGAAAGAAGAAAACTGCCCAGATGGAGGGAAAACTGCAGATGGCCCAGCTGCTGGTGAATGAGAGCCCTGATTGAGGACGCGGTAGAGGAAACAGATGTGGGTGTGGCCATGGGGGAGTTGAGGAGGGGGATGACGATGCTCTGACGCTTGCAAGATTGCAAGTTAAGCCAAAAGTTTCCCAGACAACAGAGGACCTGCTCAAACTCATGCCGATTTATTGTAGGCGGAGTTGAGCACAGTGGCCTGGCCACACCACATCTGAGGCAGCAAATGTACAACCTACACATCAACACAGACACACATGACATAAATATAATGACACAAATCTGTTGATACCTGATGCAATACACTTTGTTACAGCTAAATATAAGAAAGGCAAGGGAGAGAACTGTCGAATTATATGCAAAATACTCAAGTGATGCTTATAAAAACATGCAGATAATATGAAGCCACAAGACTTACTCTGCACATTGCATGTTTCATTTCAAAGTCGACTATTACACAGGCCGAAAGGTGCACGGTAAAGGTTTCTCATCAGTGTTAAATGTACAACGCACGGTAGAAGTGCTACCAGAGGAAGATTACACACCTCCTGACTTCATGAGAAATAAATATGATGTCGGACTGATGAAAGGTGTAGAACCAAACCCATTGTGATCACACCAAAATCCTCCTAAAGGCCTTGTTTAAACTAATATCCATCGAAACATCCATAGTGGACATCACACCTGTGTTTGACCTGGCTGGACTTATTGTAACATGTGAAACCATTCCTCTGCTCACACCAATGTCAATGTCAAAACGATTAGAGATGCTGGCCAGCCAGACAGATACTGTTATGTCCAGGACCTACAAGCTGTGTAGGCTGCAGTTTTAGCACATGCTCCAAATGTTCCAAATCCATACACAATCCTGTCTCAAGTTCCACCGGAGAGTAAGTGGTTTTCTGTTGTTGATTTGGCAAATGCATTTTTTTTCAGCATTTCAGTACATGAAGATAGTCAGTTCTGATTTCAACACATAAATGTCAAGGTTACTATAAATCTCCAACCATCTTTAATGCAGCAATCGTGAAACTCTCATTTTCCCATTAGTAGTACCCTACCCTATCTCTTTGCATAGTTACGCAACAATCCCTCCCTTCTGTACTCCATAAAGTGTATGAATACCCTTCTAAGCTTTGTGTTCTTTGCTCATTGCCATACACTGCGAGACCTATGAGATCTGTACGCTTGAGATCGTCTGCAGATGATGAATTAAAGTTTCAGAATGGGAGAATTGACACCACAGTTCACAAAATAGATTTGATTTTGTCGTTTGTTTTTTTTTTATTCTCACACTGCATTCTCATAAGTTTTTAAACTTTTTTTCTTATGTGCTTTGAAAACACACATGTAAGTAATATGCATGTCAGGCCAGTGTAGCAAACTGGAATTAAAAAGTTATACTGTTGAAATATAAAAGACTAAGAAGGAGAGGGGCTCCTGCTTCTGATCTTGGACAAGTGGAAATGTGTGCCTAGAAGTGCATAAAGCTTTGGGTGAAATCAACTTTAGAAATTACACAAATGAAATGTTTGGAAAGACCCAGATTGATCACAAAACCTCGCTTTGTCCCTGTTCTGCGTCAATCAAGTAATCGCGAGGATTATTAAACGATTGAAGAGCGTGCGTAAAATACGCAACCGGCGTGCGTAAAACAGTCCTGCTGGCTCTGTAGCTGAGCGGAGGTTGGATGAAACAGCAGTTCCATAGCTGCTCATTCAAAGGAAAGGGCGGGGCAGGGGTTATAGGAGCCATGCAGAGAAGAGTGGGAAGGGAAGATGTTGAGGGCGCGCCTCTACTTTCCAAAATCGACTGACCGCCCGCGCTGCTCAGCGCCCGTTCCTCTCCTTCTCCAAGCCCGTGCGTAATAGTAGAGGGGAGAATGAACGCTCTGGCGAAATGGGTGTTCATCTTCTTTGTCCTCGTCTCCATCATTCTCAACATCGTCCTGCTTGGCATCCACTCCAGCAGGGCGCCCAAATGTTCCGCTCAGCGCGTCCATCCCCTGCGGGGTAAGCACGACGACCGCAGCCTCGTGTTCGCTGACCTTACCCGGGAGGAGTACTTGCACGTCCAGCAGTACATGCTCAAGCAGAAAGACTTGGACATATCCAACAGCCAGATCACCAAGCCATCGGGAAACTTCTTGTTCCTAATAGACCTCTCGCTGCCAAAGAAAGCGGACGCACTGGCGTACTTGGACAACAACGGCGCGAAGCCGAAGAGAGAGGCGACGGTGGTGGTCTTCCACGGGGCCCGGGGCTACATTAAGGAGTACGTCGTGGGGCCTCTTCCAAACCCGAGTTACCACAGAGATGTCACCTACGAGAGGTACAAGACGGAGCTGCCTATCTCCGCGCGCACGGTCACCATCGGGGAGTACGTCTTGCTTTTCGAGTTTTTTAAGACTGAGCTCTTCTCCAAGCTGGAGAAGCTCATGAAAGAGAGCTTCGACGTGGATCAGCACAAGAACCTGAACCCGTTCGAGCAGATGCCCCGCGGAGTCCGGTCCGGGGACAGGAAGACCTGGGTGTCTTTCTTCAGGGACGCGAGCGGCATGTACATCCACCCGGTGGGGTTCGAGGCGCTCATCAATCACGAGAGCCTTAACGCGTCTGAATGGAGAGTCGAGGGCCTACTTTACAACGGCCAGTACTTCGCCACGGTGAAAGAACTGAGAGAGAAATATGATGCTGGCTCTGTTAAGAAAATAGTTTACAAGGAGTCCCCTGACTACGGCTCCCTGAAACCCAGGAACAAGCCCCTGCAGATCGGCCCGCAGCCGTTTTACGCGGAGGGGAAGCGCTACAGCGTGAGCCAGAACCACGTCCTGTATCTGGACTGGAGCTTCGCCTTCGGGCTGAGCTCTCTCACGGGCATGCGGGTGTTCGATGTGCGGTTCAAGGGCGAGAGGATCGTCTACGAGCTGAGCGTGCAAGAGGCCATGTCGGTGTACGGCTCAGCGACACCGGGGATGATCCTCACCAAGTTCCTGGATTCGAGCATCGGGATAGGGCGCTTCGCCCACGAGCTGGTCCGTGGCGTGGACTGCCCCCACGAAGCCGCCTACGTGGACACGTTCCGCTACATCGACGCCCCGTCCCCGACCAGATTTAGGAATTCGATCTGCATCTTTGAGCACAACATGGGTCAGCCCCTGCGGAGGCACTTCTCCGACTTCTTCCACAACAGTTATGGAGGGATGGTGAACAGCGCCTTGGTGTTCAGAACGATCACAGCTATAGGAAACTACGACTACATGTGGGATTTCATATTCTACCAGAGCGGGTCGGTGGAGGCGAAGGTGCACGCCACCGGCTACATCTCTTCCTCCTACCTGGTGGACGGTGGCCTGAAATACGGGCACCAGGTGGCGGAGAACGTCCTCGGGAACATACACACCCACTTCATCAGCTTCAAAGTGGATTTGGACGTGTTGGGTGAGTAGCAGTGCAACGCGAACCCGGTTTATCTGGACAGGACGGGGAAGACGTAGTCTAGTTAAAAGTTATTTTACCGCGCAGGATGGGCAGTTGATATCATGCTATTTTATTTTATGATATTCTATTTTTTTACGACAATGGCATAATATCTTGGCATTTCAAAATTAAAAGGGATGCTCCCCTCAAAACACGATTGTAACTCTTTTTACTCTATTGACACTGTAATATCTCAGAAAAAAAGAAAGATGTGTTTACTGGCTCAAAACATGGATGGAAATGAAGTATACTGTGGAAGAAAAACAGTTTGGACATCCCTGGTCAAAAGTTCTGTAACCGTGAATAGTTCAGTGTGTGCAAGATGAACTAATTTCCAAAAGGCATAAAATTAAATTTACAGATGACGCATTTCTTCAATATTTTGAGCAAGATTATTTTTTTAATTTCCACCTTTTACAGTTTCAAAACTAAAAAAAAGAGAGACAAAGGTTTGGACATGCTGCTTAGTTAGCATTCAGTAACACCAATTATCACATCGTCGAAGCATTTTGTAGCAGTCTGAAGGCTTCAAGTTCTTGTTTCGAGGATTTTCATTAGTTGGAGGGACTGTGGAGGGGTCATGGTAAGGCCAAGGGCGATGGGATAACCTTTAACTTGCGTCTTTTGAGTTCATCCATTGTAGATTTTTCATCTTAAGGCCGGAGATATTCGAAGTTATCCGAAAGCTCAGATTTCTTGGAAAGTCCAAACTTTTGTACTGTAATCCTTTCCTTTATCTTTACTTCTAAAACTGCACAGTTTTTAAAGGTCTTTTTTTAGTTCAGTTCATCTTCTACTTGCTTAACCATTCACAGTAACACAAATTTTGACACCTCTGGTCACACTTTCATGCCACTGAAGGCATGTTCCATAATGTTCTTATACAATAACAAACTCCCAAAATAAACTGTTTTTACAGCTTTCCCACTGGAAATTAAAACTATAGTGTGGGCCCCATATGTATAAAATTTGCTAGAAGGAGGAGATCAAATAAATTGTATCTCCTTGGGGAGAGATAACTACAGGAGATTTCAGATCTTAAAACCACTTAACTTGCCCAAAGTTCAAGACCCTTCCCCTGGGTTTGAGCTTTGGCACTGTCCAGCTTTAATCAGAGTCTACTGTGGAGGTGACTGAGTCTAGCACAGAGGCGTCTCCATGTGTAGCAGGAGATTCTCGTCAATAGGCTGGAGAGAAGACAAAAGTGCTCCTATATCAGCTCTACATCACACAGGAAACTTGCTTACTTGCTGGCCCACCTTGCCATTGGCAGCCATAAATAGCATGTGAACAGGAACCCCCCCCAATAATGAGTGCAGAATACAACTCGTTTGGCTTCTCCCCCACAGTGCTTTTTAAAAACTGAACACCTGACATGGCTCTATGGGTTTCTCAAAATGCCCAGTGTGGCTCAGCTTTGGCTCGGAAACCACAACAGAAATAACTATCATTATAGCATTTTTGCATTGTTCCCGCTGCAGGAGTGAAGAACGTATTCCTGACCAAAGACATGCAGTATGTTAACGTGTCGTTGCCAACGATGCCTGATCACTATGCTATGGTTCCTCAGCTGGTGGAGAATCAACTCAAAACAGAGCAGGTCTGTTTTAATCTTTATTCACTTCCTTTGATCATCCAGAAATGTAAACCGTAACAGCAATGAGTAACTTTGCGCAACAAAGGTCATGGTCTACATGACCTCGAGCTTTTGATAATGTGTGGACACTATGAGGTGTTCTCTGTTAAGGTGCAAGAATGTCCTAGTATTATTTTGTAAAGACTGCATATCCATCGCCAGCCTTATCACTCTTGACCGATTTCCTTCACTTTATCATAGCCTTTTACGTGTAAATGCAGGGGTTCATTTTAAAAATTCATTTGTATTAGGCAATATTGTTATCTGACCATTAAAAGAGCATGCTAATCAATGAATACGTTTTATAAAAGTAGCAAGCCGTAATCATAAATTGTAATTTATTCATCTGTTGTTCCTGTTTTACATAAAAATTTACTGGCTACTTAAATGCTGCTGCCACACTGTCTGTCCATGGCTTCTAAGCTACAGCACAAGTTAGTTTATCTCTCTGCCCAATTCCCCTGCCAGGGCTCAGCCTGCCAACTCCGCTGTCAATCAAACACAGACACCAACATGCCCCTTTAGAGGTTGAGAGAAAAGGGAACATTCCCTAAAACTTCAGAAAGACCTTTTGTTTAATTCCTTTTGAAAACAAAATTATTAACAATGATTTTTTAAAAATTGACATAACCTTTTACTGTATAGAGGGGTTGCATTGTGATTTGAATTAAACTGGATTATTTAGTAAAATTGCAGAATACTAGGCAGTTCAAGACGCTGACTTTTTTAAAATTACAACTTGTGAAGTAGCCCATTTATTACTTATTATTAGCAACCTGTGATGTACTCGTATGTGTTGCTTATGTTGTAGCCAACAAAGTCATTCTTTAATCTTGATGGTGGGACTGATGTCTACTCTGACACATTCACAGGAGGCAGCTCTGCGTTACGACACCAAGACTCCTCGCTACCTCCACATTGCCAGCAACAAGACCAACCGTTGGGGTCACCAACGCTCCTACAGGCTGCAGGTGTTCAGCTTCACAGGGGACCACCTTCCAGAGAGCCAGGCTGAGGAGAGGGCCATGTCCTGGGCCAGGTGGGATCTAACATCTAAGGTCTTGACAATTCTTAGTCGTGCTAGACAAGAAATGTTTTACGGCTGCGCTCTGGACTAGGAAATATGACCACCAGCATGCTGAATTTAAACTATGGGTTAAATTCATTAAAAACTATTAGAGTGAAAATCACAGTTAGTACTTGTGTTGCACCATGGTTGGAAAGTAACAATCAAAAGATGAACCCCCCTGTGGACAGGGAAGTCCTGGAGACAGAGTGTATGTTTGTGTGTCTGTGTGGGCGTTTGTTCTCTGGTCAGAGCACATATCACAGAATATACATACGCTCCCTGATGGAAGTCTGCATGTCTGTAATTTCATAATATATTTTTGGACCATATATTTAAACTGAAAGTGTAATTGTAATTCATGTTACGTAAATATGACATTAAATGTCACCTATATGCAGATATCCAGTCTGGTCTTAGGGCGTTTTATGCTACCCTAAGACCAGACAAGATGAGTTACAAATGGGGTTTTAATTATTACACGACTGTTTGGAAAAGTGATGGCCAAAATTTTATTTTGAAATTATTAATTTGATGCTTATTTTTCTCCTACATAAAAGCAAACAGATTATCTTTGGACTGTTGATCGACTGTCGGTCAGACAACAAGACATTAGATGTCAGTTTGTGTTTTGGGAAGTCATAATGGGCAATGTTCACTATTTTCTGACATTGTACTGATAAAACAATTAATCAGAAAAATAAATGACAGCTTATGTGATACTGTAAATAATCACTGGACCCCCTACTAATACACTGTGTTTGTCATAACTGAAAACAGATTGAATGGTTTTATCACACAAATAGTTGAAAGAAGTGAACAAACCACACATCACCAGTTAACATGTTTATCGTTGCATCTTTTGGTCCCATTCCCCATACTCTAGGTACTGTCAAGTGATGCTGGTTCCTTAAGGAAAAAGACCCAGGAATCCCTCGTGCAATAAAAGGAAATTCTGTGTGCTCTTATCTCATAATGACCATTCTCTCTGCACCTCGTCTTGTCTGTCTGAAGGTATAAGGTTGCCATCACCAAGCATAAGGACTTGGAGCAGACCAGCAGCAGTCTGTACAGTCAAAACAACATCTGGACTCCAGCTGTGGACTTCAGCAAGTACATTGAAGACAACGAAAGCATTGAAGACGAGGTGTGTTGAGATGGAATCCACATGAAAAAATGATAAGAATACAAACATATATGTAAACACTGAGGTACACAACTTGACCAGAGGAATTTGCTTGATGTATCTGTGTCCACAGGACTTGGTTGCCTGGGTCACCACTGGTTTCCTCCACATCCCTCACGCCGAGGACATCCCCAATACAGTAACCGTGGGCAACGGGGGCGGGGTCCTGCTACGGCCCCACAACTATTTTGATGATGATCCGTCCATCCACTCTGCTGATGGGGTGTACTTTGGCCCAGGCAGCGAGGACAGCTGTGACAACAACAGGGCGGCCTGCCTTGCTCAAGAGACCTGCAGCCCCACGCTAAAACCCTTCACTTACAATGGCTTTGATGGAGTCTTGAAGTTTGAGGATTAGGTATGATTTATTGATCACACTAGATGATAGCTTCAAAGTCCAAATGGTTTCTGGACTGGGCTTGAACTGATTTACTAATCTTTGAACAAGCTTGTGTCAATTTTAACATGTTTATAGAGGCTTAATTTGCTGGACCACGCTGGACTAGGCAAGAAAGTAAATAAAGGAATTTGTTGATATTTTGCTCTTGCTTTTCTTTGTGAGAGTGAGAAGACTCATTGATACCACCTTCATAACTGTGTGTTAAGTACATAGTGGGAATCTGGATGTGGTTAGCCTAACTCAGCCTAAAGACCGGAGGCAGGTGGAGAGAGCTAGGCTAGTTCTGCCCAAAGTCAATAAATCCACATAACAGTCACCGAAAGTCAACAATCCACATAAAAATTGTCATCCACAGTGATTATTAATCAATTCATAGATGCCAAGAAAAACTATTTTTGTATGCTAATTAAGTAATTTTGACAACGAAAAAGGCAGGACTCACCTAACTGATGTATAGCTCACACATGCTAGAGATATATGGTGGTTTGTTTTCAAAGAAGGCGGATTTTTTGGCTCCTTCCAGATTTAACAACTTAAAATAATTCTGTTTTCATGATGCAAACGAAATATTTTGTGGATGTGTTTTACCTTATTCCTCAAAGAATAACCAACATTAGTAAAGTGGAGCACCAAATCTAGCACTAATGAACAAGAACAGCTGACCGATACACACTGTGGCACTTCAAAAAAGTCCCAGCAAGCTTCCCACACTGTGCTCAAAGACCATGTTTTAACAGACTGTAAGATGGCAATGTTCTGTTGCTGTATTTTTGAAGTTAGAGCAGAACCAGACCAGTTGTTCTCCCCTGCTTCTCATCTTTATGCTACTCAAGGCTAACAGCATTCTGACCCCAGCTCTGTATTTACACAAACACATGCGATTACAATTTGTCTCCTCTCATTCTTGGAAAGAATATAAGCAAACTTCGAAAGTTTCAAAACCCTTCCTTTAAAACAGACCCAGTAATTAGTCTGTAGGGCCAAGAAAAGCCATATTAGAGAGTAGCATTCCATCACCATGAATAGGCCTCTACATTCCCCCTTTCCAAATAATGCTG
Organism: Istiophorus platypterus; assembly: GCA_016859345.1. Taxonomy (NCBI): domain Eukaryota; kingdom Metazoa; phylum Chordata; class Actinopteri; order Istiophoriformes; family Istiophoridae; genus Istiophorus; species Istiophorus platypterus. Next base: position 22,794,638 of record CM029112.1, on the reverse strand, counting down.
GTATGCTGGTATGAATGGAAAATCTTCTCAGTGGTGAAATGATGAATTAAAGGTTGAGAATGAAATTCACAGCAACACCCCATAAGTACCACCGCACTTTTTTATAACATATACAGTACCTGCATACTTTACCTGATGTGTGTGAAGAGAAAGTTCCTTCACAAAACTGTTGATGTTTTCTATATTGATGTGGATTTTCAGGTCTGAATATGGAAATCTTGACACGAATGGCATATACAGTACCAGACATCACCACTGGCCATCAAGTTTCAACCAAGTTTGCATGATTACTTTCTCTCTGTACTAAAGTGAATGGTAACCAGATTATCTTGGAAGGGGGCTCTTTGCAAAACCAAGCTATGGGCCTACTATGATTCCAATTAATGGATATTTATCTAAGAATAAGCACCATATAAATTTATTATCTACTACAAGACTAGGTAAGCTAGGTGTCTCCAGTGCAGGAGCCAAGTTACGGTGTGCATCATTTCAGTGTTTCTTTTCTTTATATTTGTGTATATTACAAATTCAATTTTCTTCTTATAAAATTGCCACAGAGTAACCCGGGGACCTTTTGGGCCTTTTGAGCCTCCTGGATCTTTAAGTTGCCCAGCCTTAACAGACACATAGGGCTGACTAGAAGGCAGATTATCCATCTAAAAGCATATGGTATAACTTTGATGATATAATTCAAATCTGGAAGTCAAAGTCAAAGATAAATTTCTCAACATGTCAAAGTATAATATTTTCAGTATTTACACCTATAACTGTTGGTCAGAACATTGAGAGAACCCTCACTCAGCAGTCTCAGAATGTAGTGACAAGTGCCACATCAACTTGCCTGACGTGTCATTTTCTTTACAATTGACCCTCGGCTATGCTACCTGCAATGCTACACTTTACTAGTGCTTTTCTAGTTGTGTAGTTCAAAACCTTAAAGGAAACAACTGAAGGAAACAAAGCTGGCAGTCTTCTATAGTTTTCTTATTACAAACAGTTGTTCGGTGATGGATTCATCCCAGTTGATGGTGTAGTGATCATAATATCTTGATAGACACACACTCAAACACCATTGGTGGTGATGCTGCCATGCAAGGTGTTGGACTGCCCATGGTGAGCAACTTTGAGTTCAGTGTCTTGCCCATGGACACATCGACATGTGGCTGGAAGGAGCTAGGGATCATCCCACCCTCTCAGTCAGTGGGCAACCTGCTTTATCTCCTAAGCTCCAGCTTCCCATAATCACTGTCATGAAGAATTAAGGTAACTGTACAGTAACTGTTTATAATATCTGTAAAATATAAACCAAGATCATTTTAACAAATGTTAGCATTCTGTCATGTAAAACTAAGATGGTAATGGCAAGCATCAGCATGTTAGCATTGTTGTGGTGAGCGTGTTAACATGCCTAGTTAAAGCTTCATAGAACTGCTTGCATGCTTGCTCGTCGTCTTGTGAGTTCGGGTAGTATCACCAAAGTAAGAGACCGCAGTGACAGATTTTGCTAGTTTTCTTATTTTTTTGTCTAATTTTTATACTTCTAAAAATCCAAATGTGAATGTTTTATAAGTAGAATAAAAACACAGTTACTTTTGTTAGGGTTTACAGGAACACAGCTTATGCAAGTAGAAAGCATATTACTTTTTCTTATTTTTTATTTCAGGACTATTCACTGCAATCTGATAATTTAATAATTGTTACCTGGGATTCCTCGCTCATTTTTCCTAAAACCATATGATAATATTCTCAGAAATGTGGGCTATAGTTTGAGATCTCGCAAATGAAGCGGCTATCATTGTCATCATCTTTATCATCATTTCTGTAATGTTTGCAATTCCTTCTGCTTTTATTCCAGGATTTTTTTTAGCATAGTCAAACTGTATCCAAATACCATTGTGAAAGACACAGTTCTTGTTTTCTTTCTATGGGTTATTACTGATGAAACACTGTGATATAAACTGCAGTCTATACATTGTAAACAGGCACTGTACAGTTAGATGTGTGAAAATGAGCACCACACCAATCAGTCCAAAGCAGGATCACTCTCTGACGTGGCTCAAGGCTGTGACTACTGAACAAGTGACTGATGTTTTGTATATTTTTTTCTACAGCGCAACATTCTGAGAAATTATCTTGTTGTTTCATCTCTGAATAAATGAAGAGATTATTTGTGTAAGAAAGGAGTCTTGGTCCACTGCATTTGGTCTCTGGAAATATTAATGTTATTAAGTGTTGCTTTGAGAAAGTGTAAAGCCACAAAAAGTCACATAATTTAAGGTTACTAAAGAACATTCAAGATTGAGAAAATACGCACTCCAACACAAACACACATTAACTTGATCACTTTTAGAGAATTTTGATTGACTAACATTCATGTCCTGGAGACTTACCACAACTTTAACCATAGCCACTATTGACCTAACAATAACCTTAACACTAACCCAAAAACAAACACAAACAGATGTATTTGTCTTACACTTTATGTTTTTTTTCCAGGGGGATGAAAATTAAAAACAGATGTGCAGAGTAAGAACTGCCCCCCCCACACACACACCGTCATACACACACACACACACACAGTGTGAGACATAGCCTGACTCCCATTCCCACTATACATACTTCATGGGAACAGAATCAGAGCAGGGGATATGAGTGTATGTAAGGTTCAGTAATTGTGTGTGTGTGTGTGTGTGTGTGTGTGTGTGTGTGTCTTGGTAAAGTTCAGCATTGTAAGTGGTTCTCAGCTTTAGGTGTCAAACGAAATGTTTCTCTTAAAGTTTTCAGTTTCCTCTGTGACTTGCACTTGTTTAAGAAAGGCAGTGACAGGGTGTGAACAACAGAGGAGAGCAGGGCTTCCATGAAGAATCCAACAAAAACCTGCTCTCAAAGACCCAGTGAGACCATGCTAAGCTTGACCAGTGTCATTCTCAGAGATGGAACTTAGGCTGATCCAAAGACTCTCACAATGTCATAACTCATTGCCCTTGTCATTTCTGTTGTCACCCACACACACACATTTTTAGAAACTTTTCATGAACAAATAAAACACCCAACCCAAACAATATAGCATATACAATTCAACTGTGTCAGCACATAAATAAAATTTACCCAACAACATGGTCTCTTTCTGAGTCTGAGGACATGGTACATGTTGTCACTCTATTCACCTGTATGATGACAGGTGGAACCTGTAATTCTCAAACACTATTCAGTGTAAGGTCTTCTCACTGTATACTAATGATTTCTGCTTTTTGTAATTTCCCCTTGCAATTGTATTCAGAAAATATTCAGACGCATTCATTATTTTTCACTTTCTTATGTTGCAGCCTTACGCCAAATCAAATTTAAACAAAATTCCCTCATCAATTTACACTTAATTGGTCATAATGACAAAGCGAAAACATATTTTAGCATTTTTTTGAAAATTAATTGAAAGTATCAGGTAGAAATAAGTACTCACATTTGCTATGACCTTTAAAAAGTTAATACAATGAGGGAACATGAAATTCAAGATTGTTGTTGCAAAATAGCAGTTGTGATGCTGAACATTGACTTCAGGCCCCTAAGCACAGTAGCACTGCAGCCATGCTTTTCTTTAATCATTTATATGGTAGGGAAGCTACTTTAAAACAGTATCTGCTGAAGCTACAAGCTCCTAAGCTAGCTAAACAAACTGATGCTATTTCACATCAATAACTCTCTCCTGTTAAGTAATATGAAAACACATATATTTGTTATATTATACATTATTTACAATCCCCAAACAGATAAATGTGGTTGTGAAACTCTAGTGTGCAGAGAATGACCTTATACAATAATCAAATAGATTTCAGCTATAATGTATCTCTTTAAAGCTACATTCATTGATTGTTTGCCTAAAAGTACAACACACAACAAAAAGTGTAACACAACACTGACATATCATCGCCTCATAAAGCTAATGGTTAACATGTTAGCATACATTTCTTATTTACACATGGCCCAGATACACACCGACACTATTATTAGCTTGTCCTCATGTTTGTCTCCACCTGATGAATCTATGGGTATTTTCACACCTGCATTTCTTAGTCTGGTTAAATCAGACTCTGCCCCCCCCCCCCCCGGTTTGTTTGGGCAGGTTTGAACAAAGTAAAAAGACCAAAACAACCATAAAAGAATCTTTAGAGGAGGTGGTCTCAGTCTGGTCCCAAATGAACTCTGGAGCGGTTCATTTGTGGTGGGAACATGATCTGACCTCAATCGTACCCAACCACCGGTTGCACTCCGCAAGTTGGAGCGAAATGGCTCAGGTAGCCAGGTGTGTTGTACATTCTGGGATGCAGCAGATCAATGACAACGGTAGTGGCTTGTTCAGCAGTAGCGGCAGCTCCATGTTAAATTGTATTTGCAACGTTTCTCTCACAGAAATATGCAATAGTTCAGAGTACAGGACCTTCTTCTTGCATTTACTTTCTTGCCCCTGCCGAGTGCTAAGCAGAGTGAACATCCTAACATGGTTTGTAGTTTTGCATTTCGATCCTCTTGGATTTCTCTCTGTGTGAAAAGGAACTTAATCATGGGGAAAATGCCTCAGGTGTAAAAACCCATCAAAAGAGCTGTTGTGGGTTGGATGAGAAGGCCTTTGCCCACAGCTTAGGCTCGGCCTTGGAAATAACTGCGTATTCATTTTATCAGTCTCTATGTGCAAACAGCATGCCCACAGCATATCAACATTATATCTAACCATCAACTTGAACATCCACCTAAAACTTGCAGGTGTACATCGAGTTACCATCATCCCAGAAACATTTTTCACTGCCAACATTAAGATATTTACTGAGTTTTTTTCTTTAATTTCTTTGGATCAATTTTTTTTAATATTCATGGAGGTGCTGCCATCTCTTCCATGAGCACAAATTGGATACAGACCTGTACTATCCTTATGTCACTATTCCCAAGCCTTTGGAATTAACATCTACCATTATAAATTACAGCATGATACTAATGTGACATATAATAAAATTTTGAGCTTTGTATCTGTTTTAGTAAAAGCAAAGGTAAAGGAAAACTTTTTAGCTATATACAAAAATGAAAGTGGCTGAAAGGTTTTTAACAGGAAGAGCTTGAATCGTTAACTCGGGAGTTACCGCTGTCGTCCATGTCAAGTCAATGCAAAGACTAAACACTAAAAGGTAATGACACTGAAGCCTCTGAAGACCAGGCTAAATGAAGGCAACTGGAGTTGCTTGAAGTCCTGGGCTTTTCACCTCTGGTGGGGACGTTGACTCCTTGAGAGTTGTTAGGGTCACATGAGTCATTGTATGAATGGGTGTTAAGATGCCTGGGGAGGGATCTCAAGACTCCATTGTCTGTCATGTGATCAAGGAACCTCAACATTGAAGAATTATTGGCAAATAATAATAATTGCCAGGGACTTCCCCAGAGGTTAGTTAGAACTGAGAGGTGAAACAAAATTACAAAATAAAACACAACTCTTTTTACTCCCTGTTCCATTAAAGGTTTGACTTGAACTTCTTAGAGTGAGGATTACTTTTTGACAAGTGCTGAAATTCCTTAAAGCACTTGGATTTTTTGATACATCCCGTAACACTAAATGTGTGTGTGTGTGTGTGTGTGTGTGTGTGTGTGTTTGTGTGTGCGTGTGTGTGTGTGTGCGTGCGTGTGTGTGTGTGCGCCTGTGTACGTGCATGACTGCAAATCCTTCAACGTTGTTGATAACATTTAGCATGGAAACAAAAAACAGAGCACACATTAGTGATAACATTTCCCTTCCCGGCCACTTTCCTGTCAGATAAAATAGGCAATAGTGAGTTTAAGAGCAGGCCAAATAAAAAGAGAGCAAAGTAAAAGGCAACAACAACCAGTACACACCTACCATCTTCAGACTGCATTTCTGTGATACACTACTCTACATTAAGTGGCATCAGAGGCTTATTTCTTACAACTTTACTCTCACAGATAATACTGAAGCCTTACTGTGTTACTGTTATAACTGCTGGAGGTAGAGCTAGTTTGAACTATTTGGTTGAGCTATATTTGGTTTTATAAACAGGGACACCAGTTAAATCTGAGGCGTCATGAGATGATTCATGGGATAGGAAGAGAAAAAACAAAGTCCTTATTTACAAATTGGTTTTAGCCTACCGGCTTTCTCCTATCATCTCTGATTTTTCGTGAGACAATGAATCATTTGAACATTTATTGAAATTACACCATGTGAGAAGTTTAGAGCTAAGAATCACTATTTTTGGAGGAGCCTTTTACAAGTGAATATCTGAAATGTGACCCAACTAAACCCTCTTTTCTGTAAGACGCCAGAGGCAGAGAGGGTTGGAAACCACTGGTTCAATCTTCAACAGTCTGTTGTATTTTAAAAGCTTGATATATTATCCATTGTGGAGAATGTCATGTTACAAGTATTACTAAATGAAGCTTCAAATAAAATTTAGTGGAGAAGAAAGTAAAATATTTCCTTGTGAAATGTAGTTGAGTTGAAGTATACACTAGCATAAAAATGAAAATACTTTAGTATAAGTACCTCAAATTTGTATTTACATATGGTACTTAAGTAAATTTAATTAATTTACTGTCCACCACTGTATATTTGTAACTACAACAACCTCAGGGTGTGTCCACCACCAAGCATTTTGCTTTGGGCTGTGAGCCCAACATACTGAACCAGGATTTATTGGTTTCATAAAGCTGACTCAGAGCGACGAGATGAGACCAAGTGAAGTCTGGATTTGAAACACAGACCTGAGACATCAAACACTGCTCCCATTGATTCACAGTTAAAATAAAAAACAGACATTTTAAAGACAAAACAGCAAAGTACCTGATATATATGATATAATGAGTAAAATCCTACAGATAAATGTTGATACAGATGTCTCGTTTGATACAGCAAATACTGACCAGTGCACTTGGCAAATTAACTAAACTGTAAAAGATATGAGTTGGGTTCTATTTATGCAATAAGTGTATTTTCTATGTCTAATATGACACATTTGCCTCTAACTGTAAAATGACCCACAGTGCTGCACTAAAGAGGAGGGACTCTCCTGCAGGAAAAACAATCAGACTGCTTGATAAGGAGGGTTTCAGTCCCCTTCAGAGTAGACGGGGTGAGAGTTACTCCTCATGTAATAACTACCTCCCCCCGTGATGTTAAGCACAAGATATCTTTTTTCATTTGGTTTTTAACTGGCCATCATAATTCATAAATGAGGTTGAGTTGCAGGTACATAAACGGTACGGTGGCACATGCAAATATAAAAAACCAAAAGCAAATTAAGAAATGGTTTCCACCAACTCAATAGCACATATATAGCAAAGCAATTAGAATAAATGCTGCAAATACAGAAAACACAACCAAATACAGAAATAGTGTAGAGTTAACAGCAGATATCTGCTGATAACATGACACTGATCAGAATGTTTAAACCGAAAAACTGACTAGGTCAAAACCTAGAATGTGACTGGACCACCCTCTGTCTGTTTGCTTCTCTCCTTCTCTTTGTACTCACATATACAGTAATTTAATACAGCCAACTTTCCAGCAAAGCTGTTCTCATTTACATGGATTTCTGTTTCTGTTGTCAGACAATAGAGGAAGCATGAAACAGTGACCGGAACACAGCCGATCAAGACGAGACGCTAACCAGCAGTCACTATTAAGACATTTCCAAGCTCCTGCTGATTTCAGACATATTTGCTTGAAAAACGATCATTCAGAGAGAGAAAGTTAGAAGCTCATTCACATCTGTGTCAGCTGCCATGTGGTCTTTTGAATGAGAGGCATAGAGAGGTGTTTCTACAGAGAAAACCAGACTCCTTTCTCATGGGGAAAAACTGGTGATTCTCTTGTATGGAAAGGAGCTAAGGTTTGTCTAGAAAGTAGCTTGATTTGTCACTAGGTGCTTTTGGACCATTGGACCCTCAGTTTAATATAAATGTGTCATCATTAAATTGTGACGGTTGAGAGGGATCTCTTGCTGAGTGTATTGCGCAACTTTTCAGCAAACCATTGATGACAACAACACACCACATTCATTTAATGTTGTTTAGAACTTTTTCAAGCTGTGCTCTGGTATAATCTGTTTATCAGGAACTATGATCTGGACCCATAACACTATTTTTAATTCCTGTTCCTGGTTTTGATTTATTTATTGACCATTTTTAAATCATGATAATTACAGTTTCCAAATATAGGCAGCCTGAACAAGGATATTAGACATACCAAATGCATATAAACATCGGAAACAAATAATACCATAGTATTGCCTATAATCACATAAATGCCATCCATGATAATGCTATAAACTTCAAACACTTCTTTGGTTTTGATTATTCATTAACAAGGTAGGTTTAATTTTCTGGACCTGGGCCCATTTGTCAAAGTGTTATTTTAATTGTTTTTATTCAGCAGCAGGTTGCATATTTAAAACTATATTAATGATCTGATTAAAAGGTCTGGAACCAAGCCAAAAATACTGCAACATCAATAAGAGGAAGCCCAGCCGGCAGGAAACACAAGCTTTCAGATAATCAGACAGGTTGTAAACAGGCACCAAGTTTGCCAAATCTATTTGGCTGAAAAGAAAAGAGGGCAAAAGGCAGAAGTATTAATCAAACTGTCTTCTGTAAACATCTATTTTTAAAAGGATGGTAAAAGTGATAAAATAAAGGTTTTCATGGTTTTTATTACATAACTTGGGAAAAAAATAATTAAAAAATACACCTATTTATGATTGTTGAAAAGCTCATTCTGTATATGTATATATATATATATATATATATATGCTGCTAAATAGCCTATTACTGCCTTTAACCTGTAAAAGGTCTTTAAAAACCCACTAAACTCAAGTGAGAACTTGAGAGATTGGTCTGTAGGGAAAAGTATTCTGACATTTATACTCTGGGACAGATGAACAAAATGTGGGGCTGTTGGAATTTTTTAAAACCAACCGGAATCAGCAGTGGGTGGGCCTCATCCACGATAAGCTGCTATCATTCAAGCCCTTGTTCATTATTATCTGGAGGCAGTGGATGGTAGGTATTCAGATAGGTATTCACAAGTTGTTTTTCTCATGTCTGTAGAATGTTTGCTTGAAAGTTTGTCATTCTTGTCATTCTTCAAACAGTTAGAGAAAGGAAGGAAACCAAACACAATTGGTCAGTGGGATGCTTATCAATGTCAACAAGGGCTGCAGGAAAAGTAGCCCCTGCTACTTCATAATAGTTTCTTACATTGTATTTTATTTTGTATAAAATTTCACAACCTCAATATCTAACTTTCTAAATACCTGCTTAAGGAAACTCTTAGTTTTTGAGCAGTGATGAGGATTGTGCTAGAAGATTTGCCCCCCCCCCCAAAAAAAAAGCTTTAAGTAAGACATACTTATACAAAAATCTCAGTAATGAAATTAATAAAACCAAAAACTTAGCACATAAGGAGGAGGTGTGCAGTGGCAACAATTTAAGCATGAGGATACCAGCAGAATAATAGTGAGAAGTGTCATGCTGTAATGGCTACACCGGACTCCACCTGTACCAACACTATGCTGCATTTGTTATTTTCTGGCTTAAGGCGTAATCACATTAGCACCACTTTTTCTGAATATTGGTGACCTCTCTTGTGCGGCTAAAGGAATTCTGGAGTGCATTTCCTTTTTGGTGAGTGTGACTCCAGCAAGTTGGTCAAAAGAAACACAGATGTGCTGTGCACAAAAATGGAGATATTCCATTGGTAAGCTATCACCCTGTTTACTGTTACATTACCAGACTAAAAACAGCTTTGCTGTCATGAATTAATTCAAGTTCAATCAAAATTTATTACCAATGTCCAACCCATGTTATCAAACTCTCTCTCTGTGCTGTGTTCAGAGCAATTTTGTTTAAATGAATGGGAACGTGATTGTACATTTAGAGTGTTAGCCATCAGTGGCTTAGCACTGAGTGCACAGGCAAATGATTTACTGGAGACAAACTGGGGATTTGGTATCTACATGTACACTCACCAAGCAATATGTCAAAAACAACTGTAAACCTGCTTATTCCTGCAGTTATCATATCAGCCAATCATGGGGCAGCAGTATAATTCATAAAATCATGAAGATACCGGTCAGGAGCTGTATCTGCACAAATCAGTTAAAATTGGCATAAAAAATAATGTGATCTCAGAGGAGAATGGCCAGATTTGGTTTGAGAGTGGGTACGGTAACTCCTCTTTACAACCACAGTGACAAGAAAGGCATCTCAGAATGAACAACACATCCAGCCTTGAGGTGGATGGGCTACAACAGCAGAACGCCATGCAGGGTTTCCCTCAGTGAAGAACAGTAATCTGAGGCTGCAGTTGAAAGAGTCTCACAAAAAAAACCAAGACAGTTCTAGATCGAAAAATGTAGCCTAGATGATCAGGTCAGAATTTGGCATCAACTGCAAGAATCCTTGGACCCAAACTGCCTCAGTCCATCAGTCCAGGCTGCTGGGGGTGGTGTAATGGTGCGGGGAATGTTTTCTTGACACACTTTGGGTCCCTTAATACCATCAATCATTGTTTTTAATGCCACAGCCTGTCTGTATTGTTGCTGAACATGTGCATCCCTGTTTGGCCACAGTTTACAATCTTCTAATGGCTACTTCCATCAGGATAATGCACCATGTCACAAAGCAAAAATCTCCTCAAACTGGTTTCATGAACATTACAAAGAGTTCAGTGGCCTCCTCACTCATCAGATCTGAATCCAGTTGAAAACCTTTGGGGTGTCATAAAACGGAAGATTGGCAGCATGAATGTACATATGACAAATCTGCAGAAATGATGTAAGCATGACAACATGGAGCAGGTGCTCACAAGAATGTTTCCAACATCTTGTGGAATCCAGGCCACAAAGACCTGAGGCTGTTTTGAGAGCAAATGGAGGCCCTAACCAGTATTAGTATGGTATAATAAGGACCCCAGTTACCACATTTAAACCAGTAACTAGTTTTAATATTGTGGCTGATTGGTGTCAATCAATACCTCTGAGGTAACACGTTGTGTGTCAAAATGTCACAATACAATACACAACAATGGATGGATGCACAATTTGTAATCAAAGCAACATTAAAAAATACAAGGTCATTTTAAATGTGGCATAATAATCCTTAAAAAGAAAGGGACAGCAGTTAACAACAAGGGACAAAGGTTAAGAAGTTACAAGAATCATCTCCCTTCGAGGGGGAATTACCAACAGGAAACTGCCCTAGGGCCCCAGACTAAGGAGTCCCAAAGGCCCTTGTTTTGCTTTGTGCTAACATGATTAATAGCAAATTGGTTTGCTAAGATGCACCACAAATGCATCATACAAACTGAAATAGCTTGGGAACTAGCATTACAGTGGGCTAAACAGACACTCACGCTGCCATTTCATAATCTGGATTAGGCCGTTAAAGAAAAATCTGTGAATTTGGATTCATTTGAGATGCTGTGATATGTGAAGTTGGATGGTTTGCCCATAGGATTTGTAACAGTCAAGACTAATTGCTGCAATGTGAAAAAAAAGTCTTCAAATCTCCGACACAGTTCAAGTCGAGTCTGTTTTTTTTTTGTCAAAACACATGGATTATAATTTCACTTTGCTATTTAGATAGTGATGAGTTATGGATGATTTTGAAATATAATTAGGGGATTGATAATGCTACCCTTTACCATACTTGCAATAGCATGCAGGTACTTGAATAAGTGAGCATTTCCAACGTTCATGCAGCATTAACACTGTTATTTCACTCACTGTCATAATACCTGCCTTTTTTATTCATTATTTGTTTAAGGTCTAATTGGATGAATTACTGACATCGGAAGGGAATATTACTGAACCCTGTGCAAACATTGCACCCTCATGTTTCATTATTTCTCAGATGGCTTCTGCTTAAAAATGTACTGTTTAATTTCTCAAAAAAGGTGCCGACCACATATTTTTTTTTTTTTATGCCTGCACAAACAAAAATAGTTTTATTGATATTCTAAATATATTAGGTACAGAGAGGTACAATGTCAGACTACACTCATGAACCTTTTTCCTGTACAGAATTTTCACAAGTCTGAAAGACTTGCTCCCAAAGTTTAGATTATCATTTTCTATTTATGATCCATAAAAAAATGTGTAAGTTATTTTCTGTGTTGAGGCATTTCAATCTTAAGCATTTATTTAGATAGCTATCTGGGCCTGAAGAGACCTTCAGGTGTTAAGAGCTCTCAGTAAATTAATACATACGCTGCAAGGAATGAAAATAATAAAAGAAACGAATAACCCTATCTTTTATTTTAAATCAAATTTATTTACCATGGACCATGTACATAATACATTAATCTCAAAAAAGAAAAAAGATGCTTTGTACCAGATTTAGCTTCAATCTAATTTCCATCTACAGTCCCTAAAGGGATGAAGTAAACAATAAAACAAGGAGCAAAATCTAACATTACCACTTCAAAGAGGTCAGTATCCTGTTCATACCCATGTGCACAAACACACACAAACAAACACACACACACTCATATACACACATTAACACAATTCTTATCTATCTAAATCAATTCTGGGTCTGGCATTTCATGCTTGTGGACACAGACATCAGCGCTGCTGCTGCAAACACATCCATCGGGCAACACTGGGATGTATCCACATTTAGCATCCAAGATACTGATACCAATGGAACGAGTGAGTTCTCCTGATCAAACACTGTGTGTCTGATGCCTGTGTTCCAACCTGGCTGAGTTATGACTGAGAAGCAGGGGTGTGAGCAGTGTTGTGGAGGAGTGAACCACATTTTGTAGTAGTTTGCTGCGATATCAACTACATTTATACTTGCATAGTGATTTTTTTGCTATTTTTTAACTACTAAAACAACTGAAACTGCAAACAGGTTTGAGCCATAAAAGGAAAGGAATGAATTTTTATTTTATCAGTGTTTCTCTACTGTGGTTTACAGTAGTGCCAGTCCCCCTTTCCTTTCATCCTGACCGTTGTGAAGGCAGGCCCAGGCAATGCAGTCTACATGCAAACATCACCACACACTTGATCTTTGTATAGTGCATGCACAAAACGTTGGGTGTTATCCAGTGGAAACTTCATCCTGGATGAACCTCCCGAATCTCAGCCTAAAGAAGAACCATCATGGACATACTTGTAGTGGCGTGAAAAGTTTGGGTGCCCCGTCAAAATTCCTTGAATAGTTGAGCGGGTATAAGATGACCCGATTTCCAAAAGGCATTACCTTGAAGATGACACATTTCTTTACTATTTTTAGCAAGATTTTGAGCAACCTGTATTGTCAGTCCCTAGTAACAGCCCCATTGGCAAGTATCACAGCTGGTAAACTTTTTTCATATGCAGCTAAGAGTCTTTAACTATTTGTTTGGGGGACTTCTGCCCATTCTTCCTTCTAGTTCTGTGAGAGTCATGGCCTGTCGTGGATACATTGCTGGGTCTATCTACAGATTTTCAGTGATGTTTAGGTCGGACTGTTAGGGCCATGGCAGAACCCTCAGCTTGCACCTCTTGAGGTAGTCCACTGTGGCTATTGAGTTGTATTTAGGAGCATTATACTGTTTGTAGAAGCCATCCTCCTTTGATCTTCAGTGATAATCGCTCCCATAATTTGCTGGTATTTAATTGAATGCATACTTCTGTCTACAGTGAAATGTTCTCTTTGACAATGACTGCAACACATGCCCAAAGTTTGATCCACCTCTGTGCTTAACAGTTGGAGAGGTGTTTTCATGAAATTAGCACCTTATATTCTCCAAACACACCTTTGCTTATTGGGACCTAAAAGTTCTATTTTAACATCATATGTCTGCAGGACTTGTTTCCAAAATGCATCAGGTTTGTTTAGATGTATCTTTGCAAACTTTGAATGTTTTGGTTAGGAAACAGGAAAGGTTTTTTCTGATGATTCTTCCATGAAGGCCTAATTTGAGCAAGTAGAGCAGTGCACTGCCATTCCAGAGTCTGCTTAATCTTCCTGAAGGTCTTTTGCAGTCAAACAGGGGATCTGATTTGACACTGACTAGCTCCACCAACAAAATCTACGTCTTTACTTGTTAGCTATGCAAAGTGCGAGTAAATAAACTCCCCACCACAAAGACGTCAAACAAAAATCCAAGAACACATAACTGAGTAAATCCTATTCTTTCAAAGTAGCTTCCCTGACACTGGGAGCAAATTTGAGGCAAAGACTAGGACTCCACAAATTTGTATGAAAATTAGTTGTGGGCTTCGTCTTATGAGACATCAGCAGCAGGTGGAAAAGTCTACTCTCCAGGGATGACATCCCCTATGGGAAACTCTGCAAAGTACTGTATATCAGCACGTTTACGCACAGTCACACACCTTGAATTTGTTCAAACTTGAGTTTAAAGTGAAAGCCCTAACCTGCATGCACAGAGGTCTGCTCTTATATTTTTTGCATAAAACTTAAAATTTAAATAACAGAGCTGGAGACAGAGCTAACAGAGCTTTTGCATGCACTTTGAAGATGGTACCTCACTTCAGTTTGTCATTTTTCATACTACTGTCAAATTTCATGAGGTCTTCAAAGTACCATGCTTCATTATCCGATCATGAGGTGAAAAATAAACAAAATGTAAAACAACATCAGTCAGTCTTATCCTGCACTGCATAATGAATCTAGTGAAAATCAATGATCTTGTTCAAAAGACTCCAGATTGTAAGAATTTATTCAAGCGCTATGAAAATCTAAGTCACAGCCAGCAGTGAATCAGTGTTGCCCTGGTCCTCATAGAGATCTAATCCTGTCAAAAAAAGCACCACTGGAGGGAACTAGAGAAACTTCAGTCTCTGTAATAAAAAAAAATCCAGATATATATCACATCAGATGATCTTAGTCCCACTTGCTGTGTGGGAGACATTTTGTTTTGAGCTCCAGTTAAAGCCAGCTTGAACACTTGAGACAGATAATAGGAGGCACATTATTGAGGATAAACGTAATGTCTTTGGACATCAAGTGAAACTCCTTAAGTAACACACTACCGAATGTTCTGTGCCTCAACCCCCATTATGGGGAGGGCTCGGGGCTATTACTCAACAAAGGGAACGTAGCCTGGGCGGGTAAGGCAACAGAGAGCTAAAATTTAAAATATGAATAAAAAAAAAAACAGGCCAAAAAAAGGACCGCCATTTAAATAAAATGCCATTTAAATAAAATGATAAATCCTGGAAGGCACAGCACCCAGGAGACCAATAGTCCAGATACCCCAAACAGAACAAGGAAGCTCTGTACTTTAGTCCCAGCTGAGCAGCAGATGGGAGGCAGGCGATGTAGGTGGCCTTTGTAACAGCAATGATACGTCAGGATACTTGTGGGAAAAGGGTCTGACATCAGGTCCCAGAGAACTGGACAGTCAAAACTGAAGGTTACATGTCAGAGAGCATGCAGAGTGAGGCCTTAACCAAAAATGGAGGAGGATCCCAACCACAGCTCTGGACAGCTCGGGGAGGGTAGTTATAAAGTGTGTCGGTGTAGGTAAGACCCAGGTGGCTGGAGTTTATATACATATACAACAGTGAGCACCATTTATGTTAAAGTATTCAATACTGAATATAAGCACACTTTTCCAAAAGCAGCAGCGTATTTGATACTTCATGAATTGTCCTGAGGTTGTAAAGCCCAAAGCCATCAGGTACTCCAAAACAATAATGCTGGGAATTATTGGTCAGTACGATTACAGCATCCGCTGTGGGTGTTTGTGTGTGTGTGTGTGTGTGTGTGTGTGTGTGTGTGTGTGTGTGTGTGTGTGCGTGTGTGTGTGTGTGTGTGTGTGTGTGTGTGTGTGTGTGTGTGTGTGTGTGTGTGTGTGTGTGTGTGTGTGTGTGTTTGTAGGGGTTGTCAGTAGAGAGACTCAGAGTTGCTGCTTCTGGGTTTCTTAATCTTCTCAATGTTCTTCAGGATCATATCATGGAGAGTCACCTAAAGGCAGCAACAGCAACAGAAATATTAAGATTAAAATTGTTGAAAAAAAACAAAAAAACAAAAAAAACATTAAATAGCAAAAATGGTCAAAATACAAGTGTCAAATTTAATGATAGATAGTCATATTAAGTGATGTACTGTAGATGTCTGTCTGTTTTAGAACAAAAGTGTTTGAGTGACATCTCAGCATAAAATCATAAAGAGAGGATTTCAATGACTTGGAAAATCTGAGTTTTACTTTACATTTGAAATGGGCTGGGATAAGTCATCGTTTTTTAGCTAACAGTCAGAAACAGGACACACTAAGACATAAAATGTGGCCTAATTCCACACTACATATGAATTCTAAGTGGGTCCTGAGCATGTTGGGTTGGGTTGAAGGCAGAAAAGTGACAAAATTAAGAATAGTCAGTGCAGTCAAAAAACTGCTCACTGCTGAAAAAATATAAAAAATGTAAACAGTGGTGACAACCTGAGGAATATATTCAGAAAAAGTACTGAATCTATGTCAGATATTTTACCATTTGTTTGTAAAGGTTAATTGGCAGTGTCATTCTGGGCTGATGTATACTAGTACATGTGTTACATCATTTCGGGTTTGTAAAATAAGTTAATATCAAGTTGTGCACCAAAATAGATGTCTTGTACCAAACTTGGAAAACACTTGAAGATGTGTAACACTGTGGTGCTATCTGTATCTGTATCTGTCAATTTCACAAAAACATCTGTATTCAGGTTCATAACCAAAGTGGGCAGGGACCATGCAGAAAGCTACCAAAATCATCTTTACTGCCTCATTCTCTGTTCTCTCCCACCCAACGTATACAAAATAACATTTAAAAATATTTTAACAATGTACCATCTAAATAAAATTACAAAAACAATTTGTATTGGAACAAAATATTCAAATATTCAATATTCAGTAGATTCAAAATGAATAGTTAGATTTAACAG
Organism: Istiophorus platypterus; assembly: GCA_016859345.1. Classification (NCBI taxonomy): domain Eukaryota; kingdom Metazoa; phylum Chordata; class Actinopteri; order Istiophoriformes; family Istiophoridae; genus Istiophorus; species Istiophorus platypterus. The sequence continues at coordinate 22,777,703 of CM029112.1, read as the reverse complement.
TAGGTAATTACAAGTCAGAAGTGTATTTGTGTAATATGAGGTAGGGTCAATGATAAAAATGAGGGAAAACAAGGGAAATCATAGCTCATGGAACCATACTTCTGTGGATGCAATGGGAGGAGGAGAGTTAAAAATAAAATTTGTCTGAACAGAAACAGTGGGCTGAAAATCTGAAAATCTCATTTGGTAATTTTGCATGCACTTTTAAGACAGTCTTTGAGTTCAGCTTACTGTGGTGTCAAATTTCCAAGATTCATTATGGAACATCTGAGATAAAAACAACACAACTGCGCAACATCAGTAAAATAACAAATCTGGCTAAAACTGATGATTAGTTAATGAGGATAAAAGTCTAAAACTGAGATTGTATCTAAGTACACCTCCATGTTTTTTTTTTTTTGGAAATATCTGCATCATGGAAACTCCTGCTGTCTAGGCCTTTTAGAAGTTCCTGTTCACACTGCAGAGAAATACAGAAGGGAACTCTGGATCTGATAACGTGCCCAGATCTGAAGTAACCATTGTCAAAAATTTTGACTAGTTGTATCTGTTAAAAGTGCATTTTTTGTTCACACCCAAATACATCCCTCTGCTACACTGCTTTAATTAAAGTCTTGAACAGAGACATTCTCATAACTGAGGAGGCTACAGCCCCCCCCCCCCAAACATAGACATCAGGCTCCTCTCCCTTCATTTAGTCACTTTACATAGTACTTCATCGGCCTCCCTTTGCTTTTTCACTGCAGCCTGCGTGGATGAGAGTTTTAAAAACAAATCACCACTCACATATTGATTCCTGAGCTCTGAAACAATGATCTTCAGACTGATGTACTCCTTCTCATCAATCTCTGATACTGTCCTTCTACAGTCCTCCTAAAGAGTGGGAGGAAACATTAACAGAGACTCTTATTCAAACCTATATTCTCAGACAAGAACTCAACTTAAGCAATACACTCAGGAGACTCTTTATTAGGAACACCTGTAAACCTGCTTATTCATGCAGTCATCCATTCATGTGGCAGCAGTGCAATGCCTAAAATCATTCAGATACAGGTCAGGACCTTCAGTTGGTGTTAATATCAAACATCAGAATGGGGAAAATGTGATCTCAGTGACTTTGACTGGCAGGACTGTTGGTGCCAGAGTGGCAGGTTTGAGTATTTTGCCTTGTTAGTGAGAAAGGCCAGAGGAGAATGGTCAGACTGATTGGAGCTGAAAGGAAGGCTCCTCAAGTAACTTAGATAACCACTTTTTACAACTGCAGTGAGCAGAAATGCATCTCAGAATGCACAACATGTCCAACCTTGAGGTGGATGAGCTACAACAGCAGAAGGCCATGTCAGGTTCCACTCCTGTCAACCAAGAACTGAAATCTGAGGGTGCAGTGGACAAGGTCTCACCAAAACCAGAGAGTTTAAGACTGGAAAAAAGTAGTGTGGTCTGACGGATCTGGATTTCTGCAGAGGTAGCACATGGTAAGGTCAGAATTTGGCATCAACGGCATGAATCCATGGGCCGATGGCCTTGTGTCAATAGTCCAGATGTGGTAATGTAACGGTGTGTGGAATCTTTTCTCATCATACTTTGGGCCGCTTAATAACAATCCATCCATCCATCAGCTATTCCACTTATCCTGTGAGGGTCACAGGGGTGAGGGGGGGCATTGGGCGAGAGGTGGGGTACACCCTGCGGGTCGCAGATCTATCACAGGGCTGAGAGAGACCAACAACCAGTCATGCTCACATTCATACCTACAAGAAATTTAAAGTTGCCAATTAACCTAAGCTACATGTCTTTTGACTGTGGGAGGAAGCCAGAGTAACTTCCTTCCAAAGAAAGGCCAGAGCCAGATTGGGGTGCAAGCCACAGCCTATCTGAGTCTTGTTACTAACCATGTGCATCCCTGTGTGGCCACGGTTTACCATCTTCTAATGGCTACTTCCAGCAGGATAATGCCCAGTGTCATAAAGTACTTCAGTGCCCCCCCAGTCAACAGATCTGAATCCTGTAGAACACCTTTGGGATGTAGTAGAACAGGAGATTGAATGTGCAGCTGACAAATCTGCAGAAATGTTGTGCTGTAATCATGTCAAGATAGCGCAGATTCTAAAAGCAAAGTCTCCAGCATCTTGTGGAATCGAGGCCAGGAAGAGCTGGGGCTGTGCTGAAAGCTAAGAGAGGTCCGACACAGGACTGGTAAAGTGTTCCTAATAAAGTGGTAGGAGAGCGTATACTTCCTGCTGTACACAGACATACACACCACTCACCACATGAGGGTACTTGGCAATTTTGGACAAAAGCTTGGCTCTGGTGATGAAATATCTGGAGATCTGGTCTAAGTAAGACGCTGCCTCTGACTCCACCGTCCTCAGCTCTGCCACCGTCTGTTCCTACAGACACAGATGGACAGGCTGGGATAAAGGAGATCCTATCTTACAAGGAGGAGAACTCTTCAGTTATTTCAAGTTGATCTTCAACTGACTCTGTTAAACCGTAATAATACAACCTGATTAACGGGTGAGTAGGGACAGATACTTAACGTTAGACTGTTTCCTGATCGGTCAAAACCGAGACACTGATAAGCTTAATGGCGTTCGGTGCAGCTATTCCTAGGCAATAGCTAGAGATTAGTAGGCATTTTCATATATTTCTCTATTTGTATGGAACCACGAAAAACAGGATTTTTTTTACTCCTTATCCTGAGTTGAGTATTGACATCCTGTTAGTATCTTCCCTTTCTATTGGCAGAGGAGAGAGACAGACAGAAGGACAGATGCAGAGGTGTCATCAAATCACTACCAACTGTGCAAGCTTAGAGGGAGAATGCTTCTCTGATAACAAAGAGATTTTAATTAAAATCTCTGACTGCCCACCACTCACCCCACTGTTATGTACTGTGGGGAATGTCAGTGTTAAAAATCCACTTCCTTGAGGGTCGTAAGGGGCTGGAGCTGATCCTAGCTGACACTCGGCTAGAGGCAGGATACACCCCGGACTCATCGCCAGTCTATCAAAGGGCTTGTGTTAAACATACTAACTGCAATAAAGCCTCAATTCAACAAAAATTCAAATATAAATGAATACAAGTGAGGAGAGCCAATCAGAATTAATACCTGTGCTGACTCCAACTGGTCGGAAATCACTGAATGATTAGTTTGGTTCAATCAAAATGACCAAATTTTTTAACTAAAATGACGAGATCAGAATTCCTATAGCATGTCTATTTTTAAACAATATCCCGTTAATTTGAGTATATTCCTCAAACTGAAATCATATTCAGAATCGCTTCAATACGTTTCTTAATGCGTTTCCCTACATTTACACTACAAACACAGGCTCTTAACATATTCAGAATATTAATTCAAATGTAACGTTGTACTCCCATTTAACTGTGGACTAACTTCTGAAAGTCACATGCTCTCAATCTCTTGAAATTGCAAATCCAAACCAGAGTTACACATATAACTACATACTTCTATTTATGTAATACATCTGCCTGTGGACTTCATGCAGTACAAGTCAGCATTATGGATTTTACACACTGTTTAACAATATACACATAAGTTTGAATCATTCAGTCCTGGCTCTTTGAAAAAGTGACAGCCCCGCTATCTGGTTTTCATCTCAACTGCTTGAATTCCCCCTTTGTTAAGGAAGTAGCAACCTCTGCTGGTTGTAAAGAATTCCTATGTACGGTTCATTTGTGACGTAACCCATACCAGACAATTAAAAGTGTATATTTCAAGTTTATTTTGCAGACAAATTTAAATTACTTTAATCTATCAGTTGTTATTACTGCATATATTACCTAGTATTTATATTTCTATTGCATATTCATATGCATATATTTGCTTCTATACAGAAACTACATCTAAAGTTAATTGTTAATTAACTAAAGGTGCTACAGGTTCTTCTCAAAAAGCACAAAGCACTTCCCCTTCATCTTTGGATGTTCTTTTCAGAGTCAACTCCCTTGTCAGCAGTGTTATTGTGCATATAATTTACTGATTAAAAAAAAGTAGATTTAGTCTTAAGTTCCTCTATAAGTACAAAATTTTGAGATAGGCAGTTTAAAAACAAACAAAAAAAAAACAAGTTGGTGTATTTGCACAGGTCATATCCAAGAATGGATATTGTGTATCCTTGATTTTGCAAAGAAAATTCTGAGCAGAAAAATCTGATGGACTCAGTAAACAACCTGATAAAATCACAAGAAGATATACAGACTTAAAATCATTACTAGCTGGACAGAAAATATGCTTTTCAAACCTATGGGACCCTCTTTGTAATGAAAAGCTGAGTTTTTCTTTTTTCCTCATATCTGTCTATGAAACATCAAAACCACTGAAGTAAAGCGATCAGTGAAGACTGACCTGTATGGAGACTCCAAAGTTGTTTCCGTCCTCTATTCTTGGAATGAGCAGCTGGATCCACATCTTAACCTGATAGAACACACATATGGGGATGTTAGGATCTTCTCAATGTAAATGACAAATGGCTAAACATTATAAAAATTAAAAGTATGGTGACGTTGCTCATTAAAGGATATAACTCAGTATTCATATACTAATATTCAGTTATAAATGCCTGATACATAAAGCTATTTTACAACTATGTAAAATATAGCCAGCAAACCTTTACCTAGCTCTGGTGTGTTTGCCTGTTTGGCTGGGTTTATTTAGCCTGGCAGTGACACTGAGTGACAAGTTGAGTCATTATCTGCTTCAGTCAGACTCTGATGTGGTTTATCTGTGATATGTTAGTAAAGCAGACTTACTACGGGACTGCAATACAATACACCTGGTAAATATGGTAACACGTATACGTGTCAGTGATCACTGTTTCTACTTTCAGATATCAGCCTTTTTTGACTCTTTACTGATCACACACATTAGTGCTTTGTGACGTTCCTACTGCTACTTCATGTTGAGTTTTCCACCAACAAACCAGCACAAGGCTTTTATTGTGTTATCATTGTGATTATTGTGTAAATGTGTTTTGTCACGGAGGAGCAGAGCTTCATTTGCGGTGGTATTCTTCAATAAAAAGCAATCTGATCAACCAGGTATAGACTAATTCAGGAGTTTTTGGTCAGCAGATCAGTTTTAAATACAATATACCTGGGCTAAAACCTCCTAAAAGACACCAAGGTAAGCATCGCTTTTTTGCACCTTGCTATGCAACGGGGAATTTAAACTTGCTGCAGTCTTGACTCATTTTTTGGTGAGCTCTTAGTGACATAAGAGGAGATAAACACACCAGGTTTGGTAAAGTGTGGCATGACCTGTGCAGGTCGCAGGACTTTTATTTCATATGAGACACGAGACACTGAAGAATGATGCTTATTAGAGGTGAATCTCAGTAGCTCAGTGTAATAAATGACTACAGTGTGTGTTCCTGGATACTTACTGTGTTACAACTCTCGATCAGCGTCCTGATCTCTGGTTTGACTCGTTCAATCAGGTCCATCAGCCTGGTGTTACATTTCATCTTGCCCTCTGGCGTCATCGGTGTTTTCATTTCCCCTGTAACTAAACACAGCCCAAATGCACAAACTCAGGTTGGCCGCAGGTTTGAGTTCAAACACTCTGCAGAATGATCTGAGCAAATAAAATTCCATCAGTGTGCAGGTCCTAACCTTGCAAAGCTGTTTTCTGTGTTTTCTGACAAGGCTCAACAGGCATTTCCTTGATTAAATCAAGTAGGTGTTAAAATTAATGTCCAGTTCTCTCCTTCATTCACACATCAACACAAACTGGCTCTTAACTTAAGTGGACATATACATAATTCACTAGTTTTAAGTTGGGGGATATGATGATATAAAGGACCACAATAACAACTATTTTAATGATGGATTAATCTGATTACTGTTTTCTCAATTCATCAAGTGTTTAGTCTATGGAATGTTAAAATATTCATGTTCATATTATTCATAATAATAATATAATTATTCATAATATTCATATGATTATTTTTTTGTCAGTCACCTAATCAATTACATCTACCAACTGTTTCAGCACTATATGTATATACCATGTGACAAAAATAAACGGGGCATTAGAGTCTTAATCACACAAAAACCCAAGCACACAGAAAAAAATTAAAAATAATTTCTACCTTGCCTGCTCTGATCAGGGACTCCTTCTTCTAGATTTCTTTTCATGGTATTCTGCATCACAAACAAAAGATGTCATTTCTTTTTTTTTGCCATGCTAGAAGTTTTTCTCTATGGATGGATATGTTGGCTAGTCGGTTACTCTATCCACAACTTTGGTCCTGACTGAAATATTTCAGAAACTATTGGATGGATTGCCATTTTTTCACTTAACTTCCATCTAGCACCATCATCCAGTCAAAAAATAAATTTGTCCAAAACTTTGGTTTATGACTAAAAACACCTGAAAATCCAATGACATTCCAATCAGCATCGGTTGTAGTTTGTGTTTAGTTATAATTACAGGGTTTCTGCGGTGTTCACTGAATAACAATTTGAGACTTTTAAAGACCTCTTTAAGGCCACATAGAATGTAATTCAATAGCTCAAGTCCTACAGTTATTTTTAAAAGCTATGGGATGCTGCAAACTCTGTGGGCTATGGTCACCTCTCCATTAAGAACAGGATATCTTGGCTGAATCCATATGTCCACCTCCTGGACTTGCGGACTGAGCCCTCGCAGACTTCAGTCATGAGTACAATGACATGTTCACTGTCATCGAGTGAAGTTTGTAATGGTTGGAGACTGCAAGGCTGTATAAAGCATTGAGAGACAAGCCTATAGGCTACACACATTCAAATACAGAAATATTTGTAAATAAAGACCAAGCTATGGCTAAAAAATTTGGGTATTACTTACATTGGAGGACCTTCTTTTTAGGCCATTTGTTCTTATCCAATATACTTGTCATTACACTGCATGCTTTCATCACTTAAGGACTAAAATAATAAAAACTATTTTTCATTTCCTCTGAAACCTATATTTCTAGATATTTCTGTATCATCATGAAGTAATTATTTCTGGCCTGCATGATTCAAGTAACATTTTAATTAAGTATCTGATTTACATATTTATAAGTTCTTTTTGTTTTTTCGCCAGCAGTTGGAAAAACTTTGAGGTCATGTCTCTATTGCAATGAATTTTGGGTGATTAACATAGTGAAGTCTGGTAAAGTCTGCACCCTGTGAGGAATTCCTGCATAAAGTGAGAGGCCCTTTGTGGTATGGATGGATTCGGAGTTTGGAAAAGGTCTTTAAAAGTCTCAAATTTTTATTCAGTTCAACCTCAGCACTCAGACTTCCTGGAGACATAGCTGCAGAGCCTGGAGTCTGCAAGTGAGGTGAACACAGTGACGACATTTGAATTCTGCTCGTCTTCCACTGTCAAATTGTTTTAGTGAGGCTATGTGTTTAACTTTACCTTCTCTAGAAAATATATTTTTCCTGTTACTTATTGCCATGACTAATATTTGAGCTTCACTGTGCAGAATGATGTATTTGCAGAGTCTATGTTCATATTCATTTGCTGAAGGAGCAAGGTTTGTTTGTGCTCATGCTGAATCTCAGACATGCCAGCAAATTAGTTATGGTCGAGCATGCAACTTCAATAGTTATGTAATCTGGCCTCCAGATCAAACACCGAGTATGGACTTTCCAATGAGTAATAATCTTAAACTAGTCAAGTGAACTTGTTTTTTCTATAACTACTATCTATTATTCCAATCTGAATAATTTTGTTTATCTTCAAACAGACAGGGGGAAAATATATATTTAGTGTAGGAATTATATTTGTAATTATATTTGTAACAATATGAACATTCAGTCACAAACACTTTATTAGGAACACCTTACTAATACTGGGTAAGGCCTCCCTTTGCTCTCAAAACAGCCTCAGTTCTTCATGGCCTGGACTCCACAAGATATTGGAAACATTTTGAGATTCAGGTCCATGTTGACATGATTATAACACATGTGTCAGCTGCACATTAATGATGCCAATATCCCATTCTACAACATTCTCAAAGGTGTTATGTTAGATTCAGATCTGGTGCCACTGAAGAACACTGAACTCAAAGTTATGTTCAACCAGTTACATCATTCCAATAGTATCCATTACAAGATGTGGAAACTGTGGCCATACATGGATGCACACAGTGGGCTGATGAGCTGATGAGTGATTGGTATAAGGGGCCCAAAGTGCATCAAAAAAACATTCTCTACACCAATACACCACCACCATCATCCTGAACAGTTGACACAAGGCAGATTGGGTCCATGGATTCATGCTGTTGGCATCGAATTGTAAACCAACGATGTATGCCTCAGCAGAAATCCAGATTCTTCAGCGCAGGCTACATTTTTCCAGTCTTCAACTGTTCAGTTTTGGTGAGACTGCGTCCACTGCAGCCTCCGTTTTCTGTTCCTAGCTGACCAGAGTGGAACCCAACATAGTCCTTTGCTGTTGTAGCCCATCTGTCTCAAGGTTGGATTTGTTGTTCATTCCAAAATGCTTTTCTGCTCTCCAAAGTTGTCAGGTGGTCACCTGAGTTACCGTAGCTTTTCTGTCAGTTCAAACCGTTCTTGGTTTTTCTGTAGCGTTCTGAGTAAACTCTAGGGATTGCCATGTTTGATAATCCGAGCAGATCAGCAGTTTCAGAAATACTCAAACCCACTCGCCTGGCACAAACAATCATGACACAGTCCAAGTCACTGAGACCACATTTTTTTCTCCATTTCAATGTTTGATGTAAACATTAAGTGAAACGCCCGAACTGTATTTCAATGATTCTGTGCTTTCACTTCTGCCACATAATTGGCCAATTAAAGAATTGTATGACAAAGTAAATGTACAGGTGTTCTTAATAAAGTGTTTGGTGAGTGAATGATCTCTCAAAAATTATGGTTAATTTTGTATAATTAAATGAATAAATACATAATCTGTTACAGCATATGCAACAACATAACAACATATGCAAAACCTTTGGAATAACCTGTCTTTCTGGGTCATAAAATGTTATCTTCATCTTAGTGACAACTATAGACAAACACGATGTGGTTAATAACACACTTTATTAAACACAACTATTAAACAATCACATATCTGGTTTAAAAAGCCCTTTAGTGTAACAACTAGTTTAACCTCCTTTGGCAGCAGAAGCACTTTCTGGTAGCTATGGATCACACCTGTGCAATGTTCTGGAGGAATTTCTTACCACTCCTCCCGCAAAACTGCTTCAGCTCAGTCATATTTTTATGATGTCTGGTGTGAACGGCTCTCTGAATTCCTTCTACAGTACCTCCATTGGGATAAGGTCTGAGCTCTGATTGGGCCACTTAAAAAGGTAGATTTTTTTTATTTGTCTGAAGTCATTCTGTAGTAGATTTACCTAAGTGTTTAGGGTCACTGCCTTGCTACTAAGATACCTTGATAAAATTGCCGATTAATTTTCCCCTCTATGATGGCCGGCTGCGGCACAAAATTACCATGCTCCCACACTGGTAATTCACCTTTGGGTGATGTTTTCATGTTGGTATCCGGTGCCCTTTTTATACCACAGGTAGACCTGTAAGCAGTGTTTGCCAGAAAGGTTCTGATGGCCAGGCCTTGACCCATGGGGGCACAGCTTAAAAAAAATACATGTGGCAACCAACCTGTGGGGTCCACCACCTACAGGGTTAGAAATCATTGTTAGGTGCAATGCAAGACAGACGGCTGGCAAAGCCGGATATTTGCAGTGTATTCAGAAAGTATTCAGGCCCCTTCTCTTTTTTTCTCTCATTTTTTCATGTTCTTTCCCTATCAAACCACACTTGATACCCCATAATGACAAAGAAAAAACTGAATTTTAGACATTTTGGCAAATTTTTTAAAAAGCAAAACCTGAAGTCCTACACAGATCTGGGGAAGGCTACAGTTGAAGGAACCAGTTGAGCTAGTATGTGCATTTGATCAGGATGCCTTCCGTCCACTGGAGGTTTTCTTGGCACATCCAACTGGTAGGAGGCCCTGGGCTAGACCCAGAACAAAACTGGCCTGAGAACAGCTTAGGGACCCCACAAAGGAACAGTAAAACACTGCTGGGGAGAGGGACGTTTGGACCACTTCGCTTGACCTGCTACCCACACAACCCAAGTCCATATAACCAAAGGATGGATGGATGGATGAATGAATGCGTGTATGATAAGATGGATAGCTGAATAGTTAAAATAGATTGTATTTGTTCATAACTGTGACTTAAATGTAGATCTTAAAAAGACCATTTTTCACAGATAATTCCAAAGGGCTCACTTACTTTTTTGCCATTGTACATGAATGCAGCCTGTTTTTACATGAATTCACTCTGAACTGAGGAGAAATTATTCAAACTGTGCAACAAAAAAAAAAAACAAAACTTTTTTCTGAGCTCTATACCTTTTAAGAAGACCAATGGCAACAATAAACATTTCTAATTCCACTGAACTGCAGCTCCAAACAGGTCAGGATTCCTAAATAATCTTAAATAACTCCTAAATAACAGTATATCATTATTTTAACTTTATGTGAGTAATTTCTTAATTTAGAAAGGTGATAAAACTCCTTACTCTCTAGTTCTAAAAGTAAGACAAAAAAATGCACCGTTTTAGTTGGAGCCGATTTCTTGCCAGCTGATTTCATTTCAGTCTCAGTATTTTGGGTAAACTATATATATCTGTTGTTCTAAGTCACATTTTTGTTTATTGTTTATCGTTTGTTAGTTTTAGTTGAGTGAGTCTTATTTTTTTACAGTGGGTTTTAGATTTTTATGTAATCTAAGCAGTCTGAGCCTACATTGGTCTCCATCTTTGATGTGGATGGTTACCGTGGTTACAGGTGTTGTTCTCATCTATTGTGAGATTAGGAGAAAAAAGCACTTCACCCTTTTAGATCAAACTATAATTGTTCCCATACAGCGCCCATGTCACTGTGACTTTAGACATACAATGGACTTACTTCCTTATTAAAAATACACATTTCATTCCCAAACTTGGGCTGTTTGAATATAGCTGCTCTGTTTATGTTATTACTGCAGTAACATGTGATCTCCACTGATCACTCAGAAGATGGATTCATTCATTTCTTCACTAAAACCAATCCGTCTTTCACATTAATTTACTTTGTAATCATTGAGAAAATTTTAATATATTGTGTCATTTTCTTTAAAAGGTTACTTTTTGTTCACTGCAGTTGAGCTTGACCACTTGTTATGATTGAAAATTCATACACAATTCAATAAACATGGACGCTTTCACTGTTGTCTGGATTTTACACGATCACTTACTGAAACCTAAATAAGCATAAAATGTAGCCTCACCATGTCCACGCCATCGTGGCTGTTAATGAAGACAATCGGGTCTGCGACTATGAACTTCATCTCTGAATGTATTTCTTTCAGATCAGACAAGTTGAGAATCGGCTCCTGGATAAAAATCACACGGAAAATGTTGAAAACTTTTGTACAAAAAAAGTAAAGAGATACATATTTCAAAGACCTGATAAACACAATCAAAGTATTTCTGGCATGTTTATACCAAAAAACACTTAATAGAGAAAATTTAAATAGAAAGATGACATGAAACAAAGAAAAGACAGAGGCAATAAAGTTCCCGATCAGACTGATCACATTGTAGCTGCTCTGTGAGTGTCTACTGTAATATTAAACCAGGCTTGTTGTTAGAACCACGTTTGTCAGCAAATCATGAGAGCTGAAACTCTGCAGGATTAGATTATAATCGCTGTATATTATGATGTATTGAACTGTGAAACGGACCTTCAATCGGGTAACATACCTTAAGAAAGTCATCCAACTCCAGAAGTTTTTGAGGGAAAAAGCTTGCGACTAGGTGCTCGGCCTACAATGGCAAACAGGAGAGAGCTTTTTGTGATATAAAAAGGTTGAACTTGTGCTTACATTGATAACATAAATCATAAATTTAACCAAAGCATCCACAACACAAACACAAAAGAAAAAGACAGCAAATAGAGAATCGCTATTAGAACAAATCTTGGCTCTACGGTATCATGTAAGAAACTCACCTCACTGGTGAGCTGCTCCCTGAAGGCTTCCACCTGTCAACAGATTTAAAGGTGGCTAGAAGTTAGAAAAATCCCCATCACAATATCCTATAGTATAAGAGGGTGTTAACAAATGTCCTGTCCAGCCAACAGTCCAAATTCCAAATACGTTCAGCTTACAATGACATACAAGACAGAAAAACAGTGAATCCTCACGGAAAATGGAACCGTCAAATATTTGACATTTTCCCTGGAAAATAATTTATTTGACCATTGATGGAAACTGTGACATGTGCTTATTAGATATTATTTTGTCAAATTCATTTCACATAATTTTTCTATACATTTGAATTTTAATATATATTGTATCAGATTTAAATAGTCATTTGTCCTCCCTAAAGCAAGCAGACCGAAACAATATTATTACACTAGATGGACGTTCTTGCGTCAATCTCTTCATATACCAAAAGAAAAATGTTGCCGGATGAGGGTGACAGGAGTCCAGTCAGGGCTACTTGTATTGCACATGTCTTACACCGATAAACTTAATGTGGATGTCTTGCCTGAATTTTTTCATGAGCTTAATTTCAATTACAGTAGAATACATTGTATGGGGTGATTACAATATCATTCTGTGAATTTAGACACATTTCTCAAAATTGACAGAGGTGAAAAACCAAATTTTACTAATTTAAGCTACCACAAAATTTTTTGGAGGTTATAATGCTTGGAATTATCTCAACTGACACAGGATTTCTGAGGCCCGCTAATTATTGATATTTGAGAGTTAAAATTAAATACATATTGATAATGATTTGGCGACTGATTTAATTTTTTTTCTACAACTCAAAATATACAGTAAATAAACATTTTTCAAAATGGTGCCTTAAAAAATTGTTCTTTTGAACATGAACATGAGCATGAACAGAAATGTACAGGAATGTACTGGGCAGGTCAGACACCGTACGGCTGAAAAAAGAGCCCCCGAAAAACAAACAAACAAAAAAACCTTCAACAACTGCAAAAACCTCAGCGCATGAAAGGAAACTCCTCTGACCTAAGAGCTGATTGGTTTAGACGTTGCATCAACAACATTTATACATTTCATTAAAAAAATGTTTTTTTAGTTTAATTGGAGATCGTTTGATTTCATTCTCATTTTGATGAGATACACCTACTATGAAGGCGTATTATGTTAACAGAATAAATGTTTGGTCAGAGGTGCTTTTATCAGTTAGAGACGCTGGATGAATTCAGCTTATATTGCAGATACTTCTTAGACTGCAGTCTATAATACCTGTAGTCTACAATATGAATATTACTTATGTAATTCTTTTAAGCATCATTAAAAGTTTCCTAACATGTGGGATGCGAGGGCTTGTAAAATGACGTGTGATTTTAAGCCCTGACAGATCAATGAAAACTATTTTGTCTTTTGTCTTTCCACTCCCCGTCCGTCCATTTCATGTTCACCGAAGTCTGGGCGGCCCATTTACCTACGCAGACTGATATGATCGCTGCTGTACAAGAGAATCCGAGTGCATGTGAAATAACTTGGTAATACTGCTGACATGGTGATGCCAGGTCTCCCCTGAGGCGTTTTGACCGTCTCCCCTGTCCCACTGGAGCGTGGCTGAAGCATCAATGGATGCAGGCTGAGGGTTAATGGATGCGTTTGATGCCAGATGAGCATCGTCTCCGTTTGGGATGAGCTTCGTGAGGGATGAGGGGAAACTGTCGGTCCCGGCTGCATCTTCACGTCTCTGACCTTTGACTCGCTCCGCAGCCGAAGCTCGGTTCACCTCGGACGAGCCTGATATTCAGGTTGAGGTTTACACAACAACATCTTCCTTCATGCGTTTTTAGAAAACTGGTCGAAAAAATAAGGTTTTGCAAAAAAAACCAAAACAAAACCAACGTGAATTTAATCTTAGTGACATCAGCGGTGATTTTAGGTGCCATATGGCCGCAGGACCCCAGCGAGAGCTGAGCGCGACGCCCGCTGCGCCTCCAGAGACTCGGGCTCACAAACACTCACCTTGGTTCTCAGGTCGCCGTCGACTTTTGGAAGAGACGACATGATGCCAGACACCTGTAGAGAAACCGCTGGGTTGTCTCACAGCTGGACGCGACACAGGTGTGGCACACGGGCGAGTGACGCAATCAGCAAGCGACGAACTCGGCCGGTGCGACCGTGATCTGACTCTGTCTATATAAAGTCTCGGCTAATGTAACCTGTCATTGGTTCTATCTAGACATAAGTTCACATTAACTTCAACTGAGGCTGTTTTAAAAAATCATGACATGGAAAATAATCTTCATCATTTATCTCAGCAACAAGCATAAACCTGCAGGACTGACGATGTCACCTACTGTTGGCTAATGTCAGTCAATGTCAGCTGTTAGCTAATATTAGCTGATGTTATTTAATGTAGCTAATTTAATGGTAAACCTGTAGTGATTTCTAGCCAAAGGAAGAATTTTGTTTGGGGTTTTTTCGTTTGTTTGTTTTTTGTTTTTTTGTTTTTTCAAGTTTGAGCTTTTGTAAGTTCAAATGATAATGTTGGCTAATGTCAGCTAATGTTAGCTAATGTCAGCTAATGTTAGCTAGAATGGTTAGCCCTTTGTGACTTCTATCCATAAATAAGTTTTTTTTTCCACAGCTCAAATTTAAGCTTTCGTAAGTTCAAATGATAATGTTAACTAATATTAACTAATATTAACTAATGTCAGTTATTGTTAGCAAATAAGAGCAAATGCTAGCTAAAGTCAGCTAAAGTCAGCTAATGTCAGTTAATATTAGCAGATGTCAGCTAAGTTCACTTAATGTCAGCTAATATTAGCTAATATCAGCTAACGCTAGCAAATGTAAGTTAATGGCGCCTGATGTCAGCTAATGTCCAGAAGCATGGACCAGGGCTCACAACCTAAACAGACACTGACTGAGAGGGCCCTTGACGCGGACCGTGGAACGGGGCAGGTGTAGGTTACAGGTGTGGTGGATGTCTGAGCTGTGACGACTGTGGCCGCCCTCGTTCTCCTCAGTGTCCTCCACGCTGCAACCGTCACGTTTTTATCATGAAGTGAATGAGTTGGGCTTTGATTATGGGGCATGGAGATTGTTTTAATTAATTCCTCTGTTGTGCTCTGGCTCAGGCATCAGCATCCTAACTGATGGAGGAGATGTAGAGTAGACCTGTGCCCCTAAAGTCTACTGGTTCGCCTTTTTATCACGCCACAAACAAAATGCACTGTAACCAACAACACACACGGGCACACACACAAATATATGAAATAAAAGTATGCGAAAAGTCAGCTAGACAAAAGATTATATGTTCTCTGTTTATTTTCTGCCTTTTTTAATCTTAATTTGTCATCCATTGACGACCATCAAAAACAAATACAGTAGCATACTTTATATGCATGAAAGAAAAAGATGAGGAAATGCTGCCAGGGACTGAGATTAAAAATGTACAAATATACATCAAATAGAAAGATTCAGATTTTCAACCTTCAACTGCAGTGCCAGTGAGGAGGCAAAAAATGCACAAGTAAAAGACATAAAGTACATTACCATAATCATAATAAAGATAAGTCATGTGAGCAAAATGGAATAAAAGAAATGAAAGAGTTGAGAAAACTCTCCTAATTGGCTCTGTGACACAGAAAGGTCCGCTTCCTTCATCTCAGCCTGCTGATGTGTAGGTTTGTGAGAGAGAAAAGTTATAAAATTATGTTTCCAAAAGGGGGCAAGAAATATATTTGGTAGTGAGAGCAAATCTGATGCACTTTGCCTTATGATCAGAAAGGAGAGTGGAAAAAATGCCAGTGCGTGAGATTTATTCCACCAGCTGCTGCGACAGCCAGTAGCCTGACGTGTGAGAAACTCCTCAGAGTCACAAAAGCTCTTTTAATTTAGCATCATGGGCTGAAAACAAGGCATATTTTCATCATAGGTAAATCTAAATCTTTTCTTCAAAACGATCACATTTGTGACCAGTCGATCCATTTCCTTGTTACTTAATACATTTCATTATTAATAATAATTTGTAATTAACTAAAGAAATAGTCACAAGCTTTTTCAGCTCCACTTCATATTACATGCCAGTTCAGCATCATGCCTTAATGTAGTAGATGGTGTTATATATTACATAAAAAGGTCTGTACTACACAACAAATTACACCTGCCCAGGATATCTCTTCATCATCTGGTTTCACTTCGCCTAACAATGGTCGTCCTGGATAACCTGTATTATCTAAATAAGTACAGGAATTATTGTTAAGTTTCAGTATTTTTGCTCTTTTGTCAGGTGATTAACAAACTATGATGAATATGTGATGCAGATTTAAAAAAAAAAAAAGTTACAATAATGTCTGGTCCTGCTACCAAAGCCGAGAGGAGAGAAGAGAAGAAGAGTAGCTCATGTCCGATTAGGTCAGTCTGACTGATGTGTTCATTTAAAATCATGGGAAATATTTAACAGTGTGTTGACAGTTCAGTAATTAAAAAAGACATCAGAGGGTTGAGTTTTTATTTCTAAATAATCCTCACAGGGTGTCGTCATGTTATTCTGAGCTGCAGTGATAGAATAAGAGTGTAAAAATCATCGAAACTGTCAGCAATTCTATCTGGATGAAAGAATCATTGTGTAATTAAAAAGAAGCTATAATAGGTATTGACTGATATAAAAAATATCTATTGCTCTTTATTATTTGTCACATTATTGCAATGTACCCCAGCATGAAGCGAGCCACAGTCGTAACCCTTGAACCCCACTTTCAAACCTTAAGTGACCTCGCTAACTCAAGGTCTTGCAAAGTAGCACAAGTCTCTGGATGGCTCCATATATTGTATTTGATTATATCTAAACCAAGTCAGTAATAATAAGTCACCATACACAAAATTAATCACTGACCCTCTGATATTAGATAATTCATTAAAACATTTTTTTAGCTAATCACTATTTCCAGGTTCTCAAGTGTGAAGATTTGCTGCTTTTCTTGGTCTCACGTGATGATACCACATCAAAACAAATTGTTTTGATTGACTTTGTTTTTACTATGTTCCAACATTTTATAGACCAAACAATTAACTGGTAAAATAGTTAGCAGGTTCAGTAATAATGAAAAGAACTTTTAATTGCAGCCCAGACCTAAAACATGACTCTTGAATATGTTGTGCTTCGGAGCCTCATACGGGATTCGGTTATCGGCAATAGTTAATGATTATCAAATATAATCATTAATAATTATCAAGATTTATATGGATGGGATTAATCAAGATTAATAATAACGGGACACCACCCGGAAAACCCGGACTAATAACCGTAATTCAGATGCAACCTCACATAAGGCACCATTAGTTGTGCAGTGCAGGAGTACGATCTGGCTATTAGTGATAATTACTGATTATCAAAGGTAATCATTGGTAATTATTAAAAGTTAAAGGAAACTGATTAATCTAGACCATCAATAACGGGACATCGGGAAAACCCGGACCAATAACCAAATATTGGATGCAGTCTCACTTAGAAATGCCAATATTTGGTAAATATTGGTAATTCTAGAGTGAACAGAGAAGGAGTAGAGGTCGGCAATGACTCCCTCAACCAGCTTTGTATCACAATATGTAAAACAGAAAAACACCAGGGCAACTTCTCTTTAAGATATGACAGGATTTATTAACATCAATAACATCAATCTCCAATCAATATCACTTCTGTCTAACAGATCCTATCATAGGCTACAACTACTGGCTACTAACTACAGATCATAAACAAGTATTGAAGTGTGTGTGTGTGTATGTGTTGGTGTGTGCGTGTATGTGTGCGTGTGCCTGAGGGGAGGCGGAGCAAGATGGCGTACGTGACTTGTTACAGTCACGTCACGTGAGGGTCGGCCGGAGGTAAGTCTGTCGAGTGAAATGGCGGCTCGCCGGTAACATGTGACTTCAACACAGGAGAACAGCTGAGCAGGAAGTTCAAACTTCCCCGTGCTCAGGTGTTCAAGGAAGAATGTGTGCGTTAGTAGAAGAAGAAAAGAGGAAGATGAGTTCAGCAGTGACATTCTGGTGATCGTGATCGAGGGACGGTATTTATCTGTGTCACGCAGAAACTCACTCGGCTCAGATGATGAGCGTCGTGAGTCTGGACCTTTATCCGACGTAGAAAGTACTGATCGTGATGCAGAGCAGGACAGAAGTTACCGCTGCAGATGGATAAATTATAATTCATTCAAGTATGGTCACCAATGAATAAATACCAGCAGTACACAATATTTCACAAAAACTCAAACATCTTAACACACTCTAACTGCTAATGTCTGTCCAGAGCTATAAGCCTCTTACTCTTTTGCAGGTGAAGCGGTGTGTTTAATTCGTCCTCGGTGTCCTTTGTGCAGGCGAGGAGACGTTGGTTAGAGGCTAGCAGCGGCTAACGTGTCTTCTCGCGAGATGACCAGTCTTCGGCGAGGCGACGTGATTCTGGCTCACGGCTGAGAATTAGTTCGTAGACTTGGAAAGAAGCGAAGTCTGTGTTCCTTTGTCTTCTTCTTGAAACGGGTAGGACTCGTTAGCCACCGCGTGTTGGGGGTTGCTCCGCTGAGTTCTTTGTCTCCCTCAGGTAGTAACAAGTGGTCTTAGCTGGGTTCCAGGTCTGGGTGGCCTGTAGGCCTTCTTTGTCTACAGTCTGTTAGTGAGGCACAACAAATACCTGAGAATAACTACTTTAACATTTTACAGTTTGTAACCCAACTTCCTTACATTTCTTATTTAATGCAAGTTTCAGTTTCATTTCACAGGATCAGCTCTTATCCTCTTACAGTAAATCACATCTCTCATGAACCCTGTTGCACCTGTTCTTTGTCATGACTCAAACAGGAAAGGAAGGTAATGGTATACGTCACTGAACTTTATGATTCCTCTTTTCAGAGCTGGCTCTGCCGACCTCTAGAGTCTTTATGGTTTCTTCTTATCTTAAACATGAAGGTGACGTGTGTTGAGAAACTCTTGAGATGGTCAAAAGTCTTCAGAGTCACAACAGCGCCTTAAGTTCTAAATGTACAAGAATAAACTAATACTTTAAATCCGCTTCTAACAATAAAAAATGACTGAGAGAGTCAGGCAGAGTCTGGTGCAGTTCTTGTGGATTTACTGTAAATATCCCATAAAGTAATTAAACCAAAGCTCTCAGTCTTCTGTATAGTCTTCGCTGCTCCTAGTGGGTGGGAATGCCAAGGTGAGCTTTCTTTTTCAATGCTTTCCAGTGGTTTGGAGGTGTTCCTCACCTCTGGACTAGGGATTCCCCATGTCTTTCCCCTGCTATAGCAGCATACTGCTGCTTCGCGACCTTCATCTCGAGGGACTGCAGACCTTCTGCAGGACGTCCTGCAGGTGTCCTTCAAACTACTGCCTCACTAAAAAACTGGGCCTGATCTGAAACTCTCTCTCTCTCTCTCAGGTGGATCCTGCTGTTCCAGATGCCTCTTTGAGGCCTCTCTGTCGTCCACTATGCCAGTAGTGCAGATGAAGGAAAACACACCACAGGCCTACGTCAACGAGATTGACAAGAGCGAAACCTGTAATCTCCAGGTCCACTTTTAAATATTAAAACCACTTTGACAAATAAGAGTCCAATCAGCTTTCACGGTAGAAGAATCCAATATGAGTTCTACACACAGGGGCCGTTGTTGAGCACATACCAGTGATTTAGGTAGAAACAAACTGAGAAACACCCTGAGCGACGGCGACGAAGATCGCGGAAGTGTTTCTACACGGATGTATTTGAGGCGGGGACGTCGGTCTGGGCCGCTCACGTCTTTTTCCTGGAGCAGAAACTTCAAGCTGCATCGCTTCACTCCACAAGTTTACTCGAGTCTCAGGGTTTGAAAGCTTCGTCCATAAGTGGCGGATTATTCATCTCAGCCGGCTTCGGTCCATTCAGTGGCTCATCGGTGTCGTTTTTCCGACTGGAGTTTTGAACAGAGGTTTTTATGGGACACTGAAAGGAAGCGGAGTTTATTGGACGTCTCTCTGTTGCTTTTCTTGAAGTAGTGTTTATTTCCTTTACATCATGGCGTGTGAAGGAAACGGCCTGAACGGTGAGTTTGATCGAGGTGCTTCTGTCAGCTCCTAGTTTTAGTCGAGTTAAAACGAGCCGAGCTGACGATCCCGTCTCTTCCCCGCTGCATCTCGCACCGGCCGCGGCCCGACGGAGCGGGTCCGGCCGGAGCCGCCGGAGTCGGGCCGCGGATGAATGGACGTTTTCAGCCTGTTCGTTGTTCACTGATGTTGGTTTTATTCGTCCACAGATGAGCGGATCGGCACAAGCTTGATCCAAGAGTAAGTCTCCTCTTATCTACTCGTCCTTTTTCTTCAAAGATGTTTTATACTCTGACGTTTTATGGTTGAATTGGGGGGGCGAGGAAGCGCCCCTTCCCAAAGCAAAATGTCATAATAATTAAAAAAGATCAAGTTGAATTTAGCATCATGGGCTGAAAACAAGGCATATTTTCATCATAGGTAAATCTAAATCTTTTCTTCGAAAACGATCACATTTGTGACCAGTCGATGCATTTCCTTGTTACTTAATACATTTCATTATTAATAATAATTTGTAATTAACTAAAGAAATAGTCACAAGCTTTTTCAGCTCCACTTCATATTACATGCCAGTTCAGCATCATGCCTTAATGTAGTAGATGATGTTATATATTACATAAAAAGGTCTGTACTACACAACAAATTACACCTGCCCAGGATATCTCTTCATCATCTGGTTTCACTTCGCCTAACAATGGTCGTCCTGGATAACCTGTATTATCTAAATAAGTACAGGAATTATTGTTAAGTTTCAGTATTTTTGCTCTTTTGTCAGGTGATTAACAAACTATGATGAATATGTGATGCAGATTTAAAAAAAAAAAAAGTTACAATAATGTCTGGTCCTGCTACCAAAGCCGAGAGGAGAGAAGAGAAGAAGAGTAGCTCATGTCCGATTAGGTCAGTCTGACTGATGTGTTCATTTAAAATCATGGGAAATATTTAAGAGTGTGTTGACAGTTCAGTAATTAAAAAAGACATCAGAGGGTTGAGTTTTTATTTCTAAATAATCCTCACAGGGTGTCGTCATGTTATTCTGAGCTGCAGTGATAGAATAAGAGTGTAAAAATCATTGAAACTGTCAGCAATTCTATCTGGATGAAAGAATCATTGTGTAATTAAAAAGAAGCTATAATAGGTATTGACTGATATAAAAAATATCTATTGCTCTTTATTATTTGTCACATTATTGCAATGTACCCCAGCATGAAGCGAGCCACAGTCGTAACCCTTGAACCCCACTTTCAAACCTTAAGTGACCTCGCTAACTCAAGGTCTTGCAAAGTAGCACAAGTCTCTGGATATATTGTATTTGATTATATCTAAACCAAGTCAGTAATAATAAGTCACCATACACAAAATTAATCATTGACCCTCTGATATTAGATAATTCATTAAAACATTTTTTAAGCTAATCACTATTTCCAGGTTCTCAAGTGTGAAGATTTGCTGCTTTTCTTGGTCTCACGTGATGATACCACATCAAAACAAATTGTTTTGATTGACTTTGTTTTTACTATGTTCCAACATTTTATAGACCAAACAATTAACTGGTAAAATAGTTAGCAGGTTCAGTAATAATGAAAAGAACTTTTAATTGCAGCCCAGACCTAAAACATGACTCTTGAATATGTTGTGCTTCGGAGCCTCATACGGGATTCGGTTATCGGCAATAGTTAATGATTATCAAATATAATCATTAATAATTATCAAGATTTATATGGATGGGATTAATCAAGATTAATAATAACGGGGCACCACCCGGAAAACCCGGACTAATAACCGTAATTCAGATGCAACCTCACATAAGGCACCATTAGTTGTGCAGTGCAGGAGTACGATCTGGCTATTAGTGATAATTACTGATTATCAAAGGTAATCATTGGTAATTATTAAAAGTTAAAGGAAACTGATTAATCTAGACCATCAATAACGGGGCACCGGGAAAACCCGGACCAATAACCAAATATTGGATGCAGTCTCACTTAGAAATGCCAATATTTGGTAAATATTGGTAATTCTAGAGTGAACAGAGAAGGAGTAGAGGTCAGCAATGACTCCCTCAACCAGCTTTGTATCACAATATGTAAAACAGAAAAACACCAGGGCAACTTCTCTTTAAGATATGACAGGATTTATTAACATCAATAACATCAATCTCCAATCAATATCACTTCTGTCTAAAAGATCCTATCATAGGCTACAACTACTGGCTACTAACTACAGATCATAAACAAGTATTGAAGTGTGTGTGTGTGTGTATGTGTTGGTGTGTGCGTGTATGTGTGCGCACGCCTGAGGGGAGGCTGAGCAAGATGGCGGACGTGACTTGTTACAGTCACGTTAAGTGAGGGTCGGCCGGAGGGAAGTCTGTTGAGTGAAATGGCAGCTCACCAGTAACACATGACTTCAACACAGGAGAACAGCTGAGCAGGAAGTTCAAACTTCCCCGTGCTCAGGTGTTCAAGGAAGAATGTGTGCGTTAGTAGAAGAAGAAAAGAGGAAGATGAGTTCAGCAGTGACATTCTGGTGATCGTGATCGAGGGACGGTATTTATCTGTGTCACGCAGAAACTCACTCGGCTCAGATGATGAGCGTCGTGAGTCTGGACCATTATCCGACGGAGAAAGTACTGATCGTGATGCAGAGCAGGACAGAAGTTACCGCTGCAGATGGATAAATTATAATTCATTCAAGTATGGTCACCAATGAATAAATACCAGCAGTACACAATATTTCACAAAAACTCAAACATCTTAACACACTCTAACTGCTAATGTCTGTCCAGAGCTATAAGCCTCTTACTCTTTTGCAGGTGAAGCGGTGTGTTTAATTCGTCCTCGGTGTCCTTTGTGCAGGCGAGGAGACGTTGGTTAGAGGCTAGCAGCGGCTAACGTGTCTTCTCGCGAGATGACCAGTCTTCGGCGAGGCGACCTAATTCTGGCTCACGGCTGAGAATTAGTTCGTAGACTTGGAAAGAAGTGAAGTCTGTGTTCCTTTGTCTTCTTCTTGAAACGGGTAGGACTCGTTAGCCACCGCGTGTTGGGGGTTGCTCCGCTGAGTTCTTTGTCTCCCTCAGGTAGTAACAAGTGGTCTTAGCTGGGTTCCAGGTCTGGGTGGCCTGTAGGCCTTCTTTGTCTACAGTCTGTTAGTGAGGCACAACAAATACCTGAGAATAACTACTTTAACATTTTACAGTTTGTAACCCAACTTCCTTACATTTCTTATTTAATGCAAGTTTCAGTTTCATTTCACAGGATCAGCTCTTATCCTCTTACAGTAAATCACATCTCTCATGAACCCTGTTGCACCTGTTCTTTGTCATGACTCAAACAGGAAAGGAAGGTAATGGTATACGTCACTGAACTTTATGATTCCTCTTTTCAGAGCTGGCTCTGCCGACCTCTAGAGTCTTTATGGTTTCTTCTTATCTTAAACATGAAGGTGACGTAGCTCATGTCCGATTAGGTCAGTCTGACTGATGTGTTCATTTAAAATCATGGGAAATATTTAACAGTGTGTTGACAGTTCAGTAATTAAAAAAGACATCAGAGGGTTGAGTTTTTATTTCTAAATAATCCTCACAGGGTGTCGTCATGTTATTCTGAGCTGCAGTGATAGAATAAAAGTGTAAAAATCATCGAAACTGTCAGCAATTCTATCTGGATGAAAGAATCATTGTGTAATTAAAAAGAAGCTATAATAGGTATTGACTGATATAAAAAATATCTATTGCTCTTTTTTATTTGTCACATTATTGCAATGTACCCCAGCATGAAGCGAGCCACAGTCGTAACCCTTGAACCCCACTTTCAAACCTTAAGTGACCTCGCTAACTCAAGGTCTTGCAAAGTAGCACAAGTCTCTGGATGGCTCCATATATTGTATTTGATTATATCTAAACCAAAGCAGTAATAATAAGTCACCATACACAAAATTAATCACTGACCCTCTGATATTAGATAATTCATTAAAACATTTTTTAAGCTAATCACTATTTCCAGGTTCTCAAGTGTGAAGATTTGCTGCTTTTCTTGGTCTCACGTGATGATACCACATCAAAACAAATTGTTTTGATTGACTTTGTTTTTACTATGTTCCAACATTTTATAGACCAAACAATTAACTGGTAAAATAGTTAGCAGGTTCAGTAATAATGAAAAGAACTTTTAATTGCAGCCCAGACCTAAAACATGACTCTTGAAAACATGAGAATAACTACTTTAACATTTTACAGTTTGTAACCCAACTTCCTTACATTTCTTATTTAATGCAAGTTTCAGTTTCATTTCACAGAATCAGCTCTTATGCTCTTACAGTAAATCACATCTCTCATGAACCCTTCTGCACCTGTTCTTTGTCATGACTCAAACAGGAAAGGAAGGTAATGGTATACGTCACTGAACTTTATGATTCCCCTTTTCAGAGCTGGCTCTGCCGACCTCTAGAGTCTTTATGGTTTCTTCTTATCTTAAACATGAAGGTGACGTGTGTTGAGAAACTCTTGAGATGGTCAAAAGTCTTCAGAGTCACAACAGCGCCTTAAGTTCTAAATGTACAAGAATAAACTAATACTTTAAATCCACTTCTAACACTAAAAATGACTGAGAGAGTCAGGCAGAGTCTGGTGCAGTTCTTGTGGATTTACTGTAAATATCCCATAAAGTAATTAAACCAAAGCTCTCAGTCTTCTGTATAGTCTTGGCTGCTCCTAGTGGGTGGGAATGCCAAGGTGAGCTTTCTTTTTCAATGCTTTCCAGTGGTTTGGAGGTGTTCCTCACCTCTGGACTAGGGATTCCCCCTGTCTTTCCACTGCTATAGCAGCATACTGCTGCTTGCCATCCTTATCTTGAGACAGTGCAACCGTCATGTTCGCCTCTCAACATCCTGAAGATGTCCAGCAAACTGCTGACTCACTAAAAATTCGCTTGATCTCTCTCGCACTCTCCCTCTCTTTCCATGGGATGATGCAGTTCCAGAGGCCTATTTAAGTCCTCTCTATCAGCCAAACTTACACGTATGCCAGGAGTACATATGAAGGAAAATACACCACAGCAGGATACAGTGAAATCAGCCTCATCACCTTTTACTGTTTATCTAGTTTTACATGAACAGACCCTTTTTCTCACTCGGCGCAGGAGAATAGTTAAGCAGAACGTATAGTTTGTGGTATTTGTACCATGATAAAATAAATAAATAAATAAATAAATAAATAAACAGTCAAGGTTTTTTGAATAAAGTTTTTAAAATAACTAGTAAGTTGCATGTTAGCTTTGTCTTATTTCTATATAACTGTACAAACCAGTAAAAACAAGTTTTGAGTCTGCATTGCATTCTTGCCAGAAAATGACTAAATTAAATACAGTCAATACAGCATGTATACTAAAAATTGCCTGCTTTTTAGAGTTGATGGACACTTTCTATCCCATAATGCAATGCACAAAACTGGTGGAGATGGATAAGTTTTCAATCTTTGGTAAACATTTGTCTTGTTGTTACTGAAGTTTAATAGGTGGAAAATTTGACAGTAACTGGTTTGTAAGGTTCACTTCATTCTTATTTTACGCCTTGAATGAGACAAGGTCAAAGTATCATCCATCCATCCTTATCTACAGTGCATTCAGAAATTATTTAGACCCCTTCAATTTTTTCCAATTTAGTTTTGTTGCAGCCTTATGCTAAAACTATCAAATTCCTTTTTTCCTTCATTTATCTAAAGATCTCCATAATGAAAAAGCAAAAACCAAATTTCAGAAATTTTTGTACATTTATTAAGAAGGAAATATTATATATCACATGGACACATGGGGGGGGCGGGGTTAAGAGTTATTCATCAATTAAAAAAAAAAAAAAAAAACTTTCCTCCCACAGTTATGAGTGTGACTTTAAATGAAGTGTCTCATAACAGAGTCTGATGATATTGGGTCTGGTCCAAAATGTTGGTTAATAACTGACACACTGAAATCAAATCTGTAGCTGCCAAATCAGAGGTGGCTTATTTTTCAGGAGATGATTGAATCAAATATGAGTCCTGCCTGAAAACAGTAAGTCCATAAACCTAAATTATCGATATGAATGTAAGTTTCAATCGGAGGTTCCAGCTCCTGAAAAGGATGTGAAGTGATTTTTTTTTTTTTTTTTTTTTAAATTTTACTTACTTATTTTTTAAAATGTATTTATGTATTTATTTGCGGGGGAGAAGACGTCTCATTCCTTGGAGATGTTGAAACTAGAAATACATTCAGTCCACTTATGGTTGTAGAGTGGTATAATAGAGTGATGCGTCTTGCCTCACAGAAAGTGCTTAACCAGACAATACAAAAGTCAAATTTTTGCCCGCTATTAAGTTACTCACTGAATTGAGGTTAATTAGTGATAGCTGGTATATTCTGCGGCCTGAAAAACGTTTTTAACCAGTGAAAGCAAAGGTCGGTGCCGGCTAAAAATGTGAGGCTGCCTCTTGAATCTGTTTTACAATAAGCTTTGCTCGTGATAAAATAGAAACATTTAGCCAGTCCCTGTGTTCTGTTGACCAGGGTGTCAGAACAGAGTCAGCCCCCTTTGCAACTAAATAAATTGCCACATTTGCACCCAAATGTTTGCTCTCACATATGCAGTGAAATGCTGCACTGTAGAGCCTGGCTGTGGTAAAGAAGAGCAGTGCTGCAACACAGCAGCAGGTTGGGGTGCCGAAACACACAGGATATTAAAGAAAGAATGATTTTATTTTGCCTCATAGCCGATACCAGTCCTTCAAAATAGGCTTGGATCAGTCCCGATACTGATACCTTTGATCCACTTGAGATATTTCTTAAGATCTACGGGTCAGTTTTGGAAAGGGCATGTGTTTTTAACTCCATTTTTTTCTTCCAGGGTCATAGAGGAGGAGCTGAAAGAGATGCCCTCAGAGGATGTCACATCTCTCATGCCGCTGGCTGTGGGAGTAAGGACTGAGCAGGAGCAGAAGATGGTGACCCAGCTGGGCATAATGATCCGCATCATTGGCGACAGGGTGCGGGAGGACAAGGAGTTCCAAGAGTGAGTCTCAGAGCTCATGGTAGAATACTGAAAACTTGTATGTCACTTTAGGATTTTTTTTTCTATAAACTTGTCTCTATTTTCCTTTATGTCTCCTATGCAGTTTATTGGACGGGATGGCACAAAGCTCTTGCTCCAACTTGGAGTGTTTTCAGGAAGTGGCAGAAAAAGTGTTTGAACACGGGATCACCTGGGAGTGTATTGCCTTGCTCTTCTATGTTGCTGGCAAGCTGGCTGTCAGGGTGGGTCATGGGAGGATCTATAGGGCTTGTGACCTTTATTTTCTTGAGTTTTTAATTGTTGTTAAATGGTGATTAGATTTCAGTCGTTCACTCTTGCAGAGAGCACCTACCCATTTAAGAATGTGGGCAGCATTGTGACCCGCTTTACAGTGAGGAAGGTTGCGTTTCTATAAGCACAAGTCTCTTTTCTGTTCAGCTTAAAGGATATAAGTACTCAGTTACTTAGCTTTTATTTATTTTTATTTTTTTTTCTTTTTGTACTATACAGGCAGTTCAACCCATACGGTACAAAAACTCCTTATTTTCCAGTAATCAGCCTCTCCTCTCAGTAGTATGATTGAGACTGACAGGGTACCGAGTTCTGTAGAATCCACACACACTGACTGATAAATAATGGCCAACTACACCAAATGTAATTTCATTTGGTAGAAACTTTTTTCTTTCTTTTCTAAACTTTGAATGTTTAATGTAATATTATCCAAAAGACTTGTTAGAGATAAATATGTCTGACAGCTAACCTCTCTCCTAAATGAAACCTAAAGATGGTTATTTTTTGACGGCTATTTTTATTACAGTTTTTGCAGCTTTAAGACCCTTACTGTAACATTGTGCATGAGTCAAATGTTCAATGGGTTTGAGCCCCTGCCTGTGTGGTTTTTTTTAGGTACTCTAGTCCAAAGACATGCAGGTTAGGTTAGGTGTGACTGGTTGGTTGTCTCTGTATGTCAGCCCTGTGATAGCCTGATGACTTGTCCAGGTTGTACCCCGCCCTCTTGTCCAATGTCAGCTTGGATAGGCTCCAGCCCCCCTGCGACCCTAATAGGATAACCGGTTTAGCTGATGGCTGGATGGGGCTAAACATGACAACTGACTGTGAGCCTCACCTTATCACTCGATATCTCCCATATGAGATAGGAGGCAGATCCAGGCAGCGAGGTGGAGGCGGTTGTAGTAGTAAATTAATGAACATGGTTTTGGGAAAAAAATGTTCAACAGTTCTGCATGGCCTTTTTTATGTTAAGGTGTCCTCAAATTTAGTAGTTTAATAGTTTAACCAAAGTTCAAGAAACTCGGCAGAAGAGCATGTGAATTATTTGTGTTTCCGTCCACTACTGTTATGTGAGTATTGAGTGATGGCCGATGGCCGATTAAACTTCTGTAGAAGAAGAGGATACAACAAGATGGCGTCATTAAAAGAGATGCTCAATAGAAAAAAACAACAACCAAAAACCCATGTGGAAAACATGAAGGAAATGTGTGTCCCAGTCTCCCTATTGCTCTACACAGATACAGTGTTTTTTTTTCACTTCATGTAGGCCATCATTTCATCACTACGTCTGCTTCGACTGCACTCTTTTGCTTTTTGTTTTCATTTTTTTCCATCTCAGCCAAGAGGAAAAACTTTTACAATGTACTTTTTTTCTTTTTTTTAAATTTACTCAAAGTATTTTGAATTAGGTCTTTTTATGTGCATAAAAGCAGGTGGATTGAAAAGCACTTTATTTCACAGTATGGCGTAGCTGATTTTCCAATGAGCCCCACAATGTAAATGAAATAAAATCACTCATTCAGCAGCAGAACTTTGTGTATAAACCTTGTGTTTGTATATCCATCAGATGGTAGAGGCTCATCTCCCTCAGTCGGTGAAGACGATCCTGATGTGGACTGTGGATTTCTTCAAAAAAAATCTCCTGGGCTGGATTCGGGAGCATGGAGGATGGGTATGTTAGGAATTCATCTCTTCCATCTTCATTCTATTAGAGCAGTTTCCTCTACCATGTTTATCTGATGGTGTTCACAGGAATGTTATCCTCACTTTGGGATATATTCAATTATTTCCAAGGTATTGAAATAGTTCTGTATAGTTTACAGATTCTATTCAAAGAAGTTGTTAATAGATGATATCTTACATGTCAGTGGAGAATAACGTCAGTATGAGCATTAGGGGGAGCTATTATCCATCTTTTTCCAATAAATTTGCCCTCCTAGTCAGATATCTACATGGCAATTACCCTTCACTTTTTTCAGTTATGGTTATGTTGCAGCCTTATGCTAAAATCGTTTAATTTCATTATTTTCCCTCATCAGTCTATCTCGATGCCCCATAATGACAGAGCAAAAACTGAATTTTAGAATTTCTAGCAAATGTATTAAAAAGGAGAAACTGAAATATCACATTGACATAATTATTCAGACACTTAATTATGACATTTGAAATTTAGCTCCCTTGTCTCCTATTTCTCAATACTGAATACTCTAGTAGAGAACCGGAGCATGGACTGATGATTCCACTGTGGTTCCAGTGTTTACTTTGTCCTGTACTTCTAAAAAAAATAGCAGCACATTTGAGGTAGTTGTCAAAAATGCAACCTAGGTAATAAACTAAGGATTTTAAAGCCACTGAAACTCCTTCCATTTTTATGTCCAGGTCAGAGTCCTTCCTGAGTGGACTTAAAGACCATTAACAGTCTTGTGTTAAAAAATTCAAGGGGCTGAGCTGGTGAAGGCGTTTTTGCCTCAAGTATCAGTGAGACTGTTCCGAACAGATGAATAGGATTTGGTTTATCGGACACCACATTACACAGGGATATAGAGTATTATCATGACAGCAACTAGAGGTCCTTTGTCAGCATGCTACTCCGAAAACGATTGGAATGTTCTTATTTAATGAATATTTATTGAATTAAAATTGATTTCATGGACCAGAGGCTTCTTGATTTTAATTTTCCTTTTTTTAAAACTTTAAGTTCACTTTCGGAGCAGCTGATAAAACCACAGCCTTGTTGCTAGATATACTGTTCACTGTAAAATTAGACTGCACTTCATCAAAAAGTTTAGTTTACTAGACAATAGCTTTTATTTGTGTGTCCACAGATCAATAGCTTCTCAGAGCTGGCGGTGACGTCCATGCAGAGAATGTCACCCATAAGCTCTCAAAGATTTGGCCTCATCGTCATGTTCATCACCGGCATGACTCTTGGAAGCCTCATCACCTGGAGACTGACCAGAAGACTCTGAGGCGCGCGTGCACACACACACAACATCATTTTTGCTATCATTTGAATTAAATATAAAATTTTTACCAGAGGATTTATTATTCTGTGCCCGGAGGCTATCAAGTCCAGATTGTTTGTTTCCACAAGATGGTTTAACCATAGGCTAAGAATCATTTGTATATATTCTACTTTTCTAATGTTATCTATGCAAAACATGAAAACTTGAAAGAGACAAAACTGTCTCAAAGAGTCTCACATTTTTGTCTAAGACGTACTGTATCATGTTAAAAAGATATTCTGCCCAGAAAATCCAAAAATGAAGTAATAAAACAATAACAGGTGTCCAATCTAAACACTGAAACAGGTTGCACATTGTCATTCCTCTTGTCCATTAAGAAATCCCTTCCTAGGGTTTTTAAATGGAAGGGGCAAAGGGACTAATGGATTTTTCTCTTAACCTACTGGTAGGAATGTCTGTCAATTCATTGGCTTAGCCACTGGAGTCTATTAACCAGCAGATACTATCATGAAACTTAAGGAAAAAAATAATATACTTTAATGATTTGCAAAAATGAAAAAGGGTTGTTTTGCAAAGATATTATCATCTTAATTTATGTTTTGTTTTGGGTTTTTTAATCCCATTACTTGGAAAATGTTGTTAAAATCGTAAATTTGTGGTGTAAATATGAATCCACCTGTTAAGCATTAGAGGTTCCACAGTTTATTTGTACAAATAATATATATTTTTTTTTATTATTGATGACCACAAGCTATGTTTTTGGAAACATAACCTTGAAATGACATGGAAGGTTTCCCCTGTCTGAATGAAGAGTCTCTGCCTGAATGTTAAAGCTGTGACTCCTAAACCTGACTTTGAACTGTTGTTGCCCTTTTCATCAGTGGGGAAAATTGGTCACTTCCCACCAGAGATGGACATAAACAGTAAAAAAGCAGGGTGTTCCAGAACTGCCACTTTACAGTGTTAATGCTTCAGATTTGTATTTTAAATTGACAAAGATTGGCACTTTTCTTTCTGGCAGATTCACAGCAGTAGCAGTTAAAGGTATTAACAGAGCTTGTCTATCATAGTTTTTATCTGTGCTATTTTGATCTCAGGTTATTTTTAAGACTAAATGTACGCATAGGAAACTAGGGCTGAGTTATCTTCCTAAAACAGTCATTTTACACTAGTACCTGAAACACACATATGGTCTTGATTTACATTATCAGCTTGTTTAAATTGTTTTCACAGATGCAGTACATCCCCATTGGTGTATATGTTACCAAGAAAGTAACAGTGAATGTCATCTCTACTTTTGAGGTAATTTTAGAAATGGTGTCACCTTTACACACAGTGGCGAGCGACAAACCATGTAAACCTTTCTGGAATTTTTTGTATAAATTTGTCTTAAAATATGGTCACATTTTCATCTATGTTACAATTATGACCAGACACAATATAACTAAAAACACATAAGTCACTGTATTGTTCTTATTCCTGAGTTAGCAAATTGGAGATTGGAGATTGGAGGTGTGAGATAGAGCTACTGTGACTTATAAAAAACATTCAAGAGGCATCTGCAGATCTGAACCTTGCCTCACAAAAGGGAGATCTCGGAAGAGTAATCGTTTTAGACCTAAGAACTGTTGATTTTGATAGAGCTGGAAGGGGCTAAAAAGTCATCTCAGAGAGTTTAGATATTCATCAATCCACAGTCAGACATGTGTGGTTACTCTCCCTAGTGGTGGCTAACTAACTAAGATGACCCCAAAGGCACAAAGCAGAATGATCAGTAATGCAAGAAAATAGCTCTGAGTAACAGCTAAAGGCTTAAAGGAGTAATTGAAGCTGGTTAACATCGCTGTTCAGTAGACTACCATATGTAAATCATTGAGCATGTAGTCCATGGCAGGACACCACAAAGGAAGCTGCTGCTCTCCAAAAACATCACTGCAGCATGACACTCCCCAGTGTTAGAAGGAAAAGGTTGAATGGTGGAGGAAAAGCACGTAGCAGGAAGCATGTCGTTAAAAGAGCAATGCAAACACACATGATACCATCAGCTGTTGAATGATGCAGCAGGACGACCCCCCAAAACACCAAAATAAATCTACTACAGAACGACAAAAGACGAAAATCAGCTTTTTGGAGTTTCCCACTCAGAGAGATTCACACCAGGCATCACTAAGAATATGACTGAGATGAAGCAGTTCCGTAGTAGGAATGGTCCAAAATTCCACCTGAGTGTCGCGCAGGTCTGGTCTGCAGTGAACAGAAGTACTTCTTTGAGTTTGTCACTGCCAAAGGAGTGTTTGACTAGTTATTACACCGAAGGGTTCACTTACTTTCTCCACCAACTCTAAAACATTTTTAACAAGTAATTAACTTCTGGTAACCACATTGTTTTGTCTCTACCAGTGACTCAGATGAAGATTATATGGCATTTTATGACCAGCTTTTGCAGAAAACCAAGTCATTGCAAAGGATTCCCGTGCATTATCTTGCTGCTGTGGTTTGTACAGTAGAGAGCACAAACAAGTTAATTTTGCACATTTTGCTAAATATTTTTGTTTTATATTTGCCACATTTAGAATGACCCTGAATACAGAGCAAACATTAGATTTTTTTTTTCCTGTTTATTTTGAATATCTTTTCCAGTAGGTCTATTAAATCAGTCATTAAGAATGGCACATCAAGTTATTTTGCAATTGTAGCTGAAAGTGGAAATGGTTACATACCAAACACAAATGTTTGGACTCTTTGAAGACAATTAAATTTATTATTGAAATTTCCTATGCACATCTTTTATGACTGGTACCGTACTTGACTGGTCTTTGTTTTGATGCTTGGCTTATGCTTGCTCTGACCCTTCAATTTTCTCTTGCCTTGTTTTTTTTCTCCATCTTTTTTGCAATTTTGTTTGGTTAAAAAGTTGTACTTTTTTTTTTTTGGTACATGTGAAGCGTTGTGTGTATTTGCTGCATTATTTGCTGTGTGAGCCCATGTGTGAGCAGCTGGTTAAAGCTTGGTGAGCCCCATGAGGCTCACAAGCCATGCAAACAGTGGCTGTTCGTGCTTTTGACCCTCTGTGCTATTGTCAAGATACAAAAAATTTGACTTTGAATTTTAGATAAAATTGCAAAAAGATAAAGGGAGAAAAGTCAGGGAGTCTTTAAAGATTATCAAACCTGTTGGAAACTTTCAGCGCAAACTTGTTTTTCCTCAGGTTCCAATTTCCAGTTTGGAACGTCTATTTTAATAATATTTTCATAATGATGTTGATGCTTCAATATTCTCTGGAAATCCAAGGATAGCAAGTGTCTGGCATCAAGCTTGTGCCAATGGTTTTGGATAGAGATTCAGAGATGCTTGCCTAGTAAGTAAATAGGTGAGAGCAGTCTGCTGGGGGACCATGACACTAATCATGTTTCTTCTAAACTGAGGTATATTTTTAAAAGCTTGGCTTATCAATAATGGATAATAGTGGAAGGACATTAAGCTGAGTCTAGAAAACGTGGCAACTCCCCTGACTATCTCCAAAGGTACATGAATAGGTTTAAACTGAAATGTAATATTCATTTGAATTTTCACAATCTGCTGAGAGTCCTTAAATGCTCAAATGTTAGATATGTGGCTCATAAGAACTGTACGAGAGATCTGTGTTTGTGCGCATTAAAACAGAAAGATATCAACCATCATTATGTTTTAAAGCAAACAAAGAAAACGAACAAAATTCCTCATACGTTTTAATCTGCTGCTCTCACTTTCTTTTAACACAGATACTCTTTTTGCTATGTTATGATCACTGCAGAGTTACTATCAATAAAATGCAACAATTACTGTAGAAATGTTTCGCATTAAAATCCTTCAGTGGCTCAAAGGGCAGAGGCCTTATACACTTTTAATTTTAAATAGGCAACACGTAAAAATTGGCCAACAATCGATTTCATACACCATACAAATAGTCAGGGGCTTATTACCAGAAAGGTGGGGAACACCTTTATCATAAGAAACATGGAAATGCACTGTTTGCCCCTGGAGGAATGTCGCAGAGACAGAACGGCTGCAACACAGGTCTATAGCCTACTTGCAGTTATTTCTTCATCCTCTCATTTTCTACTGAGGGCAGACTGGAAGCTACAGTGACTCACTGTTGCCTCTTTAGGTACAAAGTTGTAATATGAGACAAGACTGGCGGGGCTAGCTGGTTAGCATGCTAACATCAGCAGATATCTCTGCAACACTATTAATAGGCGTCTTTGACATAGCGTCAAAACTGTTATTCATTCACATTCTGCTAATAATTATTAATCTTTAATGTATGTGTTAATGTTTTAAACTGCATATTGCCCCTTTAAATATCTATAGGAAGTCTACTTTTATTTGCGGCGCTAGATGTCAATGAAATAATCGATTAGTGAATGAAAACTATTTGCGTCATGGTACCGTCATGCCTTAGTGAAGCCATAGTGAACATTTTGAAAGGACATGTGCCTTTTGTGTGCGTCTGTTCATGTCTGATGGAGGCTTTTTAGAGTCAGGCTTGTCCAGCAGGAGACCAGCTGTTTTCTCAAACATCTGAATGTGATTAGAGAAACCAAATGTTGTTTTCATGATGTTCAAGAAATTAGATTACGGCAGTGCATGTGATGGAACCTGTGACCCTCTGGTGTGTGGGGCAGTTTCTCTTTACACCCTGCTGTCCACTCGGGGTTTTGTTTCTTCTATAGACTGTATGATATGATTTCATCGCCAGGTGCAAGTGTGTTGATTACTAATGTGCCTGTGTATGAATTTTGTGATGTTGCCAATGTTTATTGAGAATGTGGCTGTTTTTCTTTTTTCTTTACTTTCAGTGACATGACTTAATAGCAGGTAGTAAAAGTCTTTGAGTTTCATAAACAACCAGTTTATAAAAAAAGGTCAAATTTATCTCACTAATTGTATATTTACAAATTGTTTTTGGTTCCCCTGTATATATGCATTCCTGACCAATTTTTTAAATTTCACAATAGAATTGTGATGAGTATATTTTATAATCACATAAATTCATTCAGTGTCTTCATTTCTCCTCAATCTATGTCCCATGATCTATGATAGCAGGTAATAAATGCTGTTTACATTTGTGATTTATTTTGTCCAACTAGTTTCATGCGGTTCCAAAGCTTGGTGGCACAGTGAGCCCTAAAAAAGTTGCATTTGGAATTTTTTCTTGAACAACTTTTGTGTTAGTTAGTTCCCTCTGTTCCATAAAGAAGGCCAAAGAAGTCTCTCTCTCTCTCTCTCTCTCTCTCTCTCTCTCTCTCTCTCTCTCTCTCTCTCTCTCTCTCTCTCTCTCTCTCTCTCTCTCTCTCTCTCTCTCTCTCTCTCTCTCTCTCTCACACACACACACACACACACACACACAAAGGCCAATTCTCTCTCCCACTTCTTCAGTCAATGATACATTAGCTCGTGCTCTCTTTACTCCCTCACACTCTTTTCTCTGAAATCCCTTATAACGGTGAATAGCTTTGAGGCTATAACCTCAGTCCATCTCTTTAGCTGAGCATTCCTGTTGCTGTTCTTCAGTTTAGATACTGGTGCATTAACGTAGGACTTGATCATCAACCAAAACACTGGACTAGTCAAAATATTTTGACCTGATGATGGTGCTGGATGAAAAGTCAAATGACCAACTGTCATGGCAGTCCATCCAATAGTTATCGAGATATTTCTCTACAAAACTAAGTTATGAACCTCATGGTGTCGCTAGAGGAAAAGTCAGTGGATCAGTAACGTCATTAGGCTTCATCCTTTGTGGAACAAGCAATCCATCCTATAGTTTTTTAGTTATTAGTCTGGATCGAGTGGGGGAGTGACCACTCCACATTGCCGGTCACAGAGTAGCATTGCTGGCCTGGCTCATAAAAACAAGTGGCTACAACTAACATCTACGGAAAAACACTCACAACATGAGCGCGATGCAGCTGGATGCTGAGAGCCGATGATGTGGCTCAGCTTGCATGTTTCGTTTTCTCTGTTTTTTAATTGTAGCTCTTACTATTCACCTGGTATTCGCGGCACAATCTGACGTACCCTAAAACTGATATTAATCAATCATATACCTCATACACATATTTTGACCAAGATTTTATTACACACATCATGATGTATGCACATGATTTTAGTTCAGTCTTTCTATCATTCCCCTCTCCCTGCTTCTGATCTCTGTTTACCTTTTTTAAAAAAAAGAAAATCCTTAGACTTCTAAATTTCACTGCATTAGTCTTTTTCAATGCTCTTTGGACTGAAATAAAACCTGAGAACTCCTCCTTCCTGTCAATTTCCTACATTCTCAGTGTCTAAGAATAACCTCTGTCAACTTCATGTGTGATTTGGCTTAACATAATTATATCCCTACACTGCTACCTCTCTCTCTGCCCCCCCATCCCTGGTGTCTCTCGTGGTCCTATAAACGGCAGACAATTAGCAGGAAAGGGTAGTTTTATTAATTAGTCAGTAGCAAGGGATGAAAACGAGGGCCTTTTTGACTGATGGAAGACTGATGGAGAAGAGATGATGAGCTAATAGAACACGACTAAACATGTTTACATTTACAGGGGATAGTATTGTAAAGCAGAACATATCAGACTACTGACCGAAGTGCTCTGGAATATATGCAGATGTAAAAGTAAGATCTTCCTTAAGACTCCTAAAGAATTAACTAAAAATAATAAAATTTCCTCAATATAACACACCTTTCCTACATATAGACCACAGATCACATACTTTTTAATGTGAATGGGCTAATTCTACCTGTTACTTAATGATTGTCCAGAATGAGAATAAAATGACTGTGGTCGTGATAAACTTTCCAGGGGTGTAAAAGCCTGTGCTGTGCAGTGTTTTGGTGTCTAATACGTCTTCAAAGTCATGGATCTGTTACTTGAACCCTCCTAGTTTGGTATTTTATTTTCTTTAACATTCTATACCTGTACTAGCATACCAACACAGATCCTTTCAATTTTTTAACAGGGCAATTTTCTGTCTAAATCCTAACTCTACTTAGTAAAATGTATAGGATCACATTCATTCAGGTGTGTGCATAACAGAGTATCTGACAGTACTTTGCTTCAAGCATCAGTAGCAGGTTTTAATTTCAATTTCAATCAGTCCTGGAAACTATGGAAGTATATTGACAACAGAAGATGTGAGAGCGCACAGAACAAATTGGAGCAGTGCTCAGTCTCCAAGTGAATCTTTAAAATCAGATCTTTAAAAGCAGAATTAGAGAACATAACATGAGCATAGCCGATGATTTGAGCCGTCAAGAACTACATCTGAGCCAGCAAAGGGGATTTTCACTCTGTTCAATATGACGTGGAAGTGAAGGGTCATCTCAGAACAGATGCAGCACGACTCAGCGGCGTTCGGCTAAACTTCCATCTACAGTGCACATCCACAAACAGTATTTGAAATTGTAGGCGAAACAATAAGGCATAGCGGCATAAAATATGAAAATGACCCGTTGTCCTAAATACTCAAATGGTTTCCAATCGCTCCTTAAAGAAGAACAACATACTTAAAAGCTGAGTTTTTTGAGTTTTTTCCCGATGGATATGTGTGTGTTTGTCCTGTTGCTGCTGGCTGGTCCGAAAGGGACTTCTTGCAATCTCAATGCTCCGAGGCCAAACCGGCTGGGGAAACTTATGATCAGGCCTTCACGCTCAAATCTGATTCCGTTATTACGAATCCGTGCCTGTGCCCTCTCAACTGGTTACCTGCAGATTGAGCAGCGCTGAATTTTGTTTCGTGCTCGCTCAAAGCATCCATTTACTTCACCAGGAAACCGAGCTTGTGTATGTGAAGTTGTGTGGTCCAGGTATTAGTGATGTTGTGGGAACCAAATGTTCAGCCAGCTGTTTGACAGCAGATAAGACTGGTAAGGAAAACAGACACACAGACAGAGTGATGGGAAATGACTAAGTACATTTACTCAAGTACAGTACTTTTGAGATGCTTGTAGTATAATTATCTATATTTTATTCTATTTTATATCTCGACTCCACTACATTCCAGAGACAAATGTTTTTACTAGTTGAAAATATCACATACATTGAAATTTAAGACCGTGAAAAAAATGTATAACATTTGTTATTTAAGTACATTTTTCCAATAATACATACCTACTATATAACAATTTCAATTTCTTTTACTTGTCATTGAGTAATTTTACACTGTGGTATTACCCTTTTTAACTTATACCTAAGACCAGTTTAGCATTTGATCTGACCGAAATGGATATGGTGCCGTATTCGGTATAGGACATATTCTTCCTCATGTGGTTGTAGAATGATAAGCAAATGTTTAATTACATGAGCATATTAAATGCTTCTGCTAAATTTGTGCATGTTGTGCTGACTAAATTACACCTAATGACACCACAGAGTAACCTTTGCACGTTCTCCTTCTCTTCATGTGCTTCTGTGTCTGGGGTCACAGATGAAAAGAACAAGTCAGAGAGCTCTGAGGTGCAGAGACTAGACATACTGTGCAGCAGCACATGTCTCTCCCTTGTTCACCTGATGAAGGTCCACCAGCCAAAGTAAAGAAGAGCCGGCTGAGAGGATTGCGGAAATTCTGTGGCCGAGTAATACAGACCTTGCTTGGAATAAAAAATATCAATAAAGATGATATAGGTTAAGTGTAAACAACAGTTGGTTCTCTTACCCCCCCCCTTTCAAAATCCTGACTTCGGTTATGATCATAACTTCGGTTATGATTAGAGCAGGGCTGGTTTGACTTGACAAACCTTTAATCCTTCCCAGGACTTTTAACAACCACTCACACTTGGCCTAATAAAACTCCCAAAACTCCCACAGTTTTACATTGAAACTTGACCTCAGGTGACACCAATGACTCTAACAACTGTATTTACAAAAGTCTTTTGTCTTTTCATTAAAATTTAATGAAATAGTGAAAGACAGTTATTATTATTTCTTGAATTGGAAGGTAACATTTTCCAGAACAAACACAAAGGAAAATGCTCACATGATTGCCTATTAATTTGAGGCTGATCGACTTATCTTTTAATCGACTCATCATTACTTGTCTCTTCACCTGGGGTCTGACTTGGTTACAATATTCGCAGTAAATGATCAAATCTTCACAGTTCTAAAATCCTTTGAAAATTCTAGGTGAAATACCTAAAAATAGTTACTTTCAGATATTTTTGTGTGTTTTGGAAGGATGACGTACCTTAAATGATTACACTTCAATCTGTATATTAGGCCTTTGACCCCTTGGTCAAAATATTCAACAACTACTCACCTGATTTCCATAACATTTGCTCTGAAATTCATGTCCCTTCAAAAATTGAATTTGTATTACTTTATAACGCTGAAACCTTTTCTTCAATAACATCACATAAGACAATGAAAATCTAATGGGTTATTGAAACGTAGATGTTTCTCTCCTTTTGTTGCCCAAGCACTGAAGTGTTCATACAATATTTTAAACAAGTGAATATTTTTGCTTGTCCCTTGCAACGTGTCGATCATGTTTCTTGATCCCTCTTGAGCTCCCCTAATATCTTTATTTAAATATTTTTCAGTTTAATATATTTTGTTACATTTTGTTTAAATATAAATATTACTAAAGTTTATTAATAAAGTACTCAAAGTCTACTTTCCAAATTCTTACATATAAAATACAGGAACAATTTTTGAAGGACTATCATTAAAATAAATCACACTAAATGTCTAAAAATGCAAATATTCCAATAATTAAATAAATATTTGTTGACTACCAATTGATACAGGATTAATTTTGGACTTGGCTGTGCCTCCTATGACATGAAGTGGCTGTGAGAGTCTTTATCACATTATGATATTATGATTTCTCATATGAATAGTATTTTTGATACTATACAATACTATTGTGGGAGCACATGTTTTATTTGGGTAAAAGGATAAGATGGTGGCTGAGCATAAAGGCTTTGTAGGTGAGGAGGAGGATTTTAAATTGTGTTCTGGATTTCACAGGGAGCCAATGCAGAGAAGCTAACACAGGAGATATATGATCCCTCTCTCTGATTCAGCTGGAGAGGATTTAAGTTTTTGTTAGGACAGCTTGATAATATGGAGTTACAAATGACCAGCCTAAAGGTAACAAAAGCATGGACTAGTTTTTCTGTCTCTTTTTTGAAACAGGATGTGCTTGATTTTTGTGATATTACGTAGGTGAAAAAGGCGTCCTTGAAGTTTGTTTTATGACTGAGTTGAAGCTAATATCCTGGTTGCCATCTAGGGTAGGTGTATCATAGATAATGTGTTTCTGAGGTATAGTACAAGTACAATAACTTAACTTTTCTGAGTTTAACAGCAGGAAGTTGCTGGTCATCCAGATCTTTTTGTCCCTAAAACCTGCTTAGCTAACTGATTGTTTTCATGGGGCTTCATCGGCAAGTACAATTGGTTTCCTTTAGTGCCAATTAAATGTTCCAGCCTCTGTAATAGCATGTCACGGTCAATAGTGTCAAATACACCACTAAGATGTAACGACCAGTGCAAAGACGAGTCCTTTGTCCGATGCACTTAGAGGATCAATTGTAACTTTCACCAGTGCTATATCTCTATCCTATGATGCCTCTAAATCCTGAGTGCAAATCCT
The DNA here is from genome assembly GCA_016859345.1 of Istiophorus platypterus. Taxonomy (NCBI): domain Eukaryota; kingdom Metazoa; phylum Chordata; class Actinopteri; order Istiophoriformes; family Istiophoridae; genus Istiophorus; species Istiophorus platypterus. The sequence continues at coordinate 22,736,649 of CM029112.1, read as the reverse complement.
CTAATGACCTGTCATTATGTAAAATGTGTAAAAACTTGTTGACAACAGCTTTCTCAAGGATCCTAGAGAGAAAGGGAAGGATGGATATGGGTCTATAGTCTATAGTCTATAGGCTAAAACATCTGGATCGAGGGAAGGCTTTTTAAAAAGAGGTCTAATTACAGCTATTTTAAAAGACTGTGATACATGGCCTGATAATAGGGACAGATTGATTATGTCTAATAGAGAAGTGTTAACAAAGAGTAGAACTTCCTTAAGTAGCCTGGTTGGGATGAGGTCTGAGAGACAGGTTGATGGTTTAGATGAAGAAATCTTAAATTAGTTGGCAAAGGTCGATAGGAGACAAACTGTCTAAATATATATATATTGGGTTCTACAGCTGTTTCTAAGGTTCCTGTGTTTGGAGATAAAAGCAGTGTCAGTTAAGGGAATGACATGGTAAATTTTGTCTTCCTTATAGTTTGAATTTTATCAATTAGAAGCTCATGAAATCATCACTACTGAGAGCTTCAGGAATACATGGATCAATAGAGCTATGACTCTCAGTCAGCCTGGCTACGGTGTTGAAAACAAACCTAGGGTCGTTCTTATTTCTTCTATTAGAGATGAGTAAAAGGCTGCTCTGGCACTACAGAGGTGCCTTCCTATATGTTCAAAGACTATCAGGCCAAGCTAAGTGGGATCTTTCGATTTTGGTAGAGCGCCATATCCTTTCAAGTTTTCACAAAGTTTTGCTTTAATATATAGGTTTGGTATTTAAATCATGGAACTTACCTCCTTTGGTTTTTTATCTTCTTTTTTGGGGGGACTATGGTGTTGAGTGTCATCATCAATGAGATGATCAATTTGGGAAGGACTAAAGTTAGCTTTGGAGTTCTCTGTTATATAGTGATATGGTATTGAATTAGGTGCTGATGGAAACGCTTCCTTAAATTTAGCCACAACACCATCGAATGGACATCTAGTAAAGACATTTTTGCATAATGGCGTGTAGTCCAGCATTAGGAATCCAAAAGTTCCCAAACAATGGTCTAAGTAAAGAAGATTCTGTGGAAAGACATTTCAGTGTTCAACTGGTTAAAACATTGAGTGACTTCATTTACACTCTGAGTGAACCGTACTGAGTCTAATTATGAGATAAATGCATTGCTAAGGCAATAAATATTACAGCACATCGATATTGAAATGAACTAGTATGAGGACTTTATCTGTACTAAAGACTAAACTTGATAAAGGTTGGATGTGTAAGACTAAGAACCAGGCTTCCAAATGTGTTATAATTAAGTTAAGGTTTAGGTTTAGTGTTGTTTACTAGGCTTGAATTGAAAATGGCTGCAACTCCACCTTCTCCTGGGAATGTGAGTATTAATATGACTGGGGGGAGTAGATTCCTTGAGGCTAACATTCGTCGTGATACAGTCAAGTTTCAGTAAGAAAGAATAGGAGCTGGCTCGCACCAGCTACTGGGAGCTGGCTAACTACCACAGCTAACAATTTGATTTCTGTAGTGTGAAGCCTCGCATCTAATTCACTGTGCCTCATCTCCATCGCTGAAAATAAACCACATTATTATTGCCAAAGGAGGCAGAATAGTTACTAAACACAAGAAACACTATAGCTAGATAGATATTTCAGATAAAGTAGCCGACTTTAGTCCAGACTTTACCATCCCTGGACCCATGCTGTGTATGGCTAAAACATACTTCTCCTTCTGTATCAGTTGTGTTTTGAAGTGAATACATATCCGTATAGTTCATATATTTTGTGTATGCGTGTGTATATGCGCGTGTGTCTGTGTGTACATTTCTTTCTATGGTTGTGTGGATGAATTTTGGTGTGAAACCATCTATGCGATGAAATGGGGGCATTGTGAGGATACTTTTGCAAGTCCTCAAAAATTTATAATGGTGTCATAGGCTTAAGACTTGGTTTTAGGGTTAAGGTTTAGAATCAGGTTAGAGGTGGGACTAGGCATTTATTTTTGATGGTTAAGGGTTAAGGTGAGGGGCTAAGGAATGCATTATGCCACTGAGTATGTAGTGAAATAATAATCATAGTAATAGTAGTGTGTGTGTGTGTGTGTGTGTGTGTGTGTGCATGTGTGATTCCAGCGGTCCTTTTTTTCCCTTCGTGTGTCTGTGTTCATTCATTATTAATCCCCTGGCAGAGTTCAATCCTCCTCCCTGCTCATTTATTATGGCTGTGCAGTAGAAAAATACTGGTTGGGGCATCCTGTGCTATGTGCTGCTCTCAGGTGATTTAACACACCCTGTGACAGCCATCTTGAAAAAATCCACAGCTTTTGACAGTATCAGTTTGAACAGCTTGTCACATTTCTGATAATGTGACTCTCTCAGAATGAAATCAACGAGGTTCAGGAATGGAAGGTAAAGTTATTAGCAGGATATCTTGATATGAAATAACTAATACTGAGTATTTTAATTGCCATCACTATCACAATATCTGATAGTGAACACAAGAGGGAGCCTCCTCTGCACCAGGCACTAGTGGGTTGGACACAGCAACATGCTGGTAAGCCCCCCCCCCCCCCCCCTCCCCCTCCAGCAGTGTATTGCATTTACATAAAAAGACCATTTTCTTATTGTAATGAGAAATTGTTCATGTTTTAATAGATATGTTTTCCTATTCTAAGATATTTTCACGTGATACACAAATTTAGTTGAATGAATGTACAGCTTCATTCACCTCAACAAATGAAGTTTATAGAGAAACACGATGAGCATGTTAGCATAACTCCCAGCAAAAACAATGCTAATCATGAATATGGTTATTATCCCCTTCATTACCTACCAGTGTTGGGCAAGTTACTCAAAACCTTTCATTCTTTCCTCATTACATAATACTCAACGAAAAATTAATCACTAATTACCCAATTGCAAAAAGTCATTTGTCAGATTACTTGTTCCTTTACTTTTCAGTGTTTTAATATGCTTTTAATGACTTTTAACACACCCTGAATCTCAGGTGAGCTGACAAGGTCACTTTCAGTCATCAGTGAGGATTTCTAAACTACTAAAAGGTTCTGATTCAGTTAATGACAATGGTGAGTCACTGTAGACAGTTTAGTTTGAAAATTTGGTTTTAATCATTTGTTTGTACATGTACTGAACATGTCTAATTTACTGACCTACAGCAGCTTGGTCATTGTTAGCCCTGGTGACCACACCTAGCACTTAAGAAGTCCTTTCCTCACAGTGGAGCTTTGGGCTGCATGCTCCCTTCATCTCTTGACAAAACCAGGTGATTCCTGAGTGTAGTCTTGCACAGTGTCTATGTAGGTTGTTTCAGCCGCATATCTGGCAGAGCAGGTTCGCTCCTATTATCATCAATCCGGCTGACTGCACAGGTGACATGATGCCTCACATTTTACCTGCTCCACACACATCTGGAAAATCTGGAAAATATTTTCATGCTTCACATTGTTTTAATCTATTTAACGCATATATCTACAGTGATTGACTGTTGGGCATTGACACTGGCAAAACCTCTGCCTCACTACTCTCAAAACTTTGTCTGAATGCATCCTGTGTAGAAACAGACAGAGGACTGAAGCAGCAGTTGCTGCTCTGCTAAACAAAATTTGGTGCAGCAGATCATGCAGGGGTCTCTGTCGTTAGAGACGTGTCACATGGGTACTTAGAGATATTGTACAGTGCTAAATATGAGTGTGAATCCACTGGTAACACTTAAGAACAAAAAGGCCAAATTAGCCTTTGCCAGAAAACATCTGAAAAAGCCTGAACAGTTCTGGAACCAGATTAACTTCTACCAGAATCATGGGAAGAGAAGAGTATGGATAAGGAAAGGAAAGGAAAGGTTCATGATCCAAAGCCCCCAAATTTGGTGGAGGCAGTTTTATAGCACTGGCATCTATGGCTGCCAATGGAACTGGGTCACTGGTGTTTATTAATGATGTGACTGCTGATAAAAGCAGCAGTATGATTTCAAAAGTGTATTGGGCTCTACTATCTGTTCAGATTCAGCCAAGTGCTGCCAAACTGATAAGACGATGCTGCAAAGTACAGATGACTAATGACCAGAAACATACTGTAAAAGCAACTCATGAGCTTCTCAAGGCAAAGAAATGGAATATTCTTCAATGGTCAAGTCAGCGACCTTTCTTCAGTCCAAATGAGCCCTCTTTTCACTAACTTAGGACAAAGCTGAGGGCAGAAAGACCCAGAAACAAGCAGCAGCTGAAGGCGGCTACAGTAAAGGCCTGGCTAAACATCTCAAGGGAGAAAACTCAGCATTTGATGGTGTCCATGGTTTCAGACTTAAGGCATTAACTGCAAAGGATTTTCATCCAAGTATTGAAAATAATCCTTATATTTATAATTCTGTTGGTTTGTCCAATTAAATTGAAGGACTATGTGTAAAAATGTCAGTAATTCCTAAACAGTTAATGTAAAATGATTGTAATACCCCTTGAATTAAAGCTGAAAGTCTACACGTTAATCGCATCTTAATTCATTCAGTTCAAATCCATTGTGGTTGTATACAGAGGCAAATCTGTGAAAACTGTGTTACTGTTCAAATACTGATGCACCTAACTGTACATAATAAACTTCCAACCGAGTATTTATTTGTAATTATTAGTTCTATGCACAGACTACCAAGTGCCTGACTGTAATTTATTGGATGCTTTTGGTGCCATTCTCACCTCAGTACAGTAACAATGATATACCAGTGCATTTATGCCTGCCTATAAGCCTGGTAGCCTAAAGATGTCCGAAAAATTCAACAGTTTTATCATATAATATTCTCACCATATAACAATTTTTACCTCTCCCCTTTGCCCTTTGAAAAATGTCACACAGTAAAAATTACTTAGAGTACGTTTCAATTGATTTACTCTGTTCTTTAACCTGAGTACCTTTTTACCTCCGCCAGGAAGGTTATGACTAAAACTGTGTCTGGTGGTTTATTGGTTTATTTGTCGTCAGATTTAAGCACAAACTACTGAACCAATTTGCATCAAACTTGGTAGAGGGATGGAGCATGAGCCAGGGAAGAACCCATTTAAATTTTGGGGCAGATCTGGATTGTTTATCAAGAATTTGGTTTTTGTCCCTGAGCTGTGGTGTATTTTGTGTGACATTGGTTTTGGCGGAGGTATGTGGTACACAAGTAATTTTTACCTCTACTGGAGTAAAATATCTTTAATTAACAGTACTTTCACTTGGGTACAATTTTCCAGTGCTTTTTTTTCCAGTGCTGTTTTTGCAAGAAGGGCCTTGGTCAGGGAAGTGACCAAGAACCCAACGGTACGGCTGACAGAACCTCACAAGTCCCTTGCAGAGATGGGAGAACCTGCTGGATGGATGACCCTCTCTGCAGCGTTCCCTTAATCAGGCCTTTAGGGAAGAGTGGCTAGACAATGGTGATTTTGAGTAGAACCTATATGACCCTACAGTGACGCAGGGTGGTGACAACTTCATGCTATGGAGATGCTTCTAAGCAACACAGACAGGAAGACAAGTCAGAATTTGGGAAAGGATGAATGCAGCCAAGTACAGAGAGGCCATTGAAGGAAATTTCCTCCAGAATGCACACAATTTGAGACTGGGTGATGGTTCAATTTTCAGCATGATGATGACCTGATGTAAACAACCAACACAATGCTGGAGTGGCTTCAGTTCTCTGACTGTCCATGAGGGGCCCAGCCAAAGCCCAGAACCCACAGAACATCTGTGGAAAGACCTGAAGATGACATTTCACAGAAACCTTCCATACAATCTGAGTTTGAGAGGATGTACCAGGAGGGATTGGATAAACTACATAAATTCAGGTGTGCAAAGCTTGTAAAGACTAACCAAAAGAGATGCAAGGCTGTCATACAAATGCTGTCTAAAAGCACATTTTCACTTTGTCATGATGGATTATTGAGTGTGGATTCATAGATTAAAATGTTCATTTTTTACCAATTTAAAATTAAAGCTAAAACACAATATAATGTGCAAAACATGAAAGGGTGTGAACAATTTTTGAAGCCACTGTATCTCTGTATTCTCTCATGGCAGACTCATACAACTCTGAAAAGGTCATCAAGGCAGGGACGCGTTTCTCTTTGTCACCACAATCTCCTCACCTCCTCCTTGGCTTGAAAAATTGACATTGACCTGTCCTTTTGTTTCCCTCCTTCTCCTCTCAGCGTCTCCTCTCTACTCCCCTCTCCTCTCCAACTTATATGGTGAACTAAGGGCACATCGTAAACTGTCATCTTTTATTGCAATTTTGGGAAAAAAGATAGACAGGAGGAGAGGAGGAAAAGTATAAGGAGCAGGGAGGAAGCGGGGGGGGGGCAGCTAGAGGTTGAAGAGGGGAGGAGATAAAGGGGGCGAGGGGGGGGGGACTGCAGTGTTTTAGTGTCCTGTACTTCTCTCTTTTGGCCCTTAGATGTCCTCGTGCACCACACTGCAGCATAACCATATCCAAGAATGGATGCAGACGCTACACTGCACAGTGCGTGTGTGTGTGTGTGTGTGTGTGTGTGTGTGTGTGTGTGTGTGTGTGTGTGTGTGTGTGTGTGTGTGTAAGAGAAGGAGAACGAGAGAGAGGGCAAGGGGGATATTCAGGTACAGACTCTCTCTCTGTAGCAACAATGCAGTCTTAGGCTCTTGTTCTCCCCTCCATCACTGCTTTCTTCCTCCTGTGCTGTTAGAGGAATGGTTCAACATTTTGGGATATACAGTTACTCTTCGTCTTTATGAAAGTAGGATGAGAAGACCGACATCAATCTCATGTGTAGGTTTTAAGTACAGAGCTGGAGTCAGGATGTGGTTAACCTAGCTTAGCATTCTGGCTCGGAGCAGAGAGGGAACAGCCAGCTTGCTCAAAACCTTTTACGCTCATCTGTTACTTCACCAGTTCGATTCACTGAGTGAATCGTGGATGTGAGTCACACATGTGCGAGCATTAACAGTTGATGGGTTGTAAGGTCCACCATTTTGGACAGCTACTTCGGGTTTTTACAATATTTCTCAAGTCAGCAAATCATTACATATTGTAGATTATGAAGCGGAGTAGAGTAGGTTTCACATCTAGCCAGTAAAGCAATATAGTAAAGACAATTTTGGTAATTATAATGAATTATACAAAAGACTGGACCACCTTCTCACAGTCTGGAGTTTTGGGAGTTTACCTTTATTTTTCAAGACAAAGAGGACTTTAAATGTAATATAGGGAAAAACTCTCCTCAAATGTCAGCGTTTAAATCTGACATATAAAATATAGTTTCATTTTCATAATGTTCTGTAACGCAAATCAATCACCCATCTTCATCTCTCTGGTCTGTGTCCTCGCACACAATTTGGCCGAGTTAAAGTGCTGCAAATTGGTTGTTGTAGAATGTCATAAAATGGCACAACTACAATTCAACTCTACGGTTGACTCAGGTTGTGTAGTGACACCAGCTTTACCACACAGCACATATAAGGTTTACAATACATGCTTTTCCATTGAGCAGAGTGTAAATATCAGAAGCTTAGAAAAAAAGAAAAGTCCAAATATAGCGAAAAAAAAAAAATTAAGCTTGACTGAGTTAGAAGTTGCTGCATCAATAAAAACAAAATACAATTTAGTGCAATGGAAATAGACTTAGCCAATAAATCCTGATGTATTGAAAAATGAGAGTTAAGTGTCCATTGAAGCCTCCACTCAACTGGAGAGACAAAGAATGAGAGTTAAGTGTCCATTGAAGCCTCCACTCAACTGGAGAGACAAAGAATTGCAGTTGATAATGAGACTAACCTCCCTCAAATAATACATAAAAAAAAAAATACCATCATGTTTACCATTTTATTATTGTTCATTTGTGACAACTTTAAATTGTGTCACCTTTTTGTTTTCTCTTTTTCAGTGGACACTGGAGGATTGTTATCACGAGCTGTTAATCTTAATGTGTCCAACTCCTACTTTTTACATTACATTAGTGGCTGAAAACACAATTATTTTGCATTTTCTTTTGCTGATATTCTGTAAATTTGGTTAAAATCTGCATGGAATTTTGATAGAAACTCAACTAATAATAACAGCTTTTTAAAAAAGAAAAAAAGGGTAGACATACACAGGTTGATAAAAAACAACTTCTCATATCTGGCTGTTGACTTTGCTGGCTAAAATGTCAGCTGTCGCTGATAGATTTTATCAGCTTTGGCCAGCTACCTATGTAAGTTAAAGTTAGCCTCATGAGATGTATAAACCAGATTTGTTTGCAATAAATGGGGCCTCAGTCTCCACTAAGAGAGGAGAAATGTGACTCTCAGCAATTGGAAGTATGGAAAATTTGAATAAATGAGTGGAGAAACATGACAAATGCAGATGCTTCCGCACAGGTAAATTGCATGGAACAATTAGACATTAAAATCCCATCATCCTCTGTGGCACACACAAAAATACTGAACAGGCGCAGCTGATTCTGATTTTGTATCAAGATGCAATAGGAAAGATCACTGATCACTGATCAGGCACTGATGGTAGGAGCTTCAATCACAAACTGATCAACTGGCTCTTGTTGCAATGGGAAAGGTGACTAAAGTGGCGTCTGCATCCTTCATCATACTCCCAACAAGTGGGTGAGTGCATGTGTGCCGTACTCTGCTGGTTCTATAATGCTGGGGGGGTGTACTTCCATGGCTTGGGTCCACTTGCACCCCTAGATGGAAGGGTCACTGTTAATGAAACGTTGTTCTGAGTGGTCTCCTTAATTCTCTGATGAAACATTTGTATCCTGATGGGGTCACCGAATGGTTTGACAAGAATGAAAATGAGGTGGTTCATATGCTATGGCCTTTGCAGTCACCAGATCTCAATCCAATGGAACACACTAAAAAGACACGTCTCTCCAAACAACGTGAATAGGGAGGACATGCCTTGTCCTCCCTATTCACAATGCTTAAACATGCAGGGAAAACCCAAGCTTGAAAGGCCTGCCATGCCTATTAAGGTTGCTAAGGTATAACTTGACAGTTGCCGTTATGGGGAAGGATTTAGCGTGGTCAAGCCAACAGTGAGTGCAGTGACCTTTCACTTTTTCATCATCAAAGTGAGACTACCATAAATATGAAAACAAAACCTGAACTTACCATCAACTCATGTCTTAGCCAGAGGTGCTGCTTCCAGCCTCAATGCTAAGCGAGGCTATGTAGGCTCTGTACTTAACACACAGGCACATGACTGATTCTCATCTTTTCATCTCAATCCTGAAAAGAAAACAAAGGAGTATTTGCCAAAATGTTGAACTACTCCTTTAATATAAGTGCCTATCTCTCTCTCTCTCTCTCTCTTGTTCATCTTGCTCTACCACTCTCTCTGTAATTACAAAAACAGCTCTCTCTCTCTCTCTCTCTCTCTCTGAATGCTGTACCAAGTCTTTTCTTTTTGCTTGCTGCACCATTCCTATCTTCAACCCAGACCACACAGTTTTCCTGGATTTTTATTTTGTTAAGTCAGCACACCAACCAATTTATCCCTTCCTCTTTCACCCTTTATCTATCTTTCTCCTCTCTTCTCCCTCTTTCTCTCTCCTATATTTAAATTTGCTTTATTTGCCAGATTGTTAATTAAGGTGTTACCAAAGCAGGTGGAGAAAGGTTTACAATGTTAGTGTAATCCTTGAAGCAGCTATCTCGATCATTTTCATTTAAATGAACGTCTGTTGCGTCACTATCTATCACTGAGAGAGGTAAGACAATGGTGACTGAGCCTATGGCCCACTGATGGAAGTACTGAGGACAAATTAAAATGAGTAATTGAAAAATGAGAGGAGAAAAAGGACGACAATGTCCCCATCCATAGGGAACGAAGGTTCACTGATTGGTTTGAAGAGTATGAAAATGACATGAATCATATGCTGTGGCCTGCACAAGCCGGAGATCTCACCCCAGTTGAACACCTAGGGGAGGTTTTGGACTGACATGTTAGACAGTGCTCTCCATCACCAACAAACCACCAAACTAAGAAATATCTTCTGTGAGAATAGTGTCTACTAGAGCTCTACTTTTCCTTGAATTTGTCACCCATGTGTTCACTGTATTTGCATTCTCACAAACTAGTTTTCTGTGGTGACATTTCTGGAAAAAAAATACACTGTACTACGTTATTGCTAATGCAAACTGACCATTTCCTATTCCTGTAGCTTCAAATCGATCACATTTAAGTGGTAGAACATGAGTTTACTTTTATTTTGAAATGGTCTCAGCAAATATAATGTGTTTTTGTTTGTGCATCTCAAATGCATTTACAAAACAAGAGCTAGGTGATTTTGGGCAATTCTGACCAGGGGATGAACTATTGCATGGAGTAATGGAACAAGAGGGGGAAGCCACTGTGAAGCCGTTAGATGAAGAGCTTCAGGCTACAGGCTGCACACTTCCACCTTCTCAGCCTGGTAACCAGTGTCTGTCCACTGCATTAGTCCTGGATGAAATGTACAAAAATGAAATGTACAGTTTTCATTTGATGGGAAACAATGGAACAAAGAAAAAACACAAAACAGCTCCTGCAATTCATGTTTCTGTCTCTCTAACTATCCCATTCAGTTTCTGTCATCTCCATCCATCTCATTCCACACGTTTCCATCACTTCAAGTGCATTACATTGACTTACATTCATTTATGCTAACTGTAACCACTATTTGCCTCCACCTAATTTTAAGCTAAACCTAACCTTAGACCAGACTTCAATATGACAAAGTTTGGATTCAGGATGTGATTGGCATCATCTGTTAGTGTATGTATGTGTTGTATATTGTATATTGTATGTGCAAGGCGTGTGATTGCTCTGTCATTCATGCCTGAGAGGTTGTGGATAGGGGGGCAGATGATCTTGGAAGCATGTAATCCTGATGAGTGTGTTTTGGTAGGAGACAGTTATAAATATGAGGAAACAGGGAGAACAGTATGACAGAAAAGTGCTCTGAGTCTGCGGATGACCTGGAATCTCTCCTGGGATCGTCCATGCATGTCAGTAATATGTTAATCAATACTTAGTTTATTGTCAGTAATGAGTTAATGATATCTGAAGCTGCTAACCTCTTCAGCTGTCCTGCCATGGATGGAGTTGGGGTTCTGCCCAGTGTGGGGTGTGTTACCCTAATCCTAATCTTAATCCAACTTTACCTAAACCTCCAACCAAGTCTGAAATTAGATTTTAACGATTTACACGATGGGGACTTGATTTTTGTCCCAAAAAGGAAGTGGAGTCCCCACAGTGGGACTGTGTAATACAACTACAACACATACATACAAACAAACTCCCTCTGTATGGTGCAATGTCAAAACAAACAATGTTGACTTCACGTTGACTTTGTCTCATCCTGTCCACATGCGCACTTAGTGTGTGTGTGTGTGTGTGTGTGTGTGTGTGTGTGTGTGTGTGTGTGTGTACACACCTTTCTCACACTCACACTGCAAAGAGCTCCGTGGCTCCTTAGTCAGCATGTTAACTTAATTAACTGAGTGTGTGTATGGCTGTGTGTGTTTACATGTGCTAATGCACTGTCCATCTCTTTGAGGATTTGTGCATACGTCTGTGTTTGAGAAAGTGTGTGTGTGTTCGTGTGTGCTTGTGAGAGGTGTGTGTGTGTGTGTGTGTGTGTGTGTGTGTGTGTGTGTGTGTGTGTGAAGGAGAGTACATGTGTTTATATACTGTATATGAGTGTGTGACTGCTTATGAGAAAAAACACCCGTTACTCACACATCAGTCATTTCCACTTTGAAAGAAAAAGATCTGTCAGAGGAGAAAGCAGAAGATGTTTATCACAGGAGTAAGAGAACATTTACTAAAAATGTAGATCAGTTCTAAAATACATTGCAATTTAAAAAGAACATGTTGCTAGGAGTCAGCCCACTTTTAAAATAGATGGACTCATTATGGACTTTTAAGATAACAAAAATATTACTGTATGTAGCAAAATAGTTGTTAGAAAAAATATAACGTCTTACTCACTGACCTTGGAGTTACACTGGTCAATCTGTGTTCTGATTGATTTTGATATATGAGATTTATAGTTTATGGTTTTCAAAGCTCAGGTCATCACTGTCTGAGTGTCATAGCTTCAAATGTATTCACTGCCATCATTGTATATCTGCTGAAGTCCACAAGTAACAAGCTAAACAGAAGCAGAGCCAATTGAGAGAAAGTTAAAGTGAGCCAGTTGTGCCAGCTGTTCGCGGTGTTCAAATTTATCTAACAAAAAATAACCTGCACAAAAAGTGAGGAAGAAAGCTTTCAAAAATAATGCCATGAATACTTTCTTTAATTCAGGGGCTGGAATGGCAACAAAAAGCAGCCTGTGAATTGATGTCATATTAACCCGGTTAGATTCACCAAGTTTGAACTGACATGATGTGTTTGTGTATCCAAAAATCATTAATTGAAAAAAAAAGGTTTGTGCTAGTCTAATAAGTATTAGATGAAATCTGTGTGTGTACATAAAGCAAAAATTTAGAGTTGCATTGATGCAATCATCTCCTGACACCTAATTTGACTTAATAGCCTCCTGAATTATAAGAACAACATATATGTAAATCATTCAACAGTGTTTATACACAGTACTAAATATACCATATTCACAATGGTTTTTGTTTTGCGATTTCCTTTAGAGTGTAAAATGTTGGCATTTCGTATGTGTGAGATTCCACCATCAACAGTGAGAACATAGCAGGGCAGCAGAGATGGTGAACGGTGCACACAGATCTCCCAGACATGTGGCGCTGGTAGCTGGATGGTTACTCATCATGGATGATGTCCATTTTGTTTTCCCTGGCTTAGGTCAAAAACAAACACACCCACATGCACACTGCTTACACATTCTGATGCATCAGCCAGCAAAGCCTTTTTCTTTTTTGGGAGGACTGTTTCTTACTTCTCTTTCTATACATTTTTTGGCAACCAGTGCTAGATACGTTTAACCGGTGCTAGATACGTTTAGCCAGTGCTAGATACTTTTAACCAGTGCTAGATATGTTTAACCAGTGCTAGATACGTTTAACCAGTGCTAGATACTAACTGCCTGGGTGCATGATACTTTCAGGTGTGATGGCAGCTGCTACCTGCCATTATGGATTGCACAAGCTGCTTTTGCTGCAGCTAAGATGAACTATTGAATATCTGTATATAGGCTATATTAAGCCCTCAAAAGACTGGCCCACCATGAAAATTCCCGAATTTCTTGATGACCAGTCTGCACCTGCTTTTTTCACAGCTAACTCCATCTTAAGAACAGTAAACAGGAAAAAAAAAACTAAATCAGATTAATATTTGCTGTGACCACTCTCAGCTTTTGAAACTTGACCAGTTCTCCTCCAGGTCCACGGCAGGTAGGTTTTTCCAAGCATCTTGGAGCTTCCCAGGGTTTTTATGTGGATTTAGTGTCTCTCAGTGTCTTCTGTCTCTTGATGTAATCCCACACTGACTGATCTAACTTTACTCTGACCCCCCAGAAATGGAGGTGGACTGTGAAGTGATTATGGCAGAAAACTTGTAATGGCACCGGGAGCTTTATTTATTATTTCACCTATGTTATTTTAGCTCAGAATATATGAACAGCACTAGATTTGTGTGATTTAAACAACTGCGGAGATTATGCTTCCTATGTGTGGGTTGCAAAAAATAGAGAGCAAAAAAATGGTGCACTGATACATTTGATAAAATGAAGGTGTATCTGTTCCATAGAAAATCAAAAGACTCTTTGTGTGGGTTGGCCTTTACCCTGAAAGACATTTCTCTACATATACCAACACTATGAAATAAATTCTAAAAAATTCCCACATAGAGTTCAGTAGAGTATTCTTTGGAAGTTATGCTGACTACTGATGACTTCCTGTTTACAGAGCTCCTTGTTCCTCATTGGAAAGCACTACATGTGTTTCCTAGCAACAGACTAACACACTACTAAAATCTTTACTAGCTAAGACATTTCTCAAGTTTTAATACTGCAGCCCATATTAGAGAAGTACAAAAAAAGCTGGTGGAAGCCACTGAAAATCATTGAAATAATCAGCAACAAGTAACTTGATGCCAGCAACCAGTTGTGTCTGTGTCTAACCATAAGTGTCACACTAAACTCCCCACTAAGTCGATTTCAATCCAACCATGTCTCATAGTGATGTTCCAACATTCAGTTAATATGGGAGAGAAAGACACTGTTGAATAATGACGGAAGGTAGAAGACTGGCTGTTGTATTGCATAAATCAACTGCTGTGAGATTTCACATGCGGTAAACATTTTCCATGTTCACAGTCTAAAAATATAATGTCAACATATAAAACAAATACATATAATAAACAAAAAATGTTTTATTTGTGTTTTTCTGTTGTGGTGCTGGCTGTCAAGCAAAAGTTACAAAACTTTACATTGGTCATCATATGTTAAAACACCTTGAACAACATAACCCAGGTTTCAGTCTGCTCTGAATGCGAATTTCTGAATTTCTTTCTACTTTCTTAACACTCTGATCTATGAACATTGTAGAAGTCCATAAATTGAACCCTGTTCTGTAACTCAACCTACTTACTGCTGGCACTGTCACGCCAGTAAATACAATGTCTAGAAGAAAGCGCTTCTGTTGTTGCTGTAGAGGTCGGCAACATTAGACACTAGTGGATATTATTTGTACTTTTTGGACCTAATGCAGCATTTATGTCTGTACCTTTGCCACCTCCCGCCAGTTGGCTGGCCAGGATTGTTGGCTATGCTTTTACTGAAGGCCACGTAGTTTCAACTTTATTGGGACAGTGTTTCAATGAAAAACGTTTTTTCCTTTCTGCTTTATTATCAATAACCTTTCAATAAGGTTTTAGTTTACACGGAGGTGTGCCTGCAGAGATGATGGCTTGATAATGCTAGTTAACTGGCGAGTTTGAGCATTTCAGTCTTCACAAACTATTTCAAATGTATTTTCAGCTCCTGTTAGTCTTTTCACAGGGTAAAACCAAGGTGTTATTAGTAGATGGAGAAGATAAGAAAGGCTTGGAGTTGGTAGGTAATTGCTACACTGAGTAGTCGGAGCTGCCCAGTCAGATATTGCTAGGCTCCTCTGGCAGGGGGCCTTTAAAGGAAATTAACTGTTCAGGACAGAGGGTTTAAAGGGGGCTGCAAAAACAGACATTAAGAGAAATTCTGTGGGGTATTTTTTTTTTTTTTTTTTTACATAAAAGCATGTTAACATTTTGCTGAGACCTATGTTTATGCAGTTTATGAAGTGAGAGACATCTGTGGAGGTCCTATAAAATGTTTATATATGAATCAAGTTAATGTTTAATCAATTCTTTAGTCAGTCATTTCTATTTTTTCATAACAAGACACAGAAAATGAAATATTTCCTTTAAAGGTTTACTTGCAAGTTTTTATGTTTAGAATCCTCTTAATTTGTAATCTCATTGTTTTTCAAACTCATCGGCATTCTTGTATTTCACTGCTCAGATGATACAATACGAATTGCACATTTTATAATGTATATTTACATGTGGTCCATGTGAAAACATGGAACCATCACACCGAGATGTGATTCAGTATCAGACTAATGCAGTAATTGTTGTCTATACATCCATGGATACACGGCAAAAGGGAACTGCTAACAGGTAATTTGACATATTTTGAATGGCACCAATAAGCCAAAATATAAGCAATGTAATTATTATTATTATTATTATTCTTACTTACTTACTCTTATTGTTATTAATTTAATTAAGAAGGAGCTCAAAAAAGAATGCTTGTGATGTAAGTATAATAGTACAGAATGTAAATGTGAATAAATATAGACAAAAAACTAAACTAAACAAAAACAAAGACTAGGTCTGGCTCATAAGAGAGAACCAGATGATGAGTTTTTATGGGGTCTTGCTTTCATCATATTGGTTCCACGAAATGCCTCTATATTACTAATATAATGCTTTAATATATCAGATTAACCAGAACATTTTTGACTTAATCTATTTTCAGACTAAAGTCATATTTCACACTAAGATGTCTAAAAATTAGAACAAGCAGCTCTTCCTATCATCGTGTTATTTTCATTAGGTCTGTGGGTATTTGGTCATAAATGAACAGCACAATATCACATAAACTACATCCACATTGGACAGTTTTCTCTTCACAATTTTGGTCCAGTACCACCATAAAGTGCCAGTGCAGGAAGCTGTTTGCCCTTTATTCAGTGAAGTGGAAAGTAATTGTGTGGTGGTTTGGATAAAGGATAAAGGAGAGTTTGATTAAAGACACTGGAGTTTGCTTCTAGTCACATACCTGCCGTTAATCTTTGCCTTCTTATCGACCGTAACCAAAGTCTTTGCCTAAGTGTTATGGCCCTGGCGCCGTGGGATGTTTTTTATGTTGCTCTCCTCTCTCATGTGCCTCAGGTACCACCCCCTCCTCCTGTGGAGCAGATTGATGTATAGACTTTAAGCTTTAATTGAAGAGGGAGTTATATCACATTCAATGTTTAGGAATTATAGCCATCTTTATGTATAGTCCCTCATTTTCAGAGGCTTTGCAGTCAATGTGCGCCTGAAGTCTGGAACCATGGATATCACCACATGCTGAGTTTCTTCCCTTGAGATGCTTTTCCAAGTGTTTACTGCAGCCGCCCTCAGTTGCTGCTTGTTTGTGGCTCTTTCTGCACTCAGTTTCCCAGCGCCATCATGATGGCTGCTTTTCAAATCCATTGCAGTTGTGAGCGGAGAGAAAATTACAAAAACTGCGTCACTGTCAAAATACTTACAATGCTTTCTATTTCTCATTTTTATTTTTTTTTTTTCATTTATCCTTTATCAAGGCCTTTTTTATTGCAGCATGTCTGCATATACAGTATAAAGCAACAGAGAGGATGTGGGAAAAAGTGTTTTCATTTAACACAACAGTAGTGCAAGCAAAGTGGCTGACTATATGACCAAGTCTAGGGGGCAGACGAGGGGAAAAAGAAGAAGGAGGGAGGTAGAAAGGGTGATCGAGAAGGCAAGAGTAGCTGCTGCAGGGAAAAGAGGAGAACACAGATGAGGAAATGGAGAGACCGGGTAGGAGAGAGGAACCAAGGGCCAGAGAGCTCGGCTGATCTTAACGCGATCAAACGTTCTCACAATACAAAAGGGGATGAGGGCTGAGAGACTGGGAGGAAAAGCAGGAAGAAGGTGAGGGAAGACAGAGGAGAGAGTGAGAAGGGAGGGAGGGTGAGACAGGTGATCAGTGGGATAGAGCTAAAAAAAAAGACACTTCTTTCACTGCAGCAAAAAATTAAGAAATAAATTTAAGAAATATACTGATATATAGTTATACGGCATATTGTTGTGTGTTTTTGGTGACTTAAAACCCTGATACTGCATTTTCAGTTTAGCCAAAGGGGTTTTTAAAGCAGTTTTAGGAGGATGAAGGTGACTGAACTAAGCACATACTCTCTAAAAAGATACAAATATGTAAAAAGGCCAAAACTAAAAACATGGCCTCGTCACAAACAGTGGTGATGTGTCTACTTTATGTCTCGTCTCTGTCCATGTCAGAAAAAAAGGCTCAGGTCTAATCCAGATGTCCACACTCTGGATTGTGGACGAGACATTGAGCACAAAAGTTAAAAAAAAAAACCCAAAACAAAACAGCAAAGATATATATATGACAGACTCCTCTACTTTTAGTTTCATTTTCATTATCACTGTTTCTCTTTTCATTCTCTAGAAGACTGCAGTATGTCTGCTTGTAGACTTTTACTGTGAGTCAGGGGGGGTGAGACATTTGGATTCTTCCAAAGAGTCCACAGCTGTGTCAACAGCAACGTGAGGCTGGACTAGAATCAGTAGCTTTGAGCTAAATGCTAACATTAGTATGCTAACATACCCACAATGAAAATTCTAACAGGCTTCAGTTTTTATTTCAGTGTGTTATTATGCTAACATTGGTTAATTACCAGAGAACACAAAGTGCAGCTAAAGCTGATGTGAATGTAAAAATGATTGCTCTAGAGTATGTAATTCTCACTTTCGACAATATCTGTGTATAACAGGTATATGATTGTTATTAAAAATACTTGGACATTTTGGGAAGTAAACCTGTTTGAAGATTGACACCACTGCCACATTTATCTGTTCAATATAAAGCTAGACTAACCATTAGCTGGTTAGCCTATCTTAGCAATGCACAAGGGAGTGTAAGAACAGAGGTAACAAAATCCACCTAGCAGCCCATGTGAAGCTTACTGATGAACTTGTTATTTCTTGCTTGTTTGATTTATACACAAATGGAAATGTAAAAATCACCTTTTGGTTTTACAAGTTGTAATGTGCTGCACTTTTTCTTGAGAGGGCTCAAACTAAACCGGCTGCTGGCTGTAGCTTCATTGTAATTATTTTACTCATCTAGGTCTGCAAGAAAGATAATAAGATAAAGATAATAAGATAAAGATAATAAGCTTTTTATTCCAAAATTTAAAACTATTCCTCTAATATCAGAGAAATCTCCTGGTTATTGCAAATAACCTATACTTAGGGTTAAGCAACTAAAACACTTTAGGTTAGGCGAAGAATATTTTTACTATTAATGAAAAGGCAGAGATTAACAGGTGTGTGAGATGCGACATCCCTATTCACGACCCTAACCACCACACCTTTACCGTCAACATCAATAAATAAAGAGCTAACATCTTCCTGCAATGGTGGTGTAAGTTGGTACCGGGCCAAAACTGTGAAGTTAAAACTGTTCGGGGTGGATGTAATTTATCTGATACTGTTCTGTGGGTTAATGACCAAATACTTGCAGACCTAATGAAAATGACACAATAGGAAGAACTGCTTTTTCTAATTCTTAAACAGCTCAGTGTGAAAAATTGACATTTGTGCGAAAACGGAGGAGGTCAAAAATGTTCCGGCTAATCTGATAGATGGAAACATACTAAAAGTAATAGAAAAACATTTTTGGGAACCATGGAGTGATAGCAAGGCCCCGTAAAAGCTCATCATAATGTCAGTTACAGGCAGGTACTGTTAATCTATTTTAAGCCATGTGTTTTTTATCTATTTCTGTTATAGGTTTTGCAAATTGGCACCTTTAAAACCATGCAGATCTAGCTATTAGCAGCTCCTGTTTGCAGTGTACCCATGGCTGTACAGACAAAAATCACTGCATCACTTGGATACCAAAGAAAACTTAAGAAACTAACAATTCCCAGGCAAGTTCTGAAGCATCTTTTTCTACAATTTCTAAGTAGCATCAGAGATAATTTTCATCTCTATAATATAATCATATCAATATGTGTTTCATGTCTGTGTGTTAAAACGTGAATGAGTTATTACTCAAAGAAGTAGTATAATTTTTGACTTAAATTCACCTCATACAGTATCTTTGCCTCCCCTTCAACTCTCCTGTGCCCCCAAGGGAGAAATTGTTTTGCATTACAGACCATATCCTGTCATTCCACTAGGGTACAATGCTGTCTAAAGAGATAAGTTAAATTACAGGGGAACACGGTGAAGATTTCATTCCCCTTCACTCTACCTCGTGGTTATTCCCATCTGAATGAGCCTTTAGACTTGTTCTCTTACTGCATTACGTACTAATAGAGGACTTAATTCTAATAAACAGATCAGGCTGGTGTGGAGGTCCTGGCTCCAAGAAGAGCTCCCAGCTAGACCATGAGGGGCAGTTTAGGGTATTTAACTGACTCAGGCTATAGCAACCTACATAGTGTGTTTGTGTGTGTGTCTGTGTGTGCATGCGTGCGTGTGTGTGCGTATGTGTGTGTGTATTTCTGTGACATCGCAGTGGAACAATACAGCAGAGCACAATGCTGCAGACTGTTCTCAACAGACCAACACAGCACATTAGCTCTGCACTAGAGAGAGAGAGGGAGGACAAACAGTGGAGATGATAAGGAGAGGTGGAGAAAATGGAGAGAATACAGTGTGTGAGAGAAAAAGAGAGAGAGAGAGAGAGGAAATGGGAGAGCACTAATGATCTGATGGTCTGCAGTCTTTTCTCCCCGTTTTGTGGAGCTCAGCAATACTGGTTCTGCTTCTGGCCTCCCTCTCTCTCCTCTCTATCTTGCTGGTGGTTGAGGGACTATCTTGGAAAAGAGAGAAGGAAAAGAGAGAGAGAGAGAGAGAGAATGGATGGTGGGCGTGAAACACTCTATCATATCCCTCCTGCTCCGCTCTAATTGAGCCAAGTGTTTTAGTAGATTGAAAGACAGTGTGGAGGAAGGGAGTGATGCAGTGGAGAGAGAGAGAGAGAGAGAGAGAGAGAGAGAGAGAGGAGAGGGAGAGAGAGGGAGAGAGGACAGATGAGCGCTTTAGTAAAGGAGACTCATTTTCATTCAGGACACCTACTCTTAAATATAGTGTTAAGGTACTGGCACTCGTATTTCATTTCGTGCAAGATCTTTTACATGTGTGTTTACTCAACAACATATATTGGATGGATGTTTTATAACTTAAATTTTTTTTAAAAACTGCTGAAACATAATTACCTCAATAACTTAATTCTCAGGAAGGAGCCGTTTTTACAATAATAGCAGCTCTGAATATGTTTTAATGTTAATATGTCTGAGAAAAATCAGCACCCAGGAAAAATCTATCCATCTATCTTCTGTACCTACTTATAGAGTCCTGCTGCTCATGTCCCAAAAGCATTTTAAGATTAAGGTTATGGTAAAATCCATTCAACAAACCCTCTCAGGCTTAAGGTGTTTCCCAAAAGCCCTGTAATTTAAAATGCTCTTAGAAATGATTGTAGATTACCAAACGTCTCCTACTCACTCGTGGCAGGCAACATGGAAGTATTACAGTACAGGCCCATGGGCCCCAGCCTCTTATGAGTTGAAAGTGACTTTTCCCATTTCTTGAAGGAAGGTTAATCAGACAACTGAAAACAGACCCACAAATGGCAAAAAGAGACAAGAATGACCACAAATAGGTCAAAAACAATAAGAAATAATGTTCCGACTTACAGGTTGGGCATCTTGCAACATCCAAGCAAATGATGTTTATCTACAGTCTCCTCATCTCCTCTGACAGAGATACAACTCTCCAGGTGTTGTTTTTAGTCTCCCTGCTCTCTCTTTTCTTTTTCTTATAGAGTGCATATGATGGCAGAAATGATGCCAGAATGGAGATGGCAGATCGGACGTGTTGTTCGTCCCATCCCTGCCTTTTAGAACCACACATGGAAGCGTTTTCTGATCTGACGTTCCCAACAGCAGGAAGGTATCATTTGTCTGTGCTTTCCAATCACTGCCAAAAAATTAGTTTAAAAAAAGAGCTAAATCCTTTTTCCTGGTGTGACAACACTATGGTTAAGGTTTGATTAGGTTCTTTAATAGGTCCTTTTATGAAAATTAGGGAAACATTGGGGTTTGGGTTAAAAAGGCTACTTTTTATTTGTCGCTATGGCTATAATAACAATAAAAACATGGTTAAATTATGAAATGATTTTGGTCAAACTTTGAAAAGTGTTGTTGCTCTTGTGCTAAAGTCACGTGTTTTGTTCACCCATCCATCAAAATGCCTCCCTCCCCTCTGGACCAGACTTCCCCCTTTATACCCGTAATAGTTACTGCTGCCACTAGAGCTACTGATACTTGAAACTAAACATATCCTATTTTCGGGTGCTTGCAAAAATGAATGATGATGTTGTTCTTCCTAGTAGGACAGCCTACACTGATGAGGGGCATAGTCATGAAGGTCACTGTCCGATTTCATGTTGAATTTGTATTCAAGGCAAACATCTGGCCTGAGCGGCAGCTGAATAAAATTTATTGTGTTAAACTTCCCTCTGCCTGATAAAATGAATCATGAAAGGCATCATGTTTTGCTGTTTACCTAACAGTACATTGAGAATCCTTTTCATATTGAATGATTTTAGGTTAAAAACAATCCTGTTGTGTCGTATAAAACATCTATGCTTTGTGGTTTATGTATTTGTAATGTATGGCACACATACTCAGCATCATCTTCAGAACCATGGACAGCTGATGATGGGAAACCCTGACGAGAACACGTGTGCTTGCTGTTGGCAACTGCTTTCGGGAAATGTGCAATTTCTTTTTCCTTTTGAATTCTAAAGATGATCGCTAATGGGAAACGGGGAACTCAGCCGCGAGGCCAATTTTACTGGCGGCCACAGATGGAATTGCAGGTCACATGACGCCCACTGGTGCAAAAAAACCCCAACTTCTTTTTTCATCCACAGTCTTTGAAAAGAAAAGCCTGTAAAGTTATCAGCGCTTTGCTGTCTCAACATGCCTGTTCCCCTGTGCACAAAGTCGGCTCCGTAAAGAAATGGGTCCCCTGGCGTGGTGTGGAGGGGCCTGACTGGCCCGCACCGAGCCCTGACCCCAAACCCCTCCGACCCCTTTGGATTGAACTGCAACGTAGACCTTAGCCAGGGCTTATCCAACACCAGTGCTGGACCTGGCTGATGCTGCCGGGTCCGAACCAGAGACCGTTTGAGCAGCACATTGACGCTCAGGGTTCGGTTCAGCGGTTGCGTGTCCATTCACAGACCAAACCAGGAGCCATCTACTTCTTAGTCTCTCTCTGCATCTCAGCTCAATAAATCGCATCTCTTTGCACTTACGCCTGCAGCGAAATCAAAAGAGAACCGAAGCGGCAGAATGGAAACGGATTCGTTTTGCAGAAATTGTAGTCTTCGACTTTAACGTCAGAATGATCCGGTGCCAGTCGGTCAGTCGATCGGCCAGTCGGTCATTCAGCCGGAAAATCCACTGATTCATAAAATCCGCATCTCACATATTGTGCGTGTGACACACGCACGCTCCCTCCCTCTCTCTCCCGCTCTCTCTCCCTCCCTCCCTCTCTCTCTCTCTCTCTCACACAGCCTCACTCCTCCTTCCCGTCCTCCTCTCTCCTCCTCTCAGTTGATCCTGTGACTCCTTGAAGGACGGTATAACAGTAGCCTGCCGAGCCGGGACCGGTGGTGGATGGGGAAGCGCAGCAGCCGCAGCCGCAGCAGCAGCAGCAGCAGCAGTCGGGCGCACCGACCGAAGCATGCTCCAGCGCAGCCATGACTTGCTCGGCGTCAGATAGCGAGAAAATCGTGATCAACTGCGGCGGGATCCGACACGAAACCTACCGGAGCACCCTGAAGACGCTGCCGGGGACGCGCTTGTCCTGGCTGACCGAGCCCGACGCCTACAGCAACTTCGACTACGACCCCAAGTCCGACGAGTTCTTCTTCGACCGCCACCCGGCCACCTTCGCCTTCATCCTCAACTACTACCGCACCGGCAAACTCCACTGCCCCAACGATGTGTGCGGGCCACTCTTCGAGGAGGAGCTCGCCTTCTGGGGCATCGACGAGACGGACGTGGAGGCGTGCTGCTGGATGAACTACCGGCAGCACCGCGACGCCGAGGAAGCCCTGGACAGCTTCGAGACCCCCGAGCCCGACGCGCCCGAGGACGACCCGGCGCTCACCGGCGGGGCGGACGGCGACCTGAAGCGGCTGTGCATGCAGGAGGACGGCCGCAGGGCGACGTGGTGGGAGGTGTGGCAGCCCAAGATGTGGGCGCTGTTCGAGGACCCCTACTCGTCCAAATACGCTCGGGTAAGTGGCCAGAGGGCGAAGATTTCTCCCCGTCTCTCTCGTCGTTTCTCTGCCGGCTCGTCCGCCTTCGGCAGCGTCGTTGATGCACATGAAGTTATTCCTTGAGCCGTGGGGGAGCGGAGGGTTGTCAGAGAGCATCACTCGGTCGGGGGTTGTGCCACTGCTTCTCTTCCCCTTTGTCAGGGTGCATCAGTCCGTCCTTCTCTCTTTTCTCCCTCTTCTTCTGCCTCTCACTGCAGGCGACTTCTTGTGTTTGCCAAATCATTTCTCCCACAATAAGTTCGTTTGGGATCCAGTTCTCTCCCTGGTCAGTCAAACATTCAGTGTAAGTGCTGCTACGGTTCAATAATCAACCTGATTACTTAGTAATGAACATTATTCTGGTCAATCTTCTGGTTTCTCTCTTGTCCAATATACATCTGATGAAACAGAAATAAAAATTCTCTAAGTAGCAGCAACCTCACATTTTTTCAGGAGGTTGCCGGGCTCTTGTGTGTGTGTGTGTGCGTGCAGGTGAACACCTGCAGAAAGGCACCTGAATGCGTTTCTGTTTACTCATGAATGTGTGTCATATGTGCATATGTGGTCCCACATGTACTTTTGAGACACCACGTGATGGGGCTCCAGACTACGACCAAAATGGCTGCATATGGGATCATTTTTTCAGAGTGCATGAGTTATGATTTCATGTGGTCACATTCATGCAAGTGCATGATGACCAGTGGGCTGTTTCGGTGCCCCTCAGGGACGGTGCTGCGTTACACGCTGTTGTAAGAGGGGTTTTTTTTCCATCTCCGCTTGTGTAGCCAGTCTCCCCCTGTGTGCACTTTCATCATTAGTGATGAAATGCGTGAAACAATTAATTTAGCCATAACTCTATTCCACAGATGAAGTGCCCTATAGCTGATTTTTTAAAAAACCAAAATGCAGAGAGAGAGAGAGCGAGAGAGAGAGAGAGAGAGAGAACGAGGCTGGTGGAGAGTGAGAGACAACAAGACGTCCTGGCTCAGACACAACTAATTGTGAGAGTGCAGGTGCAGATAAGGATAGACTGACTGAGCCACTGAAGAAAAAGAAATAGTCCTTTCAACCCTGTTGGCTTAAAATGTACCCGAGGTTGCAGGACGAGGGGAATTCTGCACTGTGTGTGTCTTTTATACAAGTTGTATAGTTGTTGCCAGGACAACAGTTCAAGCTTGAGACTTTGAAGTTTCACAACAACAGTAAGAAACACAAGACCTTAAAGGACCAATGCATCACCCAACACCCCCCCACACACACACACACACACACTTTTTTCAGGACTTTGATGAAAGTAATCACGCCAAGAAGGAAAATGAAATGTTCACCGAGTTCAACGCTGCCTGTAACATAGTGAGAGAGGAACTCAGGTTCCCAATGGAAAGGTCAGTCTGGAGACTTGAATGTGTGTGAGGATCTGTGTGTTTAGGCAGACGATGGAGCAAACATTGTTCCTCCATAAAACACCGCTACCAACCAGAACTTGTCGTTTTTATCTTCATTTGGCCGGATTGGAACAGGAGGTCAGCCTTACAAACGTAAAACTCCATGACTGAGTGACTGATTAAGTTACACAATTTGTCTGCCGAATGCAGAGTGACTCAGTGCTGGTGTTACAACACCGGTCGACCGGTTGAGTGTAGGAGTTCCCCTACTGGCCTTTTTTCTCAAAAAAGCACCTAGTGACAAACGGACAATGGACAAGTCTTGGTTGCTTTCCGTAGAAGAGAGTCAGCAGTGTTGGCCCACGAGTTTGAGGTCGGGCTTTCCCTTTGCAGTCACACTTCTCCAAGAGACAGAAACTGGACCATCACTATCTCATCTTCCACTTATAGGATAGCTTGGATAGTGACCCCTTTGTGATCATACAAGGTGGAAGACCTTTCCCCACCAAAATCCCCTCCTCCCTGACGACAATAAGCCGGATGATCACAGGCCCCCTAGCCTCACTTCTGGTTACTTCTGGTAAGCTCCCAGCCTCCAGGACATGAGTCTCTTGCTGCCCTTGTAAATTTTCTCTAACAAAAATAATTTGGTATAAGTTACCTTGATACCTGTAATTATACTCCTTCTGGAAAAGACCAGGTCAGCTAATGTTCTCCTTTTTTATTTGGCATGGAGCTTGCCACTGTAGTTGGGGGGTGTCGATGAATGGAATATACTTTGGAACATGTTGAAGTAGGGGCCACAGAGTTCAACTCGATTAACCTTTCAACTTCAATGAAATGTATGCAAGCTTTTTAGAGCAGCCGATGCAGATTTTGGGAGACAAAATGTGTATTGCAGCAAAAATCAAATGTATTAATAATCCAACAAGAATCTAGTTGCTCATGTATTAAAAAAAAATCCTATTAATATTCACCTTTTAATACTGTAGTTGCCATGCATAGATATTGTAGTGTGAGAATTTGTTAACTTTGGCACTGAACATCAAAAAATCATGCGTGCGGCTGGTTGGAAAATCATCACCGTTTTTCGCTTATGCCACTTTTCTCTGTGCAAGGGGAAACTGGTGCTTGAATCCCTGATTTTGTGTCAACTTTAATTGCTGTTGCTCAAAGAATTAATACAATCTTGGCAAACAGAAGGACAGAAATGAAAAATTTCTAGGGTTATTAGATTTTAATTTCCTCCTTATATTTCAAGTTAGTGATTCAGTCTCTCCTCATTGTTTCTTTTCCCCTTTCTCTCCTCATTTACATCCCTCTTCTCATCTGCACAGTCAGTCCTCCACCTCTCACCTGCCTCTCCCTCTGCCTTCCGCTGCTTAATTGTCTCTAAAAATCTATGGTCATTTGCAGAACCAGGAGCCAGTGCTGACTGGGACCATTGTGTGTTGAGGTGTATTTTCTGTGGACTCGGCTATAGGCACAGAGACAGCATATTGACTCGGTCACTCTCCGTGACTTACGATGGAGGCACAGAGAGTCACAGAAACTACATACACTCTCCCTATCTCGCGCTCTCTCACATACGTGTGTGCGCACACACACACACACACACACACACACACACACACAAAACACACAAATGACTACAAAGCAAAACAACCACAAAGAGTTTGGAGGCGAGTCCGCAGTGGAGAAGAAAACTGATATAAATGTGCTACGTACAAATATAAAAGAGACGGCAATGTGGACATCTGTGAGCAACCCTCATGCATATTTGCCTATGTGCTGCCCAGAGAAGCTTAATTTCCTGATAATATCTGCAGAGGCCCAAAATTTGCAGCTATGCAGACTGCACACGGGAACAGTCTGCATCCATTTTGTGGTAAATCCTGCCCTTTAAACGATTCTTGTACTGACTCTACACATTGTCTACACTGGCAGCGCAGTGAAAGCATGACGTTAGAAGTGGCAGGGGTCTTCTGTCAAATAAACTTCCCCAAAAATGCATTGGGTCACTGTAACTCAAAAAATGTGAGCCGATGTATGAATAGGCCACTTTGATTAAAATTGAAGTGTATCTTTTCAATCAAACACATGTGAAGCTGGAATTAGGGTAATACCAAAGTACACATGAACATTTTTGCAAGTCTATGCAGACAACAGTAATATAGATAACTATAGATTGCAGAGCTGACAGGTGCACAACAGTGCATCATGGGGGCTAAGAGTCAAGCAAGCTGATTGAGGTTGATCCAATTACTGTAGGTAAGGCGGGATAGTAATGAAAAACAAAAAACAATTTAATGTAATACTCATTATACATACAAATGTAAAAACATGTAGCGTGGAGAGGCATGTTCCACTCCAGTATCCCTGGAGATTACGTCCGAATAGGACTGCTGCAACTGACAGCTTATGTCCACTGCCAAGGTTAAATGTGCAGGAAGCGGAAAGTGAGGGTGTCGATGGGCGCACAGCATGTCTGGCTTTAATGCAGGGGACTGCAATTTGTGTGCTGTGACAGACCTGCAGATGACATTTGCATTTTTATTAACTGTAACCATGATCTTTCGCTAACCTCAAGCACAGTGTAGTTTCCATCTGTAGTAACTGTAGAAAAGAAAATGTTAAAAAGTTAGAAAAAGATGACATATTTCGAGGTTTTGCATAATTGACCTGCATCTAAGTCCTTAACTTTCTGGTGAAAGATTTTTTTGCCGGCTCTGAGGTGGACAACTGATACACCTAAAATTGGTCCGGTGATGTCTATCGCATCCGGCAAAACCGATGTATCACATGCCCTCTTGTTGACTTGTTCATTTAAGGTAGTGCATTTTTCAAGCAGCCTAGGGTGTAACAGCAGAATCTGTTATATTTTGCTGATTTTTGTATGGGTTTCAAATATGCCTGTGACAAAAATGCATCTCTCTAGCTCTTGCTTTCCCATTATAAGCTCCAGTTCAATCCTGAGCAAGAATCCCTAACCCCTATCAATAAACCAGCTTTGCAGGAGTAAAGAACATGTTTGTCTGAGTGCCTCAATTTTCGAACAGCAAAAGTGAGTTTGTAAACGTACTTGTCATGTTAAGATGGAGTCATTAATGTGCAACTGGGGATGCTGGTTGTTTCAGCTAGGACCAGGAAGCATGTCAGCTCATCACAAGGGGTGACGTACTCTAAAAAAAAGTCGAGACCTCTGGTTTTGACCAATTGATACTAAATGAATAAGAGAAGTAAACAAAAACAAACAGCGATTGTGAATCTACAGTATTTAGGACACTTTTGTCTTTGCTGCAGATGCAATTAACATGCAGGGAAAATGAAATGGCAGCCAAACAAGGGATCAAAGAACCGAGGGGGGGTGACGGTAAAATAAGACAAAGTGAACGCCTGGGTGGTGTCATGGTTGGGAGGGAGGGGGCAGCATCAATATGACAGCCGAGGTGACTTTGAAAATGTTGCAGTCAATAGTTTTGGTGCCAACGCAGTGACATAAAGATAGGTTGGAAAGGGTGGGTGGGTGGTGGTGGGGGGTGGGGGGCTGGTGCAGCTGCAGCAGCAGCAGCAGCAGCAGCAGCAGCACCACCTCTCAACTTCTCAGGTTGGCTCAGGTCAGGCGCCCGGCTCGGTTCTAGCTCCGGTGGAGAACGTCCCTGGCTGCGTCTCAGCCGAGGAACAAGGACGTGCTGGTGTTGGAGACAAGCGCCGGAAACTGAAGGACTGGATAACTAGTTCAGTCAATTCATGCATCAAGTACGCGTAGCATCTTTGCCGCAGGTAGCAGGTTTTGCTTTTTTCCCATCTTTCCCGTCTTAATCGTCCTCTTGGCCTCTTCTCCTCCACCCCCCCCCCCCCCCCCCCCGCCCGGGCTCTTTTCTGTCCCTGTCATCACCACTGACAGCTCACGCTGCTTTATTACCACGATTTCAGTGTTGAGTGCTGGAATGCTTATTATCGCTGTTCACCCCCACCCCCACCCCCACCCCCACCCCGAGCTCTCTCCTTGTGCTATAGCGTAACACTGCAGTCCCCGTAGTAGCTGACTGCGCGCAAGTCTGCTGCAGAGAAGGAGGGATGGAGACACAGAGAGGGGAGGGGTGACAGGATGGGGGGGCATCTTGGTTAGGAGGATAGTGTGGGGGAATGAATTTGGGGTGAGGAGCAGTAAAAGGATGAGAAGAAGAACAGACCCCCCCCCACGTTTTCGTTCACGCTGCCCCCCTTTTTTCTGCTGAGCTCGGCGGGCTGGGAAGCTCGTATCCGTCTATCGATCGCGTCGTACGTCTCCGCTCGCCTCTTTCAGGGGGACGTCTCCGCTGGATGGTGTCCCTTTGTCCCTTTGTCCCTTTGTCCCTTTGTCCCTTTGTAGGCAGAACCGTCCCACGCACACGTCCCTGCTCCTCTCTCTACCTGGCTCCCTCCTTCCCTCCGCGCAGCGCGGCGTCGTGGCGAGTCCCAGCCTGGCGAGGACAGACGCAAATAGGGACGCACTGACTAACACACACACACACAGACACACGCACACAGACACACACACACAGACACACACACACACACACACACACACACGCACACAGACACACACACACACACAGACACACACACAGACACACACACACACAGACACACACACACAGACACACGCACACACACACACACACACACACACACACAGACACACACACACACACAGACACACACGCACACACACACACACACCTACAGTCACTGGTCTTGCACACAAAAGTCCACTGTCGCACTAATAAAGCCATTTTGACCTTATTTTTGGAGACTTAGTTGCGCATGAGAGTTATTTGGGATCATCAATATTGTAATATAGTGTAAGACAATGGAGGCTCTGTGCCTAACGTCATAGCCTCTACCAGCTTTATATTTATCAAAATATAACTGGATTTAAAAAAATCAGAAAGTACCAAGTAAACAGATAAAATTCATAGCGCTCCTTAGAGTTAATATTGAAGAGATTTATTGGTGGATATACAGCACTACACAAGAAATATTATGTTTACTATCAATATTACATTAACAATGGATTAAATCAATATGTGTAAATTTAAAGGTGAATAATAACCAACTCTACCCTTTCCCGCAGTATCAGAATATTTTAGCCTCTTTTAGCTAACTGTTTTGGTTTTCACGACCCACAAACTCTGTTCACATTGACCTTGTTTCCAACGGCAGCAGGCAGTTGTTTTCAGCTGAAAAGCCCCGATAAACCCACTTTATACTCTGCCTTCTCAGCACAAAACAGCAGACAGGCACAGTTAGAGAGCCGCTTTTGACCATGGTGGAGAGTTTAGCAGCTACACACACAATGTAATTGTCTCCAGAGTGTTTGTAGAGCAAAACGGAGCTAAAGGAGGATGAATATCGGACTCATCAGATGGACAAGAACAGGACTCAATATGGTGACTATGTTGCTCCGCGGGATGTGCAAAGAGGCACCGGTTTGTTATCATTTGCTCCAACAGTTTTTTTTTTGTGATAATCTGCAAATGTAGTTTGCTGGTTGTTACACTGCCCCCAAGTGGCCACAATATAAAGTACAATGGCTCGGGAAAAGGTAGGCTACCTATAAAGTTACCAGGACCTGGCACTCACTTGCGTCTCGGGTGATGTGATGGACAGCTCTAAGCACGTCTCAAGTGATATCTGGTGATTCGATCTCAGCTCCCCGCTGTATTCAGAGGTAAACACGCATTAATTCTGTATGTGAAGACCAAATGTCTTGATCTGAACTGGCTGGAAGCAGCAGATGCCCACTCTGCCAAAAATTATTAAAAAAATATGGGTTTATTCTTTGGTATCTTCCAGACAAAACAAATCTTCCAAGTTGTTTGACTGCCAAGGCTCCTGAGACTGGGAATCATTGTTTCATTCAATACTTGGATCCACAACCTTCATTCATGATGCCATCTATAAATGTTCTCTACCCCACAACTTTTACACTCAGACGGCTCCATATCAACACTCCCACCTCCATGTTTCACAGTCTGCACTATGCAGTCTCTGGCCAGGTCCACACCACACATGCTGGAACCCATCTGACCCAAACACATTTATTTTGGTTTCCTCTGATCAAAGAATGTGCTGCCAAAACTCATTGGAGCTCTTTTAATGTTTTTTGGCAAAATTCAATCATACATTTTTTTGCCATTTTGTAGACAATCGTTTTCTTCTTGGATGCATCTGTAGAGATTGGCTTGATGCAACATCCCTCACTGTCCTATCAGCCACCGAAACATCATTTCCACATCAGAAGCCAAATCAGAAGCACTAACTCATCTGTTTTTCAATGCAAGTTTGCGTAAATAACAAAAGGTTGAAAGGTTTCATTTTTTGAGGACAACCACAATATCTTCTGGTATTTGTTGTATGATTGGTTAGGATGTATTGTGCTTTTAAGCCCTATGTTTAGCGGCCCACTGATGCTCTTGTAACTTCTGCCATCTTTATGAAGTCTGACAACATGGTTTATTCATTAATTACTGTTTGGAGCCATATTACATTAGACATTACCCAGGCAAAAACTGAGGAAGGCGTAGTGTTCACAGGTTATTTTATAACCTTGTTCATGTATTTAGTCTTAATTAGAAATCACAGGCCTAATCACTTTTGTTGCAGTGATCACAGGTGTGCTCAGGTTATCTTCATGGAGGTTGTACTTTGTACTTTTTTCAATGTTATCTGTGTTACTTGTTTGTTTTTTAAAGACATAAGATCAAATACCCTGCACTTCAACTTATTAACGCTACAATTATTTTAAGATGACACAGTTTTGAATCTCCAATATCCAGTTCTATGTAATTAATAGTGCTGAATAGCATCCAACTTAAAGTAAATTGAGATGAACACATTTGGTAGTTGATGAACAGTGAGGGGTTGCAGCAGGTGTATTCCTGCTTCTAGTCTTGATGCTAGATGAGACTAATCATTTCCTTGCTCCAGCTCTGTGCTTTACACACAGACATGAGATTAATATTCACATGTTCATGTTAACTGTGGAAAAAAAAGCAAACCGGTCAAACACCTAAAAATTTGAACTATTCCTTTAAGAGCTAAGGTGAGACAGGTGGTCAGTGGGTGGAAACTGGCCCCAATTCATTAACCGATTCACCCAAAAGCAATGACTTAGCCAGTGTTATTTATAGAGCAGGTACATTACTTCCAACCTTTAGCGTGTAGCACATCGCTATATGGTAATGTCACTGCAGGATCTCAATACTTCTGCAGTGAGACAATGACGACCACATGATAATACACTCTCACTTCAGTTTTATTTTTTCAAAATCTTTCAGTATCTCTCTTCCTATCCCCCTCTCTCTGTACATTTTTCAGGATCTTTCTTTCCGATTTTAAAATCTTTTATCACCGCTCTTTCTCCCCCTCCCTCCCTGGTGGTTTTGTTGCGCTATAGGCATTATATCCACCAGGGTCCCCCTTCCCCCTCTGTGGATAATGCTGCGACAGAGCTTTCTTTCTGTATGTGTCAACCAGAGAGAGAGAGAGAGAGAGAGCGAGAGAGCGAGAGAGAGAAGGGTGAATGTTAGAAGAGAGGATACAGGGAGAGAAAGAGGGAGACCATACTATATTTGATGACATGTCAAGATATAAAGCATTTAACCTCCGAGTGATCTCCACTGTCCTCCCGCCTTGTAGGGGGTCAATAACAGCCAGCACACACACACACACACACACACACACACACACACACACCCACACACACACACTGGCTCAATGAAGAGACAGATGCTTGCGCAAAAAATATTATTTAATTTATTAAAAAGCCTCACTATAGTTTTTATCATTACTCAAACTGGAGCATTTTCCCCAGTGAACTATTATACATTTGATGTTATGGGGAGTATTTGGGGCAGCATGGTGGTGAATGGGAGACTGAGTCAAAATAAACGACGGTATCGGTGTTCATGATAATGAAAGGGCATCACTCAGTGTAACAGTGCGGTTCATTGATGTGTTTTCATAGATCTCAGACACCAACGGAGCTCTATGGCAAAGAGGAATAAGATATAAGAGGCTTTGACAGACGAGCAGTAGTTGTTAGTTGGATAAATACGTTGTTGGTTTGGCTCTGCACATGGGATTTGTTGACAGCAAGAAATATATAGACTTAAACTTCAGATCTCAGAGGAAGCATGGTTGTTGGCCATTTTTGAACAGTTAATGAGACATTATCAACCAGGAAACCATCTTCATGCTTTTGTCCGTGTGATGAAAAGCCTTTTCTTGTCACTGCACTTCTTACGAATGAAAGAAAAGGTTGAATCATCAATATTGGCAACCCTTTCACAAAAACTAATTATTGGATGATTCTGCGACATCAAATGATAACATTTCTAAAGCCAGTGTGTACGTTATAGTTAAAGTTAGAACCACATTGTGGTTACAGCAAACAAGGAGGTTAATTGAAAATTGCGAGGTTAATTGAAAATATTTGCGTGAGTGTACCTGTACTTTGCCACAGACTCTTTGTTTCTGACGCATGCAGCCACAGGTTCTGGCCGCTGATTTTTATTTTGCAGGTTGTTGTTTTCACTTATCAAGCTTCTGAATATATTCTACTGTGGAAAAAGACTAGTGATTTTACAAAGAATGTTGGTACTGGGTGTAAATCAAGTTCTGCATCCCATATGAACTTGCCTTTTAGGATACTGAGCTACATTTAGCATTGGGTACTGCTTCTCAGTTGATTTCCTGTTAGGGTAAGGTAACTTATGCTATGTGGATAAGATTAGGGAAAGATCATGGTGATGGTTTAAAGAGGGAAAAGGAAACAGTATGCGAGAATGTTTCTCTGGAGTCACAGGAAGACTCTGGGCACCCATTTGGGGGCTTTATAAAGTCAGAACAATACGACAGTAGTTATTACAAGAGGTATCTCATCAGATATAGGTAAACAGAGGATTTTTCATGAGATCAGCCATTGTGTCTGAGTTCTCTCATATTGTAAAGTTTTCATATTTGTTTCATTCCTCATCATCTCTCTCTCAAGACAAAATAGACTGAAATGATATCAATCAGGATTTTCCCTCTTGTCAAATTGTTTGCAAGTGTTTCTATAAAAAAAATCTAACGGAAATTGTTTTTAGCTCAGTAAGAGTTATGTGTGCTAACCAATGTGCTGGTGACCCTATCACAACTAATAATACAGTGTGCTCTGCTCAAAGTTCCTGTTAGCAAATAACAATAACTTGAAGCAAAACAAAGACTATATCAGTTTTACACCTGAACACAGACATGTTCACATCCTTGCATTTGTCATGGCTGAGAACATGCTTAATGCTCTCCAACAGAAGGGACCTGCCAGCACCAACAGCAGCCCCAATTCATAACTGTTACATCCAGCCTGTTGAAAATAAACCTCCTGTCGAGCACATCAAGTGTCAGCTCGAATCTTAAACAAAAATCTTAAACAAGTAGACCAAGGGTTGGATTTAGGGCATAACATGATCTGACCCCTTTTAAAGTTTTGACTTTATTATCCTTTTACTTTCATATCTAAAAATAATGACTTAGTATGTTATACTTTGTATCTTAACTTTTACTTAGTTTCCAAATTTTGATTTTCTATGGCAATGCTGATCAGTTAGTCCATTGGTTTGGACCAGACTAAAAAAATCTTAACAATCGTTAGAGGGATTGGTACAAGCTGACCTTTAATCTTGTGCCAACGTGATGTTTTCACTTCTTTTCTCTGAAAAAGAATTTTACTACAACTATTTGATGGACTACCATTAAATTTGATTCACACATTCATTATGCCTTTAAGATGAACTGTAATATTTTTTGGTTTATGTTTAAACACAGTCTGAACCAATGAAATTCCCATCAGGCTCAGCACTGCAACTCCACTTTAAGCAACACGTGACTTTAAAGGTCCCGTACTATAGAAAGTGAGATGTCTTTTTTATTATAATAAAGCAGGTCTAGGTACTATATAAATACTGAGAAAGTATCAAAACACTCAGTCCACAGAGAAATGCACACAGCCCGTAGTCAGAACTGTGCGTAAAAACGAACCGTCGGGACTTACGTTGTGATGTCACAACAAAGAAATCCCAGCTCTAAGCCGCGTCCCCAACGGCGTCTCTTGGACTGAAACCGGTTATCATCATGGCTGCACGGACTACAAACTAGCTTACTCACAGTTCAGGGACGATATCCACTACTTGGACTCAGTGATCTGAAAAGGGGATAAACTACTTGGCGGCTTTGTCTCTGTTGCTGCT
This sequence comes from Istiophorus platypterus, assembly GCA_016859345.1. NCBI lineage: Eukaryota > Metazoa > Chordata > Actinopteri > Istiophoriformes > Istiophoridae > Istiophorus > Istiophorus platypterus. Next base: position 22,701,397 of record CM029112.1, on the reverse strand, counting down.
GCCCAGGCAAAGCATATTTCATATATGCAGTCTTCCACTCTTGCTGTCCGAGGTGCGCGATTACCCACCTCCTGGATGTCCCCCGTGGTCTTGGATTTTGGAGACACTCACACTCCCCTGTCTGGCGACGAAGCACACTGGCACTGTACCGGTCCACCCATAGGTTCTAGCAGTAGATGCTGCGAATGGTTTACACATCAGTGCCAAACGATCCAAGGGTCTGCACTGGGACCAGGCCCGAAGCTTCAGTATATAGCTCCATACCGAATCCAGCCAGAGCATTTTAGTCCCATCTTGATTGTCTGTTCAGCTCATTTCAGCACTGACCGATCATGGCCATTTTCATTTACTGGTGAGTTTTGCCAAGTTACAGTAGTAGCTTGGTAAAAATTCATTACCTGTGGTTTCTTGCCATGTGTCAGCCAATCAGAACTGAGGCTCTGAATGACACAAAATGCCCTCTTCTTGCCAGAGCTCCAGAGAGAAACATTAGAGAATAGATGTAAAACTATCTTGAGTTGGCTTCTTGGCACTTAAAACCACAAATATATGTTCCTCTGGATATCAAAACGTCAAAATAAAACATCAGAAAATTGAAAATTGTAACCATGATTGCCTCAAAGTCCTGTATCTTCAAAGCATCGACATGGTTTGGTTCAGTTAGTCAGTTCAGTGTGGTGTTGTTCGACCCCTTTTAGGTGTTGGAGGATCTTAGATGGATACATGATGGGTTCAGTGCTCCAAGTGCATGAATCCTGTCAGTGTGCTGAGCCACTGGGCCACTGCTGAGGGAGCTGATATGGGGTGTAGGTTTCAGCTAACAGAGCTGTCCTATGAAAAATGAAATGCCTTATATGTGCTGTTTGTTCCCCTGTGTTGCTCTCCAGTGCTGAATTGGCTAATGTGGGTCACTGGCACTAAGTAGTGATGCTAAAATAGAAGCGTAGCTGAAGATGAAGAAGTGCTGAATCAACCTCACAACACACTTTTAATTTGGGAGCACTTGTTTTGCCGGCGATTGTTTACCCAGCAGAAAACAAAGCAGTCAAAATTAGCTTCACCTCATCAGCTTCCCCAATATAATACAGCCTATACAGTAATCACTCACCAATAATAATCCAACGATGTAATATCAAATGACTGACAGGGGCCATTCTGCTGAGCGCTTTGATTTATGATACTTTTAATTCTCGATTTTTATGTCAGTACTTTTACTTAAGTAGCATTTTGAATCCAGAACAGTTACAGGATACTTTAAGAGTGACATAGTACTACCTTTACTTACATGAATCCTTTTTCCTTTGCTGTTCATCATGGAGAATGGTCTTGTTTTAAGAATTGTAAGTATATTTACATAAAAAAAATATAAAGTCATTTTGAGATTATAGAGATAGCGTGCAAGATTTTGCAAGTGCAGAATCACTCAGTACACCTCGCCAACAGGATTAATATGGTCACTATAAAAGCTGGAATGGTCAAATCTCAGCGCACTAAGAGGAGGTGACCCAAACATAATATCTTCTTAAAATTGGTCTCCTTAGCTGTAAAAGCTAAAAAGTTGTCATCCCAAATTTCACATACACACAACGGCAAAGCTGCGATGTGTCCACTCACACTCACACTCTCACACACAAACACACACACGCACATACATTGCGGTCAGCATGACTTTATTTATTCATGACAAACATGACATTTGAAGAGGGAAGGTATTGACCAGGGGAAACCTTTCATTGTCATTTGGCAAAACAGTATCACTTTCACACTCATTACAAAGCCTCTGGCCATTAATACCACACTGCAGAATTTCAAGCCGTAGAGAGAGCACTTCCTACGGCAATTCACAGTCATTCCCTTGCTGCTATTAAAAAAATGATAAAGGCACATTGTTAATGTTAAATGACAGATTGACACAGTTGGCGCTGACATCCAGAAAGACACAGGAAACTTATTTCTTGAAAACTGAATTTATTTTTTGTATTTTGATACAAATACAGTAGTTCAGATATTCTTATTGTATTCCATGAGAAGCTGTGTAAACTGAATTTAATTGGTGTAATCTTAGGATTTTCCAACCAATTCTTCCCTAGGGGGGTTGGGGTTTGCAGTAGAGCCACAGTCATTGCCACAGACTTAAAAATATAGCTTTTACATTAGCTACATGCACATACAGTCTTGAATGCACCAAACAGACATAGCTCACATTCTCTCTAAATCTCCTGCCTCTAGTAGCCAAAAACCCATTAGAGGTTCCCTTTCTCCCTCCCATCCCTTTTCTACTCCTTTCTTTCCCTCTAAATATAGTCTTCTTTCACTCTGTCATTTTGATACCCTGCAGCAGTGTTCACGGTGGCACTCTGTGGGGGGGGGGGTGGTGCAGTCAAAAATACAGTTAGACTTAAAGCTGCAAAGGCCAATATGTACGATAATAATGAATGTGTTTTTCTGAATGTGTTATTTCAGTAGTGTTGCTACTTGTGACAGCATCTGCAGAATTATCACCAACTCACTTCCCCATGAGCTCTCCTGACCTTTTTAGCATCTTTTAGGTCATTGTTTTGGTTCTATGGCCTGCATCTTTTCTGGTTTTGCTCCATCTCACGGCTCTCTGTCAACCTTGTTTACAGCAGGGAACAAGTCTCCCCTTCACCAGTTGGTGGGGCTAAAAGATAGTCAGTTTTGGACTTAGATTCATCGGGTGAACAGATACATCGCTCCATATGAATGATGATGTTATTCCTTGTCTACTAAATTTGTTGACAGGAAACTGTATGCAAACACATCATATCAACTTGTATGTATGTGTCAAATGGGTGTCATTTATAGCTTGTGGAATTTTATCCCCAATGGCTAAAAAACAAAGAAAAACAAACAAAAAAATAAAGTTGGAAAGATTCATTAAAATCAATTCACCTTTGAAAGCCTTAAAAATTTTAAGTGGGCAGCTGTATTTAATTCTGGTAAAGACATGAACTGATGGAACTTAATTGCTCTTGGTGAAACGGTGGTGCTGTTAGCTCTTAAACAAAATCAACATTCTGCTGCACAGAAAGAGTTAGCAATGGAGTTTGTGGTATTATGGCTAAAAACAGCAATATTTCAGAGAAACTGTCCCCTTTAGCTAAGCGGTGGGGTTCCAGTAAAGGCGACTTGGTCCAACGCTTTGGCCCAGACTGAAATACCTTTGACTTTTTGTACAAACTATAACATAGATTTGTCAAACATCCTGGTCCCCAGAAGATGAATCCTTTTGATAATCCTTTTCCTCTAGCGCCATCATCAGGTCACATGTTCGTCCATTTCATTTGGTTTATGACCAAATACCTGCAGATTTAATGACATTCCAGTCAGCCTCAGCTGTACAAATGTTATCACGCTGACATGCTAATCTAAAATCGTTAACACCTGCTAAACATCAACATATAAAAATTGTCATTGTGAGCATGTTAGCGTGCTAATGTTAGCATTTAGCTCAAAGCAATATTATGTCTATGCACAGTCTCACAGAGCTGCTAGCATGGTTACAAGTCAAAGCATAAGCAGGAAAGGACTCTGAGCACAGAGCACAAACTTCCTGGGAAACCTTGGACACACACACACACATGCACAGTAATACCATAAACCTCTTTCATCAGTCCTCAGGCTCCGCATTGATAATACAATGATTTCTGTAAAGCCTTCCCGCATGTTTGCAGTGCTCAAGTCTCTCATGGCACACTCTGGATTGACTGGTTGTGTTTACATGTCTGCATACACAACCATGTATGAGTGAACAAAGGGAGAATCTCCAAGTGACAACAGTATGGTGCTGTAGTATACCGTTTAGAAAGAGACGGAAAGAACGGAGAGAGGAGGCCGGAGGATGAGAATATGAAGAGGAGAAGGAGAAGTGACAGGGAGGCAAAGGGAGGATTAAATTGTGAAAAATGAAGAGGGAGGGATAAGCATCAGTTTGGAATTCTGTAAGGGAAAGATAATGAAGGAATCTATCCTCTTTTTATGTATTTCTTTCTCTACTTCCATTTTCACAATCTACATTCTCCCTATTTATTCCTCTCATACCTTTTTCTTTCTCTACTGATGGCCGGTGATGTTCCATTTTGCCCTCTATAAATCCATCTGATTTAATTTTTCCACTCAGGTACTATACTGAAAAATCTCCTCAGGTGTGTATGAGCATGTGTGTTGAGGTGGGGGAGTGTGTGCATGCAACGCAATCTGATGGCAGTTCATGAAATGGACACAAAATTATATTAGTTGATTCTTGTAAATGGAAAGATATATATACATATATATATATATTTTTTTGTTGTTCATTACAATAAAATAATGACCTGTAGTAACTACAGCTTTATTACACTTATTTATGTTTCTGTTTAGCCTCCCACCGCACTTGGTTAAGGTTTGTGAAAGATTGTGGTCTGGTTTAATACAGAAAAAGTTCCCAGCTACAACAGAAATAACATGTTTATGTAAAGTTAACCCAAACTATGGTTCGCTAACCTTAACCGAAGTGCTTTTGTTGCCTAAACCACACACAAGACTCTGGTTTCTGGTCTCTGGTCTGACAGTTGTGTGTTTTTTAGGCCAACCATCTGCCTCGTGACTAATTCACAAACTCTGCCCTAAGAGTGGGTTGGTGCATGCGTGTGTTATATGATGATAGAGGTGAAATAGGGTGATGACTTTACAAATATGAAAAATCAGCCTAAGCTCAGCTGCTCTGAGAATTCACAGCATGTGTGTGGCCTTCAAAATTTATGCCAGAAAGAATTTGAAATTGTTGGAATTAAATTTATAAAACAATGCAAAGAGTGTACAGCTATACTAGCTGCTCTGTGAGGCTATACCTTTAGATAAGCAGTGCTCTGAGCTAAATGCTAACATCAATATTCTTGCACTGGCAGTTCTAACATACTGATGTTTAGCAGGTAACTATCAGCATGATTGCCATCTTAGTTTAAAATGGCTTTAGACACAAAGTACAGCTGAAGCTGACATAAATGTCATTATTTTTGCATTGTAAAAGTAGTAAGTACTAGGCCAAAGTGTTTAACAGTGGTGGAAGAAGTATACAAATCCTTTACTTGAGTAATAGTAATGTAGTGTCATCGGCAAAGTTCCACATTTGACTATGTCTGTAGAACACTCTTCCAGAGTGTGAGGGTCATCAAGGTGTGTTTTTGGTAAAAACAAAATGAGCCCTCATGGATGACATTTTTGGCTTGTGTCTTTCTACAAGTAGAGTAATGGACACTGACTTCGATAGAGGTGAGGTGAGAAGCCTGCGGTTCTGTGGATGTTTTCCTTGGCTCTTGTGTAACTTCCAGGATGAGTTGATGATGTGCTCTTGGAGGAACTTTGGCAGGTCAGCCACTCCTGTAAAGGTTCCCTTCAGTGCCAAGTTTTCTCCATTTGGAGATAATGGCTCTCATTATGGCTCTTTGGCATCCTGGAGTCTTAGAAATGGTACTGCAACCCTTACCAGACTGATGTATATCAATCACTATCTTCCTCATCTCTTGTGGTCCTTCTTTTGTTTGTGCCATTGCGTCCTACCTGCCAAGAACTTTTGGCCAACTTCACATTGCTGAAAAAGTTCTATTTATGCGATTTGTCGATTGAACAGGGCTGGCAGTAGTCACACCTGGGTGTGTTTAGTGCAGCTGAACAGCTTCAGTGAATAACATTTTAGTTCAAAAACTGTATTCTATATTTACTCAGGTTCCTGTTTTATATGCAAAAATTGAAAAAATCAGGAGGGGAGCACTTACTCTTTTCAAGGCATTGGCACTTAAACATTAATAGATTGTTAATACTGATTCATCAATCTGTAAGCAGCATTTTACTCGTTTGGTTGTTTGAGTTGGAACAATTTCTTACTACGTATTTTCAGTTCATAGTCCAGTGGTTCCCAATCAAGGGGCTGAGCCCCTCCATAGGTTTACAAGATAAATCGGATAGGTCTGGAGGGTGTTTGAGGGTGTTCATGTCCAAACTAGATGAACAGCGTGGGGCTCGTTGCCTGCAGACACTGCAGCAGGAAAAACATCCTAAACTTACCAACAAGGAATCGAACATGGGAGTGTTTCAACAAGTCAGTCACCTTACCTCAGCCAAACTGAGAATCCAATTCACTGTGGAAGGCCAGACTGACTGGACATGGTGGCTCTTCCCTTAGGTCTGGTTTGGTATAAGTTCCTGGAAAAAGGACTTCAGCTCATAAGATGTTTGAATATGCTTATAAACCATGAACTCTCGTCTTTCAGTCAGCTTTTTTTGGTTTGACCTGGCTTCCTGCAGGGGTTGAGATTGGTTGACCTCTGTTGAGTATCCAAAGCTGGGACTGACAGAAAGATACTTTTATTTTGGAGGAGAGGAGAGGATGCAGCAAAAGGGAGGAACATTTTTGCAAGGACAAATGTGAACAGCATTGTGGAGCACTGCAGAGATCAGGGGGAAAAGGAGAATTAAGCAGAAAAAGTGCACTGCCGTCTGTTTGTCTGCTTCACCTCAGCAAACTGTGGTTGGTGGTTGTTTCTTTCTTTCTTTCTTTCTTTCCTTCACTCTTTCTTTCTTTCTTTCTCTCTTTCTTTCTTTCTATCCCTCGTTCCTCTGCATAATATCATATTCCATTATCCTGCTCTCATTCTTGTAGTCCCTAAGGTCTTGTTCTGTTCTTAAATCACTCAAGGGACTCATAGCTGTGCATGAAGTGCTCACACACACACACACACACACACACACACACACACACACACACACACACACACACACACATACACACAGTCTCAGAAATACATGAACATACATATCTCCTTCTAACATTACTCCCTATTTCTTAGAGAATATTTTTTAAAGAAAATTATTAAACAAAGAAAGCAAGACAAGGAATTAAGAAAGAAAACAAAGGAATAAAAAAAAAAACTAAAAATGAAAAAAATGAAAGAAAGAAAGGTAGGACGGAGAAAGAGCGGGAGGGAGAAAGCATGCAGCCATAAGAAGTCAAAGACTGGAAGCCAGCTAGTTAATGTACCTCTAGGCATTTCTTTACATCAGCGCACGATGCAGCTGTACTGCGTCAGAAGGGCCAAGTGTACCAGAAAAATTCTGAACAGAAAAAAAGCCATGTAGTTCACTTTCTCCTCTCTCACTAATTCAAATAACCTGCGTCCTCCACAAACCTCGGAGCAGTTTGCTTTTTGATGCTGTGGCAGACAACTGACATCTTCCTCCATTTGTAGAGAGTCCTTCCTGACCTTGGGGCTTAATCCAACCGAACCTTTCCCTTCATTATTATCCCTCCTTCTGTGTGTATTTCTGTGTCATGTGAGTTAGTTTTTGTTCATATTTCCAGAAAGGGCATCAACAAAACAGTGGGATTTCTCTCTGGAGACTGTGAATATTTGTCTCAAACGTCATTCGATCCAATCAGTAGTTGTTGAGATAATTCAGTCTGGACCAAAGATGTGGAACAACCAACTAACGTAACCTTTTTAGCTAATTAAAAGCCTAGATGCCAGACTCACTGAACCTCAACACAAAACCACAGGAAGGTCGATTCACACTAACAAGAGGAAGAGAAAGAGAAGGAGAAAGACGGAGGTAGAATGTGGGGATATCTTGAAAACAGATAAAGTTATGGAGACAAGGAAAGGATGTAAATGCACACAAAGACTTGAGAATATTCCCTCATGTGTCTTGGTGGAGCTGATGAAATACATGAGTAATTGTCATATTGCAGGTGCTGTGCAGAAGAAATCCTTTTAGCTCTGAAAAAGTCACCTTGTTAAACTGTCCTGGTGGAATGGAAGAAAGTGTAAGTGAAATAAAAGCATAACAAAATTACCCAGGTGCCCCGGCATGATGGAAACAGAGATGACCTCACTTTAATTTGTGTTGCATTGCAATGATTTTATACAAAGATGAGCCTCATTTTAATTAGGAATTACTAAAAAAACGATGCTCTTGCAAAATTTGCGTCTACATCCAGAGGAATTTCTTTAGCCGACTCTGCTTTATAATCTGTTTTCACCGACCTTAAAAGATTTTGTAGGATGAGAACTTACCATACCGCAGCTGGAGCCTGACTGATGGTTGATTTTTGAGACTGATAGCAATTTTAACATTTGGGAGTTAATCTCAAAATCATAAAAAAGTTGGCCAATAATTGATTTCTTTTCAGATGAAAGACTATGAAATACTTAAAAACACTGTTTCCAAATTACCGCAGAGGGTTTTTGGGATTTCTGTACTACGATTTGTTGATTTGTATTGGCTGACATACATCAATACCTCTATGTCTGTAGTAATTCAAAGTCTGTGAAAAGGTCAAAACCTAGTATATTGCTGAGCTGCCAAGTATATATTTGCTTCTCACCTACTCCCCTACTATGCCATGCTCACATATACAGTAATTTCATACATCTGAATTCCTAATAGGGCTGATCTAATATACATGCTTTTCTTTCTGTTCTCAGTCAACGAAACAGTTATGAAATAGTGACTGCAGTGCGGCTATTTCCATATGACAGCTCAACAACCAACGTGACATATCATCAAAAAACAGTAGGCTAACTTGTCCGCATTAGGATTCTCTGTCAGCTTTCATGTTTAATGCTTGGGGCTTCGAGTCTATATCCCTCAGTAGTTCTTATGCTGGGATCACCAGTTGATATAGTTCTATTTTTGGATATCATATAAATATGAGCAGATGGTCACTGGTCAGCTATAAGAGTTGTTGTTATTACAGTATAAAATAATTAGGTAAAAATTATTTAATATGCTGCAAATTTTTTTTCCACGACCAGTAGATTGGTTGATGAGAAGGTACAATTTCAGTCAACCAAGTTTTTCTTTGGTCGACTACAGCCCTAATGATTTTGGCTGTATTTATTTATAAAACGATCCCTTAGAGAGAAAGTTGCTGCTGTGCAGTCAGTCGAATGCGACCAGAGAGAGGTGCGGCTGCAGAGGGAAAGCCTGACCTTACGTTTTCGGGGCAATACCGGGGACTGTATTCGACAGAAAGTACCTAAGGTTTGTCCAAAAAATTGACGGCTCAGCATGACAATGACCCGAAGCACAGAGCCAAGACATTGCTGGAGTGGCTCTAGAGCCAGTCCCTGACTGTCCTTGAGTGACCAAGCCAAAGCCCAGACTTAAACCCCCTAGAGTATCTTTAGAGAGACCTGACGACGGCAGTTCAGATACTTCCCAGCCATTCTGACCATCCAACATGATATTCTGGGAGGAAATCATCTGCATCATGTCCCTCACTGAGCTAACGTGGTCAGTGGATGTTTTGTAGTCCACTCCTGGTGATAGGTAAGGTTAGGTAAAGATTGTGGGCATGGTTAAAAGAAAGCAACACTGACTATTGGTAGGGGATGTTAACAGTGGTCTTGGGTGTCAATGGTGGACGCTTTGTACGCCCCAACCATCCACCTTGACATCTTCCCTAAGAGGTTCTCCAGTGCTGCTTATGTCATTGCCTCTTAGAGACAACACTCATTATTCAGACAATCACAAGGGGCCCGTGTCAACATATGCCTAATGAAGTCTGAGTTTACCGGACAGCTGAGTCTGCTCTGCATCCGTCGCTTGTTCCTTCATCCTTGGAACACAACCAGCTGCTTGGTCTCTTGGGCTCTGCAGTATTCTCTGGATATGTGTGATAGTGTTTGTGTGTGGGTCAGTGGGTTGGTCTTGAGCTACGTCTCCGGTCCCTTACCAGCGCAAGTTCTGTCTTTGCTTTTGTAGAGTTTTAAGCCAATAGGAAAACAACAAGATTTCCTAACTGTTAGTCTCACTTTTGTAAATTTTTCAACTATTAGTCACATACGTACACACAATTACTGTATATCTGTGCTGAAATCTGCAGGGATCTCACTTATTTCTCAGACTGCTCCTGTTATTCACAAGCACAAGAATGCCCACACTGATATACCAGTACACACAAACACACACATGGAAAGATAGGTGATCAATATATGACCTTAGCAAAGTGCCCTTCTCAGTTGATGACCTAATCTAACTGGCCATTTAAAACATCAATGCAGGGCAGGCAGGGGAGGGCCAGGCTGTCAATCATTTTTGTGGACTGTGGGAGGCTTCATCCAGACATCTTTTATGCAGCTTTCCCCAATCTGTCTTAATATGATGATTCCCTCTTGAAAGTTAATACAACTAAATGTTAAGATAGCCACATAAAGACATCTTAAATAAAAATAAATGTAGAGCAATTCCAAGAAATTTACAACAGTTGAAAAGGCAGCAAAGCTTGGTTTTGGAAACATTTTGTCATCTGACTATCAAAGGGGGCCAGTTTGGATAAACCTTTTAAAAAGATAATGAATTTTGGAAGAATATTCTTGTGATTAGAAACCACTCTAATCGTTGTGGTGGTGGTGTGAGAGAGGTGGGGTCCGCGCCCCCTACTGGACGGGTCTATTGCCCAGGTATGTGCAGTAATCACTTTTTGGCACCAGCTACCTTTTGGCCCTGACTCTGTTCTCTGGCAGCTTGGGGCATTATTTGGCAGAGCTCCATCATTCCTTCTTAGTGTATTGAAGCTACCTCTGCACCGAGCAAAGCACTGCAGCAATCTGTAGCCTGCAGCAGCGCTACAGCAGAGCAAGAGAGGAAGGAGGAAGAAAACCATTCCCATCTAGCTCTGATTTTTTTTTCAGGTCTCTCAAATGGGGTTTGTCCTGCTTTTTTTGTTAAAACCTTCTGTGAGTTCTGGTTTTGTTTCTTGATTAGTCTTCTAAAAAAAAGAAAAAAAAAAAAAGTCCTTTTGGCTTGTTAAACTGACCAAGTGGACTCGGGTGGAATCTAGATGCACACACGCACACAGACGTACGCAGACACACAGACAACACACACACACTCACACATGCACACCCATTTAGATGCAGCAGGTTTTACAATGTGACTTCAGGCTGTTTTAGTACTGTAGCAAGTGTACAGATGGGTGGCTCTCTCACTGCCTGAGTCCCATCAGTTTGTGACGGTACTTCTCCTCCTCCTCCTGCTTTCCTTTCTCATTGTTCTACCTTCATTATTCGTTGGTCCGTGTCATTACAGCGCAGTAGGGAGTTTCAGGTATTACATTAGCTTGTAACTTGTCTGCTCTCCTTCCACCCATCCTGCACCCTCTCCTTCTGCCCAGTCTTTTCTAGCACAATACTGCTGTGTTTAGCAGATTAAATTAGCCGAGATTATCTGCCCCCCTCCCTAAATGAGCTCCAAGCATACACCACTTGGGCACACTGCAGCACAGGGGGAACAAGATCAAAACTCCACTGCTGACTGGCTTTATATATGACTTCTAGAGATGCGTCATGATAGATGGGATTTAATATATCGATTTACAATGAAAAGACATCAGAGTTCTTTTGTTTTTCATCCAAATTGATCCCATCAATCCTCTTCCCTCCTTCCCTCCACCACCCTCTTCGCTGATTCAGTGTTGTCCTGCTTTGCTTACACATACATCTGATGAACACTGAATGGCAATTACTATCAGAGTGCTTTGGGGGGGTTATGCAAAGCTGAGGCTGGTTTGCTGTAGTGGGCTGTTCCGTCCATCTCTCCGAGGAGGGAGGATGGGAGAGAGGGTCAAAGAAAGGTGAGGAGAAGAAGGAGTAACCTGTCTGAGGCCATTTCTCTTATGTACAGTATGTAATATATATTGCAAGGGCAGCATATGTATGTATGCAAACATACACACATATATATATATATATATATATATATATATATATATAATTTAAAAAAATATATATTCAGAGGGTACAATTGTTACTGTAGACCAAATCCACTTAAATTTTAGAAAACATGTTAATAAATAGACGTATTAGACAGAGCTATAAAGCTCTATTTCAGTTCACAGTCATCGTTCCTGGTTATCTTAAAGCTGTAGTTTAAAATTTTTCGGAAATACTGTTTTTTCCAAGAGAGTGAGCCTCTAAGATGGAAAAAGTCTCATGTCTGCATGTTAAGTACAGAGCTGGAGTCCGGACGTGGTCGGCTCAGTGTAGCGAGACTGTGATCAGGGGAAACAGCTCACCTGGCTCTGTCTAAAGTAAAAAAACCAAAAACCAAAAACCCAGCAACACTGTCAAAGTTAACTCATCACTACACACAGACAGACATGTACAAGCAACAGGGTTTGGTTTTAGGGGGAGTTACCAGCTGGAAATATTTCTTGATGAACAACAGTTTATTCAGTTGCCAGATAAAGTTGCCAGATAAAGTCCGCACACACAGGTTTAGGTTTTCTCATAACTCCCCCTAAAAGCAGAAGTTGTGATTTTTACATTCCTGCTTTGTACAGATTAGACAAACCGGATAAGACATGTTGTGGTGATCTAAACCCGCTGGAAGCACACACTCGCACAAACATGCACACACACCTTAACTATCTTGCGGTAACTTAGCAATAACTATGTCAACTTCGGGCTATCGTGGAGCATGTCCGTTTACTGAAGGATGCTGGGACATCATTTTCTGTCTAACTACCAGGTGTGGCCCTCTGGATGTATCAATTATTTGGAATGTTATTTTGTTTTAACTGTTTGTGTAACTGTGAGAATTGTGTTGATGCTATGTTTGCATTTTTACAGTGAATAAATCTAACACTACGATGTTGTATGTATATTGTATCATGCAGAAATAAGAATTAACCTGGAGAAAGCTTAAAATTTTTTGAATAAAAATGCAAAACAAGTATTAACACTAACGGGCACTAAGAGTTGTGTAACTTTACAGTTAAACCATAGCAGCAAGTCTCTCCAAAGTCCACAGGCAGCAGGAACCATCTCCCGGAGACAGTATGCACCAATGAAAACTGGACTTTTAAAAGTACCAGTTGAAATAGATCAGCTCATTCGTCTTTAGCCAGCTCTACTCAGCTCCCCGACCCCTGCCGACACTGGCTGGATTTTAGGAGGTGACTCTGGCTGTCTGGAGCTTTTTCTAAGCTGGTCTATAGTGGCCAGAGAGCTCATTCAGTTCTGTTTTGTTGCTCAACAGTTTCATTTGAGTTTAAACTGGTTGTTGGGTTCCGGAAAACGAGATTTTATTTTGTTGGGAAATTGACTCATTCACAATTTGAACTGAAATATAGACTTTGGTTCTATTTGAAGAGTAGGCTGGACTTGAGGTCATCTTATATATTACAATGTGGTGTAAAGTGACTTGCTCTGTGTTACTAGTTTTTTTGTGTGATGTACAATTAATGTGGGCCACTGGGGGCCCCTGAGGGTCTAGGGCCCTGTGACAGGGCTTCTATGGCTCCAACATCTCAAATGTGAGGTTTTGCTACTTTCCACAGTCTTCTATGATGGTGAACTGAATATCATTGGGTTTAATTTTTTTGTTTTGACAGAAAAAACAGTTTGAAGACGTGAAGAAATTTGAAGAAATTGTGATGCACATTTTTCATTACTTTCTGACATTTATCTTATGAAATGTTTGATTGATTGAGAAAATAATGAAATAATCATTAGCTGCCACTGGCTAATGAGGTTAAAATGAGTGATTTTACCTGTTCCCATTGGCTACACTAGAAGGCGTTGTGAAAAGCCTGCAGACATATCCTCCTCCTCGCTGCCTCCACCTGCCTCCCTGATCTCACACTAAGAACTGGTTTTTGTTCTGGTGAACCCGTATCTTTTGTGCACCTTTTCTGGTCTTAACACTTGCAGACAGTCTGCTCTTGAACACAGTTGTGCTTTTGCTTCTCAGTTTTATAAAAGTAAATATAAAAGAGAAAGAAAAAAAGGGGGGGCTCAAACTGTTTAATGAACATAACCTAGAAAGGCCACTACAGATTACGAAGCTCCTTTAAATCCATGATAAAACTCTTTATGAAATTCTCAGGAGTGTGTCGTTGTTTGTGTTGACACTGATCTTTGACACCTCCTGCATATCACCATCTGTGAACAACAGGGAGAGAGGAAGGGATAGAGAAATGAGGAAAACAAACAGGTTGGGGGATGTAGAAAAATATGAACTGCAGTGAGGATGAAGGCTGCCAAAGAGATAAATTAGATAAAGAGCAAGGGATAGAGTATAAACAGGTAAAGCTGAGTGGAACAAGTGGGGAAGAGAGGGGAAATCCACACAGGGAGGTATCCTGAGACATCCCAGTTACTGTAGCACACTGCGGAGTAATGTACTGCACCACTTCCTTTTGTCTGAAAAAACACAGCTATAAGACCACATGCAAGGCTGTCCCTCACCTACCTCGACCGCTTTGTCTTTATTTCACCTGTCAGTCCCTCACACCTGGCAGGACTCACACTTCAAATGTGTGCGTGCGTGTGTGCGTGTGTGTGTGTGTGTGTGTGTGTGTGTGTGTGTGTGTGTGTGTGCGTATTTGCTCTGCAGTGTAAGAGAGGAAATCCCAATTGCTGCGTCACTGCAACAGGAGAGAAGATATGATGTCATCTCTCCCGTGCCAGTTTGTAAACCCTTTCGGCTGCCGTCAAATTTTTAACCAAAAACACGTGGTCTAAGTGGGAGCACACGCGGTGTGTGATCAGAGTAAGTTGTCCTTTTGCAGTATTAGATGACATCCACGCAGACACAGTGTCCGATGGATCCCATCCTTTTCTTTCCTTCAAAAATTTTTACATATTAAACAACACAATGCATCATTTGTAACGGCCCCTTAAAACAACACGCGTGTTCTCCGATCTGATGCTTGCGTTTGTCGTCCCGTTGACCCCCCCCCGTGCAGACGTTGGGGTTTAAGATGGTCTCCTCATTTTAATGATCCTCGCTGAAACAGTGTCAGTTTTTTTGTATTGTTTTCTGCTTTGGGAATTAATCTTATATTTTTCTAATCCTGCAACCATATTTTAGCATAAAAATATATCTATGTCCCACAAATTTTACATTGCTAAGTAGACTTTGAAGGAAATGTAATCGCTAGTTAAACATGGACAATGTACAGATACAACAGACATTTTAATAAACACACTAAAGGTAAGTGTCATCTCATTTTCAAAATATTCATTATTTCCAAAGACACTTCTTGGTGCATGCCGTCTCTGTGACTTTTGTAGAAATGTTACGCTCTAACACCGATGGAATCTGTTGTAGCCAACATTGCTTAGAGAAACCGGTTACATACATTTCATCAAATTTCATCCAGCTGTCTCCTACATTGTGCATTCTATAGGTTTGATCAATACTTATTGATATGAATCCAGTTGACTCGTTCTCCATCTCACACTCTCAGTATGTTCTTTCATTTCAGGGCAGATCTCCTAAAATTCGTCTCATGCAGGGGAGGAGTTTCAGTGCAGCACTTTACTGACATACTTCTTTAGTTTTCATCAGTACTTGAATCATATTTTGTGATTTATAACAATTGTTTTGCTTCATGTACTTTTATGCACCTTTTTTGCCTATGAACGCTCTAACCTTTCATTTCCATAACCATCACCGAGACTTTAATGGAACCCTTGATAGAAAAGAGATGATGGATACCATCACTGGTGACTGGCCTGTCTAACTGACACAAATAATACAACCATCAAGTTTGAGGGAACCAAAGTCCTGGAGGGGATCGATGTCTCAAGGTGTTGTGTTTTGCTGATGGGCATAATATCCTGTATGCTCTTAATTCAAGCTATTCCAGAATACCAAAATGTACTTGACGTACCTTTGAAATACTGTATAGGCTAGCCCTGCAACTCGATGGAAGTAAGTGCAAAAATACTCAACCTCAATTAAGTGATCATGAAGATTCAGCACTGTTTAGGAGATTTTTCAGATTATTGGTCAACTCAAGTGTGCAGAAAATGTCCAGGACCCGAGGATGTCTTATGCTGAAAAGCTTGGCCAAGCTTCCTTGTTTATGTGCATGATGTCATCTCAATTCAGCAGCTCAGTCGTCTGTGGTTAGTTTTTTAAACCCCTGCAGTACATGGCCTTAGGTATAACGCCAGAGCAGACTAGTCTGGAGTCACTGTTATCTGACTATTTCCATGGATTCTAGGGCGGCAGAAGTGGCCATCTCCTTTGACCTTGGTGCTACGGCAAGGCTGCGTCACTTTTATCAGAATGGCTCTGCTTTCCCAAAATCCCTTCAGATATCCGCCCAGTGTCTCAAGGAGAGAAGACAATGTGCCTTTCAGAGAGATTTACTGCTGTTTCCTCTGAGACGTCAAGGCCAATGCTCGATCTGTGGAGCCCAATAGAAAATTCCCTAACAAGCACCATCAGACTTTTTTAGAGTATGGAGATCCAAATTCTAAAATATCGAATAAAACCTTTGTAAGCATGTGGTATGTTTGCAGTGAGGTTAACTGTCTAACATTTTGTTTCCTTAACTTCATTTAGATTATTCCTTGATTTCAGTAAGGTCAATTTACTGAATACTGGCGAAACCAAAAATTGTTAAATTGGAATTCCAGGTGCATTTTATGAGTTGTCAACCTAAAAACATGACGTTGATTCACACAATTCAACTTAAAATATCCAGTTTCAGTTCAGTTTCAGTTCAGTTAAGCCAATTAAACCAATTAAATTTTGGACCGCCATGTTAGACAGTGTTCTCTGCCACCATCATCAAATAACAATGGTGTCCATCCCTCCAGTAGTAGAATAGTTTAACTTTTTTATGGTCATGTTTTGGCACATGACCAAACTGAAAATGACTCAAAGTGTGAGACACAACAAGCTTATTAACATCCAACCAGAGCCCCAGTCTTTCCCAAATTTTAACCAAAGTTCTTTTGTAGCCTAAACCTAATCACAAACAGGATTCAGGATTAGAACCAGGGCCCGAGTATCAAAGTCCAGTGCTTTGTTCACCCACCATCCACTGCAACCATCTCCCAACAAATTTCATGAGGGAGCTCAATGGTTCACTTCCTTCTCTCGAAAACAAGTTCCCACAGGACATAATCCAAGCAGCAGTTCTGTTTTCTTACATATTGATTTAGCATTACAAATATGAGTAGTCTTTAACCGTAATTTGTTGGAGACAGTTGAGCATCTACGTCCTATGTGAACAGCCCAAATCTTTTTCACTCACACTCATGGTAGTTTAACTCATATTATAGCCACCAGGTGAAAGTCACAGTTAAAGAAGGTTACACAGACTTTTGTTTCTCTATCCCAAGCTGAGAGCAGTTTTTTTCTTATCATCCCCTTCTTGCAATTGTATTCCTTCTCACTGGTTTTCTGTCTATTTTTCTTCCAATTATTCCTCACTCTCTTAATATCCCTCTCCTTTTCCTGACTGCCCCCCCCCGCATCCCATCCCCATCTTCCTTCTAAAGTACCAACATTAGAACAATAGAATATTTTGTTGAATGTTAATATTGAAGCTGCATTAACTGAATTTTTGGCCACTCTGGGGAAGATTGATCCCCAACAAAAAAACACTTAACTCGTAATGTTGGTTATGTCAAGGTCTGGGATACAGGAGAGGCAGATCACAGACCAGCAATAGGCTGTTGGGGGATGTGCTTGAACAAGTCTGATCCTTGGCGGTTCCACTTCCCAATTCACAGGCCTTAATGTGCTGTTAACTTCTTGGTGCCAGAGACCACAGGCGTCCCTCAGGTGTCCTGTTAAGTCCATGCTGCAGTGGCCCAGAACTGTTTTTGGGGGTGGTCACAATGTGTTGGCTCATCAGTGTCTCACTCTCTGATAAACATGTGGCAAATGTGTTGTGTGTGAACATCCAGCACACATGGATCCATTAGCGTTCATCTTGGTCATGGTCATGGTCCTTTTCTCCTAATCAATGGAAAATTCACTCTCCTTTAACTCTTAGTTTTAGTCTCTGCTATCTTCTGAGAAAAATATCCGGGTATTTGGATGCTAAATGCTCCACTATTGCTCACCAGCTAATTGTTGTCTGCTGCTTAATGCTAGGTTGCTTTTTTTGCTGAAAATAGATGCCTTGTCAAGCTGCAAACAGTGTGACTGTGAGCAAAACTTATGAGATGCACAACCAAAGAAAAGCAAAAAAAGATGGAGAGAGAGGAAGAAACAAAAAAAAAATGATTTAACACTGAGAGATCTAAGGATACCAGGAGATGAGAGAAAAGGGAAGAACACAAATGAAGGTGAAAGGTATAAAAAGAGTGACACAAATAGAAGGGAAAATAGCCAAGACAGTAGGGAGAAGGTGTAGTCACTGATGAAGAAGATAAAGAGAGAAAGGTATAGAACAAGAGCAGATTGTCCAGGGGAGGAGGCAAGGAAAGAGATTTAGGTCACTTTGTGTGACAGAAGTAAGGGAATATAATGGAGACAAAGCAGGGAGGTATAAAGGAAAGTAGTTAGTGGGAAGGCGGTTAGAGTAGGATGAACTAGTGTTGCTTGTGTCTCACAGATTAAATAGCGAAGAGAACCTTGATGTAAGGGGGGGGGGTTGTTTGTTTGTTTTTTTCCACTTTTGTTTGTTGCATTTTTTCTTCTCTGCAAAGCATTCAGTTGTGACTGCAGCTGGGAAAATGGAACATAATGCAAGAACAGAAGAATAATAAAGACGATACCACCTGGTTATTTTCTTTAAAGGTTTTGGGTCATTATCCTGCTGTTGGATGAAACCCTGGCCAATCAGTCTGTCTCCCTTTGTTAATGGCCTTTTTCTCACCATTATGATAGAAAAATAGATTCTTTATTGAATATAAACACTGCCATATGTGTTTTAACCTCCCATCAACCTGACTTGAAACTACCTCAAAATATATATGAATACAATAAGATACAATAAAACATAAATCAACAACCAATGTGTCTCTAATTACATTACATTCAGTTATGTTGTTAACACTACTGACTTAAGGCTTAGCCAAAACCAACATCTTCTTGATGTGTGTGTTTAACAGCAACTGACACACAAATCATAAAACAAAAAGAAAAGAAAATTTTACGGGCTCCCACTGCTGCACTGAAGATGATTTCACACCACAACCAGCCGAAACAATCAATCACAAAAGAAAACTACACATTTCATCTCCTGCCCTAATGAATAAACTACAAATATAGTGATTTCTGCATTTAAATCTATGTTATGACCTAATATTCTCCCTCTATAATTGTTAACACATTTTTGATAAACATGGTGGGTGTTGCTAACCAGTGTGACAAATATATATTGCATTTCCTCTGATTGCTTCCCAATAAGGGACAGACCATGTTTTGCCCAACTGAATGATTTCAGTATGATGCAGCAGCAGAAGGAAATGTTGGATGAGCACTAGCTGACCTAATCATTTAGTTAGCTTGGAGTGTGGACAGGAAACAGTGAGGCAGATGTCAACGAGATAAACTACACAGTAACAATGGATTACCTGTTCCTGTCAATCTCTCATATGTGAATGCAATTGAATCCAGCAAGGGAACTGCAGGCCCCATAACAAAGAAGTACTGCACGGAGTGATAAAAGCACTTAATGGATATTAATGCCAAATCCTGACTATAAATAGTATCGAACCATGAAAATGTTAGGACTACAATGTTAAACCTAGACTGGCCAGATCTTTGTGTAAAAACTGACACAATTGTTAAAAAGGATTCTCTTGATTTCTTTTTCTTTCACTTTATTGTAAACTCTTGTCCGAGTCCTTATCCTGTGGGAACGATGACTCCATTTTTTTCAGTGATCTGACTGGTCAGTAGTCAGGATGGCAGATTTTGATCCATTCCTATGAAGTTAACCTTCTGTGGATACAGTTAGCCGTGCAGCATAAGTTTCCATGGTGATCTGCCCTGGTTAAAATGAGCCAGTTTTAATGATATCAGAAAACCTGAGTCGATCGCTCAGTTTAACCCTTGGCTGGCCACACTGAAAGCTAAAGCTCTCATTCCGACCAACCACACAATCACATTATTTTACCAGCTGTAATGCTGAATGATGGCTGCTGAGCCGGCGGAGTGTCTGCCAGAGCAGACGGACTCCCCAGCCGGACCGATAGCAGGTGTTTCCCACTGAAAGAGCTCACGGGCTGACTGTGATCTGACAACAGAAAGAGAAAGCCCATGTACCAAACCTCGGCTCCATTGTCTGATGATCCAGACAGATGTCACAAAGGCCGCTACTCTGGTCTATGACGAAATATCTAAAGGAACTAATGATCTTCCCATCAGCTCTGGCTGTACTTTCTGTTTAAGAACTAATTTAGAGAAAGTTGTTGTTTGCAAGAAAATATGTCTGGCTCCCGCCAAATTAGGTTTCTACCTACATTCACCAAAAAACATACACAGCGTATATCCATGCATTTCTTTCCTAGAAATAATATAGTAAAACCAAATTTTAGAGTATTTTAAAACCCGCATGTTTATTTGCCAACAGTGGCTTTCTTCCTGTCTGTTGTCTGCACATTTGTGTGTTACTTGGTGTTATTTTTACCAACTTTAGAAGAGTGGACGAGTGTGAAATGATTGGCAGGAAGAGACTGTGCCTCCCAAGAAGAGGGACAGCGTCAGTAAGTTACTGTTTCTTTACCTGAGTTTATTTTTAAGTGACAAAGAACTCAAGGGGCCGTAGTAATGATGGCGGGAGCCACAGAGGAACCAAGATGATTTTATTATAGTGTGACAGTATCAAGGGTGTTTTTCCAGGAATGTGTTTCTTGTCACCTGCGTGCACAAGTCTGTGAATCCTGTGTGCTTTATGAAAAAAAAAGAAGGGCCCACTAGTAAAACACTGCTCCATAGCTCGACTACAGCATGTTATTTAGCGTGATAAGATGCTGATGGTAGCATTTAGTTCAAAGCACCACTGTACCCTCAGCCTCATGCACTCTTTTAGCCTTAATCGCTGTTCAAAGGCTAGAAAGTGATTGAATTTATCCACAATACAGTGGTTGTTGGTGGACACAGAGAAAAAAATTATCAAGACCCTTAGGGACAATATTTTTGCTAAAATTCTCAACTACTTCCATTATTCTACTTATTAAATCACCGGTAGAGGTGCCAATGTGAACAAACTAAAAATAGGATCATAATACCTGAAGGAGGCATGGCAACAGCCTGGCCTTCCCCAGCAACCATACGTATCCACATGCAGACACAGGTGCAGCGGCATGAACCTCAAACCATATGCACAGATACAAAGCATGCAGAGAAAAAACAAAACAAAATGACAACAAAAAAAAAATGCTCATCACAGCAGAATGACTGCCTGCATGGTACAGTCCTCAGACAGTCACACATTAGAAACACAACAACCCAGAGAGGGTCACAGACACAACAGCAGCATAGAATTTTCACTCATATGCACAGCACACTAACACAGGCAAAACACCGGGGACAAAGAATGTATATGGCTGACCCCTGACGACTGCAGTGCTAGCACGGAAAATATTTCACTGCAGTCGGATTTAGTCAGTTGTGTTTGAGGGAGAGCTTGAAGAAGGTTTAGTCTTTGTGTCACCACTGATGCTCTGATGTCAAGCTCTATCTAATTTACAGGTCAGAAGACTGATATAAATACACTGTCTGTCAAGACAAAAGGCAAAAGGCCTGTAGGACAGCATGCATCTTGGGAAATGATGTATGTCACAGCAGCATATGTCCAGTTTATGTCCGTCACTGTCAGCTTGAAATGAAATTGTTTCAGTCAGTATTTTGTGTTGAAGGATTAAACTATTTGTTAAATGCCCTTAATGGGGATAAAGTACCTGTAATGTACTTTCAAATGCGGATGGACAGTTAGCTCAATCAGAATCCTTCATTCTGCCAAGCGTGAATCATTCGTATAAAATTACAAAAAAACCTGTGGCTTGGATTTTTACCCTATTTGTTCTCAGCTTCGGACAAAAGCATCTAACCAATTAATAAACATAATATTTTTTTCCGTAACTGCCTTTTAGATATTGATAATTCCTTCAGACTCATAACTCTGAAGTAGTTGCTTTATTCACATCTCTGACAGAAAAAAGCAGAGGTAACTTCCCTGCTACCAGAAACTGCAAAAATACAAAAATGGAATAACTCAGATGGCGAGTGATACGGCAGAAATAATACCTGTTTATGCAGGTTATATTATACTTTAATAGTGACCAAAAATGGATTGACATTCTTTTTTAAAAAGGGGCAACATCCCCCTGAGTTAAATGAAAGCTGTGTATCCTTTTGTTTCTGCTTTTAATAACTCTTCAATGCTCCTAAAATGTCCAAGAATGAGTGTGTGTTTGTGTGTGTGTGTGTGTGTGTGTGTGTGTGTGTGTGTGTGTGTGTGTGTGTATCCAGGGCAGCTCTATATAGCAGTGTTAAATTAGACCATGATAATAAGCTGTGGGACTTTATGTGTCCCCTGAGGATTAGAGGAAGTCTTGATCGCTTGATCGTTCTGTCTTCATCTGAACACGCACACACACACACACACACACACACACACACACACACACAGACACATCCAAACACACACGCACACATACACACACATACACACATACATACATATATATGAACACATACAAGTGCATTCAAGTGCAAGTGCATTGCTTGTGCACAGCATGTTAGTAAACAAACATAGAACAGGAAGTGACCTTCATCACTGACACTCATTATTACTTTTACTAGTTTCACATGTGCCTTCTACTTTGGTCTATGACGAAATTCTCAAATTTATCTGGTGTATACTCACTGTACATGCGCCCGCTGGGCCAAAACAAACAATATGATGTGATGTCATATTATCTCTAGCATCCAACAAATCCTGCAGTCTAAATTCTGTAAAAGGAACCAAGTATTGCAAATGGAATGACAAGCAAGTATTTAAAATAAAAACTGGATAAAAACTTAGTTATTAGATCTGAATCAAAGAATGCGACACTGTTAAGGGGCCATATGCACAGCTCTTTCATTTGAGGTTCAATCAGAGCCAAAAAGCTCAAGTGTCATTATAGTTCAACGGCAGAGAAATCTGCAAGAAATGTTTCATATTTATGATATGTGACAAACTAGGCAACACACAGTTAAGCTTTAATTTTCATTTGTTCATAGAAACTTGCTATTAGCATAAAAAACTTACAAGCTCACGAGGTCAACACTTAGCCTTCTGGAAGTGGATGAGAAACTGCTGGCAAAACTGAAAATGTTGCTCTTCTGAAAGCTTATGCTTGTTGAAAAGGTGCTTTTATTAATTGTCCAGATTGGGCTTTGCTTATGAAGGTTATATTGCATGAACAGGAATGACCATAGTTGTTGTCTTCTAAAACAGCATGTTTCACTTCACTCTATATCATTTTTTTCTCCGGGGCTCCCTACCCCTCTGTCATGTGTGTTTGTGTGTGTACAGGAGCTCCGAGCATGAAGGATCATAACAGGGTGCTACTGGTATAACATTTTAAGTCTAAACCAACCAGTTCAAGCCCTTAGAAGAAATTTAGAAGAGGAACGCAGCCATGTGGAACTCGTGTTTTTAAGATGTCTAAGGTTGTCTATGAAACAAAGCCAATTAACTTCTTTAGACATTAACGCTTGGGAGACTTACCTGACACACTGTTTCTGGTAAGACATGCAAGAATATATGCAAGACTAGGTAGCATCAGTAGTGTGTGAAAATATGTCTTTGTGTTTGTGTGTGTGTGTGTTAACTCAAAAACTCACTGCCCACAGACATCAGATACAGTTACAAGACAGCCTGAACATAGTGGAGAACACATATTTTTCTCTTGTCTCTTAATGAATGCTAATGTGTTTCTTTAACTGCTGAGTGTGCTGAATGTGACTAGGCAACTGTTACAATATCAGCTTTATAGTGTCATAATATGACAATTTTGGGGTCCCAGCTTCTACTGCCCCCAGTTGGCCAAAATAAAACAACTGTTTGTTTGTTCGTTTAATGAACATGTAACCATGCTTTTTCCCAACTGTGGTCTCACAAATTCTCTTTGATCAGTTGCATCTCTGCATGTAGTATTTGGTATTTGATCGACCATTGCTACAAAGTTCCAGTTGCAGAGGATGACAAATATGCTCATGCTCTGACAGTGAAAAGTTGAGGTGGCTCAGAGAGGACGGCTCGGTGTCTGCATCACTGTGAGTGGGGACATTGATGAGAACAAACATCCGGATTAAAGGGAAAGGTAGGGGGCTTAGAGAATGCATGGATGGAGAGATGGGGGGGCAAGGAACAATAGGGTGGCAGGGGGATGCTGCAGCCAGAAGGAAATCTCATTATACACGTGTGAGCACTAGAAAGAAAAAGACTGAAAATAGGCTGCAAAATATAGGGATGATTTTGCAGTTGTAAGGTAGATGGAGCGTGTACGTGCGTGTATCAGTGATCTAAGACAAATAGATGATCACTGGTCTTATTCTTATAGGAAAAAGACTGCTCAACCTACATGTGACAGATCAACAAACACTCATACACACACTCACATCGGTTGACATTTATACATTTATCTGAGTTCTCAGAGACATGATGTGTGTTTGCATTATGCTGCTCAGAGGTCTCCTTAATCCTCCACTGCTTATGTAGCATGGTATTTTCCGGTATTTTATATAATACAAACACACACACACACACACACAAACACAAATAACCTGGAACCTCATCTCTTTTAAACCCTCCATCCATCATCCTTTCCCCCCTCGCTCTTTCTCCCAGACTCTGACGTTATCAGTGGGATTGCAGCAGTCAAGACATTTGCGCTGAATTAACAGCATTCCTCTACACTCCTAGGTGTGTTGTTGGCGCCCCCTGTCTACAGCCTGTTGGCATAACCACTGCTTTCCCCATACTGCAATGGCCCAAACTCCCCTCCTCCTCCACCAGCAATTACATGAACACAAAAAATACCAATGAAAAAGGTGAAAAACATGTTGGTGTGCAGGTGTGAAAGTTTCTTCTAGTTTTACTTGCCTAAAAGGAGATTATATGCTTAATGTGCAAACTGTATCGTTTAATTTACCCCTTGTTCTGTGTCTCTTTCTGCAGTATGTGGCATTTGCCTCACTCTTCTTCATCCTCCTCTCCATCTCTACCTTCTGCCTGGAGACCCATGAAGCCTTCAACACAATCTACAACAGAACGGAGAATGTCACCATCGGCAACCAGACGCACGAGGAGGTACAGTGAAGTTTTACTGGATTGGTTTGTTAGTCTGTGAGATATTAATGCGCCCATCAAAGGGACTCTCCAGCAATCAAGTATTGCTCTTTGATGAACTTTGGAGATTTGTGAAGGACAGATTAAAATAATGAAGGAAGCAGCAGAGGCCGGAATATCCTGATTTTTATTCCCTAGGAGGGGTCAACATCCAGAGATGCTTAATTCTAGATTTCCCATGATGGAGCTAATAGCATCTTTTTGTTAGACCCTCCTTGCAAGGCAAAAGCCAATGCCCCTAAATGTGTAGTGTCCAAGCACAGAGAACCCCGATGGCAGCAACACTGGGTTTTTTTTCTGAGACTTGACAAGGTCATTACAATAGTTCTCACAGGCTGAGTTGTAGTGCTCATAAATAGTAAACTGACATTTTGATATAGTTTAAAGTTTATTACATTTATTTTTTAAGGACCATATCCAAAAAGCATCAACTTCCTACAAAGAGAAAAGACATATTGTACCAAGTGCAGAAGTGACAGTAGGAGTTAGGTAAATTTTATAGGATATGAGTAAAGTATTTTTATTGGACAGGGTTTCTTTACACCCATTTCTATAATTTGGAGTAAAAATCAGCATCAGAAATACTTAAAGAGGAATTCCTAAAGAAAGCTTGTGATAGAACATGAGAAAAGAGTGGGACAATAAAGCATAACGCATATAATATTTAGATGGTGGAACAACATGTTGATATGCCTTCTGGCATATACATTGTAATGAATGAATAAATGAATGAGCAGAGGCATAATAACATCAACTAAGCCTTCATTTTTTTCTCCCACCCTGCAGATACAATATGAGGTGGTCACAGATGGCTGGCTGACATATGTGGAGGGTGTGTGTGTCATCTGGTTCACCATTGAGGTGATGCTGCGCGTCATCTTCTGCCCTGACAAGGCTGAGTTCTTCCGCAGCGCCCTCAACATCATAGACTTCGTGGCCATCGTGCCCTTTTACCTGGAGGTGGCGCTGAGTGGCCTCTCTTCCAAAACAGCCAAAGACGTGCTGAGCTTCCTGCGCGTGGTGCGTTTTGTCCGTATCCTGCGTATATTCAAGCTGACCCGCCACTTTGTCGGTTTGCGGGTCCTGGGTCACACTCTGCGGGCGAGTACCAATGAGTTCCTTCTGCTTATCATCTTCCTGGCGCTGGGCGTCCTCATCTTCGCTACCATGATCTACTACGCTGAACGCATCGGTGCTGACCCAGACGATCCGACGGCTGCAGCTCACACCAACTTCAAGAACATCCCCATCGGTTTCTGGTGGGCCGTGGTGACCATGACCACGCTGGGCTATGGGGATATGTACCCAGAGACGTGGTCGGGAATGCTGGTGGGGGCCCTCTGCGCCTTGGCTGGTGTGCTGACCATTGCCATGCCTGTGCCCGTCATTGTCAACAACTTCGGCATGTATTACTCCCTGGCCATGGCCAAGCAGAAGCTCCCCAAGAAGAGGAACAAGCACATCCCCCGAGCACCACAGCCAGGCAGCCCCAACTACTGCAAGCCAGATGCCCTGGCCATGGCAACCGCCTCGCCTCACAGGCTGATGGGTAATGTGCTCGGGCCGGGAATGGTAGGATCCGGCAGCATGATGGGTACTGGAGACTGCCCATTGGCACAGGAGGAGATCATCGAGATCAACAGGGCAGGTGAGTGAGAGGATAATTGAATGAAACGCATAGAGAGGTGAAGAGATACGAAAGTAGCTCAGGCATCTATAGGTCTGGCCCTAAAACGCAAATCTCTGCCCCTGTTGCAGTCCTGAAAAAAACAATGCAAAATGGAGAGAAAGTATCAGCAACAATTAATAGAATTTAGTATATTTTTTTATTTTTTCAGTACAACTTCATGAACAGCATTGGCACTTTAAGCTAATATTTAAAAACCTATGGCGAATGTTTTATTGACTTAATTAAAGAATGTTGCTCAGTCTTTTTCTCCCTTTTTTTCTCCCTGCTGTACCGCCAGGGCTGACATGTTCTGATAATCCTGGATTGGGTCTCTACAGCTCTAGAGATATACACTGTTTTCTAAATGTTGAAAGAATAATCTGGGCAAACTCATATTATCTCTTCTCTGCTGTTTTAATGGACATGTCCATCATCTGCACTGATAAGCAATATGTGTGTTAATGTAATGTGTTTTAATCTGTGTGTGTGTGTGTGTGTGTGTGTTTGCGTGCGTGCGTGCGTGCGTGTGTGTGTGTGTGTGTGTGTGTGTGTGTGTGTGTGTGTGTGTGTGTGTGTGTGTGTGTGTGTGTGTGTGTGTGTGTGCTGGACCCCTAAAAGTTTGAATTGCTGTTTGAGGGTTAGGACTTTGTTTTAGGGTCCAGGTCAGTATTAGATTTAGGTTACATTTAGGGTAAGGGTTACCGTCAGGCTGGAGTTGTGATGGTTAAGATGGCTGAGGTTAGGGTAAGGGGCTAGGGAACGCATTATGTCAATAACAGCTCCTCAAGCGTACAGGGAAACAAGGATGTGTGTGAGTAGTTTCAGTGTGTGCCTCATAGGAATGAAGGTTTAGAACTATGAATAGTCTTGAGATTGGCACCGCCACCACAGTGTCTGACTGCAAACTAACAACTAACTCCTCCTAAATCCTGCTGGGGACTTTAACCTAAATGCACACTAAGCCACTGGGACTTGTATCAAAAGCAGCCTCTACCCATGGGAACCTGAATTATTGTCCCCATGGCTAGAGACTGCTTTCTGAGGGTTAAGACCTGGTTTAAGGGTTGGGGTTAGAATCAGGTTGAGGTTAGGATAAGGGTCAGGGTTAGCCGTTTAGTTGTGATGGTGAAGGTTAGGGTAAGGGGGAATGCATTATGTCGGAGTCCCAACAAAGATAGAACTACAAGTCTGTGTGTGTTTGTACGCGTGTGTGTCCACCCCTCTGGGCTGTATCTGCAGCTGTTGAACAGTAAGTCATATCACATTAGATTTGACAGCTGTGTTGAAAGCTACAAATTCTTTTTCCTCTGTAGCCATTTCCTTGTGTGTATCTGTGTGTGTGTGTGTGTGTGTGTGTTTGCAGTGCAGTATGTATTTTCATGCTCTCTCCTCTCTCACTTCTTTGTTTGCTCTATCATTCAGTGCCGCTAAATGCAGTGTGTGAGGACATGAAGTCAGTGTGTGTATTGCCCGCTCTGCTGCAGTGTGTTGGTCATGTGATCAGGAAAGCTGTCATAAGGCACTAATGTTCCTTCACACACCCCTCCTCTCTCCTCCTGTCTATCATTTCTCCATCCTGTCTTTTCCCTCTTAATTTTTCTCTTGCCTCCTAATTGTTTTTCTAAACCACTTCCTTGTTTTCCTCTTAATCCCTGCTCCTTATTCCACTCTGAGTTGCTCCGCACCACCTGTGGTTTTATCTCGCTTTTCCATTTTTATTATTTTTCATGCACTCAACCTAACTTTCATCTCTTATATTCTCTCACTGCCCCCCTACCATTAAACTTCTCTTTCTTCACCTCCCCTCCACCTCACTACCTCTCCCTCTTTCCCCTCTTTTCCCTTTTTTCCCCCTTTCTACTTCCAATTGGTATTCCGTGTCAATTTTTTTTCTCCTCTCATTTATGCTTAATGCCTTATTTTGTATCCACCTATGTCTTGCTCTCCTCTCCCAGACTCGAAGCAGAACGGCGACATGGCAGCCAACGCGGCGGCCCTGGCCAACGAGGACTGCCCCACTATCGACCAGGTCCTCGGTGACGAGCGCAGCCCGGCCACCGGGGGCCTCGGCTCCACCACTAGCCGCGAGCGCTACCCACATGACCGGGCCTGCTTCCTGCTCAGCGCGGGGGAGTTCCAGCGCACGACAGATGGGAACGTTCGGAAAGGTAGGAGGGCGGAGGGGTGGAAGCAGAGGATTGAGGGTGGAGGAGGAGGAGGAGGTGAAAGAGGAGGGGCAGAGGGAAGGCGGTACTTTAGTGACAGCAGTGGGCTGTTACTCGATGCATGGACTTGATGATATATCCTGACAGTGTGTGTAGTGTGCAAAAACATCAACACATGCACAACAGTCAGACACATATGTTCCAAGCACACATATCCAAGTACATGCATACATCAAAGGGTTGAACAAAATAAGTGGAACACCAAACAAGAATGTATTTTACTGGTGTTCGTAATGTCTCAAACCCTCTGCACCAATAGAAGGTCTCTCACACACACACACACACAACCAGATACAGCAAAAAGTTATACATAATGTATGTTTGTTTCTCAAAATAAAAGTACTTGAGAAGCGAGTTAAGAAGGAGGTAAAACTCATCAACATACACAAACTCACATATCAAGCATAAACATGATACCACATTCTGTCACCGTCACTCCCCTCCTTCATTTTAAGTGACAGCTCAGCATCCACACGAGGCTCACTCCCTCCAGACACCTGCTCTCCTGGCACAAATAACGTATCAATAAGAGCTGTATGGCATTGATATTTAAGCCACTGATTCTGCTCATTCACGCCCTCAAACAGCTGTAGTACATTAAGTCCCCTCCATGCATTTATCCTGCATCTGTACTGCAGAGGTACTGCAGAGGTTGCTGCAGTACAACCATCTGCACTGATGTGGAAGTGACTGGAATTATTGTGGTGGAACACAAAAGTATTCATGGTTTTTTTTTCTAAATTAATGCAATATTCACATCCTGCATGTAGGTGAATCAATAGTCACACAG
Organism: Istiophorus platypterus; assembly: GCA_016859345.1. Taxonomy (NCBI): domain Eukaryota; kingdom Metazoa; phylum Chordata; class Actinopteri; order Istiophoriformes; family Istiophoridae; genus Istiophorus; species Istiophorus platypterus. Next base: position 22,671,611 of record CM029112.1, on the reverse strand, counting down.
CAAGACCAGATGCACAATAACCCTGGTTCTGTGTGTTTATGCTTTATTTTGTGTTCATCACGGCTCATACACTTCTTTGTTACCAACTGTCATACAGCTAAACTGTTTCATTTCAAAACACTGTCCTTTAGTAGGATCATAACGTTACCTATAATTTTCAACACAGGGAGGGATTGGGATACAGGTAATATTGGTGTTATTCTGTTTTTTTACTGTCAACAAATCCCCCAATTGACAAAAATGAAGTTTTTTTATTCAAATGGCTTAAATTAAATATGTTTACCTGTCAAGGACCTCTAGTGGCCGTGTGAATTATGACCCCTGTCCATCATAAGCATGAGGTGCTGTGATGATTTTAATAGCACTGCGAATCCTCAAAGGGAGGAGGGTGGGGTGGATGCAGGAATCTGCAGGCTGCGTAAAAAGATTTTAAAAAATACCCACACACTGCTGCTTCATTCATATTCTTCAAACACTCTGATTTTGCTGCAGCAAGTGCAGTGACTGTGTTTCATGCTGCACGCCGCTACCTGCAGACAAAGGACCGACTCATTCCATACCTTAAGGGCAATGTTTGTATTGCAGCCTAGTGATCTTCACACTTATTTGTGGCTGTTTTTAGTCACTATTGATGAATGGTGTTTATAGTATTGGTTTCAAGAAAACAAAAACTTGAGAAAATAACAAGTGTAGTCATATTTTTTAAAAATCTTTTTAAGCTGATAACTTTTACTCAGCACCTGTGCAAATGTATGGATCGTCATCTATAGCCTGACACAATAGCGTTACTCTTGACAAACGTTACTGAGATCGGGGGGAAGCAGGATGGTGTGTGTGGAACAGAGCCAAAGTCTGTGTGTTCACGGTGATTAAGGAACGTGTCATCATATGCAACGGTCTGGCTCACTGATTTGCTTTAAATAGTTTTTGGACAACAATGGAGCATCTGTGGCAAAGAGGAATAAGATTCATCATGCTTTGGATGCACACACAATATTTGTTTGTACAATCAATTCATGGATAATTATGGTCTTTTAATGAGATTTGATTTGTTGGCAGTAAGAAAAATGCATACCATCTCCAGGCTCATCTTTAAAGTACTAACATCATGCGCTCACTGGAGCTTTCCTGCAAAAATTTAGTGTAAATATTTAAAATGTTTTTTCCAGCTCTCTTGACTTGAAATGAAATTCTACATGTGTAAATCTTTTCTTTTTTTTATCTAATCTGGCAGAATAGACAGATCAGATGATTGTCTTTTTGTTCTTAGTCATCACATCAGGCTTCACCCTTGTCACTGTCTGTTGTCTCTTCCTTGCTCAGTCACTATCTATTTCACTGTATAGTTTTTGTTTTTCTCACATAATTCATTAATTGTTTCTTTTTCTCTCCTCCCTACACACTATTCTTTCTCGTGTTTGCTTGTTGCACACCTCCCACAATGCCTTTGCATTTTCCTTTGCCCTTTTCTCTCACTGCTCCTTTTTCTCCCCATTTTCCCTCTTCTATTCCATCCTTACTTCCCTGCTTGCTGACTGTCCTCTCTAATATTTTCCCAAATTCAATTTTTTGTCCATTTTCCTGCTACCGTCTTGTCTGCTGCCACCTCGACCTGCTAACACTAAAATAATTGTTTTTCTCATTTTCAAATATAACCCCGACCTTTCTCCTTGAACATGTTATACACTACTCGACACACTCCCCACATGCTATATCCCCTGATTCACACACACAAACACACTCCAAAATACACGCCCATATACACAGATGTCTCAGAGCCCAGCAGTGTGACATCCTCCCTGGGAGAGGAGTGGTTCAAGCCGGAGGGGCCTTTGTTACAGCAGGACCTCAGTCTTCCTTCCCTCTCCTCATGGATCAAACCATAGAAACACAGAGGTAACACTTCCACACAGGGCACAAAGCAGTGAAAAACTTAATTTATATTAGATCAGATTATGACTCTACTAGACGAGATCTGACTTGATTCATGTACATTAGAATTAACTAGAGAATGTTATATTAGACTACACTAGACTGGATTGGAATAAATTGATCCTGACTAGACGAGACCAGAACAGATTTACCAGTTACTTTACTCAGTTTGATTTCCCGGACTACGGTCGACAAAACTAGATTGTATTATTTTCAATTAGATCAGACTTTATTAGATTCATTAGAAAAGAATAAATTGAATCACACTAGACTAGATTCAAGTAGACCAGACTAGGATTATACTATATTAGATTAAGTTAGATGAGATTTAACTATATTTGATTAGACTAGACCAGATTAAACTAGATTACATGTGATTAGATCAGGCGTGACTGAAAGAAGATGAGAATAGACAACTCTAAACTAGATTATAGTAATTTAGATGACACTAGCCTACATCAGATTAGTTTTGACGATCAATTTGGATTAGATTAAATTCAGTTTGATTGGATTCATTAAGAAAAGACTATATATGATTAGACTAAACTAGATTGCATTAGATTATTCCATCATAGTTTATTTGTTGAATCGGTTCAAGTCAAATATGTATTTCATTGTGCATTTATCAAACTAGAAAAAAAAGGAAACAAGACAACAAAAGTTGAATTTGTAAAGGGGATATAGCGTATACATTGCATTCAAAGAATATGACATTAGTAAAGAACAATAAAGTGAAGTCTATTAGACGGTAGAGAAATATAGTCAAAGTATTTCTACACAATATATAAAAACAACGCAATGAAGTAACAATGTCTAGAGGAGTTCAACCCCAGAAACAACATATTCAGGATACATAATATTATGCCTCATAACACGGACACAAACACACACACACACACACTCGCACACAAGTTTGTGAAAGCTGTAATGGTAAAAGAATACATCCTTCTATGTGTGTGTGTGTGTGTGTGTGTGTGTGTGTGTGTGTGTGTGTGTGTGTGTGTGTGTGTGTGTGTGTGTGTTTGTTTGTATTTTGTCCAGACAGTACAACAGCCTTGATATGAGCATTGACTCTTCTGTTTTATTTGGTACACAAAGGGTTCATTTCAATCATCAGTAGTATTTTGTTAATGATAAAAGTAATCTGTTCTCTATTATGGAATTATTACAGCAGAATTCACATGATGTTTATGACTGAATGTGTTTTTTGATTATTTGTCGTATTTTTATTGCATATTAATTTCAGCAGTGTTGATCAAGCTACTATTAGCATGATTGCTACTGCTACATCCTGTTACACTGGTCTTGCCCAATGAATGTAGAATAAAGCTAATTGAAAGCTCGTTAGTTCATCAGCTTTTGCTGTAGTATATCCTAAAAATTACATATTTATATCTATATAAACACACACACACACATACACACACACAGAATATATAGATAGTTGTTTTGAGCCACAATGTTGCGTATCAGTGGGACATCTTGAGAGAGGAAGAAAGTCAGAAAAATTATTTTTTTTTGCAAGCAAGTAAGTTATATTTTGTAGAGAAACTATTATCACTTTTCATTATTACTATCAATTAATAAGGTTCATAATACTATCTAACTGAAACAGTATAAACCACTAATGTGTGCCTGTGCTGTATCTATCCTGTGACAGTTTTCCTGATTAGTGGATCAACTCACAGGCGTTGAGAAAAAGTTTGTGTCAAGTTCACTTTGGTGAAATTTGATCAAATAGTTTGCGTTTTTTATCAATAGCAAACTGTCTTAACATCGACCTTTGAGGGAACAGAGAGCCAAAGAGTCCTAAATGGAAAAACTTATTATAGCTTATTAGATGTATCCACATTTAATAATTCTGTCACGGTATAAATTAATTCACAAAAAGCAAATGGCCTGCAGACATTATTATTTGTAGAATGTATAGAAGTGCCAGTTGGAAAGCAGTTACCAAGCTTGTTAGCTCAGTTTGTTTTGTTTTTTTTTCCCACGTGAATAAAACTCTTTATTGATTGAAAATGTACAATCCTGAGAACAAGGTGCCAGGGGGGAGTAAATGGCACATGATAAAGAAGGAAGAATCTCAGAGAGCTATCGTTAGGTACCAGCAGCAGCATGTCCTGGGTGGCTGTTGAGTTAGCGGACAGCACGGCAGCTAAAATTCACCTTCTGGCCATGTGAGTTGTCCCTATGTCAACAGGCTTCTACGACCAAATATTTCTCATCGATAAATTCCACTGTGCCACTTTCCAATCCTATCCCAGTGTCCTTATTCCTACCGGTGACTGGAGACAAAACAGCCAATCAAAAAGTTACCTGCTTTAATTCTATGACTCGCTAAAATTGTGGCACACTGAAATACTTTGTCAGGTTCAGCAGACAGGGCTTGGGACAGGAAAACTGAAAGAGGACAAACAAGTAAAACTGGAAAAAATAGTTTATTATAGTGCACTCACATGGATAATAGCAAACATGCTCCAGTAGTAACTGGCACCGAGGTGAAGTTAATTTGTTCAAATTAACTTATTGGTTCTTACACACGGAACACGCCGTGTGACTGCGGCCACGGCTGTGTGACGACATGCATGTGTCTTCGTATTGTCGATGGCCTTTTCCTGTGTGAAAGAGATACACATGCAGTATGTGTTACCGCCAGGGAGAACAGGTCACGGGGTCAGAGTCGGTCTGTAGTCTAACGTTCACAGTGCTCGTCCATGTATGCGTGCCGTTGCTGTTGTTGTTATTTTGTTGTTGTTGTGTCACTGTCTCCTTCCCCAGGTTGTCAAGTCTTGCATTTTGTACGTTTGCTCTTGTTGGTCTCTGTCACACTATCCATCTGTCTGTCTGTCTGTCTGTCTGTCTGTTTCTCCATTTTTTTTTCATTTTTTTCTGTCTGTATGTCCGTCGTTTTATGAACGTGTCTGTATTTTGTGCGTAGCTGTCTTCCCCTCCTCCTGCTCCTCCTCTTCCTCCTCCTTCTCCGCCTCTCACCCAGTCTCCTCTCACTCTGGTATATACAGATAGGGTTTAGGGATGAGGGCAAGGTGGGGGTTGTATGAACACTCACCTTCATACCCCCCCACCTACACACTCTGTGTCAACCTGGTTCCAAATGGTCCAGGGAGGCCTTATTCCCACTCCCCTTTCAGGGAGATGGTGCCTACTCTTTCCATACTTTGCTTTATGTATGGACAAAACTCAACAATGCAACTGACTTTGTTTGCAGATTCTACAGTGTAGATAGGACTCATTGTTCAATTCAGATCAGTCAAATATTGTATTATTGGAAATCAAAACCAAATTTAAAAGTATTTAACAATGAAACACTGAGTGAGTTTTTCACAAGAATATAACAGAAGTCTGAAAAACAGAATAAAAAAAGCATAGATATGGATTCATTTGTGGCAGAGTGAAAGCGATATCCACGCACCGGTTGGCTTGTTGCCCCACCAGGAGAGTGAGAGCTGGTTGCTGATTGGTTGGTTGTTCGGTTTCCTCTTTCCTCTCCTCTGGAACTGAGCTCAGGTCAGTTTTTACATGGCAGCCCACGAAGAGCACTGTTTTTACTTTCACAAAACAGACTCGGCTCCAACCATTGCATTCTGGGCTCTGGACGATTAGATCCTTCAAGAAACAATTTTGTATATTCGATTCACAAAAAAGGTTGGAAAAAGTTCCCGATGCACTTTGAAATGAAAGCAGCGTCTTTGGTGGCTGAGCCATGTCTGACTCTCTGTCGGGCCGTGCTGGAACGCTGACTGCCGTAGTGGTGCTTCGAAGGTCAGCGTTAGCTAACAACACATAAAAATATCCAGCAGGTTCTCAGACAGACCAACAGATAGATGAGCAGGCAGAGAGAAAGAAAGACAGACAGAACTCTAATCCAAAAAAGATCACGCACTCACACACATTCAGGTAAGTAAAACAACAACTTCGAAGGGCTGTAGTGACTAATGTAGACATGGCACCGCTGACTGTACTGTTATGGCCTCTTATAGAATCAGATTTGTGTCAATATAATCAAACAAAATGTCTTAATTATCACACAAAATATAAGAATTAGAGAGAGAATAAAGCTCAATGAATTGCCCCCACTATTTTCTTTGTGGTTACGCTGCATGTTTTCTTGGTGACATCGCCTAACTTTAGTTTGTAGTTCTGACACAAATCTCTTGTATGTCCAACAGTGTAGATATGACCAGGAAAAAATAAATGCAATGGGAGAAACATGCGACAAATGTCCGCATGTTGGATTTGAACCAGAGACACTGTGGTTATGTGGCATGTATCATAGGCTACAACAGTGAGCTGTGTATTTTTGTTTAATATTCTAATATTAACTTTGTCAGCGTCAGTTGTCACTCTGCTGCTAAGATGTCGCAAGATAGTAAAAAAAAAGACGAGAAAGTCAAAAACAAAGTTTATTAATAAAAACGTGAACAAATGTGTACAAACTTTTTCAGAATTTTAGTTTATGTTCATTAAATTCAAAACCAACAGTGACAGCGAACTCTGATCAATGAGAACAAATCCATAGGAACCATAAACAAAAGGAAATGTAATCAGAAAAGTAAAAAAACAATAGTTGAATATTGAATTAAACAACTATTTTGTTTGCAAGTTATGTTTTTTTTTTTTTGCCTTGTTGAGTTCTATTCTCTCTCAAATTCCTATTTTTGTTTTATATGTAAGAAGTTTATTTGGTTTATATTGATACAAATCTGATTCCCATAGCCCCTTAGCTTTCTTTCTCTGCACTCCAAAAGCTTCAAATCCTCTGGTAAAATGTTTAAAAAATATTAGCTGACTTCTTCTGGAGAACAGTCTGTGCTATATTTATCTTTTCTCAAGTTGTCTTACATTTGCAGCTGGTCAAGCTCCTTGGCAAGATAAATCAAGCACACCTCAAAAAGACATGTACATTTCAAAATGGTTGCCAGGCTCCTGCTTCAAAAGTAGCTCCAGGACTCTCTTCCAATCCGCTCGTCGCTCCGTCTTCCTTGGCTATCTGTCACCGGCATTACAGACTGTTGTTCTCAGATGGGATTAATTACAGATCCTAATGCTACTGCTGGCACTATAATCCAATGCTATCAGATCTGTGGCTGCGAAGGGCTGGAAGAATGGAAGCCTTGAGCTTTTAGGGGCATTCTGGAAGCTTAACACTCCTTTTTCCCTCTGCTGCTTAACTTTTTTACTCCTCTTCCTCTGCCTCTTATCCTAATGTTCCTTTGTATTGAGCGAGCAATATGGCAGGGGCGCAAGCTGCTACTTCTGATACAGAAAGACTAAAATTAAGACGTAGAAAATTGGGAGCGATTTAATAAAAATCCCTATTAATGAAGAAACCTTCAGTATCCACCTCTGCTTCGCCCCCAGGCAGAGGGATTCATGTTGTCTGTAGCCTGGTCATGGTGTTATTTTATGAAATGCAATGCTTTGACCTTTTGATGATTCTGGCTCAAGGGCACAAGTCACAGGAGGTCACTCATTTAAGACCTTTCACACTCTTACTTTCTTTATCTCTTTGTCAGCTTGTCTGACTATCTGTCCCTTTGAGGCTAAGGCCTTTGCCTTGATCTTTGCTTGTGTTTATCTATATGCTTCATCTATCTCTCTCTCTCTCTCTCTCTCTCTATCTATCTATCTATCTATCTATCTATCTATCTATCTATCTATCTCTCTATCTATCAATCTATCTCTCTATCTATCTATCTATCTGTCTGTCTCTCTGTCTGTCTATCTATCTATCTATCTATCTATCTATCTATCTATCTATCTATCTATCTATCTCTCTGTCTCTCTGTCTGTCTGTCTGTCTATCTGTCTATCTAAATATCTATCTATCTATCTATCTATCTCTCTGTCTATCTGTCTATCTGTCTGTCTGTCTGTCTGTCTGTCTGTGTGTCTCTCTGTCTCTATCTATCTATCTATCTATCTATCTGTATTAGTGTTGGCAGTTTACTCGTGTTTTCAATTATTTTATTTCACTTTACTTAGGCAGTTTTCTTCGTTTATGTTATTTTGGATCCTTTATGCTTATTTTATCCGTCCTAATCATTCTGTCTTACTTTCCATCCTTTGATCCCCCCCCCCCATGCTCTCCTCACTCTCTCCTTATCTCTGCTGTTGCTACGGAAACAGTGGACAGGGGAATTGGTGGGACTTGGTGCAGCAAAGCATTTTGGGTCAAGGCTTGGAGTTTGATTGCATTATTGATTCACATTGATACAGTGGGCTGCGTTTTCACCTGTCATCCATTAGAGCCGAGGAAAACAAATGGTGAGACAAACTGAACCTTTTGTGAGGTAAAGATGCCAATGTACAAAGCACAAAGGCATAAATTGAAACCAAAAATGGAAAGAAAGTGCCAAACGACACTTTATGCATATAAGGAGAAAGATGTGATGACTCATACTTAGAGAGTGAAACCTAAGCTAATGAACTGCACATAATATAGGAGAACTAGATAAATGTCTAATCAGGAAACCAGTAATCTAGACTAGACAGGAGACCAGGCTGTTTTTGCCCTCCTAGTTAGGAAGTGTGAATCTAAATAAGCCACCGTGAGAAAAAACAGCTTCTCTACCAACTCGGGCAAGGAATTTTTTTTTTTACTATGTTAAAAGGTTGCAGTATTCAAATTGTCCATTTTATCTGCCAAGTCATTTTCCACCCTAGAAGTCCACTGATATATTTCTATACGACAAGGCAACTGAAACCTACAAAAAAACCTAAAGCAACCGACTTACTTCCATTGTTTATACAGATTTGTTTTTCACTCTTAGTGGTCAAGAAGAAGTGCAGAGTGAATAACTTCTTAAATGCAGTCAGAAACACACAGAACCACAAACTGATAACAGTTGAAAATTCTGGATTGTGACAGTGTAGATTGCACTGCGCCGAACAATTTCTGAAACTTTCAGAAACCATGTACTATATGCATACACACTATATGCAGTGGTTGGCCACATGTGTGGAGGCGTGAGAGTAAGTGGGTGTTTAAGTTCTCTCCCAAGCTCCCCTTTCCATTCTTCACACAGCTACTTCTCTTACCTTTTGTGTGCACGGCCAAGTGCAACAACAGAGATTTTCCAGGAGAGACTGTCTAAAAGTGTGCGCCAACATGCCCATTTGTAAGATTAATCAAGTCATGACTCAGACAAGAAAAAGAAGTATATAGAGAAGGAATAGTCTGCAGACAGGGGGAGGCCCAACAAGCTTTGCAGCCCATTATTCGTAGGAATTGTGCCCCTATTAGATGTTTTCATGGATTATGTCCAGTCTAGTTTTTGTAGCAAGACAGAATAGACAATGTTTGGGGAATAAGGTTTGGGGGGATTGATGTGCATGTAGACATTGTCTTTTTTATCAACCATAACCACAATCTTTCTTTAGCTCTAGCTAAGTGTTATAGCTGCCTAACCTTAACTATACCCTAACTCTGACCAAGGGTTTGGGATACCTAACCATAACTATGTCTCAACCATAGTTTTGTTTTTTTTAGCCAGTCATAATTATATGACAGAATATTTTTGTCGATTACCTATTTCCATGATGAAACAAGACTAAAACGAAATAAAAAGTAACCTTTTGGAAACAGGGACTATGAAGGAATTTTATTACCTTATTCATGAATGAATAAAAACTAAAGGATAATGTGAAAGACAGACAACTTGACTAATTGTTCTTTTAACGTAACGTCTTCTTCAATGACTTGCACTTGCCCTAAGGTAAATAAGAATCATCATGCAATTAATGACTTTTATCTCTGTCGGTAGTGTTATCTTAAATTACATAGCAAAAACAGATGCATAGTCTAAATTCATCTGCAGTCAACTCAGAAGAAATTTAAAAAAAAAGGAGCAAAGCAGCTGAAAGAATCTACAAAAACATGCAGGGGGCACACTGACGTTTGTAAAAGAGTTAGCTAATATGATATTTGCTAATATAATTTCTATATAATATCTTTTTCATATTGCTATCACGAGGAATCAGTTTCATGATTAATGTAGTCACTCAGCCATCTAAATATTCCTGTAGATGAAGAAATATGATTGTATTGACATAATCTGACATTTGAACTTCCTCTTTGAGGCCGAATACTACACTGAATGCTTGTTCAGTGAGTAAGTGGGTGAATCAGGCAAATTCCTCACAAAACACAACGACAGAGAGACCGTTCTGTTCAAAGATCCATAGTTATGAGGTGCTCATTTGATTTACAGAGGAGAGTCTGTTATACTAATGCAGAGCAGAGTGACATGGTCTGAGTGCACACAAACAAGTAAACAGAGCCTTTTCCACCAACCTCGCAGCAGATAAGAACAACACCTGTAACCACGGTAGCTGTACGCATCAAACAGGATGACAGCTGGGGCATCAAAATGTTTAGAGGATGTAAAAAATTAAAAATGCATCCCAAAAATCAGACTAAAATGTCAGCTCTGATTAAAAACTTGACTAAAATGACTTTAGATTTTGTTGAACACAATTCAAATTTCTCAATTTTGACTAAATCTCATGTACAGGACACATCCGTTTTCGTCATGAGACCAATGCTGGATTTTATGCTTCTGTGCCGAGTCTATGCAGTAGCCTGTACTAGAGGCCTACACCGTCATAAGCATTTATACCCTCTACGTTTGTGTCACTCTGCAATTACACATCCGAACCACCACTAGGTGGTGTTGATTCTCACAATGAGTCACAATGGTGACTGAACCATGAACTTGGGAGTTGACTGATATTGAAGAGCAGTTAGTTTTCCTGAAATTACTGCGACGCAGAAACAAAAGAAGATGTCGGAGGAATTTGGCTGTACGACGGCAGCAAAGACGGCGAAGCTGGAAATGCAATGCTGCCAAGCCGACCATTCAGTTTTTGCAGACTGTGTCACCAGGACGCTTTGTTAATTTTTTTTAAGTACTGCATAGGTTGCACACAGGAGCATAAATTGGCCTCAAGGCTGAAACTGAATCAAAATCATCAGGTACCAAAATTAACGCTGGCTTTGTTTCCCTAATGTTGGAAAGTGAAAACATTGTCATTGGATACAAAAAAATAAAAAAATAAAAAAATTGAATGTATGCAGAATCAACCAATATAGAAATTTATCTCAGGCAGGAAGGGTCGGCCTTCGAGTGTACTCATTCAGAACAGGCATGAACCCTTTTGTCTTTGGACAAACGCCTCCGCCCACATAACTGTCCTGCTGTTCAAAGACAGAATCCATCCACAACTTTATCCTTCTCTGACTCTGCAACCTGTTGAGCTTTCTGTTTGTCTCCGAGCAGGATGAATTATATGGGAGAGCTACCCGACTGCTAGAACGTAAAGAGAGCACAGCCTACTCTCCCTCAGACGCAAAAAAAACAAAAAATGTTGGTGCAATGCTGCTAGTGCCCCCAAAGGCCAAGACTGTGCATTACACCCTTCTCCTGACCGCACGAGTTCCAATGGTACACTCTGCATTATGATACTGTACACGCCTATCTCCCCGTTCTTTGGGAAACCTAATCAGTGAGTGGGTGGAGGTCGAATAAGGGAATGAAATGTTGCATTAATCACTCCCCAGCTCTGTATTTTATGCTCTCTGACTACTGTCCTGTCTCCCCTTGTCTTTTCCTTGCCATAATTCTCTCTCCTTGTCTTCCTCTCTTTCCTCCTCCTCCTTGTTCCCTCTAAGACTTGTATTGATTCTCTTCATTGACAGACAGATACCATTGGCCTGAACTGACTCTTGAGTCTTACTTAGAGGCTTATTGACGTACGCAGATATGCTCTGCTCTAACAGAGTGGAGAGCTCCCTCTCTCTCCCTTTTCACTCCCTCTTTCTTGATTATGAACATTTAATTTTTATGTTAAATATACTCTCTTCGCCATATTTCATTCTGTTCTTCTGTCATCCACACTACAAATGTCTGTTTTTTCTTTAACATTTTCTTTTTCTCCCACCCATGATCGATGGCCTTTAGGCTTGTGTTTAATCTTTATTGGTGGTCAGAATCCCCTGAGGCCTATTGGATTGCACTCACATTATTTTATTTCCTGAGAGCCACTACAGCAGTTGAGCCATAATGGTGTCAGGAGGAGAATCATGTTGACCAAGGAAAGTGTAAACACATCATTTATGTTATAATGGATATAAGAAGTAACTGTTAATTTAAAACAATGTATATAAGAATCTTCCTTTTTCGGAGTTAACCAGAGAATTGTAATTCTTACATCAAATAAACAATGTTAATATTCAGAGTAAATTACAGTAAGGTTTTTTAAAGACTCAAAAACTGTGTACTGATGACCTAAAAGACTTAAATTTTGTTTAGTTAAAACTCTGCCTTGACTTGTCTACATTCTTACATTAGCATTGTATATTATGCCAACCTTGAACCTGTTCCACCATAATTATATAGGATGTTCCAAATAGTTCCTCATATTAGTGTTTGACCAAAAAATACAAGAGTAAATCAGTAAACACAATAAAAAAAAATTCTAAGTCACCAAGAGAACTAAGCAACCTGCAACACATGGAAATAAAGTAATAAAAATATAAAAACCAAAAATATTATGAAATGCGTTCATCACTTTAGCAGCACAATCATCGCATAAAGAAACACACTGCAAATATGAAAGCACGAGCAAATGCAGGAGTACTGCAAGTTGTAAAAACGGGAAACAGGTTTCCTGGGAACACTTGAAACTGATGAACGTGCCGTGACGGTTAAAAAGCAACCGATCATCAGCGACACTGGAAAAATGGTCAAAACAATCTTAGTTATACAGGAAAAAGTAAGTGGCCCTTTGTGTGTGAATTTCTCCTAAAATATTCTAAATGTAAATGTAATGTAAAACTGATGAAGGTGTTTCTTTCGTCATGTGCCTCTGTTTTGTGGATTCACCAGTGCTTTCTTAAGAAGCATGTGTTTAGCTCTCTGCACTCATCAACTCTTTCAGCCTCTTAAGCTGCCAGGTGCATCTTCATTACTTGAAATTTAATGAGGAAATAAATGTTTAGTCTTCAATTTTATCCTTAAACTTCTCATTTCACTTTGTCTATTTCATTTTCTGTGCTTCCTCTTGCATCTCAGTAATGTCAAGATGTTTATCATTCAGTGAAAAAATTTAATGTTCATTTATTTATACAAATAAACACAATTTTATTTGTTTGAACAGTAAAAAGGACCTTCACTATTAGATCATTTACAGTTAGCTCCATAAATATTTAGAAAAATGCACAATTTTCATAATTTCGCAACCACAATGGATTTGAAATGAACCCATTAAGTCGTGAGTGAAGTATAGACTTTCAGCTTTCAAGGAGTTTAACAGAAATCTAGCCCGAAAGTTATTTGGATAAACAACAAAAAAGTATAAATGCAAGGATTATTTTTAATATGGGGATGAAAATACCTTGTAGTCAATGACTTCCTGAAGTCTGGACCCCTTGGACATCATGAAATGCTGAGTTTCCTCCCCTGAGATGCTTTGCCAGGCCTTTACTGCAGCCGCCCTCATTTGCTGCTTGTTTGTGGGTCTTTCTGCCCTCATCATCCGTCTGTATTGCGAATCATGGTCCTATCAGTGTCGCAGCATTTGACTGATTCTGAGCAGATAGTATAATCATATACACCTCAGAATTCATCCTGCTACTTTTATCACTAGTCACATCATCAATAAACACCAGTGACCCAGTTCCACTGGCAGCCATACGTGTCAATTCTGTAACACTGTTTCCCATCATTCTGGTACAAGTTAATCTTGGTTTCATCTGTAAAAAGAATCTTGTTCCAGAACTGTTGAGGCTTTTTTAGATGTTTTCTAGTAAAGTCTAATCAGGTCTCTCTGTTCTTAGGTGTTGCCAGTGGTTTACACCTTGTGGTAACCCCCCTGTATTTACATTCATGAAGGCATCTCTTGATAGTAGACTTTGACAGTTATACAACTTGCTCCTGTAGAGTATTCTCAACCTTGCTCTCAAAGTTTTTTTCTTAACCATGGAAAGAATTCTGTAATCATCCACCATAGTGATCTGCCCTGGTCTTCCAGGACTTCTGGTGTTTCAGAGCTCACCAGTAAAATACTTCTTTTTAAGAATGTACCAACTTGTGTGTCCACTTCTAAAGTTTCTGCATCTGTCAGAGGTTTGTTTTGTTTGTCAGCCTAACCACGGCATCCTCCATTTGCATCAACACCTCTTTGGAACACACATTAAAAGTTCCCATGAACAGCTACCGAATGTAAATTCAACACTTGGAATCAACTCCAGGTATCAGGAAATAACGAGGGAACAGCCCCCGACACCACTGAATTAAAGCTGAAAGTCTTTGCTTCGATCACATCTAGATGTGTGACTGTCCAAAAACTAATGTATAATGAACCTAACTGTATATAATCGTGATATCGCATGTGTCTCTCTCTGAAGAGCCACAGTGTTTTTCATGGTGTGTGTAATCTGTGTTTTCATGCTGTCACATAGCAGTGAGACTCCATATTGATATATTTAATTTTATTTTCTAGGTTCCATTCCTGTTGTGTGTGTGTGTGTGTGTGTGTGTATCTTCCCTCTTTGTATTTCTGTTCTCTTACCTCAGTTGAGAATGAGTTATGTCACATGTCCCACCCACACATATCCAATGGATGTCTGTATGTACTTTTTACCCTTTGGTTTAATGTGCTGGTAATGCCATTACATTTTATATGTTTTTGATTGATACAAATATTATTTCCTATCAATGGCAAATCCACTTGTGGTTTTATATATATGTATATATATAATTATATACACACACACACATGTCTTGCAGATTGGTTTTGGGATAATATTGATTCGTGTATTTTGACCCAAACCCCAAATCCCAGCTGCCAGTGATTCTCACTGCCTTGATGTGCTGTGAACACAAAGTTAGCTCATTCCATCCCATTCAATCCCCTCTGCTTTTCCTTCTTTTCCCTGTTCCTCCTTTTTCCATCATCCCTTGTTCCTCCCTCCTTTTCTTTTCCTTCCTCCCCCCTGTCTCACCATCCTGTTCTAACACTGGTGTATCAATCCCATCCTCAGGCTGCCCTCCTCAGTCTCTCCCCTGCGTTGTGTTACTAAAGTCTGACTGAGTCTGAATGGAGGTATGTACAAGTCATCGTCACGGCAATGCTGACAGACATGCTGCTACACTGTGAGCAGTCGCTTAGCTTCCTGCTTTGGCTTTGAAGAGAATCAATTAGAAATCATTGTTTGACTTTCTAATCATTGAACTGCTCTGTGGCCAGAAATAATCTAATCAGGTGTTAAACCACAATAGGCAGAGCAGAAGAGCAACTGCAATTATCACCACTATTATTATTATTATTAGTAGTAGTAGTATTAGTATTATTAGTATTATTAGTATTATTAGTATTATTTGTCATCCATAGCCTTGGCATTTATTAGCTATCTAGCTATCTTAGCTTAATGGCTATAGCTTGCAAGCAACTAGCTGAACAGAGCTAAATGGGATTATGGTTTGATTGCACTAAAAAAAACAAACCTGTACCTAGTAACCAGTTTTGAAAAAAATATCAGAGTAAGTACACTTTTGAGGTATTTGTACTTTAATTGAGTCTTTTCATTTTATGCTACTTTATTGTTACTCTTTTACAATTCAGTATCTAATATTTCACTGTTAACTCCATATTTTTAACTCTACATTTACAGTTCCTGACAGCTACACTTACTTTACTATACTTACTTGGCTGATAAGTACTTTTCTACAAACATACAATGGGTTAATAACATATGATGGATTTTATAGATTAAGCGACCATTTAAGTCTATACAACCTCTACCTAACTACCTTTACCAATGCAAGGGATCCGGATTGGGCGGCAGCATCTAACTCATTTCTCAGTGATGTGCTGCTGCCCAGTAAATGATGAGCCGTTTGGTCAATGAAGACATTTCATCTGCTGCAGCAATAGGATAATATGAGATGAAAAGGCTTCAAAGGCCACAAGCATGACACTAGGCACATAAAACGGGAGATCCTAGTCAAAGCTGCCTCGTGCTGCATCTGCTGCTGAGTGAGCTGCAGAGAGACACTCATTATGGATGCTAAGCACCTTTCAGCCCGACTTTGTATACAGTGAGAGCTGCACCAGAAGCAGTCGCTGCATTTGAATCTGTAAAGAAGTGAGGCATGTAAGTGCTGAACAGAAATGTGTTTCCTCTTATTTTTCTATCAATAGTAAGTGTTGCTGAGGCAGATATGTGCTCATAATTAGAATCATATTCACAAGATCTGTGTTGATAGAATTCTTCGTCAGGGATTATAGGTCACTAGCAATTGCTGCATTGTTCTAGACACTGTACATTATTGATCCCGATCAATCCACCAATACTGCTATTATTTGTGTGTGTGTTTGTGTGTGTTTGTGTGTGTTTGTGTGTGCGCGCGCGTGTGTGCCTGCGTGCGTGCGTGTGTCTACACCAATCAGCTAAGAGCCGCAGTGCTGCTGATTTATTCCTTTGGTTACAGGGTTTGACGTTGCAAACACAGCTATTTAAACAGCAGAATGTGTGCTGTTACACAATTAACCTACACACATTCACACATACACACTCACACACACTCATAGAAAGCACATATAAAGCTGTAATTTAAACAAAGATATTGGTCATTAATTTGAGTGACATTTCTAGTATCATAGTACATGCAAATACACACAAGCACACACATACACACACACACACACACACTCACACTCACACACTCTCACACACACACACATACACACTTCACTACTTACACACACCGTACATACTCATAAAAAAAAGACACAACCACTTTTAGTGTGTGTCATTCTTCTATTAGTTGCCTTATCAGCATATTCGATAGCCAGGTCCTTAGAACATTGTGACCCAGATCTGTCACGATGGCACAGATTACCCAGAATGCCTCCTTAGGTAAAGGTGGTATCTCAAATAGAAATTTTTAATGGTCAGTTAAGTTAAATCTAGCACCAAGTCATATTGTACATTGTATTATGCTATAATGTATTATATATTTATCCATTGCACATACATACATATATGTATATATATATGTGTATATATTTGTGTGTGTGTGTGTATATATATATATATATATATATATATATATATATATATATATATATATATATATATATATATATATATATATATATGATTACATGATTACATGACAATATTTTTATAGAGAGTTTCAGCTGGAAGAGTTTTATTCCTCAACTGAAGTAGACCAGAGGTTCTGTCCCAGCTTTAAATTGCCTTTAAAATGCTGTTGCCAGTGCGATTTTGAATCCTTAAGTGAGCTTGAGAAGAGGCTCTGGGATGCAAACGATTGCTTTGCGGAACAAACTTCTTGCATTCTTTGGTTTCGTCACAGATAAGAGAAGAGTCATTTGAGTGACTGCACTTCAGTTTTCCTTTCATATCTTTCAGTGACCAAAGCTGAAGCAAAGTATTAAAGATAGTTATTTATTCCACTAGTCTGACATTAAAGTCTTAAGCAGGAGGGGATGGTTTTTAATATAAGTGTGTAAACATGTTTAAATTATAATTTGATACTTATTTATAATGACTGTCTCTCTTGTGCTCCTCACTAATCCTCTTCATTAGAAAACAACACTCACCGTCTAAGTCCCATAGAACCAGAAAGGGACATTGGATATATTTGTATTGTTTTCATCAGGAACCTTAAAAGTAAGCAAGCTGTTTTGTGCAGACTGAAGAGCAGGCATAGCAAAGGAAGGTAAAATATTGTTGGTTTCGAAATGTGGAAGTTTTGTTTAACCTGCATTTCCTGTGTGCTCATACACAACAACAAATATTAAAATGAATCCGTACTCTTTAGCATTTATCAGACTTCACACATCTCCCTCTGGAGACACAAAAGAGTTTATGCAAGTGTTTTCACAAATACAATAGTGCTCACAAAGACCTGTAAAGGAACTTTGATGCGAACCCTGTATGTCACATGACTTACACTTTGCCCTTCTTGTACATCATAGTTGTCTCCCAATGATCTCCCAAAGCCATGGGGCTCTACTTATTTTCCCTTTGCAGAGGATAGGCTGATCTGCAGCTTTTTTTACAGACTGCTGATTTTTCAATGTGATGGGCAAATGTAAGAATATAGTCAGACGATGTCATTTACATCTGGCCAAGATCCAATCAAAATGTGAGGCCATACTCCCAGATCTTATTTTGCCAATCCGATTGGGGTTGCAATGTGTTCTATTTAATGTATTGTAACTGACCAAATACCACTGTTCTCCATGAAGTGACTCTTAATTACTGCCATCCTCCAGGCCTACAGGTGGTGAGTTTTGATTCTTAAAAGTGGGGATGTAAATTTAAGGATCCTGGAGGTCATCAAAAAAAGCAAAGTGACCTCTTATATAATCCCAAAAACTCTGGTGTATCATGTGTTGGTTTTATGTAGTTATTGATTTGTGGTTGTTTCCTGTTATAGCTATTGTGATGTAAGCACAAGGTAAAGTTGCCCTTAAGTATTCCAGCTCATCCAGTGACTTCTCCAAGAACATTTCTCTCTAAATGTGAGTCTTAAAAAGCAGCAATCAAAACACGTTAGCTACAAAATCTCCATTTTTGTGGCATGTTGAATGTCTGGTTGTTGCCAGAAATAGAAAAACGCTGTTCCACATTGTTTAGGCTGTAAAAAACCATTAATGTTCCTGGCTATCACACACCAAGGTCTGGAACACGCGTGTTAGTGTGTCCACTTCAGTGTTGCATTTCCGTCACTACCGATTGGAGCTGGAGCCGAAAAATACTGTGACTTGGGAGGATGACCAATATCTTTGTTTAAATATACTTCTGTAGAGTCATTTGACCCCGGAAATGAACGTCAGCTGTAGCCTTTCCCACTGAAGTCAAACACCAAGTGTTAGTGGGTGTCCAGGGTAAAAGAGACTATAGAATCAGTCTCAAATGATTAACCACAACTTTTTGAATTTCAATAAATAATTTGATCTGAATCAGTGGAAAAGCTTTTAAAATTAATAGTGTATAATTTTGTTATGTTTACTGTATATTACAATCAAATTTACAACACCAGTGAAATAACAATGTAATGAAGGCAGAGTACTTGGAGTAAATTTTGGGTTTTAGATATAACAGCATGCACCATCACAACCATTTATTGAAATATGAAAGGGGCTCATTACAAACTAAAAGCATTAAAAATACAACCAATACCATTCGAGTATAATGAAAACAAGGTAAACTCTTGCTAGACTGGTAAGATGGTATACAGATGTGTGTGTGTGTGTGTGTGTGTGTGTGTGTGTGTGTGTGTATGTTTAAGAGGGAGGTTGAAACAAGTGAATGCATTTCAGCAGAAGGGAATGAGAACATGTTTTAGAGCAAGCAAGAGTATCATGGATCATGAGCACAAAGTGGCAGATTTATTTTTCCAATTTTGCCTGTGATATAAGATTTACCTTTACTGATTCCCCGTTTGATACAAAAGCCTAAGAGAATGAATGTAACCTCAAAGAATGTCATTTCCATAAACACCGATACATCGGACTTTACAAACTTTACAATGAGCCAAGAGTCTCGGTCAAATATGTGACTAAAACACAAATAAGTTCACAAAACCTTCTGAGCATCCATCCAGCATTAATATGCAACATATGTCTTTCAACATCTGTTAACACACAGCAATCCCTCTTCCCAGATGTCAGCTTTACTCAACGATCGCACTTTAAAGCGACCAGATGTGTGTTTGTCCGTCTTTTCCACTGATTCAGTGGCTGGCTGGAGGTTTGCAGACCAGTGTTTCCCAGCGCAACAGCTGGGTCGGTCCTGGCATCTCTGGTTGGGTTCAACATGTGATGGAAGAATCCAGAGAGTCCTCGACGCTCGGAAATGAAAGGGAATTTTAGACTCCAATTTCTCTTTGAAACAGTGTTGCTGAATTAATTAACCTTTTGCAACAGCTAAAGAACAACACTATGTAATGTAACAAAACATGGCTCTTTGTTCTTTAAGTGCTTTAAGTGCAAAACTACATCACTGGAGAGCCATTTTAAAGGAATCTTTTCAAAATCGGTTGTTGATGATGCGTGTTATCTATAGCTATAAGGAATAAACATCAGCGATCATAATAGTATTTTTTTTAACTCTCAAACCTCTACATTATATTTCCCTTAAAAATACAACAGGCTATAATAAACCAGATCACAGTCAGGTGTAAACAATATCTATAAAGTTAAACCACATTTTTCAAGAATAAAACCCACCCAACATGTTGAAACGTCACCTAACTCTACCAATTCCTGCTACTTCAACCTACACGTCAAAAAGTCAAAAAGCTGTACTTTATGTTAATGCTAATTTGTGAATACAAGCTTGCTAACATGCTGAACTAAGACGGTGAGGCATGATCACCATTACACCTGCTGAACTTTTGTCATAAAACACAACCATGGCCAAGTATAGCCTCACAGAGCAGCTAGCGCAACTGAAGAATCTCAAACTTGTTAAATTTGACCTAAATGAAGAGAAACACATACTTGACCCAGACCTTGGAGAGGGTTTTATCTTCAGTCAGTCTGTCTTTCTGTCTGTCTGTCTACCTGACTATCTCACTGTCTGTCTATCTAACAGTAGCATGTTGTTCCTATGTGTAGACTGGCTAAAACACCTGGGCTCTGAGAACCAATTAACAAAGTTTTTAAGATTTTGCGTGTTTACATGGAAGATTGTTTCTATTTCCAACTGTGCTCAGCTCCAGATGATTTACCCACTTGAGTTGCTCTGAGTTTCCCAAAAACACCTTCAAGTCTGTTTCTTGTTCCTGAACAAAACCTTGCACCGCTGATGTGCTTTTGGGAATCCCAGAGCAGGTAGTCCAGTGGATGCACAAGTGCAAAGGTCTTGTGGGATGTCCTCAGATCAGGGGATTTCTGCACATCCACTGGACTACCTGGACTACCCCCTCATAAAGTTCATGTTGGTGCTCCAGAGTGCCACCTCTAGGTGTTTATGGGATATTGTGGCAACTGATATTCCTGTTTTGTCCTGTCTCTGTCTGTCTGTACCTGTCTGTCCATCTGTTTGTCCTTCCGTCCATCTATCTGTCTGTCTGTCTTTTTTCCAACTTCCTCCTTTGGTCTTAAATAATTTACCTTGTTTGGGCTGGTTTTATTTTGAATTATTTACCTCTTTTCAACTTTGTTTCATTTAAAAATTCTTGTAAATGTAAAAAAATGCTTTATATTTGCTATTTCCGATGTGCAATGCTGTCATTATATAACATGTACTAATATATCATAACGTTATTTTGTCGTGAACATTGCATTTCCATCACATAACACACATCCCTTAAATTATTACTTTTTACCATATCATAAAAAATTTACTTTGCTCAAAACTGCTGTGAATGACCCTTCATAACCCCACTCATACCTTTGCCCTTTGACCTGTACATGTCAACTTTGCTTAGCCACAGGTTATGAGAAGTCACGCAGCCTCAATAACATCTCCGGGATGACAGGCGCCCCGCTGCGCCTCACCCCCATCACCAACTCCACCTTTGAGCCCTTTGAGCCGCCTGGTCTCAGACGATGCCACTCCCCCATCCCCTCCATTTTGTAGTATAGCCAAGAGAGAAACAAAAACAACAAACAGCTACAATAATATATATATATATGTGTGTGTGTGTATACATATGTATACAAATGCAGTATATATATGTATTTGTGTATTTTTTTCTTTTTCTCTGAGGAACATGAAAGAAACAAAAAGAATCAAAATGGAAGAAGTGTTTCATCCACATTTGATTCACCCCAGCTGCTCTTTCATCACCATTACTCACATATTCTTCCTGATAGAAACAACAATGAATAAGACTTCCTCTAGCCACCAGAGGGTCCTGTTTTCAGACCACAGAATAGCTAAACCTAAATGATTAAGCTGAGATAGATGTTTAAGCAAATGTATTTTAAAATACAGAAACACACACTAACGCATTTGCCTTACTAACGGGGATAGAGTCTAGGTTAGTTTAGACCGATACAGTAGTTGAGTTAGTTGACCTTTAGCTTTCCCTGTGCTACTTCTTGCCTGTATCTGGACTACCCCCTGCACTTCAATGCTTTAAGACTTAGACTTAGGAGTAACTATGAATAAGAGACTTTTTTTCTAATATTAGGCCTCAGAATGCACACAGTCACACACACATAGACACTCACATATTACTGCAACATGCATGTTTTTACTCATGAGCATCTCCAGAATAAGAAAAATACACTATGCCTACACATAGATTGAAAAAACGACGACAACAACAACGTTTTTGTACACTTAAAAGTCAAAACTATATCTCTGAGAAGGACATGCCCCAAACTTTAGCACCTCCGCACCTTTCGAAAACAGCCATGCAGGCTATAGATGTACATGTAGATGAAGTATAGCCTCTCTTACTCATACTTGCGCATACATCAATAGACACAGATGTGTACTTTGTTCTTAGAGTATCCCTTTAGTGTAGGAGAAGAGGGGAGAGGTGATTGCATTATATTTTACCTCACCTTCATGAACAGCTTGTAAGAGTAATGGCGACCCCCTCCTCCTCCCTCCTCCTCTTTCTCCTCAGGCTTACCCTTCTGCACAGACCCTAACGACACTCACAGGATGTACACAGGAGGTTTTTTATGCCATGGATAGCAGGGGAACAGCTGTTAAGATGTGTGGATGTCTCTGTAAGGGTGGGATAGAGGTCATGGGACAGTGGTTCCCAACAAGGGGCCACCTAGAATTTGCATGATAAGCTTGAAGCAGGTGTGAGATGATAAAACAATGTGAAATTAGATTAAACATATCCCTGATTTTTTTTTGTTTTGTTTTATTATTAATCTTTGTCAGTTTGTTCCTGAATCACTGGATAATTTTACCTCTCCCGTGCTAACTTCTTAGAAACTGACCTTTATTGACATCTGCTGCAGATAGAAAGGTCATTATGCTAACTAGGCTAACATTTGATCATCTTTTAGTAAGAAGCCACATCATTTTATGATCCATTCCTGATCATTAGTTCAACGGCCCCATTTTACTTCCAAGTGATTTGTAATTTTAAGACACCAAAAATGAAGTGTGTGTGTGTGTGTGTGTGTGTGTGTGTGTGTTAGTATTTACACACACACACACACACACACACACTTCACGCTGGATATTATATGTATTCAAAAATTTCACAGCCCTCTCCACTCTGCTATAAAAAATTCTGGTGTGGAAAAGCTGAATCCTTTACATGTTAATTTTTATGGGCCTAAAAGTAGCAAGATTTCAATACATTGCTTCTATAAATTACTGTAATCAGGCCATAATCCACCTGATGTGACAATTTATGGACCTGAAAAGGTTAGGAATCACTGTCCAAGGGGAATTAACACTGCAGAGCTGGTGTTTTAAGCATACCCAACCAATAAATGGAGAAATCTGTCTGTCTGTCT
The DNA here is from genome assembly GCA_016859345.1 of Istiophorus platypterus. NCBI lineage: Eukaryota > Metazoa > Chordata > Actinopteri > Istiophoriformes > Istiophoridae > Istiophorus > Istiophorus platypterus. The sequence continues at coordinate 22,648,175 of CM029112.1, read as the reverse complement.
GTCTGTCTCTCTGTATTATGGTTTTCTCGACAACTGCACATCTTCAAAACCTGGTTGTTTTTTTGGACTTCAAACTCACTGAGGATCCAAGAAAATCTGGGCCAAGGAAGTTTTTCAGATGGGCGGTTCTTGAGAAATCACACATTCCTCCATTTATTTTAATTGTAAACTGCGCTTGCTGTTACTACAGTAACCAAATTTTCTTTCTGAACTTGCGACACAACCGCGCTCAAGCTTGAGGGGGGCTGCGTTAGTTTCATAGAATAAGACAAAAAGTAGCTATAGGAACACAAAAAAAAAACTGAAGGTGAACACTTATTATTAACTTTGACCTTTAGCCTCACTGAGATGTCAAGTGTAACAGTGTCGTGGAAACTGGATCTGTTCTCTTATCTGCCACACCATCACTCCTCACCTGTTCATGTGCTCTCACTCGGGCTCTCAGCAAAAGGCTGGGCTGCAAAGCCAGAAGGAAGAGACGATCTGTTCTCATTTCCTTTTGTGCCTCACTTAGTCACTAGCCACAGTTTAAATGGACTGTACAAAGAAAAGCTTATTTACATTCTTTCTGAGAATGAGAACCACTTCCTGGAATCTTGTTGTCACATTTGGATTGCCAGGTTTACCGCCATTAGACCAGCGGTAAGCAAATGTGCTCACTTGCCTTTATTCCTGGCCAACCTGGTCTATAGATAACTGTTGTTTATCATAACAATAGGTCTAGCTCCAATGCATAACTCACTTTAAAACCAGAAATTCTCCTTTTTTTTACATTTTAATTTTCTGTATAGATTGAACTAAAAGTTAAAATGTTTTAATTAGTGAGTTTTAGGTGGCAGGATTTATTTATGACCAGACCCAGATAGGCCGTTTCTCCCTGTTTCCAGATTCTAATGTGAGCTAGGCTACACCACATCCCGAACCCAGTTCCGCACTTGACAAACAGACATAAGATTGGATTTCATCTTAACGCGTCATTCTTGGAAAGACGGTAAATTAGCACATCGCCACAAAGCTATTTCTTTTAGGTGGTGGGGTAACTGACTATCTCTTTATCTGGAAAAGTTTAAGACATTGCAGCTCAGCCTGAGCACTTGAAGTGTGGTTTCCTCTCAGGTCTGAGTTCATCCCACCCCCATCACCACCACCGCCGCTGCCAACAGCGTTACTACTTGCACTGACACCAGTGTGACTCAGCAGCCAGTGGCAATATTTTTAGTTTTCTCCCTTTTTGGCTTCTCTTTCTTTCCCTGTTTTTGCCCCCTCCTGGACCCTCCGCTCCCCCTCTCTCCTCCTCTGTCCGTCCATCTCTTCTTTGTTTTTTTGGTGGTCAGTAGGAGGCACCGTGAACGGCTACTGGAGCGACAGCCCGTGGTAAAAGAGGAGCGGACAACAAATGCCAAACGGGAAGAAGAGAGAAAGCATGACATCAGAGACCACATACGAACATAGAAATATGCAATGTAGATAAATGAGACCGCGGTGGTTGGATCCGTGTGTTCGGATATGTCGTATCCGTGGCACACATGACAAGTGTGCACATGTGTGCTTGTGTGTGCATGAGTATGGTATTGTTTGTGTGTGTGTGTGTGAGTGTGTTTGTGTCTGTGTGTCCGTGCCCAGTCCTCCATCTACCTCTGTGCTAAGATGCACAAGCACCAACTAGAAAAAACGCATCCATTCCTTTTGATTCTGCAAGAAAGAAAATAATTATTTCAGTTTTGTTCTGATATTTATTACTAACAGTCTGTGCGTTATCACATGATGGTATCATCTCTGTCAAATAGTGTTTTTATTGATTTTCTTTAAATTTTAAATGTTCCCTTTTTTGTTTTAAACTGGATTTTTCTCAGTCTTGCAGAAATGTATTTGATTTCAGAATAACAATGTCAGACTTTTTCATTGTTGTAGACAGTGATTGTGTCTGTTGGTTAGGTTTCATGTCTGTTTAAATGCCTTGTCCTCAGCTCTCGCTCTCACCTTCTATCTCTCCCAGCAAAAGTATAAGGGAAACTTTTCCTTTTGACTTGCATTAAAAATCCTTGGACGAGATCCTATTAAAAGCGCAAAGAAAGTTTCTGAAGTATTCTTTGTCTCTTGGATCTAGCCAAAAAAAAAAAAAGGACTTGTAGACTATGGATTCCTTTTTCAGAGGAATGTTTCTATGCTCTCAGATATCTCCTTCCTGTTAATGTTTTTTAAATTCAAACTGGGACTGTTGGAAGGTGAGAGCACCAGCTGTAGAGATAACTGCATGTTTAAGGTCTAAGTTTGGCATTTTGGGAAATATGCGATTTACTTTCTGGAAAAAGGCCCATATCTAATTTGTTTGTGTGCTGATTTTAGAGCTATATATTGAAAGTGATAAGCCTATCTTAAATTAAGGATGTGAGGGAGGTAGAAATAGCTTGTCTGGCTCTGTCCAAATGCTAAAATATTACACCAACATCTCTAGGCCTCCCAGATTAACTCATGATATTTCATCTGTTTGATACCTACACTAACAGAAATGTAAGAAAGAACAACTTCAGAGTGATGACAAGACGTTATGACGTCACAGCACCTGGTTGCTGGTCATCTACATTTTTACAATTTTACTATTTTTTGCAGATGAAATATAATGAAATATATATATATATGTTTTAATTAGTGAGTTTCAGTGGTATTGGAATGTAGGGTATTTCCCACAATGTCAAGCTGTTCTGTAAACGGTATGTGACCCTGATTTTGGGCCACGCAGGGTTTTCTGTTTCCTGTTTAAGCCCCGTGCTCAAGCTGGGCATTAGTTTCCATTTAGCCCCAGAAGTGCACAGCGCAAAATGATTGATTTTGAGGTTTTAATTTACTGGAAATACAGGATTACATTCCCAATTGGAGAATTATTATCATTAACTCCCAATCCTTTTAGACATGCACAACATGCACACGCATGCACATGCACACATGCATAGTGTAGATGTAAACACACGCTCCAGTCTCTCTACTGAACCCATCTATTGTTTCTCACCATTTCATCCCCTCCTTATCCTTCTCCCCACCCCCCATTATCCACTTGTCTATGATTGCATCTATTGCTCTTCTTAAGGCTACTGCTGATTGGTCGCCTTTGTTAGATGATGTACATATGTAAAAGTTTGCGTTGTAGATGAATCTGCATGGGTTTCCAGCGCAAGCAATGAGGATACTGATATGACTAATAATGTGAGGAGGGTTGATAAGGTTTTAGTCTCAAGTTTAATGAATGTGTATATAACATTTAGATTACTAAGAGTGTGTATGGATGTATGTGTTTAGAAGCATACATATGCACTAACAAAGCATGCAGGACAAAAAATCTTCACCTCTTTGGATGCAAGAAGAGGTGGGACAGGCTGACATTATGCATGCCAAAATGCTATGATGCTGTTGGTCAGAAAAGACCAAGTTAGGTACTGTAATGGGGCCGGGTGGGGGAGGGAAAGTTTATTTTTGCAGGATGGGTCGGGGTTATGTTTCTGATAGGTCTTGTATAGCTGCTTTCTTATCAATCTTGAGAGACTTATGATGAGAGAAACATATTAACAATTGTAGCTTATGTTTTTCTTCTTTTTTTTGCTTCTCTTTTCACAGAGAACTGTTCTGAAAGCCCTGCGCTTATCAGATATATGCAAAAAGAAGCAGTAACTGTGAATTAATGCTAAGAAATGGAAAAAAAAAAACAAATCCAGCTTCTTCCATCATTTTATAAACTCCTCTCCTGCAAAAGAGAGGAGACCCCAGTCCTCCCTAGACATCCCTTTCCATTGTTTTCATTCATCTGGTCCTACATTATCTGTCACTGTCATGTTTCCATTCCATTGGTCCTGTCCTGTACTCGACACTTGCAGTTAAAGCGCGATGAGTTCAGAAGGATACCTCTGCAGTGTGAAAATCCAACGATTCAGTGCAACCACCCTCAAAGGATGTGAATCATCTTCAAGCTTGGGCCTGCCAGGGGGCCACTGCAAATCTGAGCCATGGACCATTTTTCAGTAAATTTGCTGAAGAACAATTTTCTCAGACTCCTGTGAGGAAAGCCTTCTTCCTTTAAACCTTTTCTGTCGTAAACATGGAACACTTCCGTTAAAACAGAGCATGTATTCTGCATTTACCGTATACTCTCACATTCTTCTATCTTTTTCAGGACCTCATTGTGACATTCTGTGACAGTGGTGATATTTGGCCGACGGCTCATTTCTATTCGTCATGATTGGATTCCCTATGTGGCTGTAGAGCATGTTACTCTGGCCTTCTGAAACACCTTTTTATAAACTTTGACTGCTGACTCATTCTAAATCACACTAACTTTAAGACACTCCCTAGCCCAACAACATAAGACTGCAAACGACCCATAATGCAACAGTCTGTAGAGGAACCCATGTAGTTCTCAAATATATTATGACCCCCACTTCTTTAAACATAATTTCCATTTTAAAAAGTCACCTCATACTCAGCTAGGTAAGTAGTATAATTAATTCCATAATGTGATGTGATGTAAAGCGATGGGCTATTAGCTATGCACTGAAAGGCAACTGATTTGATAGGAAGGGGTAAAAAAAGCTATACCCAAGTGGCCATTTAATGTTAAGTGCAAATGCAGGGAGGTTTTCTGTTTTTGTTTTTGTTTTTTTTTCGTAGAAAGTCGGAAAGTAAAGGTGTGGAGGCCAGGCCGATGAGTACACATGTAACACATCAAACTTTCATGCAGGACACCAGAACTCATGTCCTGTCGCATACCAGAAATTAGAGTTCACATTTTTATCATAATCAGAATCTTTCCTTTAGCTCAACCACACTGCACTTAGCATGCAAAACTACCGAAAGCAAGAATTTTGGAAATGTCGGGACATAATGCAAAAAAGTAACACTGAGAATAGCCCGAATTTTTGCTGTATATTCTTCTATCAATGTTCTGGTCCAGTGGTGGGGTTTGTGTTAACAAACAAATTTGCCATTAATTAAATCATGATAAAATAATTAGTGCATAGTTGAACCGGGAGTCTGTTGGGTCACTGAGGGTCTGTGGCCCCCCCAAGGTAGTGGCCTACTCTGCCAGGTTGGTAATCCAGCCGTGATCAGGAGGGATCTAATTCATGATCCAGCCATATTGGTACCACAATATCACCCTAATCGGACTTGATATGACTTATTTAATATGACTTATTTTTAAAAAATGATGGCAAAATTACATGGGTCTATTGCAGTCTCTGAACAATATGCTGTAATGTTCAGAGGGTCAGGATTTAAATCTTTCACCTTCTAAATTTTCTCAGACCAGTTAGCTGCTTCATAAATTTAAAGGGTGGACAAAGAAGTTACACTGAATTCCCAGTGAGAAACCACACTGCAGAGGTACCCTTCAAAAGTCAGAGGACTTTTGTAAAATCCAAATTACTGCTGGTTCTTAAATGATGCCCCTTGTTGCCAATGTTTCTTACCTTTCCATCCATTCACAACTCAGGTATCTCTTTCTCAATCTCTCCTTCTGTGCCCCAGTATTCGTGTTCAACCATGTTTCCTCAAAGATGTACTGTATATATGAAAAATGGAGAGACTGGAAGAAAAAGTTGAGCTTTCCTCTCTTTCCTGTGCCTCCCATATGCTCTGTTTTGTTGCTCTCACCCTCTTCTTCGAAAATGTTATTTTGCTTTCCTTGTCCAAAATGTGCTTCCTGTCTTCCCCTTGTGTCATCCCTTTGTCTTTTTCCCCCAAAAATATATCCCTCTTTCTCTGAGACTTCCTCCCCAACACGCCATCCATTCCCCCCAACCTGATTCTCTCACAGCAAAATCAAAACGTGAAATTGGAGCACCTTCGCACCTGACTAAAGAAAACAAAAACAAAACAAAAAAATTGGCCAAACAACTGGATTTCACTGGTGAGGAAGACAGGATGGACAAAAAAAGAATGAAAAAGTCTGGAGTGAAATGTTGTAGATGGGGAAAGGGGGAAATGTGCTGTAAAATGATGTGTTCAGAGTGGATTGTCAGCCGAGCAGCATCAGAGGGAGGAGATGGAGGAGGAAAAGTTTGGGCGAGGCAGAAAAGTGTGGTGATGATGAGAAGGAGGAAGAAAGAAAGAAGCAAAAAATCGCTTCTCCATGTAAGAATGTGTACCTCACTGTTGTTTCTATGTCGTTTGCCTCTTGTGTTGTCTTTTCTCATCTGTGTGTGGTTATGTGTTCGTGTGGCATCTTCATTTATGTTCCGTGTTAATGTTTTGTGTCTGTGTGCACTCTGTTTCCTTCATTTTTATTTCATGTAGCCTTTGCGTGTACCACACCTGGGTCAAACAGCCTTCGCTAACACTGTGTCTACAGCTTGCTTTGTCCCACACGGGCGCAGGGGTATTGTGGTTTGTCATTTGGGCAAACACAAACTGCACCAGAATGAAATGAAATTGAGATGAGCTGATCTGATACAGGAAACCCTGCCTGTCTGACAGTGAAAGTGGGATGAAACAAAACGCTAAAAATCATTGTTATTTGGCCAAGGTCTGGTCTGTACGTTTGCAGGACACACCAACTGAGATATTCAGCTCTCAGCTCTTGGTCTGGATTTCAGCCTAGTCCTGGTTGGCTGCAGTCCTCTGGTTTGAACTTTGACCTCTGATCTGGATGTCTCTTGGACTAATCAGCTTCTTAATTACCATCCGATTACCATTTGTTGTATCAGAGGACTGAGCAGCCCCCCAGGGACTTCTGCAGTGTGTGTGAGTTCTAGACACAGAGAGAAATGTTAGTGTGCGTCAAATTCAAGCACTTTGTTTTTTGGTGTATTTGCATGTCAGCTGGGCTGGCTTTGTAGTGATGTCTTTTTTTTTTAGTCTACCATTTTTTTGCCTTGGTGTACAGTAATTTGTTGCTGAAGTTTCCATTTGTGCAATCAACTATTTCTTTTTCAGCACCACTGGAAACTACAGATTAGATTAGATTAGATTAGGCTCTCAATTTCTACATTCTTGCTCCATTCTTGAGAGGATTTTGTCTGGAAAGTTGTGCAGGTGCATTAAAGAAAGATGCCTTTCTATAATGGACACAACATTGTAAATTTCATTTATAGCATCAAAAGAATCCCCACAGCCTCTTTGCCAACAGCATCTTTGGGATTAAGTGTGTTGATGTCTTAGTGATAGTCAAACCAGCTGTCAACATACTGTGTATTCATATGACCAGCTGTTGCAGTTACAGCAATTTGCTTTGTGTTTCATGTAATGAATAAGACATAAAAAAAAAGTTGCTACAGCCAATGGTGTAGTTTTGGTTTCATTAGTGGGCACAATGGATTCAGAAATTCTTCAAAATAAAAATAATCATTTATATAAATTAACATAATCTGATATATAATAAATTATGATTAAATTGGTTATCAGTTATACCCCAAAAGCCAGATACATTATTCAGACCTGATAGTTTTTGATAAATAGTTATTATGTGATATAAAGAAGTCACAAAAAAAAAACATATATATATATATATATGTATATAATATATATTTATCTTTACTACAAAGAGACTGTCTTTACTGCATTATCTTTGATTGATGGACAGTTTTAAGTGTCTTGGCAGAATTATCTGTATCATCTTTTTTTTACCAGAAAATACAAGAGTTGGGGGACTTTTTTGAACCCTGAGATGTGTCTTCAGTCTTCTTAACAAGCTGCATACAGCCACAACAATCTCCAAAGAAAAGTTAAGCCAGTTTGTTGCTCTGCACAAAAAGCCTCGCTGCTTCTTGTATAGCTGAAAGAAGTGAAAGCATGGTAACAGGCGAAGATGATTGAGATACATTTTAATATACTAATCAACTCAGATCTTCTCCCAAGTGGATTTTGGCAGTTGGGTTAATTTAGTCAATGACTCAAACAGAAATTAGAATTGAGGGAGTCAAAAATAGGATTTTTAAAAATGTGGGGACACAAAAACAATAAGTAAAAAAATAAGAAAGCTTTTTTGGTAAAATTTCACTAGAATCATTTCCCTCTATTGCATTAAAGGCCAAAATGTAAGCTGTGTGACCAACAAACAAATCATCGCACCCCGTCTTGATGCTTTTGGGAAACAGGCCCGTATCTAAAGTGATTCCACACCGCCCCTCAGAAAGATATCAAATCCTTTTCACCAGAAGGAAACGCAAATGAAAGCTAAAATTAGATTTTTCTGTGTTGGTGGGTAAAATAATTGTCAGTTAATTATGTCCAATGAAATCTCCTTATGGATGGCTCTCTGCAGTCATGTATGAACAGAAGGCCCCTTGTCAGCTGTCAGTTGCAAAATGTGAATCTCTGAAAGAACAATCTTACTGGCAAATAACCACATATCAGCACTTGGTTGCACTAGCTATTCATAAATCAAACACTGTGCATTAAGTTCATTAGTAATAAACACTATCTAGTTTAAATGAACATCTTGTAACAACGTCTTGTAGCTTGTAACAACTTTGATAATGTGTAAATCTTTTGCTTGTTATTGGTCTTCATATAGTTTCTGATGAGTGGGAAGTGTCCAATTATGTAAACCTTTTATTGACATAATGTTTTATAAATGGATTTTATTTTTCATGGATTTTTTTTTAATTTAAATGAAATTTCAAATCAACAAGTTTACAAAGTCTTTATCAGGTTTTTGGCTGTATGACCTTTTATACCCTTCACTATGATCTGGTCAGTTATTAGCAATTTAACTTTAGCTTTGTCAGTTGGCTCAGTAGCTACACAAGAGCTAATGGGTATAATTTTTTTAATAACAACTAATCTTTAAGTAAGAACTTGTTTGTAAAATGCCACCTGTTTTAATTTAGTCATGTGTAAAACTACACTTAGTAAAAAACTTGCATTAGAAATAATATATGTTTGCACTTATGAACAGCTGGGACCACCTGCTCCAGGATTGGTATCTATGCAGATGACACTCTTACCAAAGCAAACAAAATATTACTTTACCCACCAGCATCATTCCATTGAATGACAATAAGTGTGAAATGGACATTGACACTGATCTGCAACCAACTTTTTATAGGTTGTAAACTTCTTGACCACCGTTCATCAGGGCATGATCAATTTGAAGTGAATAAGTCACGGTTAAACTTGTGACTTATTCGCTTCAAATCCTCACTAAATTCTCTTTTCTCTTTTCCTTTCAGTGCTGAGTTTCTAACCCCCTCCCCTCCTCCTTCTCCCTACAAGAAGAGGAAAACAATAAACTTTATACCACTGCTCCTCCATCTCCCTCCAATGGGATTCACTTTAGAAAATGGGAGGGAGACAGAGAGAAAGAGGAAAAAAATGAGAAGATGAGAGGTAGAAACCATCACCATCACTGACACTCCGACCTGAACATTTTCATCATCTGTCTGGCACATTCATATGTGACCCAGTGACAAAAAATGTGAGCTATTTTAACACCGGAGCATCAAACCACCCTGTCCTTTGAACGGATTTTCATATTGAACCACAGCAGGGATACTCCCAGCTCAGCAGCAAGACAGCCATACCTTATGACAGACTTGGATTTGGAAACCATGCTACAAGGATACCCCCTATTTTCACAGCTGTTTGTATTTTTGATTATGTCATCCCTTTACCAACCAGTCTTTATTTCAAGACGCTGCATGCACAACTGTTGATTTCCAGTGAATATTCCATTATTTTGGCACTCAAAGCACTATGCAAGGTGAGGGTTGGTCTGTCATGATGTTGAACAGCTCTGGCAGAGTCTAATCCAGTGTTGCAGCTGGGCTGCAGAGGCCGGGCTATAGAGGCCAGGCTGCCCTGCTGATCTCTGCTGAATTACAGGACCTCTACCAGCAGGTGGAAGTCTACTCATACATATCAGAAAAAACATCAGCCATATCACATGTATATTTGACATGATCCTGTTGTATTTGATATTGTCTGAATCTTCCAGAAGACAGTTGATATCTGGGACTTCAAGTTCAACTGATCACTTTAAACACTGACATCCCCACAGAGCTCAAAGAGTCAGTTTTAATCCACCTTGAGATGGAGTTGGACCCAAACACAGACATGTGGACGGACATACCAGTTGGAGTGAACAGAAACCCTCAAGGACACAACACTGACCATAACATCTGCTGAAAAAGGAGGTGTCACTGAGAAAGAAGATATGATTGACCCCTCTTTCTCACTCTCTCTTTCCCTCTTGAGTCTTTATGGTATCTTGACGCCCCCACACACACACACACACACACAAACACACACACCACCCTGAATCTCAGCATTACTGCTCCTGCTCCTCTTAAGCAAAACTGCATGGCATGAATGAAACCAATTAAAGTCCGAAGAGAGACAGTCAATTGATGGATCAAAAGATGGGGGTGGGTGAAAGAAGAGAGGGAATCCATGAGAAAAGGGGAGGGAAACCGTACATTTTTATTTCACCAAGCAATGTCAATGCAAACTCATTATCATCATCCCAGCTGCTTTTTTCACCCGAAACTGGCTGCTAATACGTGCGAAACAACATCTCCTGCAGCCAACTGCTCTTTCATATAGAATGATGGAAACGGAGGAATTCCCCTCTCCAATGACAGAAAGATTGAAGAGGGACAGAAGATTTCTATAGACCATACACTATACCTCCGGGGATGGGATGAGAAAATACAGGCTTTTTTTAAAGAAAGCAGGTATTCAGCAGCAGAGGGAGAACATCTTTGAGAAACTATTCTATGGACAAAACATGGAAATGATTGCAAATTAGAAAATGCATTTTTATGACATTGTTTACCAGCATGAATATTCTGCATGATTTCTGCAAGCCATTCTGATCTCCCCCCACGAATAACAGGGCTAGAAGGTGAGAATTCAAATGTGAAAATTTAGCAAAATTATGTTATGAAAAAGAGTAAAAAAGTGTTGGATTATGTTTAAAAAGGAAGATTTCCTCCAATTTGTTTGTAATGATGAATCACATATCATTAAGGGAAAAAAGGGTTGCAACATCTACCCTGTTTTGTTTTCTTTAAGCTTTCTTTCAGGGGATACCCAACCCAGTTCTATAAAATCCAAGAAGACTCCTTCCAACTTCTGCAAGTATTTATTATGCTACTACAAGTTTGTCTACTACCACTACTACTTCAACGTGTCACCTGGCTGCTACTCTGCTTCTTCTTCTTCCTCCTTTTCCTCATCTCTTTCTTCTTCTTGTAGCTTCTACCAGAACCGCTATACGTAACTCTCTCCAATGGCAGCTGTGTGTGTCTGTGTCGCTATGTGGACCTAGGACTATTGAACTGATGCTGAACTGAACTGTGCTGTCCACTCCAAGATGTCATTGATTCCTTTTACTTAAATTGAAAATGTTACTTTTCCTGGGAATCTATTTCTTGACCTTGAAACCCAAGGCCCTTCAAGGTTAGACAAGTCCCATGAAGTCTTTGGTCAATAATTCAAGAGGAAGAGATACAGAAAGTTTTTACCCACACAGTGATCCAGCAAGTCTGTTTAATTCCTCAGGTGAAAGATACAAGATGGCTGCCTCATTATTGAGGGTTGCTTAGATTTAAATTCAATCAGCAGTTTCTTTTTTGTCATTTATTTTTAGAGTCCCTTCAGTGTTATCAGTCAGGGATAGGTCTAACATTTATTCATGTTGTATGGGTTCAGGATTAAATTTAATCCACGCTATATGTATCTCTGATGTATGAAAACAACTGAAACATAGCCGGGATTTCAGAAATACCACTGTCAGAACTCACCGAGCTCAATCTCCCCCTTCTAAACAAATTTGGGACCCCCAAAAATTCTGAGATTTCCCAAGCGTCCTTATTATTCATTTACCTTTTTAATTATTTTATGATAAATGTTATCTTCCTGAATTATGTACTGATGTCAGCTGTGTAATGAAAAATCCCTCTTATTCCATAAAAATTTTTGCCAAAAAAATTACATTTATTCAAAAAAATTATCAGATACAGCCTAAAAAGAAACCCAGCATATGTAGTCATACAATGTAAACTCCTGATTTCATGTTAAATACAGACATAACCTCAATTTTCTCAGCTTAGGCCGCCGCCCTAACTAAACTCAAGGAAAGGCAACATATGTTTCAGAAAAATCGGACAGTAACTGACGCATGTCATCTGCAAATGTTTGATCCAGTAGCTTTTTCATGGTGTAGCTTTGCCAAAGAATCACACCGTCCCATAGTGAATGAGAGGCTTCCTACTAATGTATCATTCCCTCTAAATACTGAATGATCTCCTTTAACCTATGTGGCGAGGGGGATTGATGATTTATTAATCCCAATTGAGTGAGCTGTAATGTAGCCACAACATCACTCAGTTAAAGCCTACTAACCACACTGGTTTGTTTTCATGCTTTTGTTGTCAAATGGCTCAGGAAAACGATTACTTCCTTCACTGTGTTCATTATGTTTTCTAAAAGTGTAGCTGCATTTAAAGGGTATTTATTTATTAAACAGCGTTTTCAATATAAGTCATCACAATATTAGACTCATATTGGCTTTATTGATGAGCCCAGTTTGACAGCATGTGCATCAAACCACATCTGACCAAGGTCATGACTCAGTTAAATTGGAACACATAGACATTGTACATACACTGCGAAACAAAGACACAACTCAACCTTTCTGTTATAGTGTTATATATTTATGGAAAAAATGTCCATAAACTACTACTCAAAAAGATGATTGTCATAACTAAAGGCCTGGTCTAGGAATCAGTGAAGCAAAACTTTTTAAAATTTCATGTATCAGACCCAGAGCATGTGTAGTCACATGTGAACTGATGACAAACTTTTTACAGCCTAGCTTGTTCTGAAAACAATTCACAATATAAGGAGATAAAACATGTAGTAACTGGCATAAGCCTGTAAATAAAGTGAGTGAAAATGAAAAGTTCTAAGTTTTGAGAGGACACTTTAGTTTGTTATCTTTAATTTTCAGTACTTTAGCTGCTGTTTTTTTGAGCTAATTATGCAATAACTCCAAAAAAGTTGCAACAAAGGAACAGAGTATCTTTTACAACAACAGAAAAGGCACAGATATACACTGTACATTGTAAGTCAGACCAGCACTGATGGATGAACAGGAGCTCCTGTATGATGGCACTGGTGGCTCCCCCAGTGTTAGAGGCAGCCATCTTGGCTCTTTGTGTTCAAATAGGTTTGGCCAAGTACCTTGATCGTTAGGAACAAGATGCAACAATGTTTTTTGCTGGAAAGTTTTGACAGATTTTTGATAAACTAAGTAGAAAGTTTTAAAGCTTGCAGAAGTACTTTGACTGAAAGCTAGCAGCTACTGGATAGATGTGTTATTACCAAAAAAAGCTGTGAATTGTTAGAATACCTGGATTTTGATTGTGCTGGTACGTCTCATTGCTTATCTTCTCCTCTTTTTTTATGCATCTCATGTTAATATTAATGTTCATTTTTGATGCCGTCTTATTTATGTTCATTATTCTGTACTCATTGGTATTTAGTTTGTGAGACCATGTAGGCCCACCACTCGGGCAAAATAGTTTGAACCTATGTCAGCATAGACGGATAACCTAGCAGGTCCACAGGGGCCCAAAGGTTCTTCAGGCCCCATGAACCTTGGGGCCCGAGCCTCTGTTCGAAGTGACTGTTAACAGTTCTAGTTGGAAAACCAATTAAATGATCACAAAGAGACACAAAACAACTATGACTACACAGAGAGAAAAAGATGGCCACTTCTGCATAATTTTGTTTCTGTTTCATTCTGGGTGTCTTGCTCATTTGTGGGACTGGTGAGATGCCTTTGACATTTCTGAGCCCAGGAGCCTGTTGTCTCATAGTCAATCCATGTGCATAGGTTTTTTCTTATTTTGTAGCTTACAAACAGTAGGTTTATGATAAACAAAAATCCAAAAATATTCCCACTGTTAGCCTCTTCCCTTTTGAAATAAAATAAAATGTATTATAATTTGCTTAGAAACAGAAGAAAAAAAAACATATTGACAATTGTCCAGTTATTTGCAGTCGTATCTGTCCTCTCCTGTTGCCACTGCTTTTGCCAAACTCACCAGCCAGAGAAGTTCATCGAGTGTACTTTTCTGTACCGCACCATTTACAATAAGGGCTATCAAGCTAAAGGAGCTGTTTCTGGCAAACGATTGCTATATCACACTGGTGCTCCCGGATGTGATAGACACACAAACATGCTTGCTAAAAAAGGTCTGAATCCAATACTCTTAGAACTTGTGAACTAAAACCCTCAAAATTTGGGCATATGTAGTGTGTTGTTTTCAATAATGGTCCAATTTTTGGGCTGCAAGAGGCAAAAATTTCTTCAAGATGGATCCAAAAACCTACGTCCTGTCTATTGCTAGAAGTCCTTGAAGTTTTAAAATATCTCAAAGTATGTTTCCAGATTTTCCTTAATCTTGGAATTATAAATATATGCAACATGTGCTGTGGCTGCTGCCTTACACAGTTTAACTAAGATAGATTTTGACTGATATATACAGTAATCCTTTAAATTTGATGGTCTTTGCATCGTGATTAAGAACTCAAGAGAAAATGTGCGTCAGGTCCTTTGTGCATTTGGTGAATTGCAGATTTGGACAGTCCTACGCTCTCACAGACTTCTCGAGAACATGCCCGTTAAGGTTTCAAGTGGGGCAGCCAAGTCTGGAAGTTTAGGTTCAGGCCAAAGTCTGGTAGCTCACCAGAAAGTCCATCTGTTTTCTACAAAGTGAGACGAAATGATTACAACTCATTTGTCTTTTTTTCTTCATTCATGTATGTTTCTTTTCTTCCTTCATGTATGTTGTCCCAAAAAAAGTGTTATTTCTGTGTTTTTCTTCAGTTTTTTTCCATTATGATTTTTTCTGTATTTTCTGTATTGTTCTGGGGGGGAAACATAATAAATCACAAAGAGCCAAAAAATTAAAACAGGAGAAAACAGGGCCCATCTCAGGAATAGACTGTATCAAAAATCTAAGAAGTGGAACAACATGATGTTATGATGCTGCATTATGTATTTTCAAGAAAGTTTCATGTTTCAAATAATGGTTTCAAAAGAACGTTCTGATCATTTCAGTGAGTAAACCTGGATCTCTACAAAGCTACTTGAAGCCTGGAGGTAGATTTTTCTGTCCTTTTGGTCTAAACTGCGGTCACCTTTCCTTCCATACTGCACTTGGTCCTATGTCTTACAGGTA
Organism: Istiophorus platypterus; assembly: GCA_016859345.1. Classification (NCBI taxonomy): domain Eukaryota; kingdom Metazoa; phylum Chordata; class Actinopteri; order Istiophoriformes; family Istiophoridae; genus Istiophorus; species Istiophorus platypterus. The sequence continues at coordinate 22,632,996 of CM029112.1, read as the reverse complement.
TTTTTTATATTGCTTGTCTTCCTAAAAGAAAATGGTACAACTTGATATGTCAAAAATAATAATAGCTTACCATGTGCTGTTATTGTACCTACATTTGGGTGAACACTGCTTCTTCAGTGTCTTTAATGTTGTTAGTTATTTTGATTTCAACATTCATTTTATTTGTTAAAACTGTATTTTTGTTTAACATATATTTTGTACTTTTTAACTCATGCAATTATGATGAATTGTGATCACGCAGATTATAACAATGTATGAAATGCTTCTGTATACAAGCATGCAGGGAACAGAGAGCCAATGGATGCACCAGTTGGCCCACAGGCTTTGTGTCACTCTGCTGTTGGGAACAATGTGTTGTGTGTCTCAGATGAGGTCAGAAGGGTTTACGGGGGTCATTCCTATTTATACAACGGTCACTGCAGAGTGAATGCAAACGAGGATATCTACAAAGGCCCTTCCCATTCACTGTAGATGTAAAACATTAAAGTTTTCTAATATAATTATAACAATAAAGATAAATGATCTCGTGACTGGTGATCATAACGACACTATTGTCAGAATCCAAATTGTCCAAACGGTTACTCTGTTACTCAAAGGGGTACTCCGTTGATTAAGGAGGCTATTTATAAATCACAAGTTAGGAGACCTGTGTAAGACAGAGTTTTTATAAACTGGTCAAAGCAGCAGAGGCTCATAACCAGATATCCTGACTTGTAGTCAATACCACTAGTCACTAGCTCCAAAAAATGCTTGATCCTACAACTTCCATAATGCAACTTGATTCTGTGTGTGTCATTAGTAAACATAGTATTTCACAACCAAAAAGCTAACAGGTGCAAAAATTACAAAACCACTGATTGACATTAAATGGTTGATTTTTTTTTTCTTCCGTCCTTTGTAACATCCTCAGTTTTAGAATAATAAGCTGTCAGAGCAAAGTCAGTCAGTGTCTACATTTTCTTGTTTGGTTGTCGAATGTATGAAAAGAAATGCTTCAAGAGTTTAAAGGACATGGGTACAGCCCCTCATTGCAGGGACATCCATCCCCTCCCAACCCCGCCCCCCACCCCATATACATCTTGTAAGTCATGTTGCTTGAGAAACCAGCCTAATTATGAGATAATTAATAAAAAATATTGGTCGGGCAGAAGAAGAAGAAGAAGTGATTGTTGTCTGGTTCTAGAAAGACATAGAAACCTTAATTATTCCACTGCAGTGTAGTGAGGATAGAGCAATAATGAAATAAGCTCTTTTTTATGGTCTCTGGTTTTGGTTATATGTGTATAAGAGTGTGTGTAAGAATGTGTGTGTTTGTCTGTATAAATGACTTATGTGTAAGTGAAGGAGCATGCTGTTCAGTCTGAGCTGAGCCACGCCCATATGAGCAGACGAACATCTGGGCTAACCAATAGTGCAACTTCACTTGAAACCTTATTGTGCGACCAAACATATCAGGACAAGATGCATAGGACTGGCTTTGCCCATTGCCCCCCCCCCCCCCCCCCGCCACCAACACAACCACCATCACCTTTCTCTAATGTTGTTTGGAGTTTTAAAAGTCTATATACATGGATTTCGAGAAGTTAAGGCAGTCTAATTGGTGACTGATAAATCGGCTGGTGCAGAAGTGGTCACTGTGCTGCTCTCTGTGGGTTTAAACTTCCTCGTATGTTGTTCCAGACAACCAATCAGCAGTGTCATGATGATTTTCCTTTAACAACAGAAGGTAAACACCTGGAGCGATATCACTGATGTGGGTTTGGTTAGAAGTCCAACATGCTAAAGTTGGAATCCATGCAGAGCAGCAGTTTACTGCCCTGGGATTTATGTACACCACTAAACTCAAGTTCTTACTTTGCGCTTTACAATTTTAGGCCAGCTAACTATTTTATCCAGATAGTGTCGGCTAGTGAGGTTAGGCCGAAGCTAGGCTTAGTTACCAAGGTTAGATACTTTCAACCCAGCTCTGCACTGGATAAACAACTTAGCTGACCTAAAATCATAAATAATATCTCACTAGTAAAGACAGTAAGCGGAGCTTGCGTTAAGCATGTTTTGTCAAAACACTATTGGTAAGATGAGGAGTGTACTTTCATGCTCAGTCTAGATAATGTTTTGCATCAGTTTGTAACAAGTTAGACTCTCAAACTCCAGTCTACAGTTCCTACAGTAACCTCTCCTCCTCTCCATCCCATCCCATGCCCTCACATTTTCCCTCTCTCCATCCTTTCCTCCTCTTCCTCTCTTCCTCCCTTTCCTTCTTTTCCCACCTCCTTCAGTTCTTTTGAAGAAGAAGCTTCTTTTTGCATCCCTTGTTCTTGTGTTTTTCTATCCTATTTTTTCAAGATGAATTCTAAATGCATGCATGGGAAACGTTGAAATGACGACTTTAGCTTAATTGAGAATGGCCATGTGAAGGGAAGCCTCTCCTCCACTGAAAAAAAGCTAATTTTCTTGCCTTCCCTTCTTCCTTTCTTCATCAGGTTAGAAGACAGATTGTAGGACATACACATTTTTTTGTTTTCCATGATTGATTCACTTTAAAATTCCTGAGCTTCTTTGCATATTATCATACAGGCATGGACATTTTTCACAGAGCAGCAGTATGAGACATCTCCATTGTGTGTAGTCAAAACAGGCTCAGTTTCATGAGTCCAGTTGTGGTTTCCCAGAAGCTTCCCAGCACCAGTGTCGAGGCTTTGGTGCTTGTTTGAGAAATCAAGTGCAGTGATTCTTTGTTCTTCCATGTAACCATTTTAGAACATTTGCTACAGATATATTCTTGGGTCACTTTTAACTGCTTTCACAACTTTTCACTGAGTCATGAATGTTGACGTCATGGAAAACTTCCCTTATCCTTTTCCAGGCAAAGCTGCCTAGTCTTTACCTGCCTCCCTACCTGTACGTGCAGGTTTGTTCATTTTGCTGTGCCTTCTCTTACTCATTTTCCCAATGCTGCAGATTTCCATGATCATAAAAACACATCATTCCATAAATCCAGATGCAGCTACTTACCGAGTTGGAAATGACACTCTGGGGTTCAGATCACTGTTGACTGATCGACCAATTAGTTGGCTGATGAGTTGATTATTTGATGGTCCCACAACAGGGGTAAATTGTTGGTATGTGTCCAATGTAAAAGAGGCACAGAAAACAAGAAGGATGACTGGCAAAAAGACGAGAGGCTTCCCTTCATCAATGAATGGGGATTATGCTATAAAACTGATGCTGGATATAGTTTTATTGTCACTACAATGGAGAGAGAAAAATTAAAAAATAATAATAAAGAGAATAAAGAACTGTATAAAATATATTTCAATGGAATGTTTATTATTTACCTTTTCTATTTTTGAAAAATGTAAAAGAACAAAAAATGTGAAACTGTAATAATTCAACAGCATTTGTGAAATAGAGACTTATAAAAAAAAAAAACAAATCTGTTGTTAAAAATGTATGAAGGTTTGATTGTGAATGCTGATTTACCTGAGCAACTCTCCTCCTTTACTGATAGGATAAATAAAAACCAGTTGAATAATAATAATTAAAAAAAAAAACACACAAACACACAAAACTACTGTGGAAAAAGCAAACAGATTAAATTTCAAGAGAAAACCTAAAAAAATTTAATAAAACATTAAAAGCTTATGCCAAAATTTTCCATTCGTGTCCTGTGCCTTTTTTTTTTCCTTATGCTCTTTTGAGCCACACATTAATTTTTTTTACTCATATACAATCTTACATTACATTTAAGGATAATATCACTTCACTACAACAACCTCACAAGCTGAAACACTATTTGAAGCATACAACTATCACTACCTGGCTCAAGGATTGAGTCCACTCAAGACATACATTTCACAAACATCATTTCTTTAAACGATCATTGACTGATTCAAATATTGTGGTATGTCAATCAGAAACACCAGCAAGAGGCAGTCTTGGGTTTGTGGAGGTGTTGAAAGCTGCAAATGGAGAGGAGGATGATGCAGGATGGATTTCAACTGAAGGAAGGAAGGAAGGTAGTTGATGGCCCGGCTTTCCGGTCCCAGAGCTCAGGTGCATCGGATCGGCTGGCCACCCTTCATTCAGGCAGTTTTCCTTTGATTTTGATTACATCAGCTCACTTGAATCATTGGAAAGGGATGTCACACAGGGCTTGAATACTAACTTGGGCTTTTCCGGCAACTGCTCCAGGGCCCCAGACCCTGAGGGACCCTAATTCGCTAGGACAACTGCCTGTCATCAGCTCTGGTCATTCGATCAAAGATGCCATCTTTACATGTTTTAGGACGTAAATAAAGTATCTGCTTTGAACAATAATTTGCATTTGAAATTTTTCTTAAACAAAAACATTCAATGGTCTTACTTTTTAAAATTTTTCTTTCTCCCTTGCTGAAAAACCCAGAGTCCACCAATATGAAAATATTTTCAACTCCTGGACAAAAGAAGCCTCCTACTTCACTGAAAAGGCATCGCACCCTTGAGTTACATACTGGACCACTATTGGCTCTGAAGTTGTCATGATGTCTTACAGGTATATCCAGGTGTAAAACTGAGATTTAAGGTGAGCACAGTGAAATCCAAACACCTGACCAAGGTAGCAAACAAGATAGGTTTCTGAGTGGAGGAGGGTCTTTATTTTCTCTTTTATTACTGATTCAGTATAAATGTTAAGAAGATTTAAGAATGAAAAAAAGCAATATAGATATAATCATGTTATAGTGGAATTCTTAAGCCTCACCACATGGTGTCACTGCTCAATCTATAATCACAGCAGTGAAAACAGACCAGCATCACACTGCCACTGACAAAACAAAATACAAGTGTAAATTTTAACCAATTTCGGTTCATCTGGTTCAGGTTGCTAATCACTTTTACTTATACTACTACGTATACTTTATGTAATTTTTTACATTATTTATTATATTTACATTATTACATTTGATTGAATGCAAATACTTTATACATAAAAGCTATTTTTTCACTATGATGGGTCTGGGAATAAGAAACATTAATTAAATTACCTGGGATAGAGTCAGTGAGTCTCAAGCTGAGTATTTACATATCTAAGAATGTCTGCCATATTTTGAGAGAGAACCACGAACCACATAACTGAGCTTCTCCTGTTTGAGGTGCTGCATCACTGCCGTCAAAAGAGTGTTAGTCAGGGGCTGAGAGCTTCTCCACTTTGGTAATGTTAACCTACATAAAAATTACATCTCAAAGGCTGTAATCATGTTCTCATTAGAAATCAAATACCCTAATCAAGGGATCTGGTTGCATCTGCATGTCCCAAAAAATCTGCCAGAGCTTGGACAACTGAGCTCTAAAAATTGGAAAGTTTAGGAGAGGATATATTTCATTAATCATATTTAGTACCCATGTTAGGATACATCATACATCTAGTTTAACTTTGGAAATTTTCAATTGATGACGGCCTTATGTTGTGTACTAGACATGCCATAAGGCCACGTCTGGTACAAACTGAGGCTATATATTTATTTTAACGCAAAAGCACAATTTGCTGTACGGTGACATCTTTTCCCAAAATCAAATCGCTGTACCCTTTTCACCACTAAATGGGAGGTGGAGGTGGTTCAGACCCTTCCAAAAGGTCATTAGGAAATGTCATTAATGATCCTAAGAAATGATCTGGGAAACCAAGAAACTTTCGGGTACAATTGTCCGTGTGCTGGGCAGAAAGAACTACAAGCTGCACTTTTAGAACAGCCTTCACAGTCCCATGAGGGTAGATCTTAACCATGATGTGTGTAAAAAATAAAAATCTAAACCCAAGGAGATCAAGGAGAGTGGGTGTAAATTTTAAATTATGAACAGAGTTTTAGCTGCTATGTATTTGCAGGCTATGATATCTGTCAAAGCAGGGGGCACTAAGCACTGACTTAACGGTTCTCAAATATAAAATAAACAAAATGAAAAATATCATAGAATATATTTGTCACAGGACAGAACCAACCGGGGCCTTTGTGCTTATGTTCAGTGAGAGCTCCACACCATAGCTGATCATTCAAGCCATACAATGTGAGTAGAAAAGCTGCAGTTCCTAGCCATTGAAGGGGGGGCTATCAAAATGTGTGGTGTGAGTATAGCTGATATACAGCAACTTGCACACTGCCAAAACTTTCCAGGTGGAACTTTGTGTTGCACAAATGTACAGTTTGTCATGTTGTGTTGCAGATATAATGTTCCTGCACAGTCATATTACCTATGTTTGGGGTCAGGTAGACCCCAAAGAGGTTGAACTCCAGAAAGAGATTTCAAAATTGAGCAGTCATATATAAAAAGTTATACCAATCACATACATATGGTGCATTGAAAATCATTTGTATTTAACCTAAAAAATATCTGAAAAATTCACGAGTAGTGCGTCATCAGTATCAAGTTGATAAAACCATTTGAACTGTTTGTGAGGTGTTAAAGAGAGTCCAGGGTCTCTCCCCTAAAATAAGGTTAGTGTTGAACAAGAGTATAAAAGTGTTTTTTGAGTGTGCGTGTGTTTGTGAGATTGTTTGTGTACAATCAAATTGCTGTGTCAAATATCATTTACAGACAGTACTGATGAAGAGCAGCGTCATGTTCGGTTACTGCAGGGACCAGTTCTTGCTCATTCACTCACAACATGACTGGTTCAAGCTAGTCTTCACACTGTCTGCTACTGACCAAACTTGGTCAAATATACTGGGGTCATTTGTGTGTTTGTGTTGCGTGTGTGTACAGTTAATATTTGAGGTCAAAAAGTAACTTCCTTCTGACTGTTACCTGTCACGTATCAGGTCCTTTGCTTGTTTTGGATTTGAATTTTGTACATGGTCAGTATCCAGCCTAATGTCATAGGACATTTCAACATTTTGACTTTTATAAAATGAAATAAGAAATTTTAGCTTTATAAAACTTTTTCTTTTTATTCCCTTTTTGAGTGTCTGAACCTTATACCAACCATGTCTAAGAAATTTGGAGAAAAACTGATTTTATACAGGTAGAGCAACTCAGTGATGTTCCACATAACAAATTAATAAAGAGCTTATAAATCAATAATATGCCATTTCTAAGAATAATAACCCCACTGCTGGTTATTCCAACTTGTTGATCATTACCAATTTGTGTCTTTGTCAAAGAAAACTCAAGACACTGGAAGATTTCAGTATTTTAAATTCCGTTTTTTTTTTTTTCTTTAAACACTATCCTTAATCTTAAATGACATAGATTCCCAAAGAACATGTAACATTTGGGTTTATATTATGATTGCCAGTTTTAATTCTTTCATTTTAGCTTCTGAGAAATCATGTTTTCTTGTGTGTAAGGTGGCAAAGTGGAAAGGTCAAAATACTACAGTACAAAAGTTGCCAAATTATCAAAACAGACAGATGACCTCAATTTTTATTGCAGGAACCAAGGGCACCTGAACAATTGTAACTCCTTACACTTGGCCATTCTATAGCCACTGGGGCTGTTGGTTTTGCACATTTAATGGGATTTGTTGAGAAAACTGGAGAATAATACCAGATTTATTCTTACAGTAGCATTGCATCGGTGGAGACTTCAGTTTATTATTATGGAAGATGTTGACGTGTAATCTTTACTGCTCTTACAGACTTTCAGCTCACTACGTGACAGCTGGTGTCTCACCAAACGCACCCTGCATGGTGGGCAAAGTCCCTGCACTAGCCCTGGTACTGTTTAGAGCTATTCCAGTTCATCTACACAAAGAAACACACCCACATACACACACAGTATTAAACTGCTTCTCACTGATGTGTTATATAATTCATTGTGTGCTCAGGATCATTGCACTGCCCTGCACCGATCTTGGCCTTTGAAAAACACAAAATAAATTTACCTGCTGCTAAAAAACAACTTCCAGCCAACTTCTGATGAGCAAACACAAACACACATGTTCATCACACATTATATAATCCGATTACAAACAATAATGAAGACAAATGTTAATCTATTTTTTAACCCTTTCTTTATAAAAAAATAAAAGTCCTCCATTGTGAAAAGTTCACTTCAAATTTACAATAGAATACAGACACTTCAAAGGACACAATAACAATGACTGGGTCACACACTTATTATTTCCTATATAGTTAAATACACAGATTTCAGTATAGACCTGTTAAGGGCGTCAGCAATGCACTGACTGAGACACTTTGGACATTTTTTGGCTGCAAGTTTGGCCACAATTGGGTCCAAAAGTCTGACACCACAGGGAAAGTTTTGTCAGACTCTTGGACCCCATTGTACTTAATGGATAACCATGATATGATAAGATGCCAAAAGAAGACATGCTTACATAATTCTTTGACAGTGTTACATTACCTGCTAAGTTGTTTTGCCACAAAGTAAGAATCAAGAGTCAGTTTTTTCAAGACAAACCAAGGAAAAGCAACCCAAATCTAGCATACTAACCTGCCTTATTAATACACTAAAAAGCAGACCAGTGTCATAAAGAAAGAGAAATGTTGTGTTTCTCATGACGAAAAGAAAAAACGCAGTTCACAGTCAATGTTCACAGGCACATATTGTCCCTGAGGAAAAGCTTCAGCTGGTAGCTTGAAACTCAAAATCCTGACTGGCTGTTAAGCATCCTATAACACACTTGATTAAAAGATTCGGCAAGACAGATCACTAACATTTGAGTGAAATGTGTTTCCTTGTGAGCTGAGACTTAATAGAAATAATATTAAGCAGGAATACGTGTGCTTTTTTTGTGTCCAACAGACTCTTTCTACCATCTGAAGTCTCCCTGCTGCTGTGAAATGTAAAAGCCCTAGGACCTGTTCCAAAACGTCTTCGTATGCTAGCTAATTCACTAGGACTTATTACGGGCTGGACCAAATGTCGCCAAAGGCTGGAACGCTTACAGTGATTTAACAAACCGAAATTTTAGTTTTTAATATCGCTTACTTTAACATCTTAAGAAACTGTAAAAAAAAAAACAAAGATAATTGATTGATTAATCAATTAGCCACTAGCCATCAACTGCACTGACCATAAGGACAACTCTGACTGGTGAATTTAGCCAGCATTGGCTAACTGATGTTAATTCAGTGAAACTACGAACTGACACTCCTAGCTTTTGTGTGGTGAATTTGCTTTCTGCGTATCAGTAATTGCACTGTCTGTATAATTTTGATGTCACATAAAATATAGACGGTATGTTTCTTGAGTCTTTACAAACATTAATGACCTTGCTAGCTGAGAATTTTCAGACCAAGCACTACTAGCTAGCAGCTAGCTCTTGAGTTTAAATTACAGACTGCTGCCAGATGGGAAAACAGTTGCCAGAACTGTTTTAAGTACATCATACATCATTTTAAGTAAATCGTACTATTGTTTTAAGCTTCATTGTAAAAGTTTCGAATCTGGAGGTCCAACATTCAGGTGTGTTAGTCTGTGAAGCTAATGTTAGCTAAAGGAGCTGAAGAGAAGAGCCGTCTCTCATTAGAACAGATTGTCATTATTGAAAGCAGATGAAGAAAATCCCTAAAGAATTAGGTTGAAAATGGCGGGGCCTTCTATTTCATCTCCCCGGCCACGTTTGATTTCTTCGGGCCCTGTTCGCTCCCAGGGTAATAATTCTGGTCCCACAATGCCCTGCCTTCAAAGGACATCTTTATGGTCGTCTTGTAAAGATTTGATCAGGATATGACTGAATCACTTGGCAGTGCGGTAGATAGCCAGGTCCAATGGCTCCTTCGAGGGGATGCACCAATCATCTGCCTCCAAGCTCAGCTTGTAGTGACGGAGAGCAGTCTTGTTAAAAACTGGCAGCCTCTCCACAGAGTCCGTAGACAACGCCTAGAGACAGACACACAGAATAGACTTTAAAACAGGGTTTATTTACCACGTGGGTGGTTCTGCTTGTGTGTTTATTTGGACTTATTTCTTGATCCTACTCACTCTAGACTTGGGACCCGTTCTTTATAAATAGCTAACCTAGTTAGTTTGATATAGCAAAATAACCGAAACAGCTTTTCAAGGCTGTTTTAAATTAATCTAGACCTCAGAGCAACTAATCCTTAAAGACAAAGTAGATCATTAATAATAAATAGAATCAGTACACATTAAAAACAACCCGGTTAATTTTGGTTTGGAGTATGCAAACTAATTTGCATTTTTGCACTTCTGGTTCCCTTGTCTCAAAGCCGATGGGTTATTTGAATGGATTTTTGATTAGATGTCTCAATCAATGTCTATGGTTAAAAAGAACTCAGGCATTTTTACATTTTATTCTACAACATAAGTTACATCAGTAAATACCCTACTTGTTTGTTTCTTTAAAAAAAGAATGGTTGCTAACCAGTGGCTAAATGAGCCTACAGGGGTTGTCAGGGAAATTTGGTGTCATCACACCAAACATGAAAAAAAACATCTACTACATACTGTTAGATGTCATTCATGTTACTTGAATTACATCTACCTTGTTATTCTAGAGAAAGTTGGCCCAAGATTGACAAATCAGTCATCCAGTCACATTAGAAGAATTAAATTAGCTGGCTAAAATGTTGACTGGATGCCTCCATCTGGTTAACATGTTAGGATTGGTTAAGCCATATTAAAAATGGGGCCCTGATTTAATAGCCAAGCAGGCCATCCTTCATACAGTATATCAGACAATATGTGGGTACAAACATTTGCTCGTATCTTCATATATTACCTTCAGATGAATGACAGCATCCGTGCCGTAACCCTCCGTAGAGTAGAGCTGTAAATCTCCCTGGAAGTAGCGAGCGTAGAGCCGAGAGATGGGCAGACCATAGCCAAACCCAGCCTACACACACACAATACACGATATAAACGTTTTATATCTTTTCATGTATGTATTATAGTCTCTGAGTGTTGTTTGTGATTTGTTTACCAGTGGGGCTCTGTGTTTTTCTCCTATAGAAGGTCTGGGTGCTGTGGAATACATGTAGCTGAACAGACGCTCTGTCTTCCTGAAGGGAACGCCACCGCCTCTGTCACTCACCTGGGGAGGGACGGAGATTATGGTGGAGTTAACACAGCCATCAGGGCTCGGTAGGACAACAGCAGAAGGAGAAATAAAAAACAATGCACTAGTTTTTAATCATCATGAAAAGGTGTAAAGAAACCCTTCAGGTTTGTTACTATGTGTGCATCAAACATAAATATGATGACCTGTTTGTGTGTGCGTGTGTGTGTGTGTGTGTGTGTTGTGTACGTGTGTGTGTGTGTGTGTGTGTGTGTGTGTGTGTGTGTGTGTGTGTGTGTTGTGTATGTGTGTGTGTGTGTGTGTGTGTGTGTGTTTGTGTTGTGTATGTGAGTGTGTGTGTGTGTGTGTGTGTGTGTGTGTGTGTGTGCGCATGTGTTTGCAGGTATCCGCTAACAATGTGCTGAGTTGATCCAGTCTAAATAAATGGCCTCATAGTGTGACCAGGAGTGATGTCACTGAATGCACTTTGTATCAGGGCAGATTATGATTAATTGAATGATAAAGAGGGTTTATGAGGTTTACGTAATAAAACTCCACTAAGAAGCTGAGCAGAAGTGGGTCTGGTTAATAATAGCAGTAGGGCAAAAGGGGAAATCATGTCATTTCAGAATGGTGGACGAGAAGAAAACATTCTATCTTTCATAGCCAATTTTTTAACAATCCTTACATACAGTAATCACCTTAGTGTACACATGATTAGAACAGAAGGGATTACTGTGCTTTTTCAAAGGAAACTGGTTCTGGTCTTTTTTTATTCTTCCTTCAAGTTCTGAAAAGCTACCAAGCTTACTCAGTGTGTGTTTTGCATATGCTTGTTGATGCAATGTATTTTTATAGCCAGCTTTTCTACCATGATGACAGAGAATGGTATACATGTGTACCTTGAAGTCCTTTGCCACAGTAGTAGAAGTAAATCAAAAACAAGTACATAAAACTCTGCCCTGAACTGACTGAGACCCTCCCCGGCACCTTTTTGTCCTTTGAACCCAACCAAAGCAATAAGCAATCTTTTTTCTCTTTCTTTCTCTATTCTTTCTTTTTTCTTTTCTTTATTCCTTTTGTTAACATTGCCTAAATACTTCAAAAAAGGAAATCCAACATTATGATTTTCTTTTTGTTTGCTTATTTATTTTTTTATTTGAGTTGCCTCTGTTGTTGTTGTTAATTGCTGCTGTTTTGCATTATCTTTTGTCTGGATTCATTTGACTCTAGTTTCCACCTTTGTCTGGGTCTGTTTTAAAAAATATTTATGTTGCATAAATTTTAAATCAATTCAACCAAAAAATGTCAGTTTTTTATTTTTCATAACACTTCAGAACTTACAAACACATTGTAACTTTATTGTAACTTGATGTCATTTGATGTAATTTGCCATGAAATTTAGTGTTTAATTAATAAAATGCAGAGGTCAACTTGTTAAATTAAATTAAAAACGAGAACAGCACAGTAACTGACTTCCCAGCATGCAGTGTTTGAGAGTAAAAACTCTTCAGAGACGCCTCTGCAAGTTAAAGAAAACAGACATGATGGAAACTTGCTTTGTCTTTAATCAATGTGTTAACTCATGGTTGTTTCTTCTCATAAGAATGAAATCAGTGCTAACCATGGTGGAGATTACTATTTCCTGATATGAAAGCATTTTTTATTGTTGCTCAGTTACTTTGGATATTTTATTAAATATTCTGAATATACAAAATTGGTTAATTTGTATTTGTTTCTGAAGATATTCTAAATTCTGTACTTAAAATCAAGAGGTGACAATAATTTCAACCAGGACTGTACAAACAGACACACACTGAACCTTATCTGACCCTACAGAGAAACACACACACAGATCAGGGGGCTTACATAACTGAATGTGTTTGTGTGGTTCAGGCAGGATTAGTCTGGCTGCACTGTTGCGCACCTACAGCAAAATTGCCAAACCTAAACCATTTTGATAATGGTTTTAGGCACTTGTGACGACACTTCTCACTATTATGAGAATTTTGACAAACCATACAATCAGTAAATGGATAAAACAATAATCAGATTAATTGATATTGATACTTTTACCTAAGTAAAGCTTGTGATTACTTCCTTCGCCACTGGAGCTAAGATGCAAACTAACATGCTTTATCAAAAAAGCCCTTCTGGTTTTTTCTTACCATTACAATGCAATGCAATGCAACATACTGCCCTTCCCTTGTTCTTTCTTTTCTCATTTGATAAGGTGATATCCATCCTGATTTCCACCGCCGTAGGTCTGAAGTTAATCAAGTCAATTCAAGTGACCTACAAGTAAAAACTCTCTAACGTTAGCATAATTTTTAGTCAATCTGGAAACTGCAGTTAAGCTGCCACGTTTACGTTTTTTCATGTTATTTAGCGGAGTTACTCACCTTGATTGACAGGTCCTCTCCACCAAGGGCGACCATGACTTTGATAGGTGGGAGGGTCATGCTGGCCTCGTGGTTCTCAATGGTTGCTCTCATGGAATTCTACAGAGAGGACACAGGGAGGTTTAGTAGCCGCAAATTCAGGCCATTATTGTCATGTTATTATAGGGTAAGTAACAGACAAAGTAGGAAGTTCAATGTGTTATAAAAACCACAGTGAACCAATTGCTTACATCACTAAATTCCCCATTTGAATTTTTATTTTTTGCTCAATTTAGCAACTACGGTGTGGTATTTAGCTCCTAGGCACAAACATGATGCAGTGTCTTTGACTAAGCCTGAGCATCAAAACATAGTTGGTTGCTTCTCCATAACAACAGTTGCTGAGGCTCAGACATACTGTAGTATTTCAGTGATTTGGTACTTATGTATTGTGTGAGAGGTAAAGCAGAGTTAGGAAATTGTAAAAGGCAGCATTTCTGAAGCTTCTCTCACAATAATCAGGATATTCCTGTCTCTGCTGCTTCAATTTTAACTTTTCTAACTTTTCTAACTAAGTTTTTTTTTTTTAAGGTTAACTACATACTAAATTGTCATTATTTAGGTTACTTTTCTTTAATTTGTTTTCATATGTTTTTGATAAAGAGATTTTTTACAAAATTCATATTGTTTGGATTTGAATGTTTGGTTCAAGGGAAAATCTCTGCTACATAAACTTCTACATTCAACAAGCAACAAGCAACACTATTGTTTCTTTAAAAAAAAAACTGCAAATACAGGTACACCTACATTTTGCGAAACAGTAGAGTAAGAATAATAAAAACCCTGCACCACTTAAAAGGGCATTATCATTATGCATAAATTAAAGGATAGATGCTATGCCATCCCAATGTATGGACTGTCAGTAGCAGATGCTTTAACTGAATACAGACATTAACCTTAATGCCTGTACTGTGAACACAGACAGGGCAGAAACTGAATGTCTGCTCCCAAATTCATTTATACGGTTTGTACTGACAAGATATCATATTTTGATAACTGAATAATTGTTGTAGTCATTTCCTATGCACAAATGTCAAATATTTGCTGTTTCCAGCATCTCAACTGTACCTTTGTGGTATATGGTAGTAAACTCAATGTATTTTGGTCTACAATATTTTTCATGTTTCAATACACAAAATTAATATTAAAGGAATTTGAATAATAGGCAGATTAATCAATGATGATGAAAATAATTGTTAGTTTTAGTCCTTTTGTGGAGGTTTATGATTTGATTACCTTGAAGAGTTCAAAGAGCATGTGATACAGGTGAGACGGGATGTATGAAATCTGGATGGGCTCTCTGATGCTGTTGGCTATGGGAGGGGGGGGAAAGAGCTGTCATTGTTCTGTAGACACTCACCTCAACAACTGATAAAAAAACAAAACAAAACTGTGTGTTTGTGGGTTTTTCCATGGTGTTGTTTGTACGCGTGTCTCACCATTCATCTGCCTCAACTCCAGCTCCGGTGCTCCCAGGTAATACTGCTCACACAGCAACTTAGCACTTTCATAGGCATCTAGAGAGAAAAATAGAGAAAACGCAGCTCGATCATTTGCCCTGTGTGGACATGATGAAACACATATCCAGTAAAGATCAATGTATGTATGTGATAAACATGAGGTTATCATCAGTATAAACATGACAAGTGTGTTGGATCACAACCAGCAGCCATGACTCGGGCCACTGACTGAAACAGGCTCAAAGTGGCAGCCTGCCAGCTCTGTCCCTGCTTCATTTACTGTTCCTCTATCAGAGATACAAAAGTCAAACAGACACTTTCTGTAACTATGAATATACATTACGAAATGTTTGAAATGGTAGTGGGGAAATCAGGTCCTTGATTGCTTGAACAGAACGCAAAGATGTTCTGTTTTTTGCTGCAATTCATCCTCAAGACGTGGTATTTTGGCAGCCAAGAAATTCCCACACTACACTGTTTTATACTTAATGACTAACATCATATCAGAGCTGGATAAACATGCTTCAGGTCCTTGGGGCAAAAATGAGGTGCTGGGTCACTACTGGTCCCCTGCCCCTCCCAATCTCTCTGTGTGGTCTTACCATTACCTCCGAATACATCTAAATTGCATGTTTAACTAACGTTTGTTGGAGACAACCACACATTTGATGTTGTTAAGCTTGTGTGTTTGGATATTACCACAGACATTAATATTCACCACCAGTCAAAAGTTTTAGAAGACCTGAATTTTTCCAGTTTTTATTGAAACAGAGGTTGTTTAATGTTCGTGTGTTCCCGAAATTAAACCAAAGAACAAATAAAAAAACAGTGATTTAAAGAGAGGAATTATTGAATCTTTTTTTTTAACTAAATTAAATCATAATTTTTGGCTCATTCAGCAGTCAAACACACTCTTGTCATTCTTTCTATGATGAAATTTAAATATTGTTCAGAAAGGTTCTTCCCCACACTGCCGCTGAACAGCTGTGTCACACGTGCAGGTTGCTTCTGTCCAGTTCATCCCAAACCAGCTCATCTGGAGACTGTGCTGATCTTTTATTTTTAATAATACAACAGATTTGCAAATAATTGAATTAACAAACTAACATGCAGTGAGCCTGGGGCTCTAAGGGGCCAGGGCCCCTATGAGTCTGGGGAGTCTAGAGACTGTTGCCTAGTTGTTCGTTCAGCCTTGTGCCATATTAACTCCCTATTTACCAAATGAAGTACATTTTACACTTTTCTATTTTTTTCTATTTTTTTTCTTCTGTGTCAGATACTTTATACCACTCTGTATACTACATACATTATCTGTATTTACTGGAGTCACATGCCACAATAACAAAGATTCTGAATAAATAACTAGAATCCATCTTGCAGTTCGATAACACCAATTGGGACGCCCATCAAAATGTTGACATCCCGACCCATGAGCACTCAGTAGTAATTACTAGACGGTCAGACGGTCTGATCCCATTGCCTAATGTCTCAGTGGACTGGAATGATTGAAACTGAGACAGTGATTGACAAATTTTAAAAAAATGTGGGCCAGGGATGTAACGTGAGGGAGCCAATTACCCCTTCCCTCCTTCCACCCCCCCAATCCCTGCCCCTAC
Organism: Istiophorus platypterus; assembly: GCA_016859345.1. Taxonomy (NCBI): domain Eukaryota; kingdom Metazoa; phylum Chordata; class Actinopteri; order Istiophoriformes; family Istiophoridae; genus Istiophorus; species Istiophorus platypterus. The sequence goes on along the minus strand of CM029112.1, from coordinate 22,616,522 downwards.
AAACCAGTAAAGTTTAGTGAAAGAGTCTTGCACGGTTGTGTCACTACTAAAATTTTTCAGCAAACAGACAGACAGATAGACAGACATATGAACACCTGCCAAAGTACTCAAAACCACCACCTCTCTGGTAGGTACTGCCACAATAGGTGTCTCAAGGACCACGTTTTTGTCATGATGAAATACACACACACACACACACACACACACACACACACAAATACACTCACACACACACACATACACACCTACACAAAGTCATATTATCGTGTCTGGTCATAATTATGGATGCCATGTTGTCAGTGATTGACAACGTAATGCAATTAAGAGCAAGAATCAGCTGATGTGCCGTACTTGTCTGAACCTAATTACCACTGGTCCAGACCAGACAGCCTCTCTCTCTTCTCTTTCTTCTCACCTCGTGCAACCTCTGTCACATCACACATGGAGTCAATACAGCCAATGGTGTTGGGGTGGGCGGGGTTTGTGTTGCCATTGAATACCAAAGCTGCAAGAGAGTAGAGGAAGAGGAAATCAGTTATTACTTCCTCTAGTTGCTGTAGTTTTTGAGCTTTAGCTGATTATTAGTAGTTTATCAGAGGTGTATTTACACAATCTGACCATGTGATCATTGTTTTCTGTTTATTTGGTCATGTGTGGTCATAATAATGAACTTAACTGCATCTTGCTGCAATTCCAGTATTTCTGTGTGGCAGAGGCTGGTATTTTGAGTGTGTGTGTGTGTGTGTGTGTGAGTGTGTGTTTTATGTGTGTGTGTATGTTTGTGTGTGTGTGTGTGTGTGTGTGTGTGTGTGAGTGTGTGCGTGTAGCGGCTCACTGTGCTGGTTGATGAGCATGCGGATGGAGATGCGGCTGGTGTAGAAGCGGTCCAGGAAGTACTGGATGTTGTGGTCGGTTACGGCATCCTGCTGGCAAAAGGCGTCTTTGTACTCGATGACTCCCTGAGCCATGGTGGGGACCACCTCATTGTGCCGGTTCCTAATGTCCTCCAAGACTTCAACAAAGCTAAAGGTTGGTGGTGGCAGAGGAGGGCAACAGAAAGAGGAGAGAAGGGAAGGGACAAGTGGAGAGGCCAAAAGGTAGAGAATAGGTAAGAGAAGAGGGAAGTGACAGCAACAACATCCTGTCCTGTCCTGTTCTGCAATGCACTCACGTCTCAAGGACCCTCTGGTCATCAGGGTTCTTGTCCAGAAACTCTAGGATCTCCATCAGGCTCTGGATGTACCTAAGAGAACACGAACACATTAGAGTCCCTGACTATGGAAAATGCTTGCAGTCACAGAGGATGGTGGTAGCCACAGCCTGGTAAACACACAAGTACATATATTAGCCCAGCTACTGTGTCATCAGTGCATTCCCCCGGGAGAGCAGGACAGAAAAACAGAGTGGAGTAGAGGAGGGGACAGAGATGGAAACACTGCCGTCCATCGCCAGTCCTGACATGTGGTAGGCATGTGTATTGGATGCAGTTAAAAATAAAACTCCAACGTGACTCCTGATCCTTGAGACAACTCCCACTTCCAGCAGATCACTGCCGCCTGCCAAACAATTAGTCCTGCTTGCTGTTTGTTATTAGAGCGTAATTGACAGTCAGAAGCTTGCTTTTCCTGTTAAGGACACTTATATGCCCTGTAAATTACATGTTACCTCATTTTATTCATTTAATTGGTATCTTATATTTTTTGGTTTCATGACAGTTCCCAGTGACTGAGCATTTATCAGTAAGAACACTACTGGTTCACTTTCTAAAATAGGCATAAACAAAAAGAGCCACAGACTTCGACCCACCTCACAGCTGACTTTGACCGATCTTTTTATTTACTCACATAAAATCATGTCTCATATTCCACCTCAGCTTCCTGGACAAGTTGCTAAACAAACGTCCTCTGAGACAAAAGGGCATTTTAGCCATCTACATAACGATATGATAATTAGCTACAGTAACAAACACATCTGTACTAAGTTTGTTCAACGTGAAGCAGAATGATAACTTTTGGTTTCTTTTTTATTTTTATCCAGATGCGTAAGAGAGTCTGAGAGGATTCTGGAAATACCTTCAGATGTCTGATAGGTCTTTCAAGTCGGATATTTATTTTTTAGACAAATCAGATCCTTGATCAAACTAGGGTTATGTCTTCCCTTAGCTTGTCAAAAATTCTTACTTCAGCTAGTTTGTTTTCTCTGTGTTTCCAGGCTTCTGGGGACTCAGCTTAACACATATTGTTAAGCCGAATTTATGCTTCTGTGTCAAATCTACGCTGTGGCCTATGCAAGTGGCCTAAGCCATTGTGAGTAGTTATACTTCTATGTTGGTGCCACTCTGCAACTACTCCCAATCGCTAGTTGGTGGTGTTGACAAGCCACTGTTTTGAATTTCTCCACAACTCTTTTCCACAAGTTTGTTGACACACTTCGAGACATTGCCGTCTGAAACTGAGGCTACGGCGTAGGCTATGGCATAGGGTACACAGCCTCACTCAGTCTGTCTCAGTTCCCTACCTGGAAGTCAGACATGTTTAGGGACCCAGATCTGACTATAAATTCGCTGCACATATATAGCGGTTTTCTAATCTTATCAACCACTCAAAGCACTTCACACTACCCCCACATTCACCCACTCGCACACACATAGGGCTGTGATGTGACAGCACCTTTTTCAATACACGTTGTACTTGCTACACACACTCACACACCAATGATACACTGGGGGTCGTTTGGGGTACAGTCTTTTGCCCAGGGACATTTTGACATGCAGACTGGAGGAGACGAGGGTCAAACCACCACAGCCGTCCCCACAGAAACTTCATCGACGAGTGGTCAGTGCTGCTCATTGTACAGCATCGCATTTCCATCATTGATCTGCTGTTTTGGAAAACTAAGCATCTGTGTCTGGGAAGTTCCATAACATTAATAAACACTGCACTGAAGATCGTCTGTAATCTGTCTTCTCATTCGCTGCTAGCCGTGTTCCCCTGTTTTTTCCCCACCAAAAAAAATCTAGGAATGTGTTGAGAAACCACTTCCAGTGGGCGATTCCTAGAAAGTTCCCAGAAACTCCACAGCCTGAGGTCAGGATTTGGAGAAACACAGAAAGCTCTGGCTAAAACTAGTCCAAAATAGTTCTTGTAACAAGACAGATGTTGGCCTGAAGAAGGAAAGAAAGAGTTCAATAGTTTTTGTCCAAAATATTACTTTATAAATTCTCTAACTCTGGCCCCAATCTTTTAGTTACACTAGTTTACTCATGAATGAGTATCGTTTTGCTGCTCTGCAGTGCAGCTGCTTTTCCTGAACACACTGTTCCTTTTCAGTGGCAACAACAAGCAGGCAGGATGAGAAAAACAGAGAAGAAAGGCGGGGATTGGAGGAGGAGGTGGAGGAACTAGAACAAAGTTCAACCCCCCCATGTCCTCCTATTGCTCTGTAATGTCACATCAGATTACATCGGCGCCTACAGTGCACTTTTGGACTGATATTTATAGCAGTTGGATTAAAAAGCTTGCAATGCCTAAAAATGAGGGACTACTCTACTCAAATACGCATTTGAAAGAGTTCAGAAAATGTTTCAAAAGTGTGAAGGGTCAGTACACTGAGTAAAGGAAAGAGTAGAGTAAAGACATGAGAATCCCCAAGGGTGCAAAGTCACTTGTAATTTTGTTACTTGTACGTTTTAAAATCAGTAATTCAAATGCCACTCGGTATTTGTTTTTGGGATGTTTTGCACTCCTGGGGAAAAAAAAGAACCCCAATAAAAAGAACTTTACTAGAGTAGGATGTTCTGTGACTTGAGACTTCTGTGGTGGACAGGAGTGATATGTAAGGTCAGTCAGTAAACAAGTCAGCAAATGAGTCACCAGTCATGAGGAGTTCTACTACTCATTCAGCCAGTCATTCACTGGGTACTCAGTAGCACACCGCTGTTCCTCACCAGGTCTGGACAAGCTGGATGGAGGGCATGGCCAGCAGCCGGTCTGGCAGCAGGTTGATTTCCTTCATGATGTTGGACAAACGGACAGGAAGCTCCTGTCGGAGGAAGACGAATGATGTGCGCTCGCAGGCATTGGTCGCACCTGAGGGGTGGAACACAACAGGATTATAAATTAGTGTACAAGGTCACAAACAGGTTATTACTGGTTTACATAATTTGGACTCATGGTAAACCTACTAGCCTTTTCTGCCACTTTCAAGAATTGACCGATTAATTACTCTAATTCCTGGCAAAAAAAAAAAAAAATGGGGACAACTAGAACAAAACTAAGTAACTGTGCAAGTGTTACTGGGGTGGTGAAGGAGAATTGGTCTTAGGCTTCGATTTGTTTCTTTCAGTTGGCAGAACTTGTTTACCTCAATATAAAGATGAAACCTATAATTATATCTACTAATCTATTTTTCTACTCATGGGCAGCCAAAGCAAATTATGAATGCTGACACTGACATATTGTCACTTTTCGAGTTAATATGGCAAACTATCAGTATTCATCAAAATTTTTTTTTTTTTTTTATTATTACCAGTGTTCACTCTTTTAGCTCTGTTTTGGTCTCCTCTACATCTGCCTCTTAAGGTGCTAAATGCTCAACAGTTTTCTCCAGCTTGTCTCACAGTGGCTTTTTAGACCTTTTTTCACTGAAAACAGCCACTTGCCGCGGTTGACAAATGAGAGTGATCAGCGTGAAACAGTAAATTTGAGGGTCAGGCAGCCAAACTGAGCTAAAACTTTTATTCTGTAAAACCAAGCAGTACGTTGGTCATTAGGGAACGTTGTTGAAAAGTTTTTGGTTAAGCTATTTATGTATTAATTTTATATATATATATGAGTATATGAATATATGAGGAGAAAAAAAACAGGTCAGACTACATTAAATTCTCTAACAAACGTCATCATCATCATCCAGTTGTCATCACTATGAACTGCATTGACATGAGCAGCAGGAGTATTACCAGCACAAACATCAGTATTGAAGGGTCAAAGCAGGCAACTGATGCCTTGTTTTCAATCAGTAATGAGGACAGATGGTGGAAGTTAGGAAACCTTGAACAGAACTACTCCTCTTCCCACTTCCTGATGAACTGCTGACCTCTGTAGAAACGATTTACTTCAGCTAAAGATTTAATTCAGCTAAAGAGGTTTTATACATATCTTTATTCTTATTACTGTTCGAGGTGTATATGTATGTTATAAACAATACATTTAAACTTAAATTTGAAACAGCCATAATCAATAAAATAACAGTCAAATCAAGAAATTAAGAAGCCAAGCAAATTACAAACAGACTAATAATAGGTATGATGCACTCACCAAAGTCCAAGAACTGCTTCATTGACAGAGGAGAAGGGGAGAACTTGGAGAAATGATCTATGTGTTTGGGCACGTTGGCCAGAGCTGAAGCCTTCATCAGGGACTGAACAAATTTCATCTTACTCGTCATCCTCAAAAGTCAAGTCAAGCAGAATTAAGATGTAAACAGCACGTGTACACAGGATACACAATCCTCTGGCATACAGAGAGTTCACTGAGAGTTAAAAGTGACTGTGAGGCTGAGTAGTCCATGAGATGCTCAAGTTTACACTCTGAAGCTCTGCACATGAGTCTCTTATTTAACAGGCAGCGTCAGCCAATGGCAGAGCACTATGGGCAGCAGTGAGCCAATTGGATTCCAGGATTCCCACCTACTTGCACTCTTGGAAGATAGTTAATACGGAGGCGTGGTGTGTGTGTTTGTGTGTGTGTGTGTGTGTGTGTGTGTGTGTGTGTGTGTATGTGTATGTTTGTTAGAGGGAGAGAGAGAGAGAGAGAGAGAGTGAGGTGACCCGATCATCTTGTTTCCTCCGTCAGATAAACAACTTAGACAGAAGACTTTCAATATGTCTGCTTTTATCATATTAACACAAACTGTAAAAACAGAAACACTATTGCCAGCACATATATACTACTCAAGTAACAATGACAAGTTCAGCCTATCAAATATATTCAGGTGGCAGTTTATTACAGGTAAATCTAACTAAAACTAACGCAGTCTAATACAACACTCCAGCAAAAAATCCTCCCTTTATGAAACAATATAAAGTGCTTTTTTTCCTTAAACTATTTTAGAGATTCGGTTTGAGATTCGATTCATGTTTACGATCATTTCTGAGGATGTAGTTTGTTTTGCTGTTGAACTGTATTGCATCAGAAAGAGAAGTGTTTTCTTATGTAACCTGCCCTCAGAGGAACCCTCAAACAGAAACTCCCACTGTTGCACGTTTCAAAATATTTTCCCATTTCTCAAGTTACATCTGTGTTACCTAATTCAGGTAGCCAAAGATATGTCCTTGCTCTTTTTGTAATACAAAAGTAAATTATAAAAAAACAAACATTTGGCTTCTATACAGTTAGTTTTTTAATCTTAATGAAAAAGACCTGTCCAGATGTTTGCATCATGTCCAGCTCCCCTGTGACCCATCACAGGATAAATGACATAGATAGATGGTAGTTCAATCAGCCGTGTCCCAAGAATTAATTAAACTTTAACCATGTTTAGACCACTATCTGTATGTTTTAGAAGATATAGGCTGCAAATTCTTAATATTCTTGTTTTGAGACCTTATGGGAGTTTCCTGTCAGGACAACAAATCAACTTATCATCTTACAAACTGAAAAGTTATTTAAATGAGATATACTGGTTTTGAAAAACAACAAGAAAGTTTTATGATATAACATGATAAATGAACAATTTCTGAGAAACTGAGCAAACATTTTTGTAATGGCTGCTTCAATCTTTGCATGCAACTTGAGAAACAGCTTTAATATCTTTTATCATGCAGCAGACAGAATATTGTTTCTGCCAGATGGTTAGAAGAGTCTTAACAGAATATGAAAATATCTTCAGAACAGCAATAAGTGTTATGAAACAATATTCATATCCCCAGTAATGTTCATGACCAGCCAACAAATACCACCAAAAGATATATATATATATATATATATATAATCATTATATCAATATTCAGTGTTAAACAGACTCCACAACATGGATGTTCTTTGAACTCAATCTGTTCTATGCTGGTTTTCATGTCAGCCGGCAACAGTGAAAACAACAGCTGTGAGCAGATGCCAGCATCACTAATGCACATGTTAAATATAAACCAGTGTTATACTGTTGCTGATCATTATATCTGGTGTTTTCCATGGAAGATGATCTAAATATATATACATACACACAAACACACACACACACACACACACACACACACACACACACACACACACACACACACACACACAAACACACATTAATTTATAATGTCAGTAAATTTACTGTACTAGATCAAAGCACAGTAACTTTTCCATTTTTCCTTAAGATGCAGTTCATATAAAGAACACTAGATGGAAAAAGAGAGCAAAATATTGAAGACTAATACCCTCTTTCCTCCCTGTGGTGGACATGATTCATATCAATTACACTCATATTTTTATGCATTTTTTCCTTGTTTTCTGTCCAGCTTTAAGTTTCTGTCAAGTTTATGGCCAAGTGCTATTACTGGTATGGAGTTAAATGATAATATTGATGGACCAATACATACCATACCATACCACATACCATTTTTAACATTTAATTCCTGCTAGAAAATTTAAAAAAAAAATAAAATTCTTGAGATCCATGTAGTTATCATTTTTCATGTGCTGTTGACTGCCAACCTCCCAGATCAACCAGTGCCCATAGATCCCATAATGCTTGATTAGTTTTTTAGACTATATCTTTTATATCATTTATAAAAATATGTGCAACATTCATCGAGTCCCCTCCTCAAAAAGACAATTTTCTTGATTTCTTTATATTTTCTGTTTCCACTTACTTATGCATATATTCAGTGTGGGTCAAACAACTAAGTCATAGTTCCTAGAAGTGCAAATTTAGTTGGCCACTACCACTGATTTTGATCTGAAATATAGTCAATAAACTAAAGAAAAAAATACTATAAATAATGTCAGGAGTACACAGGAGTGACAGGTGTCTCCCTGCGCTGCAACAGAAAGTATTCTACGTATATGTATATTTGAATGAGACATTATACTGCAGAAGCCGTTTTGTTGGTTTTTTTTGGAGGAACAGCTTTAATATCTTTTATCATGCAGCAGACAGAGTATTATTTCTGCCAGATGGTTAGAAGAGTCTTAACAGAATATGAAAATATCTTCAGAACGGCAGTTTGTTTTTTCTTAAACAAAAAACCCTTATGATTGCTGTCATCTCTTATCACTTTCAGTTGTAAAAAGAAGCATTTGTATAATCTATTGGTAACATGCTCATGATATCTGCATATTGCTAACTTGTAATGTCAATAAAGAGAGAACTGAAATGTATTTTAATGACAAGTAGAATGACAAGTGGATGACAGGACCTCTGAATAACAAAGTAAAATATGTCAAATTATAGCAGAGAATAAAATCTGAATATTTATCATCCCTGATTATCATGGCCGATGGAAAATTTGCTTAAAAGTTTATGCCTAAAAATACCTCAAAACCTATCTTTACCTATAATACATGTAATATCTATCCATAGGTATTTTTAAATTAGGTATTACCTGACCCTCTAAAAATGTAGCTGACATTATGTTTATATACATGAAAAAAAAGCTCATTTCTAACTCACACTTCGTTTTATTACTCAGTGACATAAATTGAAAGGTTCCACTAATTTAACCAAAATGGTAAATTTCTCAGTCTGCTAATGAACGCCACACAGACACCCTACATTTCATTGTGCCCAAAAATTCTCACAACATGACAAAATGTTATGTGTGGGTGACAGTGTGTGTATTTTCTGTATTTATGTTAATAGTCTTTATGACAAGTTACTTTTTATGCAGCCAGAGCACAAACAGCCAGAGCTCAAACTAAATTGCACATGTCAGACTCTCTAACGGTGCCTCCTCCTCCTCGTTTGTATTGTCTCTCTTTCTCCCTCTACAAGAACTGGAGTGTGTATCTGTTGCTATGGATCTGAACCACCACACTTCTTCTTGGTTCTTGTTCCTGTCCCCACTAACTGTTTCCAGTACACTGCCTGTACCCTGAGTTTTTGACTTGTTTTGCCTGACTCTAAACCGGTATGAAGTTTTTGTACTGCTGCCTGGCCTGTTTTTCCATTTTGAATCTCCTCTCTGAAGATTCTGTGTTTCTACCCTTTTGGCTTCTTTTGTGATGTTTACCCGACCTTTTTTTCTAGAGAAGTTATTGGAATGTGCCTCAGAGCCTGACTTCTGTATTTTGGATTTTTACCCTGGATTGTTTCTGCTTGTGTGGCCTTGTGTCCAATAAAACCTTCATTTGAGCCATTCTCTGGTCTGTCATATCTGAAACTGAGTCCTCACCTAGTTTATTGTGACAGCACATACTATAGAGCTAGCTGCATATTTATATAATATGGCTGATATTTTTTTGGTTTTTTTCTTTTATGTGAGTTTTTAAATAGCATATGTATTGCTCATTTCTGTTGCCCTGACTTTATGTACATCTACACTACTAGTCAAAAGTTTTAGAAAATCCCGTCTTTTTTAAATCAAAGTTCAGCAGCTTAAGTCCAGTTAAAAAGACGTAATGGCACAAGGCTCAGTGGTAAACTTCCAAAGGTAAAAAAATAAATAAATAAAAAAAAACAACAACCTTTAGGTCACAAAAAACTGAAAATCATATAAATTTAATAGAAAACAGGCCTTTTGTCACCTTTTGACACATGTTGACCACGTGAATCATAAGACAACACAATGTATTTTGTTTACTGGCTAATGCTCTTTTTCACCACTTAAGAGGAGAAGACAGTACAATTCATTTTCTAATGTGTAAGTACACTTTCCACATATATCTGTGCATTTGTATTAAAATGCGTGCGGTGTCATAACTGATCTGAAAACGGTGGAAGCTGAGTAAACACTTGTATGTAGCTAAGTACAGCTACGTGGGAAAAAGCCTTGACCATGGCAAGATGGGCTCAGATTCTCAACCACGATTTGTAGTCTTCAGTAATAGACTACGTAGATTCTTTTACTATAATGATTTATTGTAGATTTGAAATAAACACTACAATAAAACAAGCTAGTCCCAGCAGCAACTGCCTTGGTTCAGTTGAACACTCAATTTTATAACAACCCATACCTCCCCTATTGTGGGCCTAACTGTAAGTACAGTACCATCAGTATGCCACCTAAGGATTACTTTTTCATCAAGACACCATTATTTCATCTCTCTGGGTGTTTCCCGATATGATTAATAGAATTAATGGCATATACATTACTCAGTAGCTGATTCCCATACTTATTGGTTAAATACACCATTATATTCTGCTGTAAGCACATTGTCTTGTCCTTCCTCCCTAAGCTTCTCCCAATCAGCATTCTTGATTCTCAGATTTTGTTTTTAACGGTAACTTAGCCTGTGCCATATACCACATGCATATGGTTTGGGCTAAAACAATCACTCCAGATGATCCAGATCAGCCGGAAGCTCTTCAGATGTCTTGTATGCTGGTTTTTCCACAATCTGCATCAACCTTCACAGACTTCTCTCACTGAGATTCCTCGTAGCTCCACATCCTCAAAGTGACTTCACAGTTTTATGACTGTGAAACTTCTTGAGAACATTACAAACTGTTGAAACAGGTATTTCAAGATCTTTGGCAATTGCCTTGTAGCCTCTGGAATTATAATGTTTTTTTTATTTTGTTACTGAAAAATATGGTTAGAAGAATTTGGTAGTTAAAGTACCAGTAATTTAAACCATGGCTGTATATGGGTTGTAGATATGTATGGCCATTTATGGCTAGAGCACCATAATTATATACAACAAACCAAGTTTGTTGACCATAAATGACTTCTTTCTCTCTGCTGTTCAGACAATTTGGTCAACAGTTTCTAATTCCAGTGGGTCAGGAAAAGGAGTGTAGATATAAACCCACGCAATTTGATTACTGTAAATTGTTATACACCAAAGTCATCTAACCACAGTGACATTGATATGACCCCCATAGGTTTATCCATGTTGACAACCGACATACTTCTGGGTGAGGTGGTAGTTTACCAGTTCTCCATCACTCAACATATAAGGCAATTACTGTGCCTGTACAACAAAGTACATCATTTGAATGTCTTGGTCTGAAATGTACTGGCTTGAAACCTCGGTTACTTTTGCATATTTACCAGCCTCCCAGAACATCCTCTGTTTCTATAAGTGAACAGTCTGAGCTGCTCACATCTATCTCTTCTGTGCATCCTTCCTTTTTGTTAGCTGGTCAGAACATTCATGCAGACCCATAATAATGTTCATTTGCTGCATAATTCATAATCCTGCTCCATTCTCTCAGCACATTAACTTCCTCACACGTCCTAGCTTGTCATGTGTTATACATTATTTATACACAATATATCTTCTCCACTCCTCGAGTGTTTTTACCCTACAACCTACGTGGCATGGATTTAACATTATCAGATCACAGGGCTGTCCTTTTAAAGGATCCCTGCCACCCCACTTCCACTTTGTGCCACTATCCCATACATATGGAACACATGTTGGATACGGAGCTCACTTATGAATACACAAACACATCTAACGATGACCCGGCCCGTAAATATGATGTGCTCCTCTTAGATACTTTGAATCATTATGCCCAACTCAAATCACGCAGTGCATCCTTCTGCCATACCGCTCCATGTTTTATACCAAAGCCTCTCAAAATGAAAGCTGCTGGCCAAACAAGCCAAACTATGCATGTAGTAGCTAACAAAAGTCATGCCATACTTTGCAAAGTTTCCCATGAAAAGAGTATTGTTCTCCCAAGACCCGTAGATGAATATTTCCAGATTAGGCCCCTCTCTTTCCTGATCTGTTGCTTATGAACGCCTTTATTTCATCCCAACCCTGATAATTGTAATGCTGCTCCCCCTTGTGTACCCACTCAGGGGTTAAATTTACTCCAGCATGTCCAGACTTCGGCTGTAAGTTTTCTCTCTAGTACATGAGGTAAAACAAGCATTTTCAACATCCAATGCTCATTTTGTTCCACTGACCCATATCTGCATTGTTTTAGCCACTGTAATGCTGATTATATGTAGTTAGATCTCAGCCCAGTTTTTTTATGTATTCTAAAGCACATTCTCCATGGTTGTACTTAGTCACCAGGTGTTTTTGTCAAGAATAGAACAAGTGTAGGAGAAGGATTAAAGGTTTTAGTTTTGGTAATCTCAGGATGCAAATCTCTGCTTTTTGCAGATAATACCATTCTTTTGTTGTCATCAAACCATGACCTGGGACATGGTCTGATGAAAACATTTGCATCCAACTGTGAGATGGTCTCTTTCCCTGGTTGGGTAAGATGGAGCATAGGTTCAGCAGACTGACTTACCGGAGCATCAGCAGATAAGCAATCGCACCAGAGTGTAGCAAGAAGGGAATTGAGCCTTGCAGTCCACACGAGCGATCATGAGCTTTGGGAACTGACAGAAAGACAATACTGATATAATCAGCAGAAGTTAGGTACCTCAGCAAGATGGCTGGGCTCCACCTTCAGGACCAGGTGAGGATCTTGGAATAAAGCAACTGCCCTTTTGCATTGAAAGGACCCAGTTGATTCAGGCATCTAATTAAGATGCTAGTGGATTTATCCAGCCAGGTTTGACTTGGGGGGAACACCAGGATAGAGGTGATATATATACATATATATATATATATATATATATATATATATATATATATATATATATATATATATATATATATATATATATACACTCACACACACACACACACACACACCATTTGGCCTCAGAACACCTTGGGACCACCTAGGAAGTATGAGGCTAGGGAGAGCAACATTTTTGCTGCCTTGCTTTATCTAGTTCTACTGCAACTCTGCCCAACAAAAACAGTAGAAAGCAGATGAGTGCTGACCTGCTCTGACCTCAAATACATGTTTGTGCCCGGCCTTTCTGTCAGTCTGGAAATGATATGATTTCATCAGATCTGTTCTGTGTGGCTGATTGTTTGCTGAACACCAACGCATTAGAAGGAATTTTGTCTGAAACTCAGATCCTTCAGATGATAATACATGTGCGTCAGGTGATGACAGTCTAAGGCATGATAGGTATGGCACAGGTCACAGACATGGCTTCCTTGTAGTGGGATTGGCCTCAGACAAGGCTACGTATATATATGTAAATCGACTTTAACTCAACCTTTAAGGCATCCACAGTGCAACAATAAGCAAAAAAGAATAACTGACAAAAACAGACAGATTTTTCAAAAAACCTTGCTTGTCCATTGACTTTCTCTTATAGCAACCTCTTACTTAATACTGCGGCTTTGGCTGCCTCTGCACTAACATTTGGAATAGCTGGAGCCCATGAACCATGGAGAGATGAGACGACTGTAAAACTAAATGATCAGATGAACAGTAGTTAAACTGGTTCCACAGCTGATAGGATTAATATCAAATTGTGTTCTGGGTCTGCCCAGGGACATCACTGCATACCTCTGCTCCCTGTTGGTTTATAAGAAAATGATAAGGGCATCAGTTTCTTCGAATACACCCGGAAGTATCTTGTCCACCTGTCATGGTTCTGCAGCACTGCACTCCTGTATATAAGCTGTAGTGTTTCTGCACCTTCCGACCTCCATCAAACATGAAGCTACTGCTGACTGTCTGTACGACCTGGGCTCTGCTGTACACAGGTAACTACCTCTCTCTCGTAATCAGATTTGTCTGATACTTACTTTGTATCAACACAGGAAAGAGCTGCATATCTTTTTCTGTATTTTTTCAAGGTAGTCCACATTTTTGGAGTCTCAGATTTGTACTTCTACAGATGTATTAGCGAGTGAAGTTCACTGTTTCAATTCAAAAATACATACCAACTGCAAGTGCCCAGAGATTACGTTAAACTCATTAACAGGCAGCAGGTGAAGCACTTTTGATTTTTACAACATGCAGCTCTGTAATGTGAGTGATAAAAGGCCTGATCTTCAGGTCAGGGATACAACTGTTAATCTATTAATTGATCAAAAGAAAATTAATCAACAACTTTTATCATAAATGAATCATTTAAGTTGTCTTTCAAGCAGAAAATGCAGAAATAGAAATTGTAGAAATATAATTAGAAATTGTAGCTTCTTCATTGTCAGATTCCGTTGCTTTTCTGTTTTATTTAATAGTAAATTGAATATTGTTGGGTTTTGTTTGGTTTAATCAATCAACCAAAACATATTGTAGATTAATCAATAGTGAGCATAATCATTAGCAGCCCTACTGAAATTATCTGGTCACAACGTTTCTCTGAAGTATTAATCAGTGGTGAAATACAGACATTTTTGATGCAGGCTATTCGTAGATTTGGATTGTAGGGTTGTTCTTTTGCGCAAGTCGTACATTGCATGGTGTGAATTGTGTTGCAACAGGAGGGTCAGGTATATTCCCTGGGGAGTAGATAAATATGATGACATATTTCATGTGGTAAAAAATACATACAGTAAAACTGTACGGTTAATGTTGTATGGTGGTTACATAGGGAAGAAATAAAACTCTTAACTCTATGTATGTGCATGTCATCCAAATGTTATCTTGGTGTATAAGAAGAAAAGATAAATAATAGAATAGATGAGACTTACGTTGATGTAGTGACATTATTTTGAACTTTTTTTCTTTTTAATTTTTTTTGTCTCTGCACTATTTGTGATAAAGAGGCAAAAGGGGGTTAGGGGATAAATCTGCTCCAACAAACAGTGAGTGGCCTGCGGTCGTGGAGAAAAACTCTCCTCCCTGTTATGCACTGAACAAAATGATTTTGTTCGCTTTTCAGCTGAGTCGCTGCGCTGCTATACGTGTGGCAACGAACAATGTTCCAACACAACCTCGGTCCAGTGTCCTGCCACGAGTACCGCATGCAGGACCATAACCTCAGGTGGGTGCCAGTAATTTATTGTACTGTCAACCCACTGCTTGTTTGACATCATCAACAATGGTAGTAGCGTATTGAGCAAACTAAATCAACAATTCCAACCTGCTGTGGTGAGATAACGTGGGTTTTTGTTAGAAGATAAAGGGCTAATCCTTTGAAAATCAACCTTTCCTTTCTTCTGTCACCCCTATTTTTCTCCATCCCTCCTGCCAGTGATTCAGAGCGGTGCATTCATCAGTGTGATAGTGAATAAAACCTGTTCAACGCTGCTGTCCTGCATCACTCCCGTCACCGTTGAGACTGAATGGTCCGTGAACCGAGGGTTCTCACGGGGATCCCATACCCAGATTTGCTGTGTTACCGACAACTGCAACTTCCAGACACTGGCCAGTAAGAGCCACTGCTACTTTCATCAGCAGTCTGCAACCTTCTGTAAAACCCTTTCACACCCAGGGCGAGTTTAAACGCGTCACATTTGTTCCTGATCCTGATTTTCACAAGAGTTCAGCATGTTGAGAATTACACTTATTTTGTCTTTGTCAGACTGATAGAAGATTGATATCAAGCTTGTGTTTGTGTGAGTTGCCATATGTCTAGCGTTGTTTAGCATGAAGCCTGGAAGGAGTGGGAAACAGCTATCCTGTCTCTCCAAAGAAAAAAAAGTACACCAGCATAAAACTGTCTCATTTACAAAATATATCTCCTATTTTTAACTTTAGACAGAGCCTGCTTGCCCCCGGTTCCAGTCTTTACGCTAAGCTAGGCAAAACAATTGCAGCTGGGATTAACACAAAGGCGTGAGATTGATATAAATCTTATTACCCTCTGGATTTTCAGTCTCTCAGCTAGCTGCAAAAGCAACAGCGACACATTTTTGGAAATACACATTCACTTGCTTGCCAAGATTTAGATGCGGAGATTGATACCTCTCTCATATGTGTACACTAAATATGAAGCTAACATTAGCTACTTGTTAGCTGCTAGCATAAAGATTAGAAACAGCTAACCTGGCGCTGTCCAAAGACAAAAAAATCCACCTAACCGCACATGTAAAGCTTCTTTCTATTGTGTTTGTTTGAGTGTAAAAATGACAAATCGCTATCCTAGAGTCCCGGACCTCTATCGTCTTGTGTTTCTCACGGCTGAATACTCCAGGAAGCCGCTAATTACTCGGCCGTCTTAAACAGCCGGTAGCAGACGGTTACCTCTGAGATGACAATGGAGGTTTCAGTCGCCAGTGAGGGGGGAACCAATGCTAAAAGCTACTGCGATGATGACTTTTCAGTGAAGCTGCTTCAGCTTGAGGCCTGGTTTTCCAGAGCCATTCATACACCTGCAGTTCAAACAGGCCTGTCACGATTTCTACGTCCTCCTGTGTTTCCAGTTCCCAACCCTTTAACAAACGGAAAGTCGTGCCCTGCGTGTGCAAGCTCAGCTGAAAGCGAAGCAGGGACCTGCAACGCCACCGTGAGCTGTGCCGGAGTCGAGGACAGCTGCTTCAGTGGCAACAGTGAGTTCGGGCAGGGAAACGACCGATGGTGATGTTCAACTAGCTTCATGACTCATCGCAGTCTCTCATTAATCATTTATTTCACTGATATTTCTGAAAAAATAACAAAAACGACAGCCTGTTCCTGGGTGTTTACGTCCCATATGCTGTAGCTACTATTGGAAACCTTTGTGGTTTAACAAGTTTAACAAGGATTACACAGTTAACACAGAAGAAACTACAGCTCCAATGACTATTAACAAGTACATTGAGAAGGTACTTATGTCACTGTAACTCATTTTTTATACATTTCCATTAAACTCACAAGGTTTTCTTTTATAGTATCTTTTTTCTGCTTTCCAGTTGTAATCTCTGCTCCTTAAAAAATTGGACGGCATTCAGTCCTCTCTCCTGCCTTCATTACATGTGTCTGAACTCGCCCTTTGATTCACTCAAGGATTTGCCTCTTCTGTCGAGCTGTGAGATAATATGGCCAGATAATATATAAAAAATAATAAAAAAATAAATATAATATTTAAAACAACAATTAGAGGAAAAAAGGAAAAAAGGAAAAAAAAGAAGTGTACCATACACATAATACTGTGAAAAAGGCTGGATTTTTTTTTTTTTTATTTTAGTTATTTTACAGTGTTCTCTCTCTATAGCACTGGAATATTTTACTTCTGTAAAAAAAATTATTTATTTGTAATTCTATAAAATAAAAGTCCCAACTATGAAATAAAAATTCCAATAGTTAGTATAAAGTGGCATTCAAAAAAAATTTATTTTCTGATATGAGTGTCGAGGAGGATTTCCTTTGATTTCTTCTTGATCACATGACTAGGAGTGTTGATGATGAGTCTGATGTGGAGATCAATCTCAGGTGTTAATGTGTTGTTTGAATTTTTTGGTCTGAAACTGAAAAATAAATAAAACCAAAATAAATAAAAAAAATAAATAAAAAAATAACATAGTTTTTTTGAAATTACATAACTATCTGCAAATTTCAGAGAGAAAAAATCCAAACCACATAAACTCAGACAGATTGTTTTTAAAGTAAAATACTGCCTTGCTGAAATTTCATTAGTATATTTGAACACACACACACTCACACATTATTAGTTTAATTTTTATTAGTAAGATATTCTTATTTATATTGATTAAGTCACTGGGCCGATCTTGTGGACGTTTGTTGCATGTCACACCCCTCTTTCCTCTCCATGTTTTATATTTCTCTCTACACTGCTCATTTCTCTAATTAAGGCTAAAATGCAGATAAAATAGTCCTCATAGAAAAAAAGATTCAACTCATTGTGGGGATGATTTGCTTCCATATTGCTCCAGTGATTATTGTAATTCAATGCAGCAATAAATCATGTCATTAGTTTCATATCTGACAAGTCCAATGCACCTTGCAGTAGCTATCTGTTAACATACAAGTTATCAACAATATACAGTAATAAACTCATTTTGACTACAAATACTGGTCATTCTAATATGTGTTATATCCCCTCCTGTCCTCCCTCTGCAGCTACATCAAACTCCACAGATGTGTTGCAGCTCGGCTGTATATCCAGAAACCTCTGCGTCCATCTTCCTGTTTTACAAGGACTGTTTGGTGCTAACTCCAGGATCACATGTGGAGCACCATGGAGTGTCAGGATGAGCACTGCGCTGTTGGCCATTCTTCTATCAGCCTATAAAGTCCTTGTTTAGATAGTACATATGTTTACACACATATACAAAAATAGACACATTCATGATCATGCACAGAACCTCAGAATATATTTCAGTTTTTGTATTTGTAGTTTTCATAAGAGTTAGGTTTTTCATAGCAGAATGTAACAATAACATGGGAGAACAGATAATACACAGATAGAATCATGCACATGGACAACAGGAACACCCTTACACACATACAGATGTAATCGCTCTTACATAAAGTCACAGACCTGCAGGTGCACACTCATTGAAAGCAAGAGATATAGCACAAGTTGCAGACCAGAGATGCAGATACACACACATACACACACACACACCCAAACACACCCACAAAGACATGAGCACACACACTGTCAGGAACATTTTCTGTCTATCAGACCTTCATATCAGAGATAGAGATTAAAAAACACAGCTTGAGTTTAGTGTTGAGGAGTGCTTTTAGTTTAAACCACTGACATATAAAGTAGTTTCTATACTTTGTAAAGTATAGAAACTAAACAGTTCATTTTCAATATGCAGGTGAGTAGAGCATCTCTTTAGATGTTCAGATGTGATATTTTATTGTTTCAGACATTTCATGTTTGATAACTGTTGTGTAAAGGATCCTAGAGGGCACTCTTATAACTTCTCCGACACTCATAGTCAGCACTGTTTATTATTCATATAATAAAATTAGATTGTCACCCACTACATGTATCCTCATGTAAGCCAGTCATTCATTTCTTTACTTTTGGCATCTCTAACTTTGATAAGCCTGGACCTGATCAGCACGATGTACCTGACGCTATGCCGTCTTTTAATCTTTTCTGCTAAGTGAAATCTTAAATCTCCATGTTCACTGATTTTCTTGTGCAATAAATGTTGTTGTCTGGTCTTGTCACTACCAAAAGCAGAAATTAAACACTCACTCCGCACAGTCGACAGCCTCAGTCCCTGCCCTTTTTGAGGAGCCAGCAAAGTGACATTGCTTCACATTTTGTTCCCGAGGCTTTTGCTTTTGATAATGAGCCAGTCGTTCAGCAAAAAGTTGGCAGTCGGGCAGCGCCTTATAAATGCTATTGTTATTAACATCATAGCTGGCTGCAGCAACAGTAGATATCAGTGTTATAGCGGCAGGGTTTTTTTTAAGTTAACAGTGCTAACATTAGCTTGCAAAGGCAGCTCCCGATCAGCACTCAGTTGTTGTTGGGTAGATATGATTTAGCAGGTTGTTTCTGGAATAACAGCATCTGTTATTCCTGCCACTTGAAGCAAACAAATGCAAGCATAAGCAGGGGAGCCAAGTTGCATCAGATAGTGTGCCATGGGTAATGTAGTTTATTTAGGGCTATCATGGATAGCCTAGAGAATCTGGCTGGAAGAAGGCAGAAAAGAGTAAGCCTGTGAGACGTACTGGTAGAAAAAAGTCTAAATAAGCACAAGAGTAAAATGTAAAACTGCCTGTACTATTCATGTGAGTACCGGCCCACTTTAGAGCAATGGACACAGTTTAAAATCTATTGTGGATCTGAAAAAAGAACTAACATTCATGTTACACACTACAGAATTAGGCTACTGTCACTGTAAGGGCCAATTTATGCTTCTGCGTTGAACCTACGCCATAGCCACCTCAAATGGTCTACGCCATCAGGGGCATTTTTATCCCTCTGCGTTGGTATCACTGCCAAACTGCTAGTTAATGGTGGCATTTATGCACGACTGTGTTGAGTTTCTTCGCCGCTGTTTTACACAAGCTTGTTGGCGCATTTTGAAACAATGGCGACTAAAGCTGAGCGGATCTTGGAGCTGCTAGATGTTGAATGGCAGTTAGTTTTCCTGAATTTACCGCAGAAACAAAAGAAGACGTCAGAGGAGATGGTCTCTGCGATGGCGATGAAGAGGGAGAAGCTAGAAATGCGATAATACCAAGCCGACAATCACATTTCTTGCATTCTGTGTTGCCACAACGTTTGGTTACATTTTATGGGAGGTGTATCATAGGCCATGGCAAAGGGAACGCGGTTACGCCAACGGTACGGCATAGGTTCGATGCAGAAGCATAAATTGGCCTTAAGAGCACAGAGTGGCATAAAATTGAAACCATTCTGTGCTGCTGACAGCAGCCACCGTGATAATCTCTCATCTGATCTCTCTTTTCTCCATGTCTGTATGCTGAGCTCGGTTTATTTCAGTGGGAAGTGCTGCTCAGGATCAGAGCTAAATGTAGGCCAGTGGAAACAGTGTGAGTCATGTTTGAGAAGTTGACACAGTTAGCAGCAGAGCTGACAGGCAGACAGACATTTAGCTCACTCATTCAAAACCACTGACAGCAAATTGCATAACACCAATACAGGGCATGCTTACGTTTTAAACCAGTTAATCACAATAAACGTTCCCAATACACATGCTTTAAAATGAACAACTTTGTAGATCTATATGATTTTTTGTCACTTCAATTTACAAATCAAATGATTGGCTGCTAGAACTGCTGATCACAGTGAGATGCAAATCTGCTTCTTTGCTTTGGTTCACAGCTCTAACCAGCTATGTTATATAAAACTGTGGCAGCTGCTTCCAGGTCACAAGCTTAAGCAACACAGTTTATATGCTGCCTGCTCAGTGTGAAATGGAAGATTAAGAAAAGAACACTGTGGTGACCAGTGAGAACGTAGAATAATTAGGAAGCCAAAGAGAGACATATAAAATGTAAATCGGACTCCAATGGAGATTATATATATATATATATATATATATATATATATGTGTGTATGTGTGTGTGCGTGCGTGTGTGTGTGTGTGTGTGTGTGTGTGTGTGTGTGTGTGTGTGTGTGTGTGTGTGTGTGTGTGTGTGTATAATGGATAAGAGTACCATTTTTTCTGTCCACACTCAGTAATCTATAATAAAAACATTTTTTTTTTATCAAAAATAGGAAACAGAAATGTCTTAGTTACAAAAGTATTCAGACCCTTTGCTGTGGCCATCAAAACTGTGGTCAGGTCTCTCCTGTTTGCTTTAATTATCATTGAGATGTGTCTACAACTTGATTGGAGTCCACCTTTGGCAACGTGAGTGGATTGGACATAGTTTAGAAAGGCACTAACATGTGTATATGAGCTCTCAAATCACTGCATGTCAGGACAAAAACGAAGAAATGAATTCCAGCGAACTCTCTGTAGACCCCTGTTACACAGTTTTGTTGAGGCATAGATCAGGGCAAGGCTATGAAACCATTTCTGAAGCTCTGCGTTTCCCCAGGAGCACAGAGATCTCAATCATTTTGAAACGGAAGAAGATTGGAATTACCAGGACTCCTGCTAGAGTCGGACATGTGGCCAAGAATGACCTCGGTAAGGGAGGCGACCAAGAACCAGATGGTCTCTAACCAAACTTCCTCCACCCTCTGCAGAGATGGGAGAACCTGCTGGTGGGACAACCATCTCTGCAGTACTCCATCAATCAGGCCTGTGTGGTAGAGCAGCTTGATAGAAGTTACTTTGAGTAAAAGGCATATGACATTGGCCAAACAGCATTTAATATTCTCTAGTCTGATTAAACAACAAAAAAATAACTCTTTGTGCAGAACTCCAAACACTGTAGCACTATGCACTGATCCTCACCTGAGTAATACTACCCTATGGTGAAGCATGGTGGTGGCAGCATCATGGTGTTGAGGAGCTTCCAGCGGCAGCTGTATTTGTGTGTGTGTGTCTGTGTGTGTTAGCGAGTGACTTAAATCTAGTCATTTTTTTCTCATACTGTGAAGCAAAGAAGCACACAGCAATAAAACACTCCAGGTATTCAACACATGCAACTGAATGACATTTGTTGCTTTTACACTGCAAAAAATACCCTTGCATCTGTACAGTGTGTATCACTGTAGGACTGACAGTAAAATTTAAAAATTCAAAACTGGAGTTTGAGGGAAACAGAAAATCAGGCTCAACCACATCACTGCTTACACATTGTCTGTGAAGACAAATGGTACAAATTACAAATCGAGAGGAGATGGATCGGAGCAGCAACATAAATAAAGTCCCTCTGAAATGCCAGTTGAGGTTAATAGTACAACTGTTGATGTACTGGACGCAGTGGAGCCACTATTCTGGCAGGTAAAGCTAATGAGCAAATGAACAAAAACTGCATCATTGCTATGAGTTAGCTGTGAGCCCTGTCCTGCATCATCATTGAAGAGCAGCATTTAATCCCTCAGATGAGTGCAGACAATTGGCTGACTCATTTTTGAGCAAACAAGATTGGTTAAGTGTGAGTAAATTTTTTTTATGGTTCCACAGGAGAGATATACCTGGAAATAAAGGTATGGTTCGGTCTCTACTAGATCAAGGTGTGTTGGTTGAAACTAGCAGTCCGTGCAACACAGCATTTTTCTCAATCCCTTTGTATCCAGAGAGCTAGTACTTGATAGCACATTCAAAGGTAGACAATTACATGGACCTGCTGGGTGCAGGGATCATCGAGGGGTGTATGCGGCAGGAGTAAAACGTGATCTGCAACAATCTCTGTAACAAACCTTCAATTTTAGAGATACATCTTCGATAATAGCAACACCAGAGACTCAGTCTGTGCTGCAGTGTATGTGTGTTGAGCTCCATTTGCAAGTCAAGTACTTCATCAGTATCATCATTCACCAGTTTATAACTCCAACATCAGGACATGTCATCAAGTTGGAGTCAGGATATGTGTGCGAGTGTCTATGTATGTGTGTCTCAGTACTAAGCAGATGTGACGCTATACGCTGTTTATACAGCAACACAAATACAACTCCAACATAATCTTTGTAAAAGACAAAGACTGTGATATGTCATTTATTCATTCTTCTAAATTAGCACGAGATTTAGAGACCAATAATGGAACTACAGTAACTACCCAGGGCCCCTAGATGGGGTGAGCCCCCCAGAAGCCTGTATTTCAAAGATCATTTTTTTTATATACAGTTTAAATATTTATGTTTTAGTTAAGTGGCACTTGAGGAAAACCGAGTCGGAAGGATTTATCCTCTGGGCAACATGAACGAATGCGTAAAATTTCTTTGGAAGTCATTCCATAGTTGTTAAGGTCCAAAGTGTTGGATTACCATCCTTAAAACATCACAGTATAAATATATTTCAAAAATGATAATAGCTAGGGTTTTCTCATATAAAAAAGCATGATACACATCTATGCAGAAAGAGGCTGGGTGACATCTAAGGGATCTCAGTTTTCTGACTGGATGAAACAGATGTTTCTAATGATCTGTTTTACCATAAAACCCATTTTACCCTTATGTAAATCTGAAAATAAATTTTAGCTCTGCAACAAGCATGTATTATTATTATTATCATTATTATTATTATTATTATTTTGTACCCTTAATGTGAAATAAATGCCATAGTATATGTGAGGGTATGTTCCTCCATGACTCTTCTTCAGAACCGCTCAGTAGAATAAAGGACTAACGTCAGCTGTTCTCTCCCCCTCCCTCTCGTTTATGATGAAATGAGAGGAGGGGGGAGGCAAACACACACACACACACACACAGACAGACGACATCATCCGCTGCTGATGTCAGACTCCAGTCATGTCGACTCTCCTCAGCACCGTCAACACCATCATCTCCATGGCTTCTCTACAGAGACGTGAGTAAACGCGGCTTCGTCGTCGTATGTTTCCTTTTCCCAACTTCTCCTTGTGCGTGTGTGTGTGTGTTTTGCTGGTGTCTGATGCCTCTTGTCCACCAGATCTGCGACAATCTCTGCCGTAAAAAGCCCGTTTCACCGGTGAACATGAGACCCGGGTGTCTCTAAGCGGGTCAGGCTGTGTTTGCGCCACGGTGGCCGCTGTCGGGGACGAGGCTGTGCGGTGAGGCTGTGATGGATGTTAGAGCGATACCAGACCCATGGAGCCGACGGGGACGATCCGCTGAGCGTGTGAAAGAGGGCAGATCTCCCCCAGCTCCGCTGGGTCGATGCGCTGCGGTTGGTGCATGTGATTTTCCTGGGTCCGGATCATAACGCACGGTTCGAGGACATTTTTGTGCCGAGGATTCATTAAGCGCATGGATGCACGTGTTGCCTTCAGGTGTTTTTCGATTATCTGTTGCCAGAAGTGACAACTCTTTGCTTGCTTTTTTTTTACCACATGAGACCAACTAATAAAAGAAATAATAATCTCTAGTTTCATACGAAACAGGTCGGCAATATTTCCTTTTGTGTTTCACAAAAGAGGCGAGGAACGCTCCATCAAAATACCATAGGCCCTGGGGCTACAACTTTCTCCATCCCCACCCCCAACACATATAGAAAATCAGACACACACACACACACACACACACACACACTTCCCACTTCTGACCTGAAAAAGCCCACTTCAGATTCATCACTAGACAGGCTACATTAAAACCCCACATAATCTCTAACACTTTATAACGAGGGTACATATCATATATTTAAGTAACGTTTAGCTGATGTATGAGTCCATAAGATTTAATGCACAAATTAATTCAGGATGTATCGTGAATTCCCGTTGCTCTCTCATAACAAATGATCAAGTCACTATGACTGTGTGTATTTAGTTTACATGTAATAGATCTTCTGTTAAGGAATGTTTAGACATTAATTGATATGCTACTAACTAAGCTGGATCCCTCTTCATAGAATGTTTTTCCAGGACATTGACCAAAGCCTTTCTCTGCTGCGCTACACTCCATTAACATTAATACAAATACCTTAAAAACAACAAGCCATGTTCCACCCACTATGTTGTAAATGTGTCAAACATTACCACTGGGTCTGTTCTCATAGGAAAATGAAGCTATTGAGCATATGTTTGTGAACTAATCACATAAAGTCATAGTGACCTAATTATTTGTTAATGTGAGAAACAGGAATTTGTGATACATCCTGCATTAATTCATGCATTGAATTAAATCCCCATGAGTCTTAGCATTGCTTAAGTATATGAGTTGTACCATTATCATAAAGCTTTACCAGGCTATCTAATGCTAGGCCACTAGGCGAGGAGTCTGGGATGGTTACAGAAAACAATATCACTGGCTAATGGTAAAGCTCAAATTCACAAGTATCTGGAATCGCATGTGATAGCATTGATTGGTTTGAAACTTTCATTATTTAAAGCTAAGGTCGCTAATGTAGTCGAGCTAGTTAGCAAACTACCCTAGACCTGGCCTGATAACCCGTGGAAGCAGGTGTCCTCATCGGCGGCTGTTTTTGTTTTTCCTCTTTATATATATTTCGAGAGACTTTTGCAAACTTGCCTGCGGCTGCGTATGGACGTGATTGACACTGAGTGACATTTAGCCAATCACAGTGCCTTATTTTTCCAGGGTATGTACCAAACAAAGTCACGCATGATCTTTTGTATCTCCCTGTGAATTTTTTTTCCCCCAAGCCTCATGGGCCCTTTACATTGTTGGGACCTGGGGCTTTAGCCCCCATTAAGCCTGTGCATTAAAACAGCAGTGTAAACAAGGACATATCATTTCTGGCTGCCTGGATAGGTAGTACAGATGCAAATTTTGAAATTAGTTAAAAAAAGATCTTTTACAGAATATTTATTTATCCAGTTGGTTAAACAAGCATTTGAGGATATGAGAATTATTTTCAGAACAGCAGCAAGAGTTGATAGATTACTTGTTTTTCAAAGACTGGAATGTATATTTTGGAAAAATCTAAAGCTTGGCTAGTGAGTCAAATGTGATAGCAGGCAGTAATCCTGTCAACTTACTGGTGAATTAAAAAGAAATATCCATGTGACGTCTGCTGTATGCACTGTCCATAAATTTTATTAAAAGGTGACAGGATTCATACACAATGCACAGACTGTGGGGGGAACTAGTTTATGTCCCCGAGCCCACTATTGTTTATTTCAGCTCCAGATCCTCGTCAGTGTAGTTTTAGCTCTAGCTTCAGGCTTGATCTGTGTTGCAATCAATCTGACAGACTGAAATGCATCATTGTTTAATACAAAGTTCTCCCTCAACTCTTATCACATTTTAGTATATGGGCCATGAATATAAGTATTTAAAATATGATCTTATTTTTCTTAATATCGTAAGTGTCCTCACAGTGAATGCAAATGTTGCATAGTGATTTACAGTTTTACTATTTGTTCTCTTTAAATGTCCCTTAAAAATTCAGAAAGACACTCAGAAATCAGTCTATTAAAAAAAAGAAATATCACCCAATATGAAGATATTCAGACTTGTATAAACTAAGCAGAATAATGTACCTAATGGAGAAATTTAGATTTCTAGAAAATACTTATAATCTTATTTTCCTGTGACATCTTATTAATCTAGGACATTATTTTTCAGCATTTATCATACAAAGAAAATCACGGCAGAGTGCTGTAGCTGCAGTTTTAAAATTGAGTTCATCTGTACTTGCGTCAGGGTCTGAACTCATTGCTTGCCCACAACATGCTGCTAAAAGTTCACTTTTGCTCTGTTACTGCTACAATATACTAGACACTGTGTTATATAAATATTTGCCACTTTGTGGCCATGAAAATCATTGCTTTGTCTTTGTATGTCTGATTTGTTTACTGTGAATTGAAATGATCAGGGCTTAATGTCTTAGGTCTATGTTTCGAAGTCATGAAATAAACCAGGGTTGACTTGATCTTATTAGCATCAAGTTGTCTATCTAGAAGGCTCGGCACCTGCAGGATGCATTGTAGGGATAAGGCACAGTTCCGCTTGGACAAGAAATCCAAGTTAATTACCTCTAGTCATGTCTAAAGTCTTTGACTGGTGATATTACAGAAGCTCTTCCTGGAAGGCTAAGTTTAGGGCAACAAAGTCCAAGGGCAATTACTTCCTGTAGTTGGTTCATATCAGCGTTTGTCCTACAGTAGAGTTGTGTAGGTTTTTTTATATACTAATACGAAGTCTGGCAATCTGAATGTTGCAACAGAGCTGCCAAAAATATTTGTAACAAGAATCATTAATTTAAACATCCATACAGTTTTCCATTAGCTATACTACTAATCCCTAGATTAAAAGAAATTATTAGTCCCAGCATCGAAACACACAGTTTTAAACACTAGGACTTTGATTGCACTGCCAGGGTAATGACATAGAACAATGATTTTTTTTTACCCATATTTCACAGGTAAAAACTGATAAATGACCACTGTGAAACAGGATTAGGATTTAGAAAACGTATTTTTCATTTCACTTCCTTTTAAAACCGATTGCGTTTAAGCGTGCCTTTGACTTAAGTGCGGGGTCAGTCAGATCCATCGCATGCACCATTCCTTAGTAATCGTGACCGGATAATCATAACAACAAACCATGTGAAAAATAATGTGTGGAAGCATGTTGGAATTGCCAACATGAAAAATGGTGACAAAAATTGAGGATGAAAGAGATGGAAAAAAAATGCGGATGAAGGTAAGACTGAGTAACTTGTCAAAGCAACCACTTCAAAGTTACTGTACATTAGCTTGTCACTCAAGGTAGGCACTGCAAACCGATCAATTCTGCATGGTGGCATCATCTGACATCAAACTTACATCTTAGTTGCATTTTGTTTAAATTTGACTTTTGAATTTTTAAAAAGTGAAAGATTTAGCATCAGTAGATCAGATGTCAGATCTTCTAAACGATTTTCCTGCATAAAGCTCAGGCTCCGGTTGGGTTTGTTTTGTTTTTTTTACAAATATAATATGAAATTTTGCTCTTCCCTTCTCTATAAATGTTAATCAAAAATTGTGTTGAAACTGGGCAAAACATACAATATATAGTAACTTTGATTTTCAGGTTGAGTTCGGGTCACAATTTTATTAGTACCTGCACAGCTCTCTGTTAGATGCCTAAAAGAATCATAATAGCATAACTGAAGTGAAGACTATTGGCCTTCTCTTATTCCCCCAATCCATCTGCATTGCTCTTGGTTTTCACGAAGTTGACTGAAACCCATGTGGCCTTACCTGTCATTTCTACTCAATACACTCCATCTGAAAAACTAAAACTAGCTGGAGGTGGGTGGTCTGCTCAGTCATTCCACAGAACAGCAGCTGGATAAAGTCCAATAGGGCCAAGAGTAGCGGAGAGCTTTGCTTTACATGTGCTTGGCTGTAAAAGCAGCACTGTTAGTTTCAGAAGAGGAGGGAGATAAAGGGGTTTGGAGAGCATCCTTCAAGTGGGTATTTGTGTGTACATGTGTGGGAGGACAGGGCAGAGGAGGAACAACACCACCACAGAGTGTGTACCCAACACCTGACTACAAATACATTAAATACAGTAAGGAGGAAGAAAAACTGTCTCAACTGGCCTAAAATTCTCAGAGTGTTGTAGTTTTGGTCCCTCTTTTAGGAGGAGGAGGGAAAGCACTGAATCAACTTTATTGACCCTAAGAAATATTCTTGATAAAACCAGATGCGCATTTCAAATAAATATTGAATGGAAAAAACAGAAATTTGAAAAACAGAAGAAATAACAATGATGGGGGTTAATACGGTAGAGTCTAATTTACACGATAAATGGATACTGTGCAAAACAGCAGTGTTTTTATATCAGTTACATAGCAACAGGAATAAATACACTCAGTGTCCTCACAATAAACGTGTGTGCATGTCTTACAAGTAGAAAACGTCAGATGAATTTAGTAGTAGGACAGAAAGTGCTCCCACTGACCTCATTTCCATTTACTCCCTCACTCTTTTCTCAACAATCTCTTTCACCTCTCTCTCCCTGTGTCTCTCTCCATCTCTCTCACTCTTTCTATCTTTCACCTCTCTCTCCATCTCACTCTCTTTCTCTCTCTCTCTTACTTACTCTCACTCTGTCATGTCAGAGCCTGTCGTCATCTTTATTCATATTCCCACTATCATCTCTGGTCTTTGTGTCACCCTTTGTTATGTTATCCTCTATGTTTCTGCCTGTGGACAATAATTTTTACCCAAAAATTAAAACAGAAATTATAAAATTATAATAGAAAATGGCAAATAAATTATAGTTTTATTACTCAGGAAAATCAGGTCATAATTAAATGTTAAAATGAAAACGGAAATTAAATATGGAAATGACTATTATGAAAATTAAACTGTCCCTTCCATTTTCGATCTGGCATTTTCCATTTAGCATTTACAAATTTTATGTACAAAAGTGGTGGAAGAAGAATTCAGATCCTTTACTTAAGTAAAAGTACCAGTACAGCATTGTAAAAATACTCCATTACAAGTAAAAGTCCGGCATGAAAATCCTACTAGAGTAAAAGTACATTAGTATCGACAGCAAAATGTAGTTTAAGGATTAAAGTAAAAGTACTGTTTTGCTCCTCTGACTGATATATCATTATATAAGAAACCTTTAGATGATTAATACTGATGCATTACTGTGTACATGACACTGTTGTAGCTGCTGGTGGTGGAGCTACAAACGGTCGACACCATTCCTCCCAAAGATGTTGCCTCTTTTGGTGTTTTCATGATGGCGGTGGAGAGTGTTGTCTAACATGTCAG
The DNA here is from genome assembly GCA_016859345.1 of Istiophorus platypterus. Classification (NCBI taxonomy): domain Eukaryota; kingdom Metazoa; phylum Chordata; class Actinopteri; order Istiophoriformes; family Istiophoridae; genus Istiophorus; species Istiophorus platypterus. The sequence goes on along the minus strand of CM029112.1, from coordinate 22,586,903 downwards.
ACCAAAATCCCCCACAGGTATTGAGTTCTGGTGTCTGTGAAGGCCACAGCATGTGAATTCATGAATATGAAACAATTAATTTGTCACTTATCTGCAGTTAGAACTAAATCCTATGCAGTTTTATATACAGGGACACCAAATAAATCTGAGGGGTCATGAGATGATTCACGGGAGAGGAAAAAGTAAGAATAGTAAGTTCTGACACAAATCTGTTTTCAGCTTTTGGACTTTTTCTTATAATGTTTCATTTTGGTGAAATATTGGACAATTTGAGTATTTACTGAAATGAAACCATGTCAGAAATTTGGAGGGAAAAATCACCATTGGGTCGAGCTGTTAACAACACATAGACATCTTATATTTGACCTGACTATATCCTGCTTTTTGTAAGAGTCAGAAGACAAAAAGTTAGTACTCAATTCTTCAAAAATGTGCTGTATTTTAAAAGGTTGTCATATTATCCATTGCATTAAAATCACCAGTTTACTATTTACTAATATCTAAAGCTGTCAAATAAATCTAGTGGAAAAGAAAGGCGTGGCCTAACGAGTGACACGCTGGTCCTGCAGCAATCTGGGGAGCAGAGTAACTGTATCGACACCAGGGGGGGGTCAGCTTAATGTACAATCAATGAGCATAGTAGTATGAGGACGGTTATTTTCCTTGCATTTGCTTTGCGGCTGAATGGAGATGTAGCTTCCCTCAGATGAAAACTGTGTCTAAACTAATTGGCTCAACACATGTGTCTTTGTCCAAGAGGCAGCTACCACAGCTGGAGGAGTGGGCCGATGCAAAAGCACCTCAAGTTGGCTGGTAGATGCTGGATGAAAAAAATCCTGACCTGCTACGTGGACATTGATTGCCAGATGTGATTAATAGTCCGCTTGCCCAACTTCTGAGTATGAATTTTGGATTTTCTGTTTATACTGTAGAATGAATAGTATACTGTCTTCAGAGGGATCATTCTATTGTTCTTCTGTTGTGGTTAGATCCACATTTACAGGTTTAAAACACAAACTTCTTACTAAACAATTAGCTTATAGCTTAAGTTACTCTGCAGTTCAGTCCAGTTTTTGTGTCAATGTCTGTGACTGACTGACCGAGTGATAAAGTTACAACACCGATGCCGCGTGGCTGATGGCTGAAGTTACACCACTGGTCAGCCAGCCGATTGTTCTAGGTTCCCTGTTGGCAATTGCTCTTTCAACAAGAATTGGCACAACCCGTGTCTGTTACACCATCAGGGGGCTTTATCAGGCAGAGTTGTGCCTTTGACAGTAGAATTACAGACTTTTCACATCCCCTCATTAACTTTTCCTCACAAAAGCACCGAAGAACAAATCTAATGACCTTTTGGACAAACCTTGGCATTTTCCATAGAAGAGAGTCCCCAGTATCGCCCTGTGTGTTTAGTCTTAATGGGCCATGTTTCAGTCAATATTTTAATACTTTTTCCATTGCCTGACATAAGAAACAGAAAAACGTAAATGAGAACAGCTTTATTGGGAATTTGGCTTCAATAAATAACTTTATATGTGGGCGCAGAGGGTAGGAAACAGATAAAGGGCAGATCAGCCATTTAGCAGGTTTTGACCTAGTCTCATTCTGTGTCATCAGGTGAGGGAGCCAGCTTGAGGCAGTGTTGTGTAATGTAACATGGGAGTGCTGGATACTGGTGTGTCCCAGAGGACTTCCCCTTCCCCCTGGGAGAAGGAAAGCCACACTGATAATGGCCTTCACTCTCACCGCAAAACCATCCCCTGTAACTGACTGACTGTTTGTTCAACATTGTTACTATGCACAGAGATTCCTTTGCTACCATCAGCCTCATAATAAGAGACTTTATGTTCTTGGCAGAAAACAAAATATGTAAGTGATGGAAGGACAAAACTCTTTTGCCTGTCTGTTTAACTTTTGTTGTGTAACTTTATTCGTCGTGGATGTGATATTTACTTGAAAAATGTCACAGAACAGCTCACAACTGTTGATTCCAATACAGTCTTTAAATAGGTCTTGTTCTTCTAATATTAGGTGTTGTTTTTGCATGGAAAGTAGCAAGGTTTAACAAATCTCTATTTCAGGTATCACATTAAGATGTGAAAATATTAATGAGACTAATAACTAATAATAAAACCAATAATTACAATAATAGGGATAATAACATTACTAATAAGACTAATCATAATGATGATAATCATAATCATAATAACTGAGGCAGTGGGTATTGAGCAGGATCATGGGGGAAGTGGGTGGTCTGCAGTTGTAGATCCAGACTCTGCAACATCAGAGGCAGAAAAACCTGCAGAAGGCGACAGTAGCAGTAGGGAGGAGCTTGGTGCATATTGGGAAGTCCCCATGCAATCTAGACCTATAGCAGCATAACTAGGGGATGGTTCAAGCTGAGTCTGAGCCAGCCCTAAGTGTAAGGTGTATCAAAAAGGAGGCAAACACAGGAGGAATATGATCTGTTTTCCTAGGTCCTGTCAATACTCCCACTGCAACATTCTGCATCAGGTTATGTGATGAAATCAGGACTAACAGTCATTTCACAGACTGCAACCTCATGGCCGCGGTGTTGTTATTGTTGACTCAGTACATGTTTTTGTACCCCTTCCTCACAATCTATCACTCAAGTTATTCCTACTCTCTTGTCATTTGGAGCTACACCCTTTCTCAGTGATAAAAAGAACTGGAACCACTGTGGTGGCAACATGCATGTTGAATGGCTGGTTCTATCCAGCAGTGACACAGGGATCCGGTGGGATCCATGACCTGAGGCATGAGATAAACAGAAAGAACTGCATAATAATAAATGTTTGGTGGTCAGCATAACAAAGTGAACAACTCTCAATAGCATTCAGCCCTTTGCATTGTTACTCATGAATACAGACCATTAGGTTTTTCTAACAGTTTTAGATAAAGGCATTGTTGTGGTCTTGACAGTTTCATATTCATACTGGAGTTTAGCTGGAGGGGCATACTCTCACATCCTGTCATATTGTTTCACCGTCTGTTTTTCTGTTTTATTCTGTGCACTCACCCTCTCTGTGGTTGCAGTTTCTGCAATTGTGTGTTTATATACTTCCCCCATTTCCCTTTGTTCTCTGCCAAATTGTCTTTTTATTTCCTCGCGTGTGCATCACTTTCCAGCTTTTTCCACGTGTTTGCCCTCGTGGTTACCCTTTTTCATTTTTGGATTGTTTGCCTGTGCCAGATTGACAACCCATTTAAGACTTTTTGAGTTAAGACTTTGAATTCTACACTGCCTCCTGTCAGTTTCTCTGCGTCTGGGTCTCAGTTGTTCCCAGATATGTTACACATATCTAACTAGAGGGGTAATCAGAGAACGCAGACCTCCGCCAAGGCAAATGTCAAACAAGATATACACCTGCTTCAGGGGAAAGAGATTCAAATTTAAAGTAAATGATCCAGATCTGCCCCAAAATTTAATAGGTTCTTCCCGGCCCATGACCTGTCCATCTACCAAGTTGAATCCATGTCAGCTGAGGACTTCTTGTTTAATCCTGCTGAAAAACAACCCAACAAGCAGAGGGTAAAACATAACCTCCTTGGCCTCCAACATCTTTTTTTTGTCAGTTATACATAAATATGTATAACATCAATTAAAATTGACCATAAATATTACACACTGTTGAAACTAGGCCGTCAGCACCAACAGAGCTTTTACTGTGAAAATCATGAGCCATGCCTCCACCTCAGTTTTGACTCTACTCATTCAAACATTGGTTTTTATTTTAAAGAAGATAAAAATACTATTTTTCTTCCAGTACATACATGGCTAAAAAGCAACAAGCAAAAAAAAAAATTCCATTTTGGTTTTTCCATATTTTAAAGTGTATATTATGAAGTTATTATTTTAAAAGATAAAGGTCATTTAAATATCAAATTTATATTTTCTTTTTGACATTTAGATTTTCCATTTTCTCTTTTTGATTTCAATTTTCACAAAAAATATCCTGTCCTCACAGACACTTTATATTGCCATAAAGTGTCATCTTTCTTTCTTTGTCTTTTCTCTTCTTAGTCTTTATCACATTAATACAATCATTCTCACATCGGCTTCTGTTACTGTCAGGAGCAAAACTTTTGATACTAGTGTTTTTTTTTTTCTCATCACGAAGGTGAAAAGCTTTGTCCTCCCTACCGTCAATGTTTATTTGCAGCATGTATCTTCAACATCAAAACTTGAGTTCTAGGCTTTTTGCTTTAACATGAGTTATAACTGCCACAGAGACAGTCACTGGAGATACTATGCAGATTATGACAGATCATCTGATCATGATGTGTTTGATACTAATAGCAGTTTATGTAGGCCACCTCAAAAAAATGGCAAGCAGTTATATGGAAACAGTACAAAACAAATGTACTTTTTAAAAAAATTTCAAGCTTAGTCAAATAATATTGTATTTATAGAAATTCAAAGCAGTGGAAAATCCAACATTAACATAACACAAAAAATGCCAATTACAGGTTTTCCTCTTCTGTTGACCACAGGTAAACAAGGCTTATAACACAATTTGTTCCAAGGCAGAATCTTTTCACGAGATTCGAAGAGTGTCAACTTTTGGATGGGACCTATTAATGGTGTAAAGATGACACGGTTTGGCTGCTCATCCAACCTATGAAATCCAAACCATCTCCAGATAATTCAGATAATTGAATGAACCACTGTTTTTCTTTTTACAAACCAAGTCTTCATGTGTGGACCAGCACTGTCTCCCTCCATGTTGCTGGAGGGATTTTGAAGGGGGGGCAGGTCTGCATGGAGATGCAGAGGGAGAGTGGGGGCAGGGCTGCGCAGAGAGTGCGATAGAGGATAGATGCAAATACTGGCACGGCCTCGCAGCAGAATTAGGTCAACATCAAACTATTTACCAATACAAACAGTATTGTCTCAACCTGTATCTCTTGTAAAGATACATCAATATACCTTAAAACATTGTGATAACACATGGCCCTAAATGTGAGTTATCAGTTGTAAAAAATAACTGTAATGACTTTTGCGCACAAATTTGTGTTCTCACATTAGTTTCCTGAGTTAATTTGTGGTTTTGAATTATTTGATTAATTATTTAATTTTCAGCACAAAAATTAGTAATTTGTGTGCAAATTATTGTCATGTTAACATGGCAGCACAAATCAAAACAGCTCTGAATTGGTATTGAGGTGCTCACACACCTGAATTTATTCTATGATATTATTATCATCAGGTTATCGCTTGTTATATTTCCCCATATCCCTTAAAAACTTTTTATACAGCTGTCATGGTAAAATGTTTTAATGTTGGCCAAAATCTGTTATGTGCACATATGCCACGATGTAGCCTATAGCAATGCGAAATAAATTCAGGAATAGATAGTAGATAGAATTGACTTTAGATATAGATTGTTTTTAGCATACAGAGGCCGTAGTCTAAATGATCCACTTTGGTTTGCTGCAGGTTTACTAGAATTTTTTGAGACAAGTGGACGTGTTTTGAATTTTGTCTGTTGAATATTTCTTTCCTATCGATGGTTACATTCACAAATAAAGTCCCCGATCCAACATGATAATTGCAGGATTCCATTTAAACAGAGCAAAGAATCTTGGAGGAGAAACATTTTTGTCTCATAGTTCAGGATTATGAGGCCACATGCTGAGGCTAGCTGCAACACAAAACAAATCTGTTCTTTGAACCCTTTCCCAGCTTTTCACCAAATTCTACCAAAATACATTTGTTAGGTTTTGAGAAATCTTGCTAAAAGATAAACAGAAATGAAAGGAAAATGAAAAAAAAATATTGCCAGCTTAAGCCCTTATTTCTCAGGATCTCTACCTGTGTGGATCATTCTGTGGTCACAAAAACATGTATTCAGAAGACGATTGAAAAAGGTTCTCTTAGATAAAAAATACAGTGAAAGAAAGGAAGTACTCAATGTTGCAATATAACTTTTGTTATGCGGTCAATATGGAAGCCGTCACTGCACAATTTAAAATGATGACGAAAAAAATGATTTTTTTGTTTGACCGCAGGGGATCGTGGGTAATGTGGGCCGTTAGTCCATTAATAAATGAAACAACCATGTGATGAAGACATATGGCCCCCGCTCTGATCTGCCCTTGGCTGGCACTATGTGTGTGTGTGTGTGTGTGTGTGTGTATGAGTGTGTGCAAAAAAAGTCAATAGAGCTGGATGAATCAAGCTGAAGACCGAGAGGGACATGTATAGGAAGAACTGGAAAGATGGACACACACAAGCAGTGTGTAGGCTGCATATGTGTGTTAGAAACAGAGTCTGTGGGCTGGAAGAGTGGGATGCTATGACCTCTGTCGCTCTCTGCTACTACAGCTGTCTTTAGGCTCTCCACACAGACACACAGACACACACACACACACACGCACATACACACACACACACACACACACACACACACACACACACACACTACACATTGAACATGTGAGTAATAGCGCACAGCTGAAGGACACGAGAGAAGGAGAGTTAGACTTAGTAGTAGCTGCAGATGAAATGATTACAATTGCATCACCTTTACTATTCTATTTCATTGTACAGTGCTATGTTTATTTGCCCATAAATGTGTCACCGGCCTCAGAACTGAGGACGGCCCTCAAGTACTGTGACAACTTGCCCACAGGGGGCATTTCATGGGGATGGTTGGACTATGTGACCTTAGACTGAGAGCTCTGACAACTGTGGACCTAGAACAAATACTTGATATTTACAAAATGCTCATTTAGTCCAAATTTATGGCTGCAATAACTACATTATCCTTCAGTTGTAGATTTAAAGATATAACTTAAAAATGTCCACGTCCTCTACTGTCAGCAGACCTATCCATACCATACAGAATCACATCAATGAAAGTGAAATGGCTTCAATCATTTATGAGACATGTACAGGATCTACAAGCCTGTGTATCAAGACAAGCAAACACATTAATCTGAATTTGATAAATCTTGTGTTTTTGAACGACAGGAATATGTGTGCAACAGATTATCATCCAAGAATTTTCTTTTGGCTTTGAAAAACAACAGTTAAGCATATATTATTATCTCATTCTTTAGAATAAAACAGAACTTTATTTTAAGAAAAACAATATATATAAACAAGATGCAGCCATTTCTTTCAATAGTGCAAACAACATTTTTGATATAATTCATCTACAGATTTGCATGTATTCTGTCAAGAATTTTCTTAAAACACATGTAAGAAAACATAGACAATACATGTATACATACAATGAGCAGATCCTCAGGTGTGTGTTTAAGATTAATGCTGTTGGCAACTCATCTCAAAACTCACGCCTCTGTCAGGCGAATCGTAGAAACGCTGACAGTGCTTTTAACTGCTCATGAGTTATGACCAGTATGAAAAACATTCTCTGTTTGTGTAATTGCACATAACATGGCCGACAGGCTGAAGGAGGGCAGGAGGGTTCCTGTCTGTTGCATGCTATTCGCCCTGTTTAATCTGTAGCATTTTTCTCCTTTAGATTTGCACTGAAATGATTCTAAAATTACAGAACAAAGCACGTTCTGTACCAATTCAATACAGAGCACGTCTTTTAGTTTCCGATTACAGGATTAGCAACTATTTTACAGGACTGCTGGCGACCCTGTATGCACCAGTGTTAATCTCTCTTCTATATGGCGAGTTAAAGTGACACAAAGAATTCTAGTGAGAAATGGCCACTAGCAGCAATCCTAATGCTAACCAGTTTTTAGAGAGTAGAAATTAAAACTAGAAAATTGAAAAAAATTACTTTGAAAAGACAGTTTTGTGGATATGGTTGAAAGTTACGAGAGCTTTAGACTTTTCTCTGCTCTCACATTACTGTTTAACTCTGTTAAACTCAGTTTTCAATTTCTAATGGCAAACACTGTAATAGATACTCACTTCTCTTAGAATATGGGAAGTAAACCATAGAAACATGCTAATTTTTCAGAAACACCAGGGAGAGAAATGCTAGATGAGAGATTGCACGAGTTACAGAAGCTAGTGGAACAGAGGCGAGTCCAAATGTGACGTCATGATTTGGGCTCTCTATCCAAGACCTTTTCATAACAAGTACCATTGCAGGATCATGAAAAGAGACTGTAAGTGGATTCGGAGACTTTGAGGTATTGTTTTTTATGCCTCTGAGAATTTAATTACGTGGTGCATGTTCTATCCGAAGTGATCATTGTGCACCTCTTGTCAGCTGATACCAAGCCCCGCACTGAAGAACTGATCATCAAAAAGCTTTGATCATGGAGGCACAGATCATTTAGAAGCCATAAACAATCAAGAAATGGACTGCGCTTATTCTGTAGTCCATTTAGCTAAGGGCCTTACACTGCTGTCACATTCGCTCATCCACACGCTTTCATACAGTGCTTTTTGATACATACACACAAACTCACACACCAATGATACATCAGGGGGCAATTCTTGGTTCAGTATCTTGTCTAAGGACACATCCAGACGCGAACTGGAGGAGTTACAAGTTAAAATTTCAATTTCCAGCCACTCATATTTAATTTCTCTGGTCAGTTGCCCTTCGCCTGTTATCCCACAACACATATGAAATGTACTTTTATCCCACAGAGATTAATAGGGACCACAAAGTCTCTCAGTAACGAAAAGAGCCAGGTCATTTTGTGATATTGACAAAATATGGGGATAACTGCACACAATTCCAGAGTCTCTCCTGAAAGACATTCATAGTTTAGCCCTCAGTTGTTCATATGCGAAGTGATGCAAATTGTTGCTAATGACACAGGCACCAACCATGTACAGTGCAGCTTTGCGGTGTTTGTGCGACATCTCAGTTTTTCACATTTCACTCTACATAGCAGGAACTCCAGTTCATTCTGTAATTTCCTTTCTATCCTTTCTATTTGTGTCTGAACTTCTATGACCAGTTAATAAAAAGGAGAACTGCTGAATCCAAAGGGATAGTATACTTTTTCTTACTACTGTATATGAGACTTTCCTAGACTCAAAAACTTTACCATACCATACCAATCGCTACAAATCATTAAGTTTGTTGCTGTGTTGCCCAGTATAACTAGAAAGAACTGAGAAAGAACATCTCGACTTTTAATCATCTCGGATCTCTCGTCTGGACCGTGGTGGATTTTATAAGTAAGGATCTCATTACAACGAGTGGATGTACCACTTGGGACAGGATTTTGTGACATCATATCTAGTTTGGAGTTAGTCATGAGCCAGGATGCACCTTTCAGGTTAGATGTGGAAACTCAAAGCCTCTAGGTCACATACAACGAGAACGGACTTTACGGAGCCATCTGATGTCCCGAAGAAAAACATTTAAATATTTTCAAAGATTCTGGATTTTTCACTGAGAGAAAAGGAGGAGATGTCATTTTAAGATTAATTAATTAAACTTGTGTACTTAAAGCGGAGTTATTTTTAAAATTGTTAATATTATAAAATATTTATGTCTATAGGGGGGCTTTAAAATCATTGAGACAAATATTCAATCAATGCATTGAAAAATCCACACATTTGTTTATTTCTTAAGTTTATGCATTTTTAAATGATAAGGCTGGCACTACCTTTTTTTTTTTTTTTTGCCAACAAATCCAGTCTGTCATCACACCTGACAACCATGGAGACCCAGAGCTCCCGCAAAGAAAAGCTCATTTATTTCTGAGCATACATGTTGGCCAGTGCTGTTGGCAGTGATGCCTCAGTAGGACAATAAATCCTATCTTATTGATCCTTTCTGATCTTTTGCAGGTATAGTTTTAAAATGATATTCTCTTTCCATGTTTTGCAGCGGGGGATCGGTTTTCCCCTGTAACCATGGAAACCGTCAGTGAGAGGCAGGGGGCAGGGGAGAGAGGGAGCACTTCACAGCAGCAGATGGAAAACACCAAACCTTTGGCTGGCAGGCTCAGTGGGCTACTGGCCACAATGTGATGAACACACACGGACATACAGACACACACTCACTCTGGCTGTCACCTCTGCCAGAACATGGGGCTCGGCAGATTTACTGCCATTAGTGCCCCCTGCTATGAGAGGTGGAGAGTGCAAAGTGATGAAGTGAGCTTTCCGTCTGTCTGCCCGAAGTCCAGTCCATGTTTTATTCAACACATTTTCCAGAGATCAACGAGAACTCTTCTGTTTTTTCGTCCTAGCAGCTAACTGATGATGGATCTATTCGGCAGAGGAGAGCTGGGGCTGCTGGGAGGAGGAGGAGAGGGGCTAAGAGATGACGTGGGCATACCTGGGATCAGCTGGTCGGCCAACCGGCTGCCGGACGACATGTACCCGGCTTCGGGATTGGCCCTGGCCGCTGCCTATCATGACATCAAGACCCGGCTGGCCAGTCTGGAGAGGGAGAACAGCAGCATCAAGAGGAAACTCAAACACTACGAGGTCAAGGTGGAGAGCAGCAACAGATAGCAGCACACACCCACACACCCTACACACAATTACACATAGAATATAGAGCACAGAATAACAGAATGGAGACTTTGTGAGTGCATTAAAGTAAAGTGAAAGTAAAAAGTAACTTTCTTATTTCTGGAAAGTCAGCTCCTCTCTTCTCCTCTCCTCTCCTCTCCTCTCCTCTCCTCTCCTCCTCTCCTCTCCTCTCCTCTCTCTCCTCTCCTCTCCTCTCTTCTCCTCTCCTCTCCTCTCCTCTCCTCTCCTCTCTTCTCCTCTCCTCTCCTCTCCTCTCCTCTCTTCTCTCCTCTCCTCTCTCCTCTCCTCTCCTCTCCTCTCCTCTCCTCTCTTCTCCTCTCCTCTCCTCTTCTCTCCTCTTCTCTCATCTTCTCTCCTCTCTAAATTCCCCTCTCCTCCAGTTTCCCATGATCAGTGAATTCGGAGAGGAGAGAATAGTCTGTTGTTCCTGTGAGCCCATCATCAAGGACACCAGCGTAATCCAATCAGAGACCACCAACCTACAACAGAGGATCAACTCTCTCACTCAGGAGGTACATAGTAACTCTATCACTGCAACTACTACTAGTAGCAGATCTAAAATAAGTTGTAGAAAAGTTGTATTGTTTGCATCGTCTCACTTATTTTTGAACAAGCATGTGCAGCAGAATACCAACCACAGATCCACCCAACATCCTAAACTTTCCTTTCAGTGAGCTCACCACTTTGTCATCACAGTAAAATGTGACGTAATTCAAATATATTGTCTTCAATTCATACAAGGCATAGGCTAACATTTAGTCCACAACTTCATCCTAGTCAATAGTATTTTCTATATCAGGCAAACAGAGGCATAGTGATAAAACACAGTGTGCAAAAGAAACCAACACCAATAATCCCAAACAATGGGTAATTTACTTTTTTGGTCAATCTACATAATTCATCTAAACTATCTGTTGAACCTTTGCCTGGATTTGCCCAACTAGCAAATCTGCCAAAAGACTTTAGCCCTTGAACAAGACAAACAAAAACTGAAACTCTTATGAGAAAAAACAGTTTTAGGTTTTTTCCCACAAGTTCTATCAGAATGACTCAACAGAGTAATTGCTTAGATCTGGGAACACAATCACTCTGCAACAAAGGTGGAAGGGTAAAGGAACACAAACGGCCAGTTGATCATACATGTTGTAAACAACTCACAAAATCCACAATATCTAAGCCGAAGCAAGTGGATTTTACAGCAGACAGCTGTAATTTTAGTGTTTAACTCATTTTCTCTAATAGCAAGGTTGACTAACAGGTTATTATAGTAAAACTATGAATATAAACCTCAAGTTATAATATCCCCCAAAGTCAAGTCTATGACAGATCACTCTTGTTTCTTCGGTTCAGCTTCAGAAGAGTAAGGAAAGAGAGGAGAGGTTGGAGGAAGTCATCCAGGCTTATGAGAAGATTCACTTGGAGAAAAGCAATGTCCAGAGAGACCTGGACAAGATGGTGAACACAAACACGCACACACACACACACACACACACACACACACACACACACACACACACACGTAATAATATTTTATATTTTATACTTTTATACTTTTGGTAGCTATCAAGGCATTAGTTCCACGAATGTTTATGTGTGTGTGTGTGTGTGTGTGTGTGTGTGTGTGTCAGACTACTCTAGCAGAGCAGCATGTGGAAAGGATCTGCAGTTTGGAGTCGGCTCTCAGACAGAGAGAAACTTCCCTTCAGAAACTCAGCGCTCAACTCCGCAGCAAAGACACACATCAGTCTCAGCTCCACGCCAGCCTGGAGGTACCCAGAGGTGGGTTCCACTGGGATCAGAAGCAGTCCCAGTCAGATCATCGTAGCATAAGCAGTAATAGTAGGCGCAGTAATACAAGTAATGAAAATAGTAGCAGTAGAAAGCCACTCATAATAGTAGAAGCACTGGCAGCTTCAAACAGCCATTTATCAGCAGCTAATATCACCATCTTAAAGAGCTGGATCAACCAAATGGACCCTTGCACTAGAAAAAAAGCACATTCTCATTTCTAGCTGGCAGCCATCGGCTAATTGATCTAACATTTCAATGAGTTGGTTGAATAAGCTCTCTCCGTTTTCCATTTCAATGGTTCAAGCTGAATTATTAACGCTGAAAAATCAGTCTTAGATGAGCATTAGAACATGATATTGTGATGAAAGACAAGGCCAAAGGTGCATGTTGCAAGCAAACAGTCAATATCTTCAGCTGTTAATGATCCATGTAGAAAATGGAGATAAAAATAAGAATCCTTTTTTATTTCAGTGTAGCGATAGTCTTAGTATTGTACGACAGCATTCATGTTATATCATTTAAACCGCAATTACGAGCAGCTGACATTCTGACAGTAACAATCTCTTACTTGGTGAAAAGAACCGTCAACAAACTGTTGGCAGAATGGCTACAAATTCACTAAAATCCAGCTTATTTTAATGACACTATACATGGTTTGCATCTGGTTTTACTCTAATGCTAATTCAAAAAATAGCTAATTTAGGCTGGTATGGTTTTAAGACTAGCTCTAGGGCTAATCGCAATGAAACTTTTGCTAATAGCCCCAAACTAAGGTGTTCCAGTGAATAAGAATGCCTAAGAATGATAAGGAGAAATGCATAATTGCAACAAAATTGTCAAAATTGTCAAAATTTTCAAACCGTGTGTTTCACTTCTAATGTTTAATGATAAAAGGCTCTTAGGATTAGGACTAACAGGTGTGTTTGTTGAATGTAATGCTACCTAGGACAATGATTGGCTGAAATGTAAACTTAGAACAGAGCTGCCTGTCCACATACTGATATAGTGTCATCCATGGCTTCCAAGCAGTGGGGAAATAATACACGCTAGAGGTGTGAGTCATTAGCAGGACATTGTTGTTGCGCTTCAAAAAATAAACATTTGAAATGCTACTGGCCTTGGAATGCTGGAATGCTAATGCTGGATTAGTTTACTCCTGTAGGTAGTAAGCCAGACATGCTAAAGTTTGCAGCTTACATTAGAGCCAGCAGACATTGTTCAGTCAATTCCTTACACTCCTGCTCTTTTATTCTTGGTTTAGTGAGGGTTAAAAAAGAAACCAACCTCCAAACTCTTTATACAAAGAGTATCTCTCTGTCAATTCAGCACCATACAAATCACATGTAAGGAAATCCAAAGCTCACAGGCCTGCCATGCCTAGTAACTGACTTCCCAGAGTTTGGGGACTTGATGTTTCCTGAACAAAATAACATTAGAATATGAATGTGGCTTTTTTATGACCAGCAACAGTTTCCTTTTCTCTTCACTCATAACTACACTTAATTAACAACCTACAGGTAATCACTGATCCCAGAATGCAATGACTGCAAACTAAAACAAATAAAAAGACGATACTAATGATATTGCATTGACTTGAAAGAAAATACAAGGAGAAAAGATGAAACTGACTGAAGCTGTTGGGTTTTGTCAGAGGGCCGTGGACCGACACTACAGAGCTCCCGTAGTCTGGACGCCCTGTCTGACCTGAGGCTACAGCGACTGGAGGCCGAGCTGGAGGGGGCACGGCAACAGGCCGAGGGGGCCTGTCAGAGGGAGAAGGAGCTGAGGGCTGAGCTTCAGAGGCTGCAGCAGGAGGTGGCCCAGCTACAGGAGTCACAGAGACAGGTAGGCCTCATGCTCAGACCGGGTGTTCGTACTTGTGGTACTATCAGAACCATTATCTCGATTGTAGGCCTCCAGACCAGGATCGCTTTGTCATATTTGACGGCCATCCGTGCGACAAAAGTTTAAGAATTATACGCTCTTCATTAACTAGTGATAGGCACAGTGGAATCTGGTATGAAATTAGTGGAGTGCATCGAATACAAAAATTTGATTTTTTATGAATAAACTGGAAATTAGCAACAGCAGACATTAGAATTCGGACCAGTTAATCATTAAAAAACTAACCAAGGAAAATGCTGTAACAATTACCTCACCAAACTGTTTGTTAATGCATGTCTGTCTGTCCCAGGTTTGCTGTTCTATTTATGACAGCTGCTATTGTTTATTTATCTTTTTTCCTGTGACTATTGTTACCCTGTTATGTTACCACTGTTAGGTAGAAGAGTCATGTGCATGGACTTGCAGTTCTTCCAGTTGGTGCAGTTGAAGTAAAATGCCGGCAATATTCTATATTTTTCTTCATGTCAACAAATCCCATGTGCAGAGCTATATGATGAACCACACTGTCACAGTGGGTGACATGGTCTTAGATTACCATGAACACAATCCAATATCTTGATACCTCAAACTGACTAGAGCACCTAATGTGGATTAATCCACTGCTGAAAGGTCCCCAATGAATGTACTATTTCCCTGTGTGGGATTAACATTAAAAAAAATACAGTTAAACAGTTTAAAGAAATTAAAGACTTTTTTATACAGTCTTTCACAGCATTTCATAAGTTTTAGACTGTTTAATGTGATATGTTTCTCTTCAAGGTATGTAAAGTTTATAGTACACAAAAATCTACAGACATAACCTATTTCTTTACACACTAGGATGCATAGTGTCCTGTAGCTGTTTGTTCTAAAATGATTTTGTAAACACAACATGTCTTTGTGAGATTATTTTTTTTTATTTTGTTAGGAGAAAAATAATTAATAGTTCAATGTTCCTACAACATAGGTCTTCAATACAGTGCTCTGAAGCAGCTTACTCTCCTCAAACGTCTGAGCTACTTTAAATTCAGCACCAAGAAGGGTTGGTAGAATAGTCACTGCTCAAACCCGTATTAAATTAAAAGTTCACTTTGGTGATTTACTCTTCCCTAGTTCCAAATCTCTACAAATTCATTTTCCAGTGGCTGCCAAGTATGCTGAGCCAGAAACTTCATTAGCAATGCTGGGTTTAGAACTTAGACTTAACACTTTGGATTGAATGTTGGAGCTGTTATATACTGAAAAATTAGAATGTGTTCATACTGCAGCACAGCTGTTAGTGTCCAGACTGGTTCTTGTAAATTTTACTTCATTTTTACATGAATTTACATTCTTACATGAATACAGAGCAGTTCCAAAGCATAAATACAGAAGTCACATAAAATCAATTATTTAAAAACAGTTGTGGTGCCAGGACAAATTGAAACAAAGCTGGACCATATGTAGAAAATGTAATAAATAGAAATGTCATAGATATGTTGATAACTGCTGCAGCCCTAACCACAGCTCTGTGTATGTCAGTCACAGGAGTTGGCCCCACACTGTGAGCACTGTGACGTAGAATGGATCAAGAAAGCTGGGGACGAACAGTGAGTCTGGTTTCAAGGAGGAGAATCTTTGAACGCACTTTTGAAAGTTGGTCATTTTTCTGTATTTACTTATTCACTCTCCTTGTCTGTTGCAGGGTGAACCTAGCATTAGCCTACACTGAGTTAACAGAGGAGTTGGGTCGGGTTCGCAGTCTGGCTACAAAACAGAGTGACCTTCTACGACACATGTCACAGGAGTCTGGTAGGTCACCTGACTAGGTTATTGGTTTAAGGACTCCATGGTATCGTTGGATATTTTAAAGCAGAGGGTAGTGGATCGGTTAAAGTATTGCCAGGTATCTGCTTTTATTGTTTGTGTTGCTGCTTAATAAGTTACAAATGTTAACATTGGTTGTGTCAAATAATAAACAAATGGAAGGAGTTTGGAATTAAACTCTGTTGTTTAAGGTTATTTGTTGCTGTGATTAACTTCACCACGACATTCAGCCATAGCAGTCATATCAATTCATTGCATTCACAAAGCACCGGGATTTAGTTAGTGTATACAGAGTAATTTGAATGGTCAGGCTCATTCATATGTCATAGATATAGGTAAAATGAGATAAAGCCTATATCCGTTGACACTTCTCTCTTCTTCTCTCTTGCTCCACCAGTCTCTCGTCCTCCCCCAACTCCTCAGCGCCTCTCCCCTACCTCCCCCCAGCGACCCTCACTCTCCCCTGACAAGCTTCTCCCCAACCCCTCTCCTCCTCTGTCCCTATGTGACAGCCCTGCCTCCTACTCTCTTCAGCCAACCAGCAGCCGTCTCCGAGCGAAGTTCCAGGGCCGCCGTAGTTACTCAGAGGTGCGGCTACGAATTTTTGGAGATATTTAGTGTGACAGTTTGACCTGCAGTTAAACAAATTACTTCATGAAGGAGTCATTTGAACTTTTACCTTCTCCTTTTCCAAGGTATCTGACCCATCTGCCATCCAGAGGCCCCCGGCCCGCCTGATGAGGGACCCGGTATCCACCCTCCCCAAGCCCAGGTCCCTCCTGGGCGAGGTGCAGGGTTACAGCCAAACCAAACCTCAGCTCCGTACCTCCTTGGTGGGCCTAGTCCGACCGGCCTCAGCTCATGGAGCTGGAGGGGAGAGAGGGGGTGGAGGGGGAGGAGAGAGAGCTGGGGGCAGCAGTTTGAGCAGCAGTCCTCATCAATGTGCTCTGGACCTGGGCTTTCCAATGGCTGCTGAGGTGAGACACAGAGATTTTGTTTGGTTTAATTAAGTCAGTGACCTCCTTAATTGTCAACAGCCATGTGTGCCCACATCATTACCTATTAATTATAGGTAACTGTGGAAAATTACTTTAATTACCTGATACATACTAATACTTTTAATTGGTATTTAACTGCTAAAAATCCCTGCATCCTGCCAGGATGTATAAGATATAGTGCCTTTAAAAAATAAATAACAAAAAGAAAGAAAAAGACAAGAGGTTGGAAAAAATCTATAACAACGTTGAACATTCAAGATATTAGTCATAATATGTTGAATGTTACAGCAAGGTCAGCTTTCCTGTTCCCTGACAGGTATCATTACAATGTATGCGTATGTTGTAATAAAGAGAGAAAGAGCTTCCATGGAAACCTTCTTTAAGGTAAAACAAGAGAATGTTGAAGAACTGTTGGGACGTAGCACACATTCATACATAGGATGCGTTCAGGCACAGTGCTGAGTCTAGGTCACCCCACTTTAGAAGTGCTCGGAGCCCAAATCACTATCATTAGAGTTACACCTCTCATACAAAGGCTGGTATACAGATACAGTTAGGGTCAAATTAACACATGTACAGTGCAAGTAGATTTTCTGAAATGTCATTGGCACGATAGGGTAAAAAACAAAGCACAGGGCCCGTCCTACTTTCCGATAATTAATTATGTTGTTGTAATACTGTTATATCAGTAAGCCATTGGTAAGCCTGGTATTTTTTTTTTTCTGTGGGTGGAGTTGTAGTATAAGTATCAGGCAATCAAACATAATACCATAAGCTTTAAGATTTTTCAGAGTAATCATGCTGCTCTCCTCTGCCTCTTCTCACATCCAGGTGCATCACTTCTGTCGCCTTGATGACCCACCTGAGCCCACCCCACTGGTGACACCACCGCAGTCCTCTGATGATGAAGAGGTGATGAAGATGTTCTTTGTAGCTCTTCCCATGGCTTTAAAGCTTGGTAATTTATTTTTAAAATGTGTATGTTGTGTACAATTGCAGGATGTATGTACGTATCTGTCGCCGGCTGCCAGCCCACCTCGGACTCTGGGCGCGATTGGGATTGTCACCTCATCTCCTAGAGAACAGCCTCTCCACCCTTCATTCCCATCCCCACGGAAACAGCCTCACCATCCTTCCTTCTCAGCTCCTGAGGGCCCTGCGACCCTCTCCTGCCATCTGCCTCCTTACATGAACACAGAGCATGCTCAGTCATGGCCTTCCATTAACGTGAGTGAAAAACAAAGAGGATTATATAAAGCAACAGATCCCCTGCTTCCCTTGTGTGGAAGGGGAGGATAAATGAAAAAAAAGGAAACACGACACAAAATTAACAGTTCACACCAGACCAACGAAAAGTCCAATAAGTCTAGGTCAAACTTTAGTATATGGCTGCACCGCCCTTTATCTGTTTGCCTCTCTCCTGCTCTCTGTACTCACATATAAGGTATTTATAACGTTGTTTCAATTTACATGTTTTTTTACTGTATCTGTTGTCAGACAACGGAACAAGTATGAAATAGTGACTGAAACAAAGCCCATTAAGACTAGACCTGAACAGCAGTCACTTCCAAGCCATTTCCAAGCTGCTGCTCTGCTGCTAAAATCCTGATTTTATGACCAAGACACTGTTTGACAGAATCACTATATACATAAGTAAAAGGCAACGGCTCTGCTATGATTTATGCCATATTTACTTGTAAACTGATCATTAGCGAGAAGGCTAGAAGCTCTTTCATGTCCATGTCAGCTGCTGTGCGGTGCAATAGTAGCTCCTGTGGAAAGCAGCAAAGGTTTGTCCAAAAAGTTTCCGCCAAGATATTATACTATATTAGGTTATTAAAATGGGAAAACAGAAATCTCTCACATACAAAAGTATTCACAACCTTACTGTGGCACTCAACATTGTGGTCAGGTTCATCCCATTTGATTTAATCATCCTTGAGATGTGTCTAGAAATCTGAACTGAATTTTTGCATATAGTTTACAGAGGGACACACCAGTGTAAATATGGTCCCACAATTTACACTGCATAGGAATTCTCTTTAGACCTGTGATAAAATTGTGGCTAGATGTAGACCCCTACTTGCTCTAGGTTATATACACAGAATGATGCTTTTTTTATTGATTATTAATGAGGTTTTTTATGGTGAAATAAGAAAGGAGAAAATATTTTCTTCCTTCATAACATCAAAATTTTGTTACTCACCACTGTTCTTCAGCAGTGATACTGCTCCCTTTTGTGCACCAGGTACTAAATATCATACAAGCACATAGCTCTTCCCATTACTGTCCCGTCATGTCTGAATAAAGCTGCATAAAACATTCATGCAGAAGTCAACAAGTGTATGCCCAGATGACAAAATCATTCAATTTAACAGGCAGATCAATCCAGCAATGTTAGGTTTCCATGTCAGAAACAGACTTTTGATCAGATTGTGGGATTTTGCTATCATTTGAGGGTCAGTCATTTTAAACTCATGTATTCCTTTGTCTGTAGCTATGGATGGAATCAGAAGAGAGTGCTGTTCGTAGCTGTCCTTTGTGTCAGTTGACCTTCCCGACTGGTTACCCTGACGACGCCCTCATCAAACACATCGACTCCCACTTGGAAAACAGCAAGATCTGACTTTTTTGTTGTTTTTTTTTTAAATCAAGTGTTTTTAACTCGTTCTCACCTGAGATGAGTACCAGACCCATCTGGATAGTTTTCTGTTTAGTTGTAGTCCAGAAATGGTGTAATGAGCATGCATCCTTCTTTCAGCGCTCCCTCTTGAACTCACCCAGCCTTCCAGTTACAGAGCAAGTCTGTTTTTCTACCCTGCAGGCTCAAGTTTTTATTATTTAATTTCCAAACTGTAAATACCCTCATCTTTGTTCACCAAGGGCACACATAAATTGCCTTATATCCCTCATGAAGCACCATATCAAAATTTTTGGTGATCATATGGTGTTTTTTTTTTTTCTCCTATCATAACTAAACTCATCTTTTTTACATAGACGTGAGAGCTCAATAAAACAGTGGATTATGGACTATTCTGTGCTGTATATATGAGATTCGCTGACCGTGGCTGCTGAAGCTCTGTTGGTAACTGAGGGCAGCCATGGCGACAGAAGATGTACTGGAAAAAATCCACCACATGCAATCTCAAAAGCACCTGTTGTTTTCACATCCCAGCATATATCAAAGCACCTGGATGTCACTGCTCTAATATTGTTTTGGAGGATCCTCTAAAGATTTCTGGACATGCATTGAACTATTATGAGTTAAAATTTTAGTTTAAAAAATTAATTTCAGCAATTGGATGTGAGCCCTGTATAGTCTGGACATCTAAGTGCCAGTTCACAAAGGATTTGACACAAGCTACAGAACAAGCCATGGTGAAAGGACAGTTTAAAGGATACAGCCAATAAGTCAGGGCATCGATGACAGTAAAGTTGGAGTTTGAAAGCGGATTATATATAAAGTCAAAGGTGTGAAATGCTCCATAGGTTAAAATGTGATCAAATGAAAAATGGGAACTATGGGGGGGGGGCACCTACTGCCATCTGCTGGTGATGTAATGACAGTGCCTTTCTTAAACCACAACTTTAATTTTGAGAAAGCAGAGAACAATTGTAGCCCATGCCTGCCACAAGACAACCTTTTATTTTTCCTCATATACTTGTCACTTCTCTTAGAATTATGACTTAGTATTTCAAAATTATAAGAATTAGAATTAGTCTTTGTCCAGTTCTTCTGTCAAGTCTAGATTTTTTGTGTAAATATTGATTTATATTTATTAAAATGTACATCAGGGTTATGAAATATATCATTTGATAGTTTCTCTAATCATGAGACAAATTATTTATGATTTAGGATCTTTATTTGTGGGAGATTTTCTCTTAGTTATGACACTGTATCTAATACTTTTTATCACGCCAGCTTTTTTGTATTGTTTTCTTATTACCTGTCTTATAATTATGAGATGTTTATATAATTTATGGTATAAATCTTAATATTTCTCACAATTAATGATATTGTCAAATCATAACATACTTCATAACTATGAGATACTTCACTCTCTTGTCACAGTTATAAGGGAGAATTTTCAATCATGAGAAACATTAACTTATAATTTATGATGTATATGATAATTTCTCGTACTTATGAGTATATAAAAATTTCAGTATTATGAAATAAAATCTAAAATTTTGAGCTTTATTGATATAGGTCGTAATAATGACTTAAATGGCAACAACTGGCAACGCTGTATATTGCCTTGTTTTACCAGCCTATTTCATACTGCATTTTTACACTAGAACATTCCACAGTCATGACTTTACATACATTGTTTTTGGGCGAAAAACAGCTCCACAGCATTCCTGGTAATACTGAAGCTACAGTACAGGGCTAAGATCAGACATCATCAGAGAAAATGTCACACTAAACACGTCTCAATATCATCATCTATCCTCCTATATTCACCACATCCAGGCTGCTACGCTGAAAAGACAAATATTTTGACTCTTAGCTGTTAGTGTTTTAAGGATGTAAGCCAAACTTATTAAGCAAAAAAAAGGGGTTCTAGTATTAATGAAGCAAAAATGAATCTCCTTTATAACTACACAGTGAATCATTCCTGGGACAGCAGAGATTTCACATGTGGCTCTTGTTCAGATGGATGCACAGTATAATCGGCCAAGGGCTCACTGCCAGAACTATTAGCTTGTGGACGGACACACACTGGCTGCTGCGAAGTCAAGCTAAAGAAATTCACTGAGTTATTTTTCCACTGCAGAAAGCTATGGGTACACTAGTCACAGTTTCACCTCTGAGTGTGTCTGTATTGTAGTTAGTTTAAATACATTTTCGCAAACTGTGTAGGTTAGGTACCAACTACCATAGCATTAGCTTTTGGGCACTATCGCATGCACAGCTCAAACATTTTAAATCTGGGGATTAATCTTTACTGGTCCTTGTGTTATTGATCCATGCTGATAGTTTTGGTTTCATATGACAATACAATCAATTTATTTACACTTATTTTAACACATGTTCCGGAGCTTTTAACTGCATTACATGGCATTCAGGGTCCTGTCTACTTTGGTCCAGACCTAATTATCACACAACAACTATTGCTAGGATATCCTGCAAGTTCCTTTTGGGTTTTGACCAAATACTCGCAAAATTCCCATCAGCATCAGCTATATGTTGTGTATTCTGCCAGTTGACAAATGTTAGCATGTTAAGTTGCTAAACCTTTTTTTTTAATCTTTTTTTTGTTTGTTTGTTTTTTTTAATTTTATTTTGTTCTCCTTGTTTTCAAACACTCAAAATTAAGATGGTGAATATGGTCAATATTACACATGCTAAATAGCAGCATGTTAGTAAAAGTGATTGTTCTGATTTATACATTTTCAATGCCAGATGCATATTCCGAAAGCTTTACTTCAAAATGTCCCCTAACCTTCGTTTACCAATCTGTACACTCGGATTTCCATACAAATGACCACTGTGGGACTTCATACATATGGAGACTGGTCAAAATGTACTGGTGTTGCTGCTGTTTCTTTTTTAAATATTGTCATCTTACTGTATTGCTCAATTTATTTTAGGTTGTCATCTTCTCATGGCTATGCAGATCTTGTCAAAAACTTTATTACTTCAAAATGGATGCTCTGTGCTTTTTTGAATACTCGCCACTCTGTTCCATTAGCCTCAGTATGGTGATCTATGGAGAATTACAACATCTGCAATTGTCTGGATGTGATACTGTTCCTATGGCCTGCATGAGTAGTCTGCCCGGGAAGCACTGGATTTTCTCTATATCTGTCACTTACTGTATTTGGAACAAATCACATCTGTGGTTCTTCTCACTGCCACATTCAGTACATGAATGACAGTGCATACAGAAATACTTTGCATTTCAAATTTTCTGTATCACGAGTTGAGTTATAGAACCATAACTCAATAAGTATGAGTTGTCCCAAACTGAAAATGATGGACTTGATGCACTGTTGTACATAGTGACATAATGTACAATATTACCCTGACTGAATTGCTGTATTGTAAATACACTACAAGTACTAAGTTAGAGCTATGATACTAGAATTCATTTAGGGACTCTCTTTATGGACATGTTTTTCCAAAAATGTTAAATGTCACATTAAACAAAGTGAGGAAGAGGAGAGGTTTTTTCTTTGATTTTCCTGGTAATGGAGAGTTAGAAGTTGTCTCTCACTCTTTGTAATTGGTTCTCTCTTGAACTAAAGCTTCATTAACAGTGTTTAAGCTCTGTTTTGTTTTCTGACGTGATTTTGTGATTAAGAATCAATCTTAAATGCCAAATATGATTTATTTCAACTTGAGTTACTTTTTCATAGCTTCACAGCTTCAGCCACTGGCTCTATTGACTTTGATAACATCATCCTCACTAAAGTCATTATTTAGATTTTGGACTACGATGACTTTGCTAAAAATAGGTCCAATTGGGTAACAAACACAAGTAGTCAGACGATGACAAAGGATTTGAAGAGTTTAGTTAGATTGATTAAAGAACATTATTTAGAGGTGAGAGTCTGAAGATCTCAGTCTAAACTGAAGCGGTGGACTGACCAAAAGGCCTATCCCTTTCTATCCCTAAAGCCAGCCGCTAGCATGGCTAAAATCTTAGAATGAATTCTTTTGTGCACAGGAAACCTGTCCACAACTACCGACTACAGAAGAAGTATTGTCAGTCTAAGTTTTCAGAATGTAAACTGTTTGGTAATATTTTTACCATTTACCTCGCTTTTTACCGCCAGATTCTACATACTACCTATGAATCATTTTTTAACCTTTCTGATTATTTGACTGCTCGTGTTTGTTGCCCCGTTTGACGATTTGAAGGGTTTTTTTTAAGTGAAGTGTTCCTACGTTTATGGTTACTATTTAGAATATTGGAAAACTATGAAAAATAAGACCCAACTTGTAAAAATCTGTAGTTTTCTTTGAAAAACAGAAGCCACCAAGGGGTCCATACACATTGCCTCAGTCCTGAAGGCATCTTCACCCCTCTCCTTGAAGGCAGACTTTTTGCTTTGCATTTGACTGTCACCATTTGAAACAGCTATAACAGTTTTACCTTTAGACAAGTCTTCATATTAACTATTTCATTTGAAGCGTACTGAGCCCCAGAGGTCACTCATTCATATTGAGGACATAAATATTCACAATAAAGAAAGTGCTTCAAATAAAAACCATCCTGTGTTTGGCCAGTTGAAGTCTTTTAATGGAAAGCAACAGCAGCAGGAAATGTTCATTAGCATCGGCAGTAACTTCATCCAGCTCCGATATGGCTGCAGGAGACTGAGCAGTAGACAGAGGAGGCTCATATCAATGAGATTAAATTACAAACAGTAACATTGGATTACATGCTGCATCATTTCCTGTGAATCTATTCTGTGTGTGAATCCAGCCCAGGAATGGCAGTCTCTGTCTTTAATGTTGAATTTATCATATAGAGAGATAGTAACAGAATGTACTGTAGATATTTGAATGGCTATTGCTGAAAAAATGGCAACTACATGCAGTATCAAAAAAAGGATTTAATGTCATGAAAACCTAAAGGAACATAATTTTATTTTTTAACTATAGATAACTTGAATTTGATGTTATGCGACAACTCTACAGGGTCTGACTTTAGGTTACAACCTAAAATAGATGCAAAAGTGAGACCTGAGATCAACTGGAAGTGTATGACATTGTTTATTGAAGTAGCAACAGAAGCAATTAGACTCTAACAATGAGAAGCGTCTTCATAAAGCATAGGACCCCAATGGAGATGGAAAACAGGACAGGGTCCCCCTGGAGTCTAGATGCTGGACTCCCTGGAAGTCTGGTTGGTCAAGGTCCAGATGGGGAGGAAGTTGGTTGCAAATCATATGGCCTGAATGATAAATGGGTTGAATTCCATCGATATTTCAATTTGATTTAAATTTATTCATCGAGTAATGCTAGGGAGGGAAACAATCTAGATAGCGTGGGAAAGCAGAAGTGATGGAGAAAAAGTCAGAACAGCAGGAATTAATAGATATTCACCCACAGAGGAATAAAAGCAGCATGCGAGGCAACAGATCTTCCTTTTTGAACTTTTGCCAAAGCTTCACTTAAAATCTGATCTGGTATTTGAGAAGCAGATTGGAGGCACACAATAAAGCCTGCAGTGAGGATGGAGCGTAAAGCCTGAAATATGCTTCTGCATCTGCCAGCCCACTACATTACACACATGTGCAGACACTCTCCCCGGTCGATGGCTGTCAGCACACTTACACATAACATTACACTGTGTTTATCCATGGAAGTCTCGCCTTTCCAAAACCGGGATATTTGGGAAGTAAAGAAGCAAACTGAACACAGAAATGCATAATCTCTGTTCTTTAACAGCTGAATATTAGGGTAAATTACTAAAAATTTTGTTTCCTGTGAATTTCTAGTTGATGGTCTGGGGAGGGGAAGACCACAGAGCCCTGACAGCATGTTGGGGGATGTACAAGTAATTACCACAGTGGTTGTGAAGAACCGGCAACATATTAGACAGTCGTGTGCTTCATGATTTCGCTCATTGATGAATAATAGTCCTCACAGTGAATTTTCTGTTTTCTCAATACTTTTATATACCTGACATTTTCAATCCAGGACTCAGATATTGGATTTTTTTTATACTGCAATGTCTCATGAATCTGGTCATTTGTTTCTCCTGGCTGCTTTAGCTAAGACGTTTTCTAATAAGGCGTTGAGGTTTTTAAGATGTAACTGATAGCTTTATCTTTTTAGCATTCTACTGTAACACTGCTCAAATGGGCCATTCAACTGTGTGGAGAAGTTCATTTGAGGATCTGGAGCAAGAGCCATCAATTTCAATTGCACGTGATGCTCTTTTTTGTTAATCATTTATCAACATTTTTAGACGGTGATTTGTTAACCTTTACTGATTACTTATTAGAAAGTATGACATTCCTCTAAATGCTGTGACAGATTAATAAAGTGATCACAAGTTTCTTACCGTCACAAACAGTTAAAGTAAATTTAGTCATCTGCAGTTATAAATCCAAAAAGCTGGTAACACATTTTTCCATAGCTGGATTGGATTTTGGTTCAGATTCCTCAGAGCATCTATCCACAAGGCTAGTGGTGAATAAATCAACAAGAAAGCCAGTGTCGATTATGTAACTTTTTATTTGAAACAAAACAAAACATTTGACTGGGATTGAACAGTAGTCTTTTTTCCTTAGTAAAATTAATTGTTGAAACATCAATAAAAATACTTCATTGCATCAACCAATAGAACAACGGACCAAGAGATGCAATCCTTGTTTGTCAGAGCAGCATACGCGTACAGATACTTTTGGAAACCAGTGTGTCAACAATGTGCCACAACATCAGAAAATTAAATAGACACCGACTTTACAAATTAACATTAAGACCCACTGAAAAAGGAAGCAGGACACCACCAGTTCACCTATAATACATCCAACAAGCAGAGGATTATCCCTCTGTGTGTTCTGGATTCCTCTGCAGGAAGAAACTTTGACACTATTTCTTAACTTATCACAACTCTCATAAAAATGAGTTAAAACTTACAAAGGAATCACATAATCTGACATTTTTCCCACAAATATAAGACGCTTTAAGAAGCAGTGAGGCCTCAATCCTGACGGAAAAACTTAAACGTGTTTTACACACAATTTTCTCAAGGGCAATTATGAAGGGATAAAAACTGGATTTCACACTAAGATTTGTTTTGAATCGTGAGTTTTTATATTCAGTGTCTAAATTATTGACAGAGGTAGGCGAAAGGCTGGAAAGACATCCGATATGTCATCATCATCATCAGTCTACATCAGTCTTCATTTGTTCCATAGTGGCACTTCACCTCTATATGGCACAGAAAACCCAAGGAGAGGTTCATGTGTGCTTTCAAACATCCCTCTGCTCTACAACCCTGTAGTAATGGTGGCAGCAGGCCTCTGTGTCCACCAAGTCACTTCACTTAATAGGTTACTGGATCAACAGGAGTACAATTAATAACTTTTAGTAATAGAAGGGAACATTATTTGTCTTTAGCACCTGACTCATTTTAATTCAGCCTCAGCATTGATCCAGTTGTTCTACCACAGGTCCAGGTTTTGGGTGTTGGCGAAACCTGGGTCTTCGCGGAGCTTCCAGTAGGTTCCGTTGTACAGCCACACCTCTCTGCCTGCCTCATCCAGATCTTTTCTGAGAACACAAAGGAAACAATTACTAGTCACTACTTGCCTTGCAAAAATGTTGTTTCTGTTAACAGCATTTAGCAATAGTTTAGCTCATATCTGTCCAGTAAGAGCTGTGTGGGGGAGGGGTGGGGTTATGTACCAGGCTTTTTGTTGGTTGGACACATAAACCTCCTGAAATGTTGTCAAACATACATACTCTGATCCAAGACATAAGATAAGAAAATCAATAATAAATGCTTATTCTATACAACATACACTACTGAAGAAGTTTTACAACACCTTGAGTTTTTCCAGGTGTTATTGAAATTAAAATAGTGCAATGTCTCAGTGTACTCTGGAATAAAGGATAGAACAGATGAATGATAAAGATTGGAAAAAAAAAGAACAAACAAGGATCATGGCTTATTCAGCAGCCAGACACACTGGTTTCATTCTTTTCATAATGGAAATCAAATATTGATTAGAGAATTCTTCCCAGCACTTCTGGAAAACTTGCCACAGATGTTGAACCTGTACATTGCTTTGCTTTCTACCTGGTTCATCCCCAACCAGCTCCATGGGCTTGAGGTCTGGAGACTGTGCCGGTCTTTCATTATGTGAAGTCACCATCTAGTTCTTTCCTTCTAATACTCTGGGTAATTATCTTGCAGGATGAACCTCTGACCAACCAGTCTTGTCTATATTTGTTACTTGTCTTTTCCTCAACATTCTGATAATAATATGCAGTTCTGCTTCCTGCATTAGAGTATTGTCCTAAAATGCATCAGTGCAGAAAACTGTTCCAACTCTGGCTTTGTACAGACAGAGGGCTCGTAAGTCACCAACAAAAATCAGGGAATCTGTAGGAATAGTTTGCATCAAATTTCAAGGCTTCATTTACCTTCATTGCTGCAGGAAAGAGCTGTAAATTAACCAGTTTTTTAATCCCTGACAAAAGGCCTGTTCCAAGGACTTTCCAAGAACTTTTCATGATTTTTCCATTTTTAGACCTTTTTTTTTTTTTTAAACCTCACAGTTTGCCAAATACCTTTGTACCATTTAAGGTTTTTCACTGGACTTGAACTTCTTGTGTTTAAAAAAAGAGGGTGTTCTAAATCTTTTGACCAGTACTGTTTACTGCACACTAATTGTCACAAAAATTTTTGAATATCACTGATTTACTTCACATTGTCATCACACACAATTTTAATTTTTTAACTCCTCCATTTTCTTTGTGCAGTGCATTGTGGGAGGAAAGTCTCCATCAACAGAACACAGTCCTATAAAAATCAACTGTATTTATTTCTTATTCTGTGTTGTTTGACTACACTTCATTTTCACTTTAAGTGTGAACACTTAAAGTCTGTAAGCAGGTTTTTGATTATGTATTGTGCAGTATGGTTGTGGGACACACTGAAAGCATGGCACATTGCCCACATTGTTGATAAAACAACAATATTTCATTATTGCACTTATTTAACAAATGAGATCCAGTATGTGATTTGGTGAGTTTTAGAGGTGCTCAAATACAGTTTGTGTTGAGGAAAACTGTGAAAGAACCTTAAATACTTAAAGAATGGTGAGTAAAAAAAGAAGGTGAAGACAATGTAGGAATCAAGCATTTTTGGAGATTAAAATCCCACTAGGGATTAAATCTCAGCCTCTGCTGCCCAGATTTTTACTACTTTTTAGTCTATCACTTGGGGAACTCCTTAATTGTTGATGATAAAGTGTGAGGCAACTTTTCATTGTGTCTTATGTATGATTTTTTTCCTCCCCAAATGTTCAAAAGCAGAGCTCCTCACCTGAAAAACCTGGGGATGTGCTCCTCGCCTCTCTTGGCCATCTCCTTCCTCCTTTCCCTCTGCTTCTCCTCCACCTCGTCCTTCTTTTTATCCGCCTCCGCTACCTTCCCCTCCTCCAGAAGCCTGGTGGAGAAGAAGAGTGACAGGAGTTAAACCACTGGGTTACATGGAAGGAGGTGCAATAATATAAATAAATCCAAAGTCTTGTCTGTACCTCTGGTCTGGTCTGAAGCGTGTGTCTGTAGGTGGGAGAACAGCTTTCAACTCAGGTGTGAGTTCGTTTAGTTCCCTGGCGTAACGTGAGAAGCCGTAGAACTGGAAGTGATCGTCAGGCTGCACATCTAAACAGAAAAATAACATTGTGTCTATCAAGAACTAAAGGACTGGACAATTTAAAGAAATGTAAAATAAATAAATAATTCCTGAACTTTTTGAATTCCTGAACGGACTTTTAAAGACTCTTCCAATGTTCAGGAAGGACAGGATTCTACTCACTGGGCTTCCAGATGCACTTTGGTGTAGGAAGGGTGTCACAGAAGATGCCCTC
This sequence comes from Istiophorus platypterus, assembly GCA_016859345.1. Taxonomy (NCBI): domain Eukaryota; kingdom Metazoa; phylum Chordata; class Actinopteri; order Istiophoriformes; family Istiophoridae; genus Istiophorus; species Istiophorus platypterus. Next base: position 22,557,401 of record CM029112.1, on the reverse strand, counting down.
ATGCCAGAGTCCTCCAAAGCGATGGACCACCTCTCCAGACTGGTCCAGAACCACACCTTGCACCTCATTCCTACTGTTATCTGAGGACCAGTAGCGAGACTAGAATATAAGGAAGAAAAGGTCGTAGTGATTAAACAGGAGATAAGGGTGTATATTGTTTTGATATCTCACTGAATAAGTAGTAAGAGATGCAGGGGCACTGGCTAAGTGAGGACAACTTCAGTGTGTATGCATCTTTCTGTCCTCACCTTGACAAAGGTGATCTTACAGGTGCAGACATCACTCTTTGTGTTTCTGATGACCACCTCACCGTAGTGCTCCAACCAACGCTGCTGACTCAGCACACTGTGGATACATGTCACTGCCTTGTTCCATTCATAGTGATCTCCGTACCTGCACACACACACACACACACACACACACACACACAGAGTGGAATAACATTTGACTTCCTAAGGATAATCTAGTAATTCACTTTATAACTTCATCGACAAATCTATAGTGTGCAGAACATCTTTTTCAGTGATAGAAGTGACTCAGTTCTGTCTTCAGTACCACAGCACACTACAAAACCTAAAAAAAAAAAAAGGGGGGGGCTTAAATTGTCTTCTAAAGCTCAACAAAAGCTTCCAAAACAACTGCAAATATGTCAACCAAACAAATAGTTTACAATACTTAGAATGTGAATTACTAACTGTACATACTAATATCCTTTTTTAATATCATAGGATAGGCAGTAGAAAGGCAGTTTTATTGGCTCCAATCCCTGCGTTGTTTCACGCTACAGTAGAATGTATATAATGGTGCATTTCTATAATTGGCCAATTTCATTAATAGAGATTAATACAGATGGGTGAAAAAATTGAAGGAAAAACAAACAAAGTAAGGTGTTGGGCCACCACGTGCAGCCAGAACAGCTTCAGTGCCCATTGGCTTTGATTCTCTAAGTATCAGGAACTCTACTGGAGGGATGGACACCATTCTTCTAGAAGATATTCCCTAATTTGGTGTTTTGAATAAGGTGGTGGAGAGCACCTTCTAACACGTCAGTCCAAAATCTCACAAAGACTTTCAATTGGGTTTGAGATATGGTGACTACAGCATGTGAATCCCATAATTTTCACACTCATCAAACCATTCATTGCCTCCTCGTGCTCTATGAATGGGGCCGCTGTCAGTTAGTAAGCAATTTCTAACTGCAGCTGTAAAACAAGCTGCTATCTGCTGTACTGTGTGACTGGTGTTGTTAGCGGAAGCAGTGGCTCACCTGGGCAGGGTAACATTGACCAGCCCTGTTGAGATGATCTCCACTGATTTCCCCCAAAACTTGTTCTTCCATCTCTGATCTGAGAACAGACACAAACAGTCTTAGGGTTAACTGTGCTCATACAGTCCAGGTGGATCCAGCAATGATCAGTAAGCACACTGCTCCTACCTTGCCAGAAAGTGAAGTTTTCTGACTCAGCGTGACAGGCAGAGATCGGCGGGTGATGGGAGACCTGAAAACACAACATATAACGCAGCATTACGGTTTGTTCTATACCCAGATGATTAGGTTTTTGCCAGTGTATTTGTATATCCTTTTCTGCTGGTCACCTGCTCACTGATGTAATTGAAGCCTCGGTCCTCCCTGCGACTTTCGTATGTTTCTCCCAGAACGGGGTTGAAGGGTTTGTAGCGATACCTCCAGGAGGCCCAGGCGTAGCCAGAGATGGAGAATGCTGCCACGTAAACCTGGTGAGACAATTTTTTTTGATCATTTATCAAGTTAGCATTGAGTTCAACTCAGTCATCCTCAGTCATCTAGGTCACAGTTTCCAAGAAAAGATTGAGTCAAGGGCAACTGGATTTGGTTTTAGAGCTTGAAGACAGTTAACCTTTCATCATGGAGTTTCTTCAGTTCTGAGTTCCTCAGTTCTTCTTCAGGATTAAAAGGAGCCTCTTGAATGGGAGGTGAAACATCTTCAAGATCTGCAACTAAGTCCAGTTGCCCTGACTCAATCTTTTCTCGGATTGAGCTCAGCTGTTCGGTGATCTCAGTAAACCACTCTCACCATTCTCTCATATGGATCATCAATGTGGTTGGCGATGTCTAGCAGCTCAGGGTACTCCAGCTCTTCACTGAGTCTCTGCAGCAAAGACACTGGCTCATTTAGCGCAACTGGCATGGAGACTCTGGATAGGTCCTTGCCAATGTTGTTGTACAGGATGGTCATGATGCCAATGTGGCTGTTGTCTGTTCCCTGAGCAGGGAGGGATGTGCGACGACCTGGATCGCAGGAACAAAAATCAATACAATTAAAAGGAAATTTAAACATCTTAAAATGCTTTGTATAAGGCAAAAATACCCAGTAGCAGAACTGCATGACATCAAATATATAGACATAGTAGCATTGAGCTGTTTTCTAAAGATTACCAAAGCATCAAACAATCTCAGGTCCAGTGGAAGTGATACTGTGGGGTAGTGGTTCCCTACCTTTTCTAAACCAGGGCATCCCTTCGTTGAGGTTTTTTTTTTTTTCAAATTGCATCCGATTCGTATCTTTCATTGTTTTCATTATTCATATCTCACAAGATTTTATACATTGTACATGTTTATTAGCTAGCCTATTGTGAACAGCAGATTTAATCAGTGGAATGATCATTAAATGTAGTGATGCATCCTTGGATCCATGATAATTTCAATCAAACTGACTAAAACTGAAACTCACACCACATAGGCAAGGCCTAAATAAACTTGTTTCTACGACTAAAGAGTTGAATGCAAGTAAAATGCACATCTGCGTGGTAAAGAAAGATATGTGCCCTCACCGCTGAGCCCAAGCATCTTTTATCAGTAAAACATTTACAATAAGTGACCCCTGCATTCAAATTAAGGAAAAATATCACATTATGTTGCCTCCAATAAATGTTTGCAACTCCAATCTACGTACTTAACGTAAAAGAGTTCAATGCCATTCATTGCACGTATGAAGATATAAGACTAGAGTTCAGTAATGCTATAAATGATGTCCATGACAAACAAGTGTAAATACAGTTTAGTGAGATATGGGAATTCTGTTCTTGAAGACATCCCCCCATGTATGGCCCGAGTATGGTCTCGATCCTGAAGAGCCTCGACTGGTGACCCAAGACTACGCAGCAGGCCTCACTGCACTGCTTTACCATAAAAGCGTCAATGCTATTGGTGGCGTTACCTGTGTCAGTGGGCGCTGGGCTGGGTTTGTCATTGGCGCTGCTCAGACTGGCTCTGTAATTTAGGGTGGCAGTGGCTGGAGGAGGAGGACGGGAGAAAAAAAAAAAAATCAGACATTCTTTCCTTTCAAAGTTTATCTAATGTCATGTCAGAAAGTTTGCAGTTGTGGTTGGGTAAGATGATCTGACTGCTACTTGTAAGGGGCTGGTAGGTAAACACTCACTGTGTCCCTCCTCAGGCTCTGAGTTACTGGTGGTGGTGATGTCACTCAGGCCCGACTCGTCCGAAGCCTCGGCATCCGACGAGGTCTCGCACATGATCACCTCACTGGCGTCGAAATACTCTGCCATGGAGTCTGCCACTGAGGGCGCGCGATGACTGTGGCGGCCCATTGATGGCGTCCTCTGATGGAGAGCAGAGGAGGAGAGGCAGAGAAGGGGGGGGGTAGGGTTTAAAACAATCTTATTTATCTTTAAATCAAAAAGCCCATCAGAGAGGTTTACAAAGTAAGAAGAGGAGACTAGCTAGCATCCGTGTGGAGAGACGAACAACAAGAGACATGCAAAACAGATACACTCAACCATCTCACACACACACACACACACACACACACCAACAGTCAGATGTGAGGTTCAGTTCCCTTTGAGTGCTACCCACCCAATGTCTACACACTATTCTGTCAGGCTCCTATGTGGCTTGTAACTGATTGTGTCTCAGAGGGATGAATCATTTCATCCGAGATGCTAGATACATCATCTGGGATCATGTCAACATGACAAATTTCATATGCAAGGTAAAAAGGACTGCAAGTGTCTCAAAGTGAGATCATGAAATTGCCATGCAACAAAAAAAGCCAAACTGACTCTCACATACAAACGCAGTTACACACCTGGTCCGGACGGACAGTGCAGAAGGATTCCTCAGTAGAGTCAGAGGACAGGGAAAACGAGTGGACTTTGGTCAGATGTGACTGTATGTCAAACTAAACACATGCATGGACATACGCACATACACACAACACACACACAGATCAGCCATGCAGGACACGAGGAGGAAGAAGCAAAGAAAATTGAAAATAAATGATCAGAATTCAGACTCCTTAGCATTCACACTTCACATGGTGTGGATCAATGACTCTCTATTGTCCAACCGCTAGCAGGGCCAGGCTGCATCCTTGCTGTGGTCTACAATATACATAAATGGATCTGCTGGGTCTTTCTCCTGCAGTAAACACGATAGCAGTTTAACTTAGTTAGCCACCAAGTGTTAATTAGGTACCATTAAGCAATAATAATTTAAATGGTAATAAATAGAGTTTTACAGTTCACTCCAGCGATTTAGTATTTAAACTTCCATTAAAATTGGATGGTGTCCTGAGTTTTATTCCTTTGTATGGTAAGAGTTGTGAAAACCCTGGATTCATTCACTTCCACATTTCCAGTGATAACACTCAATATTTTTCCCTCTTTGCCTGGTAAACACTAATTATATTCAAACTCCACGCTCTTTTCCCAATGCAAAGAAAAGAGCGTGGAATGAACTGACTTAATGACTATTGGGTGTATCACTCACAGTGAGAATGCAGGGTTACAGCCGGCTGCCAGGCAACTAACAACAAAATAGAGCCCAAAGTCATATTAACCAATGTCCCATTGGTTCAAACACACAGCGACAAGAAGCATGAACAGAAAACAGGGCAGGCAGCTAGGAAACCTCATGCAGCACCAAACAGGAAGGACTATTGAGCACCGTCAAGTTTGACAGCAGGAATTAACGAGCAACCACAGCTGGTGGGGCTGCTCTTTATCAGCATGAGGCAATGATCCTGTTATTTGCGTGTTTGTGTGCATGTGGAAAGAGAGAGAGGAAAGACATGAGGTGTGTTCCTTCAGGTTGCACCACTGATAATTTCTGTCGCTGTCCTGCATAGAAACAGCCCAAACCTGCTCAACAGTTTCACACAGCATCTCACCACCACAGGGTGAGGGCTTGGCTCCTATTGTTTTTTGCAGGCCGATACTAAAGGGAAACGTGGGTATCGAAGAAGTCAACAGAGAGGTCAAGAGGGAACGATAATTATATGAATTTTATGGTATCTGATTTTGAATGAATGAAGATTGTTTTTGAGTTTTGTTCTTATGTATCCCAGCTCCGGTCTTTGTGTGTGTGTGTGTGTGTGTTTGTGTGCGCGTGCATGCGTTACCTCAGACAGTGTGCTGCACAGTGTAGCAAGCTGCTCTGAGGTGTTCTGCCTCAGGTCGGGACTGGTCCAGGCCTGCCTCAGTCTCTCTCTCTCCAGGGATAAGACTTCATGAACGGACTTGAGAGATGAATGAACTGCAGCAAAGCATACAGAAACTTTGAGAATTACAAAGACAAAGTCAGGTTCATGGATATATGATGTTACCTGTAATAAAGAGTTTAAAGAGTAGTATTAGGAATAGGTGGCCTTCACTCACTGAATTCATTAACGTTCATAAAATGTCAGAAATACGAATTCTTTTTTTTTTTTAAAACCAAAGACCGATGTAGAAAACCTGCAGTGGTAGGTTATATCAGGTGTAGCTGATGAATGTAAAATGACAGCTACACTGAAACTTAAATCTGTAGGTTGACATGCTCCCTCCAGATCACTGACTGTACTCCAAAGATCGGGAGTGACAAGACTCCGTAACGTCACTCTTTATCCGCCAAAGGAATGTGGTTTTGCTCTTCAATAGAGAAGAGAAATGATCAGCTCATCATGGCATGTTAAACACAGCAGTCCTGTTTCATCTTCTGCAGACCAAATCAATATTTAGAGCCCATTAACCTCATATTTGTGAATCTGGGACTCCATCATTTGAATCAAGTAGTTTGTGGAAAATCAGGGGTAGAAGTCAGAACTTCAAGCTGTTGTTTGGTTTGTGACAATAAATCAATCAACATCCCATTTCCGCTGCTCTGTTCATTTTATCAAAATTTAATTAGGTTTCCTTAATGTTCATCATTTTAGTAAGTACAACTAAAAACTAAGATTTCTGGCTTCTTGGCCGACAACATGATCAAAGATCTAGACTGAATTCTTCTAACTCAAGGTTTTGAATACAGGACCCTAACCATTACCCAAAGTGACATCTTTAAATAGCTCATTTTGATCTAACTATATATTTTTTGCCTATATTAATAACTTATATAAATGATGATCAAAGTTGTCACTGATTAATATCTAGTGTAGACTGAAATTTCTGTCAATCAGTTAATCAATTATTTTTTAATTCATTTGTATTTGAGAAAAATGAATTGAGAAACATTCTGTCCCTGCTGATTAACAGTTGTCATTAACCATTAGCTCAATTAAACCTATTCAGAGAATACATCTGTCAGGTGGGAAGGAACGTACCCCGCTGGGCAACAATGCAGATGTCCTGGTGGAGCTTCTTGGCCTCAGGTGAGGTAACCTGAGGGTTGGACAGCTGAGAGTAGACGTAATCGGGGATGGACTGGACAGACGCCCCCAAGCCAGAGCTGCTGTTGGTACTCAGATGGCTGGAGGTGAACTGGAGAAGACAAGATGGAGAAGAGGAATGGTATGATAGCAAACTGATATTCAACCTGATGAACAAAAGGCTATATCTAACAGTAACACCGCATGCAAGGTAAAAGTAGTAAAATCCGCCCTACCATTCCCCCCATGGCTTCAACACGGGACAAAGTCCTCGAGTGACCAAACACTTTCCCCGTCTTCTTCTTGGGTTTCTCCAGGGTGATATTCTAAAACAGAAACCAACAGGGTTACAGCTGCTCTCTAAAGAGAAAAAACATACAATTAGAAAAATTGAAAAAAAAAAAACAAGTCAAAATTAACGTTTTTTTCTCCATCAGTAGTAGTAAAAAAAGAAGAAAAGATAATCTATCTTGAAAGCGATCAATGTTCACTCCACTTAATTTCCCCCCAAAGATCAATTACGTGTGAGCTTATTCAGAGCAACATTTTGTTAAATGATTATTGAAAGCTGTAAAATAACGAAGCTCACGCCAGTATTGTTTTTCCAGTAAAATGCTAATTAAAAGAATCACAGGCATTTATGATACCAGAATACATACCTGCATGCTGATTCGCCTCTCTAGGTCTATGTCTGTGACTGGCAGGCCTCCTTCCAGCCACTGGAGTCGCTGAATGAGAAGGGCCAGCTCTTTCAGCTCTGCCTCACAATGAACCAGGCCTGACGGACAGAAGGTGAAAAGGTCAGACTTTGGAGATTAAGACAACGCACGCACCTGTTTCTTTCTTTTGTTTATTTTCTGTAGGTATTAAGATTACAGGCGGTTCTCACTGGTAGAGGTTCCATCAATGTCTTGGGTCTGCTGCAGCCAGGCTGACACCTTGTTGGTCACCCCTGGGTGGGAAGCAAAGGCAGGGGCTGGGTTTCCTATCTCTGGTTGGTACACTGACGCTGAGCTGGCATAGTGAGGAGGCTTGAGGATTAGAGAAATCAGTTAAAATCCCAACAAAAACCGGTGAAAAAATATATATATTCTCTTTTTCTTCAATTTTTGTCTTCTAAACAATCACAAGACAAATTACATTGTGGCTAAAGCTGGGATGTTTATTAAATGAATCAGCAGAACATTAAAATCAAATGTTATTTTGATAATCATTTTAATCATCATTTCAAGCAAAACACAAGTATTTGTTGGTCGTAGATTCTAATATGTAAACGTTTACCCCTGTTCGGAGGTAAAAACAGTGCTTCTATTGTATACAGTGCCTAGAGCATTCTCCATCAAGAACATGCACTAATAGCATAGCGTGCTTTACTCAGTATGAATGCCATCCATCAGAGATTACACAGAAGCTAAAGCACCAAAGGAAAGATTAATTGCAGGGCTGTTGTATTCAATTGTATTAGATGTGGCTGGGCATTACTAGAGGATAAAAAAAAAAAAAAACCTCAGTACTCCCCGTGCAATATCACTAAATGTTAAATTAGTGAAAATTGTACCATCTCAGGATAATTGTTTTCTTTAAATTTTGTAGTTTTTTTTAAATTTTGAGTTGATCCTATTTGATCCTATGTATATCAAAATAGGTTAGACAGATACATTGCGAAAAGCACAACCTCAATGCAACAAAAACGAAGTATGTTCCCTGACCTGAATGCAACAAAAGTGACTAAACCTGTGATCACTGCAACAAAAGTGATTAGGCCTGTGACTTCTATCTTTAAACTAAATATATGAACAAGGTTATAAAATAACCTGTGAACACTACGCCTTCCTCAGTTTTTGCCTGGGTAATGTCTAATGCAATATGACTAAACAGTGATGAACTGTCTAAACAAGTAAGAACCCACATTGTCAGATTTCACATAGATGGGAGAGGGTACAAGAGCATCAGAGGGCTACTGAACATAGACTGAAACACAGCTGGAACAGCGGTTAGGATGTATAGGAAGAATCAAACAACCAATAACAGAAGATGCTGTGGTCGTCCTCAAAAATTATGCACAATTAGCTATTTACAAAAACTTGATTGATAAAAAGGGGAGTGGGAGTATTTCTGCCTTGGGCAGAAATATTATATGTGGAAATGATGTTTCAGTGGCTGATAGGACAGTGAGGGATGTTGCATCAAGCCAATCTCTACAGATGCATCCAAGAAGAAAACCATTGTCTACAAAATGGCAAAAAAATGTATGATTGAATTTTGCCAAAAAACATTGAAAGAGCCCCAATGAGTTTTGGCAGCACATTCTTTGATCAGAGGAAACTAAAATTAATGTGTTTGGATCAGATGCAGTCCAGCATGTGTGGTGTGGACCTGGCCAGAGACTGCATAGTGCAGACTGTGAAACATGGAGGTGGGAGTGTTGATATGGAGCCGACTGAGTGTAAAAGTTGTGGGGTAGAGAAAATTTATAACTGGCACCATGAATGAAGGTTGTGGATCCAAGTATTGAATGAAACAATGATTCCCATTCTCAAGAAGCTTGGTAGGAGAGAAATTTTCCAACATGAGAATGATACCAAACATATTAGGAAAAAAAGAAAAGGAAGAAATAAATAAACAAATTAAAAAAAAAAAAAAAAAAAAAATCACCTAAGGCTTTTTAAAGGAGGAAAAAATAAAAACTATGAATTGGCCAAGTGTGTCCCCTGCCCTGAATCAATTAGAAAAAAATAGAGCTTTGAAGTAGAAGGTAGAGCAACAAACCGCAACTGAAAAGAATTCTCTGTGAAGCATGGCAGGACATCTCTCGAAAGATTTGTGTTAGATGGGTATTGTTCATGTCCAGGAGGATCAAAACTGTCATCAAAATTAAAGGCAGACATACAAAAAACCTAAAAAAAAAAAAAATCTCACAAAATGACTTTTGTTGCTGTTGGTTCATATGTGGACCATTCATTATAGTTTCAGTGCTCAAACATTTGATTTTCAAGTGAATCGGCTTTCTTCTTCTTAGGCTATATATATATATATAGATATATATAGATATCTATAGATATATATATAGATATCTATATATCTATATATAGATATCTATATATCTATATATATATATCTATATATCTATATATCTATATCTATATATCTATCTATATAGATATATATCTATATCTATATCTATCTATATCTATCTATATCTATCTATATATCTATCTATATATATATATATATATATATATATATATATATATAAACTAAGTGGGAGCCCTGTTTTTTTATAGCAGCGACAAAGAGACATTTTAAAATCAAAGTTCTCAACCTTAATTGACATATTTAAAGCTACAGCCTTAAGGCGAAAACCCTGGATTTACTAAATCAGGTATCAGATTTTCTGTTTTAGGGGAAAACTGAGCTGGTTGATATTAACTAAAAAATACGGAATTTCTACTGACTGTTGCTCTGTTGATGCCCATGGCTGGCAGGGTGCTCTGGCCTATGGAGAGAGCATGAAGGACGCCACGATGGACACTCATGGCCTCGTTTTTCCTAAACACACGATGGGCACTCAGCTTGGTCAACCAAATAGAGAAGAAATCGCTGTTCTTCGCCTATGAGGAATGAAAGAGGGAAAACACACACAAAAAAGGGATAATTGAAAAAGAGGGGAACAAGAAAAAAGCAATACATGGTAAGTTTACCTCAGAAGATAGAATGCTCTAGATTGTGAATTAAATTCTTCAGGTAATTATTTTCTCCTGAAAAGTTTTGGAAATGGCAGTAAACTGCTTTTTTGTGTCTAAACATCCTTTAACCACTTCAGTGTGGATCTAAAATCCAAGTGAACTGCTCTGTGCAGGTCACCTTGAGGTGGTAGAGGTTGTCTCCAGCGTCCAGGTCAATGCGTTTGGATTTCTTGTTGATGGACATGACAGCCATGCTGACATCCAGAGAGCCATGGAGCTTCCCTCTCTGAATCTAAAACATTACAAAAGTTCATTTTTCTCTTATGACCTATTCAGTTAATTTACAAAGACACAACAGAATCACTTTGATAAAAACCACAGACAAGAGCTCAAGCCTGTGGGCCAGCATAGTAATGAAGGTTGTATTTCTATTCATTACTTACATCTTGCTGCGTCTTTGAGTACTTGAGCATTCCTTTCTCTAATAGGAAGTATCTCTGAAAAGGACCAATCACAGTGAGGTATTAGAAAGAAAAACAAAGACAAGCAGCAGACACAAGAGCTGAATCATGCTGAAGGACTGGAACGTAAAACAGCTCCGCTTCAGCTGAACATTTACAATAACCAGCAAATGTTTACTTGTTAGATATAATTTGGTGTGTTAATATTGAAAACCTGTGTAAACAGAGCAGACATTTCAGATGCTGTGCGATCCATGTGGGTTCACCTTATGCCAGCCTTTGAGTGGGTACTTCCTCCTCTTCATCAAGAAGCCCTCACAGATCCCGGGAATACTGAGGTCCAGAGAGGAGCCAGGAACTGAACAAGTATCCACATGCTGCAAGTCGTCCAACACTTCCCAGTTACGAGACTGACACAGATGAAGTGAGAAAACACTTGATTAAAAAGTTAACCCAAATTAGTCAAAAGACAGTCTTCGGGGTAGGTCAATATTTCATTTAGAAAATATGACCCTTTGCATTAATATGTTAGTCTTCCCCCCTACAAGTGGCATAAAGCAAAGGAATTCTATCACATTTAATTTTTTAAACCCTGACTGAGAGGAAACTGTATGGAAGACCATTATTGCCAAGCAAAGAAAAAAAAAAGATTAAAAAATACTAAATGTAAAAATAAAAAACATTTATTGTGGGTCAAAAACTCAGTTTAGGTTTTGTCATCAACTATCCCGTAATTTTTAGTTTAATTTTTAGGGAGTTCAAGATTAACTTTTTTCCCCACGCACTTAAAAACAAGACAGTACAATTAGATTGTGTATCAGTGAGACCCGTTACCTGCTTTGAGTGTTTGGAGGAGCCAGTGCTGCTGTTCCGTGAGTGGCCAGGTTTGAAGGCGCTGGCCGGGGATTTGTCAATGCTGACCATTGACTGGCTGCTGCTCAGAGGGGGCGGACACACCTGAGGGTCCATTGGGGTAACGTGATGAGGAAATCGTTGCATGGAGTCAAAGGAGCTTCAGGGTAGGATGCGGCTCATGGCAAAGTATGTGGAACTGTGGAGGTCAGCAGGAAGTATCAACAGCGATAAATCAGTCATGGAGAGAAAAATCCAAAATGATGCACAGTAATAGAAGCTTGGCTAAATAAATGTCAATTCTAAAATGGTCTATGATTTTTGTGATATCTTATTAGCCACGCTAAGTTATATAGAGTAAGTTAAAAAAAAAAAAAGACACTTGTAGAGTCAAGTATCTATCAAGTATCAGTATCTATTGCAAATAGATCATTGGTGTGCTCTGCACGCCTTGTTGCTACAGTCACCTTTTGCATGTTTCTAATCGTCAAATTCCTGTTAAGTAAGCTTCATCGACACTTTCCGGGAAAAGCATTAATTTCAAATTAATTTGACACAGAGTTGATTATGGTTGATTTGCAGCAAGCAAGAAAAAAAAACATTTCTACAATAGAACAAAAAAAAAAAAAATGAGTAATTGCTTCTAAAGCCGAAGTGCTTTAAATCCATGACACAAATATTTTACATTCTTCTCATCTCTAACCCTGTCATACATGTCCCCCTCCTTTTCCTTTACATGCCTCCATGTTTTAATTTTATCAGAGAAAACACTCTCCCATATTTTCTCACGCAGCTCTTCATCACAAAATAAATGTGTCTTAATGAGGGCATTTACCAAATCTGAATAAAGGAATTCTATTTGTCAGGTGACAGACCTCTCCAGCTATGAACCTTGCTGATCAACTTGTAAAATTAAAAATAACGCGTAGTGAAAAAGGCCGATTATGGGCCAGACACTTTTAATATAATACAAACATTTATACAAGTCTGGTAAAATCTACCTACAACCTCTATCAGTGGTGTTGTAGGAAGTCCAAAAGTCACTAGAACATTGGGTCAAACGAACAGAAAATAAAATGGATAATAAGGATGGAACATAGTCAACAGATTGCCCATTGAAAATCTAATGATTCTTCCTGCTCCTCTGGAGGAAAAAAAAACAACAAAAAACCTGAAAAACTTAGAAAGCAACATGTCACCCTCCTCATCTGCTGGAAAATCTCTTTTCTCATTCAGAAACAGACAACGGCCTGTAAGAGGAAGTGTATCCTGTTGAAATTCCAGGTTTAGAGAAGCCCAACCAGATTCTGGTGGCACGTTGTTGTTGATGGCTTGAGGCCATTAGCTCCTGATGGTGTGTTCAAAGAAAATTGGGTTGAGTATTAAAAAAAAAAACAAACCAAAAAAAAAAAACACATTGATTAAGGCTCGTCTTCCAGTGTCCGAAAACTATTCCCAGAATTGAAGTGAACTCTAGCACTGAGAAACAACCGGACTTACGGCAAGTGTGTATGTATGTATTTAAAAAAAATTTTTTTTAAAATAATTTATACAGCAAGAGGTAATACTGATGACTGCGTAGCCAACACTAGCAAATAAAGCCATATAATGAGGCCATGGAGAGCAACGGTGACAATCAGGAAAGTCTTGCAAGCACAATAACAAATGAAACACACCTGTGTTGGCCTGATGTCCAAGCTGCTCCGCCAGTAGTTCAGAAGAAATTCCTTTAAATTCCTCTCAGGAGTAAATGTAGAGCTGCCAAAATTTCCCTCAAACTTCCTTATTAAAAATAAATAAGTTAAAAAAAAAAATTCCCACCGCAAAAAGAGCAGTTCCTGTTGAGCTTTCTACAGCATTGGTAGAGCTCCCTTCAACTTCCCCTCTGTGTTACACTGAGAGCAATATGCCACACCTGGCTGTGGATGTGCTTGTCAGACAAGTACATATCAAAACCAGCGGGTATCTGGGCGGGGCTGGAGGTAGTCAGTTAACCCGACCGAACAGGCCTGCCAGCTCTGGTGTCATGAGGACAGCAAGATCTATAACAGATTTGTTGTCACTAGTGGAACATTAGAAACATGAGAGCTCAAAATTGTTTTCAATCAATTCTGACCTGCAGAGGAAAGTGGCAGCTGCTGTGTTTTTGGTTTTTGAAACATCAAATGTGAAGAGAAGGGTCAAACTTTATAAAAGGCTAAATAAGGCTATAAAAGGCCATAAAAGGCAAATCCATTGGGAATGTTATTTTAAAAACAAGAATGCGTCACATTGCACTGGGTTCCATATTCCTTCATTACCACGAACACACATTTTATTTTGACTCAGTCCCACAAAAACCATCACTCTGCCAGAAATAGAGCACCAAATGCGGGTTAAGCCGCTGAAAGTAGTTCAAAGTAGCTGCACTTTATCATTTAATCCTATTCCAGTAATGTTTGTTAAATTTGTCCATCTGTTTTAGGAAATTACTGACCCTTTTGGAAGTTAAAAAAAAAAAACAAAAACAAACACTTTTGTGAGGCATTAACAGAGACTGACCCCTTCAGTAGGAACCAGTGGGAGTGGTTAGCAATGAGAAACACAGAATAACAAGCCTTATCTTTCTAAGTGCGCTCAGCCAGTTCATGGCACCATATTAAGGTTTACGGTGGGCTCATTTTTAAAAAGCGAACAAGAACAAAAAAAACTCAATAATGCAAAGTATTCACATAGTAATGGTCCAGGTGAAAGGGAAACCAAGCTCAGCAATTTGCCTGAAGAGTTTCAAGGAGTTTCGTTTCAAAACATCGTTCAGAGAGTGTTCAGACCCCTTTACTCTAACACTTTGTGTTGTTTAATTTTTAATGGATGAAATAACCAGTATTGCCTATCAATCTACAGTCAATTACCCAAAATGACAAAGTGAAAACATGTTTTTAGAAATTTTTTGCAGATTTATCAAAAATCAAAAACTGCAATCTCTTATTCAGCACTTTGTAGCTCATTTGGCAGCAGTTAGGGCTCCACGTCTTCTTGGGTAAGCCTCAAAGCTTTTGCGCTCTTGGCGCTCTTTGAGTTCTGTTCAAAGAGTTCTGTATCTTTTGTTCAGACTAGAGAATACTTTCCCTCATGTTCTCAGAGTCCTTTAAATGCTGTTTGACAAATTCTGAGCGGGCTGTCATATGCAACCTCCATGACTAAGGCCCTGTTGCTCTATAAAGAGTCCTGGTGGTTCCAGACGTCTTTCATTTCACACTTACTGAGGCTACTGTGCTCCTGGGAACACTCAAAGCTTTAGATATGGTTTTCAACCATTTAAACTTATATGATCCATGCCTCACCAAAGAATCTTGTAGCGTATCAATTCAGTTTACCACAGTGCAGCTCCAATCAAGTACTAGACATCTCAAGGATAAAAACAGGATGCATCTGACTACAAGCTTGAGTGCCATAGGAAACGGTCTGGATACTTTTTGAAAATGTGATATTTCAGTTTCTGATATTTGATAAATATAACACGCTTTCACTTTTCATTATGGATTGCTGAGAGTAGAATAATAAAAATGGCAATATTAGCTATTCAAAAATTAAAATCAAAATATTGGTGCAAAAAGTGAAGGGGTCTTAATACTTTTGGAAGCCACTGTATTTATTAATGATCTAATTCATATTTAGAAAAAAAAATCCTAAAATTAGACAGGGACAGCATTAAGTTAAAACTTTTCTGCCTGATTTAAATTCCCTTATGGAGCAGTGCAGGCAGCAGAAGTGTCACATTTCTGACTTTCACCATTAAAACCGCTTTACTTCTGGATGCTGTGACCTGACCCTTGACAGCTCTGTTAACTGTAATATTGATCATTCTGTTACCGTGTTAACATCTACATCCATGGACAAGAGGACAAGGTTCTAAAAGTAACTTCCTAGTTACCAAATATCAAGTAATCCCATTCTTAGAAGGAGTTCTCTTGCCTGTTATAACCAGAGATGACAACGCAGGACGTCATGCACACAAGTCTAGGCCAAAACATTCCCTGCATGCTTTGCACCACACATTATCATCTGATCATGACATATCTTGGTTGCAGACTCATATGAAGCATTTACAGAGATACAAACAGTGATAAGTGTTGTGTTGTTGACACTCAGCCTTATAAGGCTGCATGATGTACATACCTGAGAAGATATTTGATCGGATGCACTTGCTTGCCCTTTTTTCCCCATTTCCACAACACTATGTAATGCTCTTACTGCATATTGTGTTTGTTTTTTGTTTGTGTTTGTTACATAAACTGGCCATAGTTCAATGATGACGTGAAGCTGTAATAATGACATTGAAACAATCTGTAATGTTATTCTTGTCAGTGCATATAATATGTAAATCATTTTTTTCATTTACCTCTAAAAAGGCAACTGACCATGTATAGATCTACAGGTGAGTGAAATTTTAAATTGTGGTGCCAACAGAACTAAATAAACATCATTAAAAAAAATAAAAAAAATAAAAAAATCAAACAGCAATGCATCTTTCAAAAGAAAATACATTCTAGTTACAAATCTCACTGAGATTGACAACCAGAGCAATACTTTTATAGTTACATTAGGAAATTATATTCTGAATTATTGTATCCTTAAGTTATCTGGTTAATTTGATAATCCGGCTATGTAAAATAACCTTTTCGAGCCCACTTTACAGCTATATATATCTAATATATATATATATCTATATATATATATATATATATATATATATATATATATATATATATATATATATATATATATATATATATATATATATATATATATATATATATATATATATAGATATATATATATATATATAGATATATATAGATAGATAGATAGATAGATAGATAGAGACAGAGAGACAGAGAGACAGAGAGACAGAGAGACAGAGAACCGTTGACAGTATAGCACAGTAAAAGTGCACTGACAAAACTCTTGACTGTGTAATGACATTTGAACGATGTGCAAAACAATGTCATAACTGGGCATGTCGGGGTGGGCATGCCTCTACTGGCATATGGATTAAGAGCCTTAACTAGTGTTAAGTTCTCATACACTCCCTATGATCATTCAACTGGAATCAGAAAACCAAAGATATCCACAAAGGTAAACTGCAGCAAAAACCGTGAATTTCATCAAAAGCTCTCTGAATTTGGGGTCAACATCCAGGATGACCATTCTTGGAAGGGTCTCTATAGCAGGTAAGGCCCAGCAGCATTTACAGGAGCTCAGGACGAAGAAGCATAAACACGATGCATCACCGTGAGTTATTCTAGCTGTAATCTAAAGCTTATTTTTTTTGACACACCTGCAAGATCCTGAAGACATCCAGAAGTCAGAAGGGCTGTTATCATTCAGGACTCAACACTCTCCTAGTAATAATATCTTTAATTTACTATTTAGCAGGAATTTAAGAAAGTATTCTCGGACATCAACGTTGCAAAAGCCCTCCTTCCCTCAAGCCATCACTCATGAGCAAGGCCCACTAACTGATCTCCATAAGTCCATCTCTGGTGGAAATCTATAATGATATATCATCAAAAAAGTACCTCACAGCTGAGGTCTTAATGCAGGTTTGTCACCTACATGTTGAGTCATTAACAAGGACAGAGGAATTTCAGAACAACCATGAGAGGAATGTGGTATGACCAGTTATCCAGAGAATAAGCAGGATTGAGGTACCAACATGACTTTAAGCTTGAGATGATACAAGGTCATGTGTCAGTTGTAGAACTTGGTGTTTGAATTTTGTGGACTCATTCAACCATGTTTTTTTTCAGTAGCTCACTGCGGGTTTCAAGGTGCTGTCACAAACAACAGTTTCAAATCCACTGGCTTGCAACACTGGCATACAATTGCTAAATATGACTTTGGGAAACTGGTGGCTTAAGTTAAGTGTTTTGCCCAAGTAGTAACTACCAAGGCTAAATGCTAAGCAGGTGGCCTTTCTGGCTGATATATCCATGAGTTTAAAAGTTTATCAAAGTTGCCTTTGGACAACCAAAGACCCTGTTGCCCCAAAGCATTGATCTCAGTGCGATTAATGAGCTGCATTTTGGCCCCACATTGCCTGTACCATTTTTAACAAAGCACGCTAGCTGCTAGCTCAAAGGATATCCTCAATGAACTGAGGTCATTTAAGGACATGGATTAGTGTTTCATTCTTTATATTTTTTGTGGGGGTTTTTTTGGCATCAGCCCAGTAAACCCTATAATCTTAAATCTTGGATTATGACAACCATTCTAAAATTCCCGCAAGGTGTGCATTAATTTTTAAATACATTTTTACCAATCTTCAAGGGCCCCACTGTTTTCAGTCCATTTTAGTACACCATCCAATCAATTCAAGGACACTTGAAAAACTTGCCAAACACAGCTTATCATCGAGTTTTAAATGGTGTAAAAATAGTGGAATCAATTCTTTATATCAATACAGAAAGAACTAAACTGGAGCTATAGTATTGTCCAAATTGCAGGGGTTCAAACGAAATTTGACACTTGGCAACTAAATATTTCTTGTTCAGCAGTGTGTTGTTTCCACTCTTAGTTCATGTACAGAATAGCTCACATTGGGATGGAATTCTCAGTCAATATGAGGAGTAAAGAGGATGAACATGACTGAAAATGATAATAGAGGCTCAAAACAACAACAACAAAAAAAAAATCTAACAAACCCAACACTCGGGCACATTCTTAAAAAAAAAAAAAAAAAAAAAAAAAGCAGATTTGTACACAAAACCTAGAAAAATAGTAAACAACCTGGTAGACTGAGGAGCACCAGTCTTGTGGATGAGCAGAAAATCATTTGTATGATGAAGAAATACCCCTTTATGACTGCAGAGCCTGTCAAGAAAGTTCTCAAGGATGTAAGTGGACACGTGTCCACAGCAATAAAGAGAAGACTTCATGACCATAATTTCAGAAGATTCACCACAGGATGCCAACCCCTGGGGAGGAAATACCTCAGTAATCATGTTTAAACCATTAACAGTTCTTGTATTTGCAGGTCAAGACAAACAATCGCAACAGGCTGTAGGGAGAAATTTTTGCAGCCTGTATGCAAGTCTCAATAAATGGCCCTGGGTTTTCCGACCTCCCATAGCAGGAGGAACAGGAAAGGTTCAAGAAATTAAGAAATATTCATTGTAGCAACCATAGTTGTACACCTATGTATTGTAATTCTGGTTTTCATTTAATTAGAACAGCAAGAGTAGCAATACTCTTCGTTCTGAGTGGCCTACTGGGAAATAAAATGAAATATGGGAAGATCTGTAAAATATGTTTGCTCAGATCCAAATGTTCTGCAATAGTTATTCAAAAAAACAAAAAAAAATATCTTTCATTTCAAAGGTAAATGAGGAATAACAATTGGTAAAGTGGCAAAGAAAAGTCCAATTAATATGTGACTTTGTTAAAAACAACAGCAGTTTGTATTACTCCCCCCAGGACGCTGTGACTTGCATCACTAAACCCCCCACTAAACTGCAGATGTCACCAAAACAACCAGGACTGAAATCTTTGAGATTTCCACTTTTAGCAAACCTTCCCCCTTTCATCTGCACATATGAAGATTTAAAAAAAATTAAAAAAGAGAATCCAACAACCTGGGGGGAAACTCTGCATGGAGTTTAAAGGCAAAGAACTAAAGTAATTTAATCCAGCAAAAAACAAAACTCAAAAGATTTGAGAGCCAACTACTTCATTCTGACTGAGGCCTGAAAAATACTTGTCTGTAAATGATTATGTTTTGGAATAATTCATCATTTCAGGTGCCCCCCCCCCAAAAAAAAAGATTGTCATCATCCATTGCAATGTTTTACTGTTCATATCATCTGTCAGTTTGGCAGATATTGCCCTTCTGAAACGCCACACCCTCACCGCACCAAGCGCTACACTCATACAAAGATGCAGATTGCATCATGGATTTTTAATTTTTTTTTTTAAGGGAAGCGTTGTCTAGAACAATCTGTCCTATCACATTCATTTCTATGTGATGTCACATCAGACAAAGCCAAGACCTGAACATACTGGTTCTCTCTCTCTCTCTCCTTTCTATCTTCCATCTCTCACTGCCTCCCCCCTTCCAGGAATGTGCCAGAGCAACATGTGCAGGCTGTTTGGCCACAGGTGACTGATAGGAATTCTCTCTAGGTTTACAACACATTGTTAACAACCCAAGGGAACAGTTCTGGGGGCAGTTTTGTCCTAATATGTAAAATTAAGCATAACAAGCTACTATTAGCAGCATAGTTAATATTTTTAACCTGATTATTTTATACAGAAATGATAATAGACACAAAGCCAAGCAGCATACATCTTCATTTGATTTCCAAAAATATAATTACTGGTGATCCCAGCACAAGAGCTATTGCATTAAACAAGAAAGTTTATGGAGCATAAAAACAGAGATGTGCTATCCTAATGTTTTTATATGATCAGCCACGTTGGTCGCTGTGATATGCAAACTACTGTTTACCGTTTGGTCGTCTATTTTTGATTCAATCCACTTGCAGCCATTACAGCTGTGTTTGTCAGGAATCAGCAAATTTCTGCTTGTGTTAAGAAATTATTTGACATTTGAGAACTTTGGCTTCTATTATTCATCTAAAAATGTGAAATGCTTGAAGTATCAAAAAAAATTAAATCTTAAAAGGTACTGTGCTTGTATCAAAAATGTTATATAGTAAAATTGTACATTTTGGCTGCTGCTCAACAGAATGTGATGCAGAACCCCCTTGTTGAAATCTATGGTGTAAAACACACCTTAAATCCATGATGGTAGCTACATACTGATAATATATATATGGTACACAAACTAGACAAACACGCCCTTTGAGCTTTGAGGATTATAAATGTATTTTCCAATTTGTTTATCTAACTTATTAAAATTACATTCAAGTCACAGAGCTAAGCATGTGATTACCTGGTACCCGGTGGCAATATTTGAATAATCTGGAAAGTTGTTTAATTAGAATGAGAAAACAAAAAGAATTACGTTTTTTTTTAATTGTTTTTCCAAGCTGTGCCTCTTTTTCCTAATCCAAACAAAGATGGTGGCAGAATGACATTCGAACACCGTTACTGAAATTTCAAATCTTATCAGTTCCATTGGTATATATTGAGGTTTCTCTCCAATATTTTATATTTTCATATACACATATTAGGTTAATATATTTTTGCTTGTGTGGAAAAAAGAGCTTGTGTCTTATATCATGTCATCTGCTACTCCCTTTGATTTTAACAGCCATTGCTTGAGAAATAGGTTAAAAATCTTTTTATTAGTCAAAGTCAAAAGACTTTTGGTGTGAATTCAGCAGCAGACGCATCAGTGTAGAAATCTACCAAACAAAGCAACACCCACCCACCTGGTCTGATTGGAGAGGGGGGGCGTGTTTAGTGGGAACAGGTAAGATCTACCGGTTCGGTTCGACAACGGAAAAAACAGGTAAAAATAAACACTGAAAAAGGTCTAAAGTGTCGCTTCAGTCACCTTTTTAAATGTTTGCCAGCGTATTTCACCTGATACAACACGACCCGACACAAACGCCACCGGCCAAACTAACTTCTAACTGACTTCTGAACTTTTTATCGTATGAAAACCTTTCCTCCACATGGACCGTGACAGTGTCTCTGAGACAGAACTCACCTGTTCAGCTCTGATCGCGACAGCGCGTCCTGGACAGGTGCTGGACTGATGAGGCGCCTCCGCTCACTGGAGCCGCCGCAGGATCACCTGGGGAATCTCAGGTGATCCTGCCACAGAGGTGCATCATGGGAGCATCCGGCTCTTGGTTTTGGGGTTTTTTGTTGTTGTTGTTTTGTTTTGTTTGAACTTTTCGTTCGTTCGTTCGTATGCCAATAATTGAGGGTGTGCAGTGTTTCTAATGTGTTGCTCATCGCATTTACAAACGCGAGGAGGGAACATTAGAAAAACGTTTCAGTATAATTTGGGTCATTACAGAACCACCACCAACTCTGACCTCGACAGTTAACATACAACTGAAGTGACACTGGGTTTTTAACAAATACTGAACTTCTAAGGTTCTTAAAACAAGACTATGTGGAAGACCCCTGCTGGATTGCATTAGACTGTATATACATATAAATATGTAGTATATAATAGCAATATAGACTGTCTACATACTGCTGTACCTAATAAAGTGGCTGGGGGGGGTATCTTGTGATTCCAGGAAACTGACCAGTAACACAATGATTGTCCCTCTAAAAAGTAAATGTCTCCTATTTTTTTATAAGCATTGATTTGGTTGGAGCTGTGAAATATGAAAAAATGAACTGTTTGCTTATCATTTGTCAACATTAATACTGTTGCTGTGGCATAATTATCTCCAGTGGACTGATCTGTCTTCCATCCAGTAAACATTTGATTTAGTGTATACAACACACTTGCTGTTGAGCTTAACTATGATTTCTTACTGTGTTGTATGTTTATCAGCCTATAACAGATACCACATGTAATTAATCAAATATTAAATGAACTGAATAGTACTGATCATGAGGAATAAACTGAAATCCATGTGTAAAATTTAAAAGAAAAACAAGAACGTGTCCTGCCTGGGGAGCTGCTGTTCTTGGAATGTTCCCCCTGCTTTAGATGGACTTAATATGGGTGGTTTGCTAAGAAAAATTTAAATTTGCGGTTTTAACAAAATAAATCAAAATGTCCACCAAATACACATTATGGTCAAAGTATGCATATGTGTCCATATATTTTTGTGTAATTTGGTTCTTGTACTTTTGTGCATTTGTTAGTTGGGCATGGCCCTTTGGTTACAGTTAAGGGGAAATCCTACTGCTCCAGTACACACTGTGATATTTTAGACCATAGTGTGCCTCCAACTTTGTGTGTGCTATTGTGTTTGCATAACAACGTCCCTGTGCACAAAGCAAGCTCCAAAAAGAAATGGGGTTTCCCATTTTGTTGTTGAGGAACTTGACTGGCCTGCACAGAGCCCTGACCTCAGCCCCATCCATCCCCTCTTGGATGAACTGGAACGTTGACTGTGAGCCAGGCTTATCATCCAACATCGCTACCGGTCCTAACTAATGTTTTTGTGTCTGGATCGGAGCAAATCCCTGCATCCAGGCCCAACATCTGGTGGAAAGACTGACACCAGAAGGCTGGAGCAGCACATTAGTAAGCATGGTAACACATCTGGATACTGTTCATTGACAATTATTGGCTGCAGCCCTATATAGTTGTGTCTATGTATATACAGATTATAGATAAACAACAGAAAGATCAACACCACAGACCTTCAGTCACATGACTGAAACCAATTTTTAAAATATATACATATGAATATCGAGTCTTAATCATGATCACAGTATTCTGTGTGCACGCTGCAACACATCTGTGTGATCTTTCTGCCCACTGGAGGAGACTTAACAAACAAATGTTGCAAAGAATAATGTGCTGGCAATGCATCCGTCCACCAGTGGTAGAAAGTAACCAAGAATATTTACTCAAACACAG
This sequence comes from Istiophorus platypterus, assembly GCA_016859345.1. Taxonomy (NCBI): domain Eukaryota; kingdom Metazoa; phylum Chordata; class Actinopteri; order Istiophoriformes; family Istiophoridae; genus Istiophorus; species Istiophorus platypterus. The sequence goes on along the minus strand of CM029112.1, from coordinate 22,534,273 downwards.
TGTCTAGGTACAGTTCTGAGCCATTTGCACTTTACTTGAATATTTTCAATTGATGTTACTCTATACTTTGTACTCCATCCTTTTTTTTACTCCACTGTTCATTTAACATCTACAGTTACTAGTTACTTTGATTTTGCACAAAAACATTTTACTTATAGAATATGATTTTTTTTTATACATGCCCTGCACACCCACACAGGTCTTAACAGCTGTTGTGGCTCATTAGTCCTTCTCAGTTTGGGTTTGTGCTGAGGTGCTACACTGGGATTTAAATTAATTAATTGAATGAAATTCCATTTATTAATAAAAAAAAAATGATAAAGAACAATTTTCCCTCTATTTGATGATGGTAGCGGAGAGCACTGTTCAGTGGGGTTGAGATCTAGTGACTGCAAAGGCCATAGAATATGATTGGCATCATTTTCATACTCATTAACGCATTCAGTGAGCCCTCATGCCCTACTGATGGGGCCATTATCATCCTGTAATAGATCCCTCACATTTTCTTTTCTTACCAGTAAAATCAGCCGAAGGTTTTAATGTTGTGGCTTAACAGAACATCAGAATTGATTTCAAGCTCTGTTTGACCTGACCAATGTACAACAATCAGCCACAATATTAAAATAATTGTCTCTAACATATTTGCAATTTTCTACATTTTTAAATTTGAAAAGCCTAATGTTTACAAAGACAACATTCTTTTTTTAAGCATTAAACTGTAGCTTCTCTGGCTAAGTCAACTATAATTATTTCATCCAAAGATGACAGATATTGGATGACCACTTTCCTGCTTCAGGTTTTATACAAGAGGCATAAAATAAACTCACCATGGAAAAATAAATTAAGGACATGAACTGAGAGAGGGTGTACCTCTAGAAGAAATAAACACTAGTTACACACATCTGGGCTGAACAACTTTTTATTCTGTACTTTTCCAGAACTTCTGTACAACACCAACATTTTCAAGAACTGAAAATGATCTTGTCTGTAAGCAATCTAGCTTTCATGGAGCCACAGAAGAACCCTGCTTTAAGCACAACACAACACAATAGAACAGGGATGGGATCTCTTCATGTCGTTTAGTCTGTCACAATCAACATTTTGGCCATCACATATATTTTGCTAGGAGCTGCTTCTCATATAAACATTCTATAACATAATAAAAGAAAGAAAAAGGAATGCCCTGTATTAGTAACCCGATTCTAATCTTAAGCAGACTAACCCCTGTGGTGAGACAAGGGTTTGACGAAATGCTGACAGCAGAGGCAAACTGCTCTTCCTCTATCCCTCAACACTGTGGAAACATAAAGGCAGACACCGGAGGGCAACAGAAGGCAGACAGAAGCTACAACAAGCAGCTGTCATTCATTCATCTAACCCACTTTTCTCACACTAAAGACTGTTTCAGGGTTTGAAGGAAGAGTTGACATTTTGGAAAACGCTGTACGCTAATTCTTCCTCTAGTGGACAGTTAGAGCTCCTATTTTTCAGTTGAATAAACCGACACTGGACCTCCAGGATGAAGAGGCTCACCTGATTTGTGTAACTCAGACTGCTGAAGTACCACGAGCTTCAGCTGAACTGTGGATTTTCCTTCCACCTTTTGTGGTCGAGCAAGAAAGAGATCAGAAGGAACAGGTAGAATGATGACAGCAACTGATAGCACTTTCAGTGTACAAATGGGCACGAGAGTATTGAATTAAGACTTGAAAAAGTCTGAACCTATGCTATGTGAGTGTTTTCTTCACCGAAAGCCTTACAGACTCTTCATCACTCGCTGCGTTTACATTTCAAGCAACGCTGCCCATCACATCTTTCCGTATCCTGTGTTGCTAGGCAGTGAAACTTAGCCGTCCGCTGTGAAAGGTTTTCAGATTTCTTCTCTAGCTTATTTGCCCTACTTATGTGTTTTTGTTTTTTGTTTTGTTTTTTTTTTTTTTTTTACATCAGACCCGTTCTGTGTCAAGTCTGACATCTAGTGGTGAAAAGGATTCTTCTGAAATTACTGATATTACTTGGGTCTATCTTTTTTTTTGTTTAAACAGAAAATTATTTGACATGTTAAAATGTTACATGAAATTATGTAAAAAAACAAAACACTTGCTTTGCCGTCTGTGTGTACCACTGTATCAATGCAACCAAAGCCTTTGGACAGGCCCTCTAATGACAGAGCAGAGCAACTTATTACTTGCAGTATAAACAAGTTGTCTTGCCTGCATTAGTTTCCCTAAGCCAAGGTTGATGTTGCTAGAGTACAGGATGGTTTGGTTTGGACCTTGGTTGGTTCAATGCAAGAGCCAGCGACCCCAAACAGCAGCAGGGTGTTGGAATAAACAAAGCACCCTTCACACAGCAAATTAGAATTAGTTTCAGCATGAATGAGTAAATGAGTAAACAACATAATAAAGGGTTTATAAAGGTGGATGTCAGTGAATCTGCTGCTTCTATAAAAGCTTCTTCCTAGTAAACAGATTTACTGCCAGTTCAACAGCAATATTAGAAATGAAAGTTAAGCAGAACCTTCTTCATAATACACAGGAATCATTGCATTTGGAACAGAGAGCTGCTGCTGCGGGCAGCTGAGGTCCAGTCTGAAAGAGGTGTAGCATGGTTCCACCCTGGCCAGAGAAGACAAGGCACATGACTCAAAGCCATGATGAAAGTTCACTCCATCCAGCAACTTTCCATTGTTAGAGGTCTGTCTTTCCTTGCTTCCCTCCTGAACTTGAAGAAAATGAGGCTACTTTGAAGAAGAACCTGCTCTGATGAACACCAGCACCCTAACTGCTTCAGGAAACTCAGGCCGAGCTCTGTTCATCATGTCTAAACCTGCTTCCACTTCTAAGCCAAAGTGAGACCCTGGACTTCCCCTCGTAGATCCTGACCAGACAGTCTTTCCTTGGAGACAAGAGTGTAAAAAAAACTGAGAGAATTTTTTGTTTGGACTTGTGGAGCAAAATCTAACAGCTGCTTTAGATTGTTTGTTATATATATATATATATATATATATATATATATATATATTCTTTTTTTTTTTAATACCCATTCCTACAGTTTGAATTTAAAAGGTTTGAGACATTAAACTAACATTACAGAAGCAAAAATCGACACTTAATCTTGAAATCAATCAGGTATTTGGGCAGCCTTATTGAGATTTAGAATCAGACAGGGCAGCGAAATGAAAGCTGATTAGCTACAAAAGTAGCTCCAAATACAACGCTGTAGGTTGAATTTGCCAACATTTGACCAGTGGTTTGTGGTCATGGTGTCGAGAGTACTACCACTTCTCCTCCCATCAATCCATACAGCAGAAGCTTGATTCCTGGACTTACTAAAGCCTGAAACATAGCCATTGCATTCTCCTGTGATTTTTCTCCTCCACTGCAAAGAAAACAAAAAAAAGGTCCCCTTGTCTTTTAAGTTCTGGCCTGGCTTCGAGCCCAGCACCGTCCAGACAGTCAGGGCTGGGAGCTGCCCTGGCTGTCAGGGTCCGTCCCTGAGGAGCTGGTGTCTGAGTCTGAATCTTCATCGTTGTGGTCATCCTCTGCCAGGCTTTTCTCCCGTATTCGCCTGTGGGTGGCACTGAGGCAAGCCAGCAGGCCCTGGTAGTCAAAACGGCCACGCTTCTCTCCAAATGGATCCTGGGTGGAGGAGACAAAAACATGAGGCATGAACAGTAGCGCATGCCAGTCAGAAACTGCGCTGTAATGGTACATGTATTCGTCCTGGGCACTACTGATATTTGTTTATGTTGAAGAAAAATCTTTATTCATTTTCTGTGTTGTCTGTTTTGAACCGTCTTCATATATGTAAGGTTAAGATCAAATGTATCATATGTAAGGTTGATGATATATGATCATATGTAAGGTAAATGATCATATGTAAGGTTAAGATCAAATCTGAAATTTGAAATCTTTGCCATTTAGCACGCCCTTTTGAGACAGCCCCCTAACTCCAGTTTGTCAGGTACCATCTACAGCAAGTAAAATAAGTACCGAACACGTCACCATTATTTTCAGTAAATATATTTCTAGAGGTGCTATTGACATTAAATTTTCACTCCTCTGTCAGAAATCTTGTGAGGAGCACCTGGTCGCGGCCGGTTTATGGTGAAATGATTCTCTCCACTTCCAGATTATGGCTCTAACAGTGCTAACTGGAACATTCAGAAGTTTAATAAAATTCTTCTATAACCAATGCCATCAGTATGTTTTGCAACAATAAGGCTCCAAGGGTCTTGAGAGAGCTCTTTGCTTTTACCCATCCTGAGATGTTTCCTGTGTGACACCTTGGTAATGAGACACCTTTTTATAGGCCATCAGTTGGGACTGAACCAGCTGATATTAATTTGCACTGACAAGGAGCAGGATTGTTTTCTAAATACTGACAGATTTCAGCTGGTGTCTTGGCTTTCCAGGCCTTCTTGCATCTCCCTTTCTTCATGTTTCCAATACTTTTCCCCTGTGTCATTTCACATTATTACACATAACTTAATTTCTGAACTTATTTGTTTTGGTTTCTTTGTATGTGTGGATTACTTGGGTTGTTGCTGACATTTGGTGAAAAAAATCATTACAATAGCCCCATTAGAAATATATTTACTGAGAAAAATGTTGATGTGTTCAATACTTATTTTACCCGCTGCACTGTCAAGTCACCAAGATGCCAGGCTTCAATTAAGGATGACAGGGAAAAGCAACTGCAGCATTTGAGTTTTATGCTGCTCTCAACAATTAATCTGGTGAAAACTGGTAAGAAGTTTTTAGAGGATGAACCTCACCTAATCAGTATCAAACCTAAGACTATCTACACTGCTGTGTTTGTGGCCTACAGCCCATTTGTTTACGTTTTGAATGAATGAAAGAATGAATGAAAAATAAGAGCCTTTAGAATTATTGTTTGGGAGTGCTATGATGTTCTAGCAAGTTACGACAACACTGGACAGAGAGAGGTGGAACAAAAACTGAGTACAGACGTTACCAAACCAAAACTGCAACTGCAACCCAAACATATCGAATACAGGATTTGATGTATGTATGAGTCAGTCAAATAAATAAAATACATTTGAATAAATATAGTCACCTGCATGTTCTGTCCCTGTAGATGCAGTCTCTCTTTGCAGACTCCTTCGTAGAAATCATAGTATTCTAGGAAGGACTTTTCCATCACACTCCTAAAATCATAAATACATACACCTATTAGTTGATAAGCAGGAAGAGGAGAAGACCGAGTAAAGACGAAGAGGAGTAGGAAAGAGTGAAAGAAATAAGAAATATTAACATGATAGAGGCGGAAGGAAAAGTAAAGATGAACTGACCCTTCGCTAAGCCCCGCCCTTTTCAGGTCCAACATGTGGTGCTCACACTGTTACTAACCACAAAAATTCCAATTTTTGTAAAAACAATTCAACTTCACAGAGAAGTAGACAGAAGGGTTGACAGTAAGCTCCACAGGTTTTTACGTCCATCTGATTGGACTTTGACCGCTATCACTGTTACACATGACCCTAGTCACAAATTTAACCATGACTAGATGGAAATCCACAAAACAGCCTGTGAATGCAGAAACGCCACAATGGTTGCATGAAAGTCTATGGCACACAGCCTTGTAGTTGTCGGACCCTGGTTTGAGCGTGCCAATTGGCCAGTCTGTGTCCGAGAGTGGGAGAGACTTAGCATGGGGTCGAATGGATGATCTTGTTGGTCTCACCACAGAGCTTCAGGACAGGGGACTTTGCCTTCCAGCATGTCACACACTGCCACCCTCATGGTTTCATGGCGGATACACTCGTTGTAGTTCTTACTGTCTCCTGGATGGCGCTCCTGAAACCCAGAGATAGCAGAGGCTCATCTAAATTAATGTGCATTAAAAAAAACGGAAAATAAGTAGAGCAGCAATCTATAATGTTGATGATGAATTAGGTATAGCTCTACAATGCTGGTGTCAGCTCATACACAAGGTAGTTACAGAACTTATGAAATGACATTATTCAAATTGAACCATCTAAATTAAATACGATTTCCTGTATTAGTGCAAATGATGTATGACAAAATCACTCATCGCATCCCAGGCAGTTAAAGACTCACTCTATATGGCAGTCGAGAGTCGACATAGAATACACCACGCTGGTAAATTTTTAAAAATGCTTAGATGTTAAAACAGCAAGTTTGTGTTTGTGCGTTTTACAGTAAAACCACACTTACATAGGTTTCACCTCTTCTGTGGTTGTCTGTTCTATAACTGCACTTGCCTACCAGTGCCCAAACAGTCTCAACATGTAGCCTGTCTGACTCTTGCTTATCACCTATCTATTCAAAGCTTCAAAGTTAGTAAAATACAGTGGAATATGACGTAGAACCTTGCCCCAAAGCTTTACAGGTTGTTTAAAGTTCAGGGTATGGGAAGCTCCAAGTTACAGCTTGTTAAGTTACTGAAATGGAAACAGGGATGAAGTAATTCCAATGATGTTATATACATGGATATTCAGAAAGTAGTGACAGCCCTTCACTTTTTGGCTGGCCTGCAACAGCCCTATGAACACGAATGTCTGTGACTGATTGAGTGCTATTGTTGCACCACTGTTTGGCAAGTCGAATGTCTGAGTTTCTCCATTGGTCGTTGCTCTTTAAAATGAACTGGTGCAACTTTAGTGCCTTTGTTGCCAGATTTACCAACTTGTCTCCTTGTAGTATCTTCAGGGTCTTGGTAAGAGAGGGTGACCAAGAACCTGATGGTAACTCTGGCTGAGTTTCAGAGATCCTGTGTGGAAATGGGAGGAACTTCAAGAAGGACAACCATCACTAAAGCACTCCACCTATCTGGGCATTATGGCAGAGTGGCAAGACAGAAGCTCCTCATCAATGAATGACACATGAGAGCCGCTCGAAGTTTATAAAAAAGCACCTTAAGGACTCTCGTACTGTGAGAAACAAGATTCTCTCGTCTCATGAAACCAAGACTGAACTATATGGCCTCCTTTCTAAGCATCATGTCTGGAGGAAACCAGGCACCGCTCATCACCTGGTTAATATCCCAACAGTGAAACATGAGGGAGCAGCATCATACTGCGGGAGTGGGGAAAGGAACAGGGAGACTAGTCAGAAGGGGAAATACGAATGGAGAAAAGTACAGAGATATACTTATTGAAAACCTGGTCTAGAGCTCATGACCTCAAATTTGGCTGAAGGTTCACAAATTACCCTAAGCACACAGCCAACGCAACACAGGAGTGGCTTAGGGACAACTCCAGGCATGTCCTTCAGTGGCCCAGCCGGAGCCCTGAGTTGAAACCAATCGAACGTCTTTGGAAAGACCTGAAAATGGCTGAAAAATAGATAATCCCCATCCAACCTGAAAGAGCTTGAGAGAATCTGCTGAGATGAATGTCAGAAAATTCCCAGATCCAGGTGTGTAAATCTTGTCACATCATACCCAAGAAGACTTGAGGCTGTATTCACTTCCAATGGTGCTTCAATTTAGTACTGAGCAATTCTTTTTTTACGCTGTCATTATGGGTTATTGAGTGTAGACTGATGATGGAAAAAATGAACTAAAAAAATGTAGCTTAAGGCTGCAACTTTAAACGTGAAAAAAGTGAAGTTAACATAAGCTTTACTGATTATGTCATTAGTTTCTAAAACAAGAATGTTCTTCCGCTGTTTTGTAAGAGTGATAATTTTGTGCCTAAAAGCAACTCTTATTATATGTAAAACTCAAGCTGAGGCACACACGGCCTTCTCAGCTTTTCACTTTCAGAGAAAGTTGTCTTGAGATGGGGTTTACAACACACACACACACACACACACACACACACACACACACACACACACACACACACACACACACACACACACACACACACACACACACACACACACACACACACACACACACACACACACACACACGTTACCTGTTCAAAGCCGGGTTCATTATGATAAGGGTTCTCCGTCATTAGAGACTGGATAGAGATGAGGACAGATGAGATACTTTGGGCTGGACTCCAAGCTGGGCCTGTCCATGTCCTACACACACACACGCACACACACACACACACACAAAACACATACACTTATTACAGCACCATATAGTATTTTACAGTACAGTAACTCCAACTTGTAACACAGAAACGCATTAATTTTTCTCATTACCACTGACCATCCTTAATGGATTCCTGGTGAGACAAACACAAATTATGAAAGAAATCAAACCTGACTCACCCCAGGATGCTGAGGCAGACCTTGCCATTACGGTAGAAGTTGGGGTTGAAACGTACAGTGTTGTGTCCTGTGGTGATGAGCTTGACCCGGGGTGGGTGGATGGGGTAGTCGGGGGGGCAGCGGAACAGGAAAAGAAAGAAGCCGCCCTCATACGGTGTGTCAAATGGCCCTGTGATCAGGGCATGGATCTAGAGAGAATGGAAAAAAAAAAACAACCTATGTCAGGACATAAAGAAGTTGGATTAATGGACAAAAGGTTGGAAGACAAGGGTGGGATGAATAACAGATCCTAAGAAATGTACTGAAGCAAAGAGGGATTCTGAGGATGAACAGATCATTGAGCAGAAAATCTGACCTAGAAAGCAACTGCTAACATCCACATCAGATCCCACAGCGAGGACCAAATGTACAAATGAAAAGAACATTTAGTGTCAGCGATTCCTTGACCTAAAAACTTTCCTCGTACCGTACTTGGTCAATGGTGGTTTTCCAGTCTGGTTTCAACACTTGTGAAACTGGAAAAGCCCATTGGGGCAGTCAAAGTATGACACACATTGGAAAACGCCCTGATACCGTCCAACATACACATCAATAATTCCCACATTCTACATGTAATCTATTAATTACTTAACCACATATATCAACTACAGTGTTCAAAATGACTGGACAGCTGCGACTATGCTGACAGTTTTCATTTTCAAATACTCTTTGCCTCATGAAGGTTCATTCTTGACATTTACAACCTTGACAAAATGATCTGCACTTAAGGTTACCTTACAAGCTTTTTTCAGGAGCTTTCAAATGCAACTCTGTGTTTTCACTGGCATATCAAGTTTACTCTGTTGTCATGAAGATGGCTCAGTTATGGTACCTGAGTATGACAGCTGACCCATCTCCTTGACAACTGAGCAAACTCCATCTGCCGACAAAGACAGCAAGATGTGGTTGAAAGTAGAAGAAAGAGCTACACATTTTTTTAGAAGACTATTGCTGTTATTTAGTTGCAAGACAAAGTAAATGTTAATATTGTAAAGATAGTATAGGTTGTGTTGTCAGGTAGGTAGCTCAAAGCAACCATCACATGTTTGTGTGTCTAAAAAGCCCTTGAAATATGTAGCTGAAATGGAATACCCCACACATCTTCTTGATTTTACTTTCTCTGAACATATTCAAACACACTTGGGTTTAGATCTAGTTATTTACAATTTGGGTCTAACACTGTACTCACCAGGGTAATTTCATGTCAAATCAACAGATTTTAGAAGATTTTCCCGACTGACCAACTTGCAGCTGCTTCATACTTCATGCAAATAATGTCACTGCACCCACTGACTAGTGTGATAAAATTTTCAGCTTGTATCTCATTTAGTTCTTCTTCTTTCAAAATATTTGTGGCCAAAATAAACATGTGTTGCTATAAGATTTGCAAAATTCCTAAGTCATTACTTTTCATTACTATTCATGCTACATGCTTGAAATCTCCAGTGATTATAAAACAATAGGTGTCTTCAACTTCTAAAACGGTTGGCCGACAGTTGCATATCTGCCAAGTTATGGCTTGCTGAAAATCGTAATCATTTCTTTTGTGCTTAGGAGCCCACCATATCTTCGTACTTCACACATCAGATCCTTAAAAGAAAGATCTGATTCTTCTAAAAGAATCCAAAATGTCTGATTTATGAAGCATTAAAAATAAAAGCAAAAAGATTTTACCAATATATTTTCAAGTGCATATTGCCCATTTATGACAAAGTCTACCCTAAAAAACAATCATACCACCAAAAAGAGCGTGTTTTAATTAGTAGTTGCACAAAATATGAATTTCATACCTTAAACCAAACTATATACATTAAGGTATGAGACGCACCATGTCTTACTACAAAAGGACATTCGGCAATGTCAGAAAATGAAAAGCTTTTATATAAATAGTGTCTACTTTAAGAGTCTGAATGCAATGATGTCCTTTTCCTAATCCGTTGGAAGTGTATGCTGTCTGCCAGTTGGTGTAAGTGGGGCATCAATTATCTTCAGGATATGAAAAAGAGGGACCCAACAGATATTCTCTCTCCTGGCCCTACTGTTAGTCTTAGAGGGAGCATGAGGATGCATTTTTTTTTACTTGTACATCTTGGTCCTCCTCCAGTGTTTGCACAAACATTGCCTATTCGCCACTTTTGGTCATGCACGCATACAACTTACTTCCCAGGAACTGTATCAGAAAGAAAGACTCCTGATTTCACAGCAGTTTGTTCCATCACTTGTCGACGATTCCCATTCGACACACAACAAAACTAATAGCCACCTGACACCCTGCTGAAATGCAGCTGGTTTGGCATGACTGGAACAAATCAGTGGGTCCTTTTTGTGCATATGGTGTGTTTGATACCTTATTAAATAGAGTTTGGTTCAAGGTCCCAACTTCACATCATGTGTATTTACTAATCAAAATGTGATCTTTCCAGTTGTATGATTAGGGTAGCCTTTGACATGCATGGGTAAAATGCACTTGAAATATTTCATATGTATATGAAATCTTTTTCTTTTATAGTTATAATGCCTCATATAATTAAAAAAAAAAAATTATTTAAGATATGCATCCAGGTCCTGAGAAAGTAGAATAAGCACTACAAATCCAAGACAGTGCGTTGGGAGGATGTGACATGGAATGACCCACCAGAATAATTCCTGAAATATGTGAGCGCAGCAACATTACTACATAAAAAAAAATCAGATGGTTAATGACGGAACAACAAACCTAGATCTCAGCAATTACGGTTACTTGGCACATGCCTTGTTATTTTGATACAATTCACCTGACGTAAATGATGACAAGAATTAAAAACAGAAGATCCAAGATGTAATTAACTGGAATCATCCATTATTTGGGTTAATATTAGTATATGGCAAACCCAAATAAGCATTGTCAGTGTAACTTTAGGAAATGCAATATCAAATCAGCACGAGTATTATTTGGCTGTAATCGTGCAGCTGCAGACTGGAGCCCTGAACCAAATCAATCAGGGTGGAGCAAAGCACTACTCAAGGTTATCATAGACTCTATTTGCACCGAGTCATTTCATGTATAAACTGCCGACTGAATATCAAAATAACGTAGTATCCAAGAAACATTCAAGTCAATTTTGAAACCTAGTTGTTAAACCACCCTAGTAGGATGTTTGAAAAGCATTTTTGCCAAGTGGTGACAAAGTGTAAATGCATGTGTCTCTCCAGGGTGTATATGAAATCTTAATACCCCACATAGATTGTCAGTAAGTGCTCTGTGGAAGTAGCCTCTTCTACTTTCTACTACTCTACATCAAACCATCCAGTGACCCCACATGCCCCATGTGGAGGCATATGCATTTGCATTTCTCTACTCATTTATTCAGATTTTTCCTTTAATCTTTCACCTGTCCTTATATGTCTGTATATGAAGCTGCACCGGGCTGTGATAACACTTATCTCATCATCTCTTTTTCGATTTTGGATTTTTATCATAATCATACTTGAAATAAGGAACGGGGTCACAGTGAACAGATCACAATGTTCACAACTGTTCACAATGCTTTGTCAGGCAAGGCCAGGTGTTTTACCTTGGTCATGTCTTGAGGATCAGGGACGACAAACATCCCCGGTGGCGGTTCCTTGTAGATGGACATGATATCCCTGCAGAGACAGACAACGGAGAGCAGGAGGGAGACAGATGAGGATCCCGAAAGGGCAAAGCGGGTGTAGAGATGGAGAGAATCTTGCAAAGGTATCCGTCACTGAAACTTCTGCTTCTACATTTTCCACAAACAACCTTGCTGTCAACACTTCTCACGGGGACTAATACTTTGGTAGAACTTAGTCCCAAGTAGTTCAAACTGTCCACAGGATTATCCCAAGTAACTATAACACTGCTTGTGAATACCTGACAAGATACCACAAGGGGGAAGTGGAACATGTCTTTGTGTAATTCGGGCGAACTGAACCTTCAATAACTTTAACCTGACAAATGTTAGTGGACAATAATGAATATGGGTTTTACATTTGAGGGGACATTGAAACAGACTAGAGCAGTATTCCTAGTATCAACCTAACGTGGCCTGTTTATTGTCTAATTTTAACTAAATGCTTAAGTTTGTTGAAATTTGCCATCACTTTTAAAACCCCTTAAGGTTTCCAGCGATGACAGTAACTTTATTGGAAGCTTTCACTTTCGATTTTACTCACCCCGTTGACATTTTAGGCGTCTGCTCACCTGAAAAGGGAACTTTACTTTTTCCAAAATCGTTTTGCCAAGTTTACCTCTTTATCCGCAGGATGCACTGCTGGGAAGCCTTCTCGTTGTCCCAGTCCGTACTGAGGGTCGGGTCCCAGGAAGTGGCGTGGATCTGGGACAGGAGGCCCGCTCCTGCCACCCCGGCCACCCCGCCGACCCCCAGCCCGATGCCGGGGAGAGGCGAGGAGGTGTGTACGGTCGGAGCCACGGCGACGACCGGCGACGAGGTGCCGGGGGTAAACGTGTTCCCGAAGCCGCCGAGGGTAGCGGTGACGGCGGACATAGGGGCCACCACGGCGGCAAGGCCACTCTGCGCGGCCGCAGCGGGGGGAGGAGAGGCCGGGCTGGAGCTGGAGTGAACGCCGGCGGCGCCCGAGTTCCCCCCGTGGAGAGAGTTGGCCAAAGTCGGCTGCGGCGAGGCTCCACCGCCCGGTGCGGTGACGCCGGAGCCGAGGGCGCCGCCGCCGGACTCCTCTCCGAGGCTGTCCGCCATGGCTCGGGAGGTAGCGAGCTAGAGCAAAGCCGTCGGCGCCGCCCGCCCGTCGATGCTAACCGCCGACTAGCGTCGTCTGCAGGGACGGTGACTGCGAAGTTACCTCCGGGCGCTTGTCGTCCAATGGGCTCAGAGAGCGGCCGAGCGGGGCGGACGCGAACACAGAGGCGAGGCCGGAAAACAGCTCGTTTCTCCCCACGACATGGTGGCTATCTGTCGTTAGCTCGACGCGGTCCCCCCGGGCCTCCAAAAAGTATCAAGCCGTCAGGAAAATGACCGGATCGAGGCCGGTCCGGCTCAAGAACCGACTCGCCCCCCGGTTGGTGTCGGCCTGGAGGAATACGGTGCCAAACGCTGTGTTTTATACAGGTCGCAGCGCCGCGGGTCCATTATCATAACGCAACTTCAGGATCTGGTTTCTCAATAGTCAAGCCGCACTCAGTGTTAACACGCGACACGTCCGGTCGGGACTTTCAAAGCAAAACCCCTCCTTGACTTTGGGTGTCGCGGTAAGTGCCACTCAAAGTGTCACGGTGGAAATTAAGTCAAGTATTCAACTGATAAATCAAAGGATGTGATGACAGATTTCCGATTGAATGTGTATATAAGGTAAATCTTTTTTCATATCAAGTCCAAGCCACGGTGTTGTGGATGTTAGCGTCCAGTTCTGTTGGGAATCCGCAGGATTTATAAAAGATGCCTGGGTAGTATGTACGGAGCCTAACGAAACTAACAAAATGTGGTAAAAGTTTATCGGAGGCAAATGAAACAGAACAAATCAATTAACAGAAGTAGTAAATAAAATATATAGAAGGATCTTCACTGGTCAACTGTGGCACCGAGACCGGACCCAAGACCAGGGCCAAACCGGTTACGAATTCTCTTCAGTCCAGTGGGGCTGGATAGGGCCTCGTTTCACCGCCAAGGGTTCGCGGTCCAGTGGAGGCCGTACGCCATATCAGTTCTGGTCACTTGGTAAGTTCCGGTCACCACAGGGGAAATCAGTGTGTCTGAGGTGATAGGGTGACCAGAGATTTTTTTTTCTGATGAGGGATCTGAAGCTGAGCTCAATTGCAGAAAATCGATAGCCCACAACATATGTTTCATCCTAAACGGTCATCACAGCTATGACTTCAGCAACTCGGCTTCAGCACTCCCATCATGCACCTGTCAGACATAATTAGTAGCCAACATAACTACAATTGATGTTTCTTCTCTTTGTTATATGAGATCAAAAAATAAAGAAAGTATTATTATGTTCTCGAGCGAAGCATGTGTTGATGTCAGATCACGTGGATATACATGTTCCTATGGACACACAATGTGGTAAATAATAAAACATGGGTTCAAAAATTGAACACTGTGTCCTTGTATTGACATACTGTCTTTCTTGTGCGTTTGTCTGTCATGGGGAGTCTACGATAACACCTAAATGGAAATGTTCCTGGTGTACATGACTCCATTCCCCTCCTTGCTGATCGCTTTGTGCGATGTGTCGACGGAGGTTTTTTGAGTCTTTGCCCACGGTATCCTGTTTAAATTGGATCTGATCTCTCTTGTTCACATCTCAGTGGTTTTCTCTCTTTTTGTTGCCTGTGCACATCTTTCCTAACTTTCACTGCTATGCAGGATTTGCATATTCACAGTACCTACGCTAGTAATTTGCTATTATCAGTATAGACAGTTGGCAATGGGCCAAGTAAATCAGGGGCAACCTTTTGCAAACTGACCCCTAGCCAGCAGTTATCTCTGAATCTAATCCCCATCCAGCCCAGGCCTGGCCTGTCCTGTTAATACAAGTTGCCCAACCCACACAGTGTGAGAGAAAACCACCTCATTTTCATAATTTACTCTGTTAATGTTCTCCGTTCCATATCATGAGCTCACTCTCAGGGTTCCAGCCCAGACACTCCAGGGTTTTGTGTGCTCTCTCTCGCTCACTCATCCCTTCCCTGTTTTTGTTCTCTCCTCAGTGTGTGTCTGTGTGTGGGGGGGGGGCGTGGCTCACCTGATTCCTGTAGCTGCAGGGGAACACACCTGCATCTTATCACCACTAATCACAACACTGCAATAAGACCTGGTCGGCCGCACTCTCCAGTGCCAGTGGTAGCTACTCTCCTGGCCCCTTATTGTTTTACTGGTGTTTGTAAAAGTGAATTTCATGTTGCTAATAGCTTGAATTCTATGTGTAAGTCCTCTGTGGCTGTTGTCATCAGTGCTTCAATCCCTCCACCTACAGAGATCAACTCCTAGCCTCCTGTTTCCACCCTCCATCTCCAAGACCAGCTCCACACTCTCCCTGTTTCTGCCTTGGCTTCTGGGTCCAGTGTTACAAAATCTTAACACACTATTAAATAATTTACAAGTCCAAGAGAAGAATTAAATCAGTTGTATAAAGAAATGCCGTATAAAAATTATTTTGGCTGTAAGAACATATTGTATGGTCCTCTGTGGAGATTTCTACCAATTGTGGCCTGAGAAAGTTGTGAGACGTGTCTTCTCATGAGAAACCTCAAAAAGGCTCCTTAGTTTAAAGGTAACATCTTAACTTTGGAAAATGCATCCATTCAAATCTGGAGTAGAACTTTAACAACTCCCTCCCAAACTTGTGAGAACTGGGAGCAGATCTTGTTCAGGTGGGGATGTTTTTTTCTTTCTCCTTTTGAGGCATCAATAAATGGAGACTTTGTGAAAACCGAAGAGAACATGGTTAAAGAATCTGTATTTTAACACAACGACCACGACCTTTTAAAAGTCATTCAATGTTTTCTCTTTTTTTAATTTATTTTTTGTAACAGGGCTGGCATGGTGGCCCCTTCAGATGTGTTCTCAGCCCCTGTGTGTTGTCGATGAAATGCAAAGGGACACATGGATAATGAATTTAGCAGTAATCAGAGCCACTCAGCTGCATTCTCACTTCTGGAATGATATTGAACTGGAAGGTGAAAAATTGTTTCATGGTGGCCAACTGGTTGCTGTGAAATTGCATTTAGTTCATTTTGACCCTGTTAGCTTTTTGGTATATTTAAAACTTCCTGGAGTTTCTAAATTTTGTAAGCAATTTTTCCCACTGAAATGAATGGATGGAGAGTTCAAAATTGCCAGTTTTTCCACAATTTTTCATGTTTTTTTCAACCCCTCCTCACTCATACTTAGGCAGAAACCCCCTTCAAATGTTAAGAAGCTTTCCTACTTTTTATGTCAAACTTTTAAATCCCATTCATACTCTTGAAATTACTCAGATTCTTACATTGATGTCTATAGGTAGGACTGTTCAGAGCCTCAGCTACAAAATGTAAAACTTAAGGCGACATGAATTATGGTGCTTAAGTGATTAAGATGGAGTTTGACGGATGTCTAAGCCTAATCCCTGTCTTTCTGGTAAGAATTCATAGAAGTCAATGTTTATGAACTGAAGGTAACAGAACTATTCTTCTGTATTCTGATATCGTTTATGACTGACGAGTCACTGGGGCTGGTAGACGCTTATCGATCTTTAAACTGTCAGGGACAAAAAATACGGTCATAGCAGAACACGGCTAGAGAATAACAGACACAACAAGAGTTGCAGATGCTGCAGATAAATAAATCTCACATTAGAATTTATTATATCTGATTGTTTACTGTCTAACTCCACGGTTACAAAAGGTTTTCCAAATTTCTAATGAGATCCAGGAATATATTCCTTACACAGTAGAAGTAAAAGACATGAAGATAAGGAGAGCAAGAGTAAGGAGGAAAAAAAAAACAAAACGCAGGAATAAGAGTGTTTCAGGCTGATTGGAGAGATTATGCATATTGGATGGAGGAAGGGACAACCAAGGACACTGCTATTTGGTGTCTCTCGGTGTGTTAAGCTAGATCCTGATCTTGACTCTGCTCTGCAAGGAACACACCATGACGATGGCAACAGCAGAACCAGCTCAGAATCAAAATCAAACCCAACCTGTCCTGGTTGCTCCAGCATCTCCTCAAAACCACCCCCCTCGGTTTTGGGCAATAGAGCAACTGGGAGCAGTAGGAATGGACTCAGGGGACAGACCAAATTAGACTCTGGGACAGTCTGACCCCATCAGCTCCCGCCTGCCAGTTAATATCAAGCCTGAGATGAGTGACATGTTAAAGCGCAAACTCTGGTTGAATGTCTCTCAGCAAACAGCCTGCAATTCATGCTGAAGAACTTTCCACTGACAAAAGAAGGAAGAAAACACCCAGATGGAGGGAAAACTGCAGATGGCCCAGCTGCTGGTGAATGAGAGCCCTGATTGAGGACACGGTAGAGGAAACAGATGTGGGTGTGGCCATGGGGGAGTTGAGGAGGGGGATGAGGATGCTCTGACGCTTGCTACATGTGTGGCAAGGCTGAACAATTGGCCAAAGGTTGCCCAGACAACAGAGGACCAGCTCAAACTCATGCTGATTTACTGGAGGCGGAGTTGAGCACAGTGACGGATCCTGGCAACACCCCACATGAGACGACAAATATACAACCTACACATCAAGCATATGAGAACACGGACAGCCAACATAGATATACAGTTAGGTTCATAAGTATTTGGACAGTTATACAATTTTCATAATTTTACTACTGTACACAACCACAGTGGATTTGAAATTAAGCTATCAAGATGAGATTGAAGTGTAAACTTAGTTCAAGACATTTCACAAAAACCTTTCATTTAGAGTTTAGGAATTACAGCCATTTTCGTACAGTCACTAATTTTCGGAGGCTCAAAAGTAATTGGTATATTGGACAGTTTATCAGATTTGTGACCAGTTTTTGCCTTTTTTTCATAATCTCATAACAAATGAAGTATATAAAAGGTCTTTAGCTGATTCCAAGTGTTGATTTTGCATTTGGTAGCTGTACATGGAAACTTATAATGTGCTTTCCAAAAAGGGGTCTCCGCCAGGATTTCACCACAAGGTGGTGATAAGGGACCATTAATTGTACCAAATTATAGTCTTTGAGCTCTTCTGTTAACTTTAATATTAATGGAAAATAAAGTAAACTTTATAAGAGAACTTGTCTCACCAGGGACAAACGCTAAGATAGCACAGCACCTTTCCATCCTCCTCCTCATTCTGGCTCTACTCACATGCTGTCGCCTCCTCAGCTCAACAGCCTCCTCCTCTGCTTCAGATCTGCACTTGTCCATTTTTGGCGAATTACTAACTCCCTGCCATCCCAGGGAGTTAGGTACTATCATGCTTAATTTAGGTAAATTAAGTAGATTTCTTTGGTTGATGCAGGTTGACGAAATTACCTGATGAAAATTCCTTGCCCCTTTTTCAAGCTTCTTTCTCTTTCTCAATGAGCCTATTTTCAATAACTGTCAAAAACAGTCATGTTCAAAATAAAATTAGCAGTTGCAATTGTTTTTAAAGAAATTATCAATGTTTGGCTTGACTATTCAAAACAGAAAACTCCGTTTCATTTCTGAATAGTATCATAAAATGTCAAAAAGAATTGTCTAAAAGAATATTTCACAACGAACAACGAAAGAAGCAGCACAAGGGAAAGCAAGTGCAGCCAGCTCAGACGCATGAGGGAAAGCGGTAGCTGTGTGAGGAGCGGAATAGGGGAAAGCAGGAATGGTGTGAGGAGATGAATGGAGGAGAACAGGAGCACCATAAGCAGCTTCCTCAATGCTTGCAGGAGCAGCAAGAGGAGCAGCGTCAGGGTCTTGATGGAAAGATGGAGCGTCCTCTGGGAAATCATGAGGGAACACAGGATCAGCATTAGCAGCAGCGTGGGGAAAGCGTAAGAATCAGTGAAAGGGAAAGCAGGAGCAGCCTGAGGAGCAGCATGAGTGACAGGAGTAGCATAAGAAGCTTGAGGAAGCTTGAGGATGAGTTTTAGTATAAGAGGCAGGATGTGGAGCAGCAAAAGGAGCAGCAGAGGGATCAGGAGGAGCCTGGTTATCAGGAGGCCTTTCAGCTCCAGGGTGCTCATTGTTGAATTGGTCTTTACACCTGAGGGGAGACTGAAGGCCTCAGTAATAATGTTTCACCATGTAGACTGTACATACACCTACACCAACTGCACCAGATTCATCACAGGCACATTATTAGGAGTATTGGTATTGCTGGCTATAGGTGTTCGCTCAGTGTTGGTAGGTGATACTACTAACTCTGAAAATTGAAGGCAGCTGGTTTGACAGCACAGTGTGGAATGATGACTAGTTTTACTGTTGAGACGGGGAAAATGAAAACTCCCTTTGGATCTGATAAATAACTGGTATAACTTTAAAAATGAGCCTAATAATACTGGACATATTCCACATAAATATTTAGAGAACTTTTAACACACAGCAGCAGAGAGGGTAACGACAGAGAGCATCGTGCCATCCCTGCCTAAAAATACAGGACATGCGCATAATGCACCTTCTCAGGCTGTTGAACTGTATATTCAGGAAGCTGCCGCCTTCTCCAGCTTTACTTGGTTCATGATACTGTGTAAATCACTGAGATGTCAGACTGATAATCAGACTTAATGTCACTTTTCACAAAGGCGCACATACCACTGACTGACTCGCTGAACTATTCAGAGATGTGGACGGTTAAAGTACGTGTATGATTACACACGCTGAACTATTGGCTCCTGTGCGCAAAACCAAAATTCCATTTCAGCACAACTGTTATGGAAACGATGAAAATACCAACATGTCTCTCATGTCACACACAAGCTCCAAGAGTGACCACTGAACTCTTGTTGTTACCTGAGTTCACTAACACTTTATTGTTTATCAGTGACTTTATGGCATCTCTCAGGCTCGTAACACTTCTTCAAGTTATCCGGACACATCTGGAGTCAAACTTCAACAGTCCCAACAAGTGAACTCGACCGTCTCCATGGTGCATAAACAAAATATCATTTTTGGCATTTTTCGAAAAAAGGGCCGATCGCCATTTTTTTCCCTAAATCAAAGTTGGAGAATCTCTTCCATCAAACAATGACAACTGTATATACATAATTGTTAACATCTTCTACATATTTGCCACCCATACTACTTAATAATAAAGTTACACAAAAAAAAATCAAAGGGGAGCCATCAAAACCCCTTTTCTCTGCAGGTAAAAGCTACAGCAGGTTTTTCCAACAGTTGTTTTCAAAGACAAGTTTTCAACTAGTGCAAGTCCACGTGCAAATGAGCAGCTGGGCCAGTCTGCAGCTCTTTAATAGCCTCAAGGTTCTGTTGCCAATGTCTTCTACTGACGCACGTGGTGCATTCGTGCTCGTGAACAAGCGACAGAGATGATATATAGTTAAAGCTTGATTCAGTATAAATTATTGAACATCTTTGTGTACAGATGAGTGAAGCTATAATCATCCTCTTTAGCATTGCAACAATAACAATGCACCGTATACAAACCCAGCAAACATAGATCTGACTGTTAAAATCTTCTGTCCTACAAGGTAAAAGGACAGAAGACAACTTTGGCCCAGTTCTGTTCCCATCGTGACCCCCTATCACATGAGCTCTTTACAGTGGTGAGTACATTTGCTAAATTATTATTATTTACATTTTGAATTTTTACAAATCATAACAAATTTGTTTGGATTATAAAGTTGACTGTAATCATTTGGAATAATAAATTGATGCTCCTCTCTCTGTCCCTATCCTCATCAGTCCTATCCTTACTTTATGACTTCCTCATTCACAAGCCATTGTTATGGCTCTCAGCAGGCCGTTCCCCCATCATCCTATCACTGCTGCTTCCTGCCTTACTTCCTTTTGTTGGTTTTCACTTCCACAGGTTTATGTTGGAACTGTACAGATCTATAGATCTGTGTTTGTCGTCACCTCCCGAGGGTCCTGCCCTGTATTCACAGGCTCCACGCCAACAACATAGATGCTACAAAAAGGATATGTTGCATGAGCATTCAGTAGTTGTTGCTGCACCAGTACACTTCCTGAAACAACATATTACGTTTTACCTGATTTGTTATCAGGGTTACTGCTACTAAATAACTTTTCTAACTATTCTAGGTCACTCTATGTGGATGGCAACGAATGGTGAAAACCTAATACATATTAAAAATCAAATGTTGGCAAGAAAATTTATACACAATATGTGAGTTTGCACAGTTGATCAGAAATTTCTGACAATCAACCGAATAAACTGAATGAACAATTTGTTAGATACAGCATTGATAAAGGTATATCCACAATAACTCCCCATGAAGGAGTAGATGTGCAAGTGTCAAATCTTGACCTTCATGTCTCAAGCAAGTCTTCTTGAGTAACTGCTCAGGTCAAGCAAGTCACAAATAAAGTCCCTGTGAAAGAGGCACCTAAAGCAAGAAAAAGGGACCAATGGGGAGCAATGCTATGAGAAAACAGCTCAATTCTTATACTCAAAATGCCAAATTAAAAAGTCATGTTCAGCTGCTCACTGCATATGGTGAGTACCGGACCTATGTCGAGTTTAGGGGTTTATGTAAGTCAAAATTTCACCACAACTTTACCAGATAAGCACAGATCTAGTTTTAAAAGGCAGATAGTTTCCTTTATCCTATGAGAAAGGCACGATGAGAAAACATGACAGAGCCATGACCCAGATGCTTTAATGCAAACGCAAATCTGTCATCGTCTTCTGATTGCAGAAACTTGTTTGAACAACAGATGGAAGAATATTTGATTTACATTACATTCCTGGCAGTGACAACCAGCAGACCTGGAGTCTGAGGGTTTCTATCTATCTATCTATTTATTTATCTATCTATCTATCTAGCTATCTATCTATCTCAATCTCTCTCTTGCTCTCTCTCTCTCTCTCTCTTTCTATATATATATATATATATATATATATATATATATATATAGGCTCTGTGGATGCCTCAGAGAAGGTAGGTGTTCTCGTTGGATAAGTCAATAATTAATGTAGTGTAGAGTAAGAATATCTTTGATGGATGCCTTGAGAGTCTTATTCGTTGACTGCACTTCTATAATCCAGTAAGGTTATTTGACATATTCTGCACTCTTAAAAATTTGTCTTTGCTCCAGATGATCCATTTCAAAAACCAGGCCAAGAAGAACGAGATGCAGCACTTTGTGAACCTCTTGGAAAAGATGCTGCTGGTGGACTAAAATGGGCAAATGACATGCCTTAAAGTGGTGGAGTATCCATTTTTCTCTGTTCAGCAGCACTGACAGCAGCCAACACATAAACAGTAAAAACCTGACAGTTAATGTGGAAGAGCCGAACGTCATTCAGGAGCCTTCCTTACAGGAGGAGAGTGTTGCATCCGAAGCCATGGCGCCTCCTGAGGAAACAGTTTTTACTTGTCCAAAAATCGTCCCTAAAAGCTGGTGGATGAAGATGACGAAGCAGCACTCGTCCAGCCTGGTTAGACGCATTTCTACAGTGCTCACAGTCTCCTTGGTGTCTGTTGTTTTGATCAAGCTAGAATTGTGTTTCTTTGTGATTTTCAGAGGTCATAGTGGAGACCAGCTGTGTCCAGATGTTCTTTGAAATGATCAGAAAAGCTTTTTTCTTTTTGAATTATTTGCATTTACTCTGGTATTTTTCCCTTTTCATTGTCTTTGCTAAATAAACCCATGGACTTACTTCAAAATGTGTTCATGACGTGTGGAGATAAGATGAAGTATAACAGAAAATTCTGTAAAGTAAAATACACAGACGCACAGAACAGGTAATTTTTTTCAATTTACTGTACAATCCTCAAGTGAGGTTAAAGCTGTAGAGATGCTCAGAATCATGCAATGTTTGAACACCTGTAGTTCATTGGTAACTGAATAAAACTGCAGTCTGCAGATGAAGACCATGTGATGTGGCTGATAGCTCCTGAACAGTTACTAAAAAGACCTTTTTTTGAGACTGTTTTGTCATATGATGTATATCTCTTTATTTTCCAGTGAATATTTTCTGACAGGATGAAATTAAAAAGACCCTAAATTTTAATCAGAATTACACAAATATTTATAAATATTTTTTCATATTAAAATATCAATATATACAGTATTCTTATGTACCAAAGAGATTTAACCACACACATAACAGCTTCAAAAGCGTAATCTTTCCTCTGTCACTGTTGTGTCTTATACCATTTATGATCTTTTGACCATTTTTTATTATTATAATGGCCACATTTTTCATCCTGATCACATCACACACATTGCTAACCCGTGGATACACAGTACAGTCAACCAGTTTGCTTTTTTCCTGGTATTTATTGAGAGTCAATTCAAAAACTACTGTACATCCAGGCTATTACAAGTATATCTACCAAAATGCTAAATCAGAAACTTCTGAATCCAAATGAACCAATTTGAAGCAAAACCAATAGGTTCATTCTAAGGAACATTTTCGTAAGTGCAAATATGTGACAGCATAGTCAGTGAGTGGTTGAATGAACTATACAAAGCAGATTTGTAAACGTGGCCCTGTGAGGTTAAACTAGCTGCATCTCTGAATCTCACATAGAATATGCTCATATCTTAGTGTGAAAAATTACTGAGTAGAAATAACTTTTCATTCAACAAATAAATACATTTTTATGAAAACACGATTGCAACAAAACAGCCGGCTGCTTGGTCTGCTTTACTTGTTATTAACTTAATTTCAGATTACAATTTCCTCTTACCTTGACTTTACTCAGCAGATTTTTTATTTCTTGATATAACATCTAATTAAGAGCTACAGGAGTTTCTGACAGTCAGAGACAATAGATGATTATAGCTTCACTCATCTATATACACAGGTATCCAACAGTTTATACTGAATACTGAATCACCCTTTAACTAGAGATAGAGGGGATATATATATATATATATATATATATCCTCTGTCTCCTGTTCACGAGCATGGATGCACGTGCGTCAGTAGAAGCCATGGCAACAGAACCTTGAGGCTATTAAAGAGCTGCAGACTGGCCCAGCTGCTCATTTGCACGTGGACTTGCACTAGTTGAAAACTTGTCTTTGAAAACAACTGTTGGAAAAACCTGCTGTAGCTTTTACCTGCAGAGAAAAGGGGTTTTAATGGCTCCCCTTTGATTTTTTTTTTTGTGCAACTTTATTATTAAGTGGTATGGGTGAAGAATCTATGGAAGATGTTAACAATTATGTATATACAGTTGTCATTGTTTGATGGAAGAGATTCTCCAACTTTGATTTAGGGAAAAAAATGGCGATCAGCCCTTTTTTCGGAAAATGCCAAAAATGATATTTTGTTTATGCACCATGGAGACGGTCGAGTTCACTTGTTGGGACTGTTGAAGTTTGACTCCAGATGTGTCCGGATAACTTGAAGTTACAGGTTTATCACTTTTGTACACTAACTGTCAGATAAAATCCCCAAAACGCAGCAACAGCTCAGTGTTATGAGCCTGAGAGATGCCATAAAGTCACTGATAAACAATAGAGTGTTAGTGAACTTGGGTAACAACAAGAGTTCAGTGGTCACTCTTGGAGCTTGTGTGTGACATGAGAGACATGTTGGTATTTTCATTGTTTCCATAACAGTTGTGCTGAAATGGAATTTTGGTTTTGCGCACAGGAGCCAATAGTTCAGCGTGTGTAATCATACATGTACTTTAACCATCCACATCTCTGAATAGTTCAGCGAGTCAGTCAGTGGTATGTGCACCTTTGTGAAAAGTGACATTAAGTCTGATTATCAGTCTGACATCTCAGTGATTTACACAGTATCATGAACCAAGTAAAGCTGGAGAAGGCGGCAGCTTCCTGAATATACAGTTCAACAGCCTGAGAAGGTGCATTATGCGCATGTCCTGTATTTTTAGGCAGGGATGGCACGATGCTCTCTGTCGTTACCCTCTCTGCTGCTGTGTGTTAAAAGTTCTCTAAATATTTATGTGGAATATGTCCAGTATTATTAGGCTCATTTTTAAAGTTATACCAGTTATTTATCAGATCCAAAGGGAGTTTTCATTTTCCCCGTCTCAACAGTAAAACTAGTCATCATTCCACACTGTGCTGTCAAACCAGCTGCCTTCAATTTTCAGAGCTAGTAGTATCACCTACCAGCACTGAGCGAACACCTATAGCCAGCAATACCAATACTCCTAATAATGTGCCTGTGATGAATCTGGTGCAGTTGGTGTAGGTGTATGTACAGTCTACATGGTGAAACATTATTACTGAGGCCTTCAGTCTCCCCTCAGGTGTAAAGACCAATTCAACAATGAGCACCCTGGAGCTGAAAGGCCTCCTGATGACCAGGCTCCTCCTGATCCCTCTGCTGCTCCCCATCCTACCTCTTATGCTAATACTCATCCTCGAGCTTTCCGTCATGCTGCTCCTCTGGCTTTTCCTGCTTTCCCCTGTGCGGCTGATAATGTTAAGGTCCTGTGTTTCCTCATGATTTTTCCAGATGATGGTCCTGCTTTCCCTTAAAACCCTGACGCTGGTCCTCTTGCTGCTCTTGCAGCATAAAGGAAGCTCCTTCCGCTGCTCCTGATTTTACTTCACTGATCCCTTTCAACAGCTTTCCCGCATAATTGTCCTGATGCTGCTCAACACACAGGTCCTACTTTCCCTCATGCTGCTGCTCTACATTATGATTAAGTTTTCAATATTTACCAATAACTAAACTCAATGTTCAATACTGGAGTCAGATTTGAATTCCAACCCTAGTATAGTAACTTAAGTCTTTGTTCTGTCTGTGGGAGAACCAGTTGTACAAAGTTGTGTCTGTCAGTTGCATAAAATAAGGACTCAAGACGTCCTCCCCAGAATAAGGGGAGGACGTCTCTTTTGATCATGAGCTGTTCCTTTTCTACCCTCCATTCTGGTAAGAGTTGGTCTTGTTTTCATCTGTCTAAAGAATCTTGTCTCATAACTTTTTCAGAAATTTTTTACTAAGGAAAGAATTCTGCATTGATCCACTTTTGAATGTGCCAAGTTGTTGATCTGAGTAAAATATATTTATTTTTTTAAATAAACATGTTTGCTGATGGTGGAAACTTTTTATTTCTATCTATAATATGGTAATGTTTTCACTTTACTCTAAGATAATGTTATGATTTGGAGCTTTATAAAAATCGATTTGAACTTGTGCAAGAAGTTTTTAACTGTCATTGCTGCCAACTTGTCAGTTTTTCCATTTTTTGTAGTGAATTTCTAGGGAGGGTTTTAAAAAAAAAAAAAAAAAAAAACAAAAAATAAAAAAATAGTCTGCATCATGTTATTCCAACCATTTATTTTGGACAGATTATTTCACCCGAAGTGAGGTCTTACATAAAACTTCAGAAAAAACAAATATGACTGTAGGAACATAAAAATGTAGGATTTGAGGTTTGTTAACCTCAGATATTTGATAATTTTTTCCATTAACTGGAATGGCCTATCAGCTTGTTCAGAGTTCCCCATTCTGGACCCCCCCCCAATCCCAGATGGAAGGAAAGGAAGAAGGGAGAGCAAGGACAGGAGGGGATGGGGGGTGAGAGGAAGGGAAGAGGTGTGGGTGTATTTCCAGGTTTACATTGCGAACAGGATGAGGAATGCCACCATCAGACAGAAGAGACCCATAGCCTCAGACAGAGCAAAGCCCAGGATGGCGTAGGAGAAGAGCTGCTGCTTCAGGGAGGGGTTCCTGTGGCAGGGGGGCAAAAAGGTACACCAAGTCAGTCCACAAGTTACACCCGGCTACAACTAATGCGGTCTAATACAACAGTCCTACAGTAAATCCTTCACAAAGGTTGTAATGTTCATTCTGTGTCGATACTTAAGGTGTCTTTTCATCTGTATGATCAACTGCGAGTCTGCGATTTGTGGGGCATAAATAATCTAGGTGTTTTTCAGAGTATTTTTGATTACACGCAGAGTTTAACTCCATTAATACAAATCCATTTACAAGAAGTGCAACATGCAGGAACAATTATGTATTCCTGCACTTTTCAACCGCAGCTGCTCATTGTTGTTTTGCGTCCAAGTCCATGTCTGGTTCTGACTGTACTTTGGTCCCTTTCTGGCTGCATTTCCCCCTCCATTGCTCTCTTGATGAGGCCAATACCTCTAATGTCTGTACAGTAAATATGTAGCTGGAGTCAGGTGACAGAATCTGCCTAAAGATCCCATCCTAGCCAAGAAATAGCTGTGGGTTTTTACAGGGCACATACTAAAGATGTACAATTCTTGGAAGTGAATTACTGTTGTAAAAATGGTAACGTCCATCTTACAGTGCCCCCCCCCAAAATTCATAAAACTCAATGAATGGTCACTATCACATAAATTTGTGCTCTTACATTGATTTTAAGTTACTGTAAGAGCAGATGCTGAAGTAGCCGTTTGTTGTGGCTGTTCCTGTTATATAGGTATTGGTATTAAAGCATCTATAAATGCTAAGGTAATTACTAAGGTAATCACATTTGTTTGATTTGCCGACCCCCTCAAAACAATTGTGCAAATGTGTGACGCTACATTGGACCTTGTTGCGACAGTACTGATTGACCTTGATAGTGACATCAGAAAAGGAATCAAATAGGGATATTTACAGCTGTGACATTTTACTAACAGTTTGGCAGGAGTCTCAAACCAACTTTCAAGGGGCTGGGATTTAAAATATCCAAATGGCTGATGTGTAAAAACGTTACCTGGCGTAGCCAATGATGAGGCTACCGAACACTGTTCCGATTCCAGCCCCTGAGCCAGCCACGCCCACCGTGGCAGCACCAGCACCGATGAACTTGGCGGCAGTGTCGATGTCTCGGGAGACGGCGCTGGTCTGGAAGGAGCGGGTCAGGGCAACAGACTGGCTGACTGGCAACAAGGCCTGGCAGAGGAGAAACCACTGCAGAATTAGCTGCCTGAGCAATGCATCACCAAACAGCCAGTGAGTCACTGAATAATCATGATGTTTGAGAAATCGATGACATTAGTGTAAATCGAAAGACTCTTACACATAAGATTTGTGGAGATTTCTCCCTAGTATGATGAATTAAAGACTTTTGAAATTTGTGACAATTTAAAAGATGTGAGGGGTGGCACACAAAATTATGCGTTCCAGTGAATTACAGAAATACAATTTAATGGTAAAATGACAGCAACCGAAAAGAACGCATTTGTTTGTTTCGCCTTAATCCATTTTAGAATTAAGAAATTGTGTCTAAATTTGTCAGATATTTTAGCCAGAACCTGTGAAAGGTTCTGTCTTGCAGTCACCTCAGTTTTTGGGCGATATGGCAATACTTTATACCCACAGATTTTTCTATATGTTTATACTGAAATAGCAATCCTTCTAAAAGACCAGTTTGTAAAAAAGGGTTCTACATTCGGATTTTTAGAAACTTAGTAATATCAAGTTCTCCACTACCGGTTAAATTTTTTTTTATAAACACCCCATTTTTTTTCAGTTAATTGAAATTCAACTAGTTATAGTCAAGTAAAATTTAGGTTACCAAAACCTGAAAAATCATATAAAGTTTCTTCTCGTAAATTAAGGTTTGGGATTAAGTGGGATAGACTGAAAGCACAGGAACCTCAGCATGCAACAATGTTGGAAGTAACCTTAGGGACAGTATTTAATTCCCATTGTCGAATGAATGCCAGAAGTGTTCTGCTGCTGAATTTCAGTGATCTCTGGGACATTAAACTTCATAAATTTCACTATATGGAAAAGCGGAGTTGTCCTCTTGACTGGTAATGTACACACTGACAGATTCAATCACTATTGGCCATCTCTGTGTACACTGCAGTATTGATTAGGTGTGGCAAGAAAGAAAAAGCCGTTAAAAAAAAAAATAAAATAAAATAAAAAATAAATAAATAAATAAATAAATAAATATTGTGGCAAGATTAATGTGAACGGACTGACCTGATGTTCCACTGTGGCTTCAGGTCTGTTGAAGAGGGAGACTGAGACTGGCCGGGCAAGGACTCTGGACCCCCCACGCAGCTACAGACAGATGAGCAAACTTAATACAACCAGAGACACCCTGGGAAACTGTATAATACGTAACACGTCCACAGTGTCACCCCATTCATTTTCTATTTCAAAGAGAAGGACCTAAAATCTACCCACCTGAACAAATTTAAATATCTGAAGGTTTTTCAATGGCATATCGAAAATCAACTGAGATATAAAGTAGCAACAACTGGAAAATGATCAACTAACATGAAACACACAGGATTTAATGAACATAAGCACACAGATCCAGCAATAAACATTACTGCAGTACTTTAGCCATATCAATACTACTACTATCGTTATACCAACAAAAGAAAACCAAGAAAAAATAAAAATAGGATTATATATACAAAGTGTTTGTGCAAATACTAAATATCTAACAAAACCTTGATGACAGTTGTTCCTAACCTACTTTTTGCTTCTCACTCCTTAAAAGTAATGTCTAGCTTTGGCCTCTTTACATATTATGGCTTTGGTACTGTGGAATAGTAGCCTAACAGCAAATGTTGGACATGTTGGTTCGACTTCAACAATTAATCAGTTACCAGTGTAGTTGCAGATTTTTTCTGTTTAATTACAGTTCAATTCAATTACAGTTCAATTACAGTCCATTGTGCACAATGCCACAAATGAGTGTGAAGACTGATTCATGTCAAATTATATCTAACGATATTACTTCATCATTCCTGCATCCACTCAAAACAGCCCTGGAACTGCAACATGGGAAACTTTTACTGGTGATCAGTGCGTCACATGCAAATATGGTACTTTGTTACAGCACTTCCATGACCAAGATGCCCAACATGCTGCATGGCCAGCTGACATAGAAAGGCCACTTACTGTGCAACTGTCATAAAGAGGATTGGCCATATGTGGCTGGGCAACACTTAAAACTACTATGTCCTTGACGTTCATCTGGATTCCCAAAAAGCTGCTGCAGCCATGAACCTTTAATAGTCATCCCTTAGAGCCATTACACTGACATTTAGATTTTGGGTTCCAATGGGTTGTTTATATCTGTAGTCACAAAATTACATTCACAAGATAACAGCTACCTGACAGTTCACAATTAACTACTGATGCGCATAACAATATCCGAACCCATCTTTCAAAAAGCTAGAAACTTCAAACATCCCAGCAATGTTAGTTGTACATGTCAATATCTTTAGAGTTTGAAAACTGACATACCACAGCAGGAGAAGTGACAAACTTGGCGCAGGCATACATGGCTGGAACCTGGAGAGGGGAGATACAGACAACTTTAGTCAGCGTTTTCATATGCAATCTCTCCTGGTTGAAGCAGCAGCAGATTCCACCCCATGGGCAAAAGCTGTATGTCCACAGGAATCAAACCTGCAATTTTAGTTATTGGCAGTGCTCATTATGAACACAGAAGAAAGCCGGACATCTAGGTGAACCTGGAACAAAAACATGACCGTACACACCCCTGTATTTAGAGGGCAAACTTGTAAAATACACATTTAAGTAGAGTAACATTTTTCAATGAGCTCTATCTGTGCAATATATTCATCCATGCCACAAAGACACAGACAGCCAAGTAATTTTTCTGGCAACCTTTTGGAAATTCAAGGGGACCCCCCCCCCAAAAAAAAACAAAACAAAAAACAAGACAAACTGCAGCCTGGGATGAGGACACAAAAGGTGAAGGCTGCAGCTCTGTGCCATAGTTTGTTCACCATGACCTGCAGCTCTGCACCTGCAGTATACTGCAGTGAGGTTGCCTTTCATTCAGCTCAGGATCAAAGTACACACAAACACGTAAGTCGTTTTTCCAGTCATCCATCTAAAATGATAATTGTGTTATGCCCTGGTCAGAGGAAGCTCTGGATTATGCAATGGTCAAGTCTAGCAACAGGTCGACTGAGGAAGAGTGCAACTTTAATCTGTTGCTCCCGGCCAATTCGGCCAAGAGGCTAATCCAATTGTATCGAGAACTGCAAGGATCAGCTCCAGAAAAACCGCTAATGGTCCTGACATGCTGCTGAATGAATGGTTTTAACGCTCCCGTGTACCCGACGCCATTAGCTGAAGCCTGGAGGACATTCCTGCTCGGTAGCTTCACCTATTCCAAGGTGTGCGTGTGTGAACTGAGCTAAAAAATTATAATGCGGACTTGAATCCATGAGATTTTAATTTCCGCAAAATTAAACCTGGGTTTGGCTCTTTTCGTCGTAGAGGAGGGGAAAGAGCTAAGCTAAGTTGCTAAGCTAACCAGCCTGTATCCGTGAAGGTCAAAAATGAGCCACAAACGGTCACATGGGGCCTAGAAAGCGGGGCCGGTGCACTCCCTGCTGAGATAAACCCTAACGCGGCGGTCGTGCGATGTCAGGGTGCGGTACGACGCCGCGGGTACCCGACATGGTCGTCCTTGCAGCGGCAGACGGGGTCGTGCCCCGGTAGGCCGGAGTGTCAGACATTTTACCTTCAGCTGCTGTCAGCGGAGCTTGGCCGCGCTACGACCGGTGTGTGACCCGATGCTTGCGCTAGATATACGACAACCGCAGCGGCTGGAGACACTCAGGCTTCATGCAACTAGTCTTCCGTGACCCGTCTCCTAGACAGACCCACACCACACACACTGCTCAGCCTCCAAGTCATAGCCAAGACCCAAGTCATTGAATGGCCGACCTAGCTTGCTAGCTGCCGAATACTAGCAATGACAGCTAAGCTTTAAAGGAGTCTGCTGACAGCTCGTACCGAGAGGTTTAAATGTCCAACGCACATGCATTTAAAAAACTGTCCAAAGCTGGTGTAGAGATGTTTGTAATTAAGCTCTGAAAGAGAAAGATTACCGGTTCGTTAGGGCTTTCGGAGGGTCCGGGATTAGCTGCACTCGCACACGGCGGCAGTCAATGAATGTAGGATGAGACAACCTGTCACCTTGTCATTTATAAGCTCAGCGCCTACGTCCTAAACGCCCATTGGTCAGAGAGAGCTCTCCTTCATTCGCCATTGGCCCATCGTCGTAATCCGAGCCTCGGTACAGCCTATCAGAGAGAGCTTTACTGAACCAGAAGGTTTCTGATTGACCGGGACGCTGGTGGAGGCGGGACCAGAGGAACCTTCGGTAACGTGATTGGTCAGAACCGCCGGGAAACACGACTTTACGAGGAGCGACCTTTCAAAGCACATCCAGTGTCCTCTGTGCCTATTGGTTGGTGTACGGGAAGTCCCGCCTCCTCCGGAAGAACGTACTATAGAAAATGAATGAAAAATAGTTCAAGTGAGTTAATACCATTTTTTGCATTAAGCACAATATACTGTATATATCTATATACATATAGATATATATGTATATAAAAAGAGAGAGAGAGAGAGTTTGCATAAATGGAACAGTATACTAGTATAAATGAGACGTTACAGCCTAATCTTCATGAAGGCTAGGCTTAAAAGATATAGCTGCAAAGCAGGTTTTGTTTTGCAACTGGACATCCAGACTCAGGAACTAAAACAATCCCTGCACCAAGCTGCTCTCAAGCTAGCAACAGAGAAAAAATACCAGTGTATTTCGTAGAAAATTTGTTTCATCACACAATGTTTGACTGTTTGGTGGTACTAAATATAGAGCTGTAGAATCAGATACAATAGTGTCTGGAAGAGGAGGCAGCTGCTGGATTTTCATGGCAAATATAGCCTAAAGAGAGACCCTGCAGCTGAGGTGGCTCAGGTAGCTGCATCCAGTGATTGCTGATGACGGGTGTAATGTCTGTATGTTACATGCACACCCCTGGTGGCAGAACTGAAATCGCTTGGCCACAAAAAACTTCACTGTGCTCTATTACTTTCTTACTTGTTTATTTAGTTCTGGAATGAATTTGAATGAATTTGCTAAAGACACAACGTAAAGTTCTGAGATGCTATGGACAGAAATGCTGATACTAAATTTAAAATAATACAATTACAAATTTGGCAAAAAATTTGGTAAAGACAAAAAAGCTTCCTGGTATAATGTTGGAATCCGATATTCAATAACTATTTGGTGTTTTTTTTAAAAAAAGAAGGGTCTTGTAGAGATAAGTAATGTTAGCTTTCATTGTTATATCAAAATTCATTATAAAAGCCTTGGAGTGAAAATCTTCCTGGCAGAAAATACTGAGTAGCAAATGGACTTTGTATGATTCTTATTAATTTACATTTTTTCATCACCTGCATGTCTCTACATCAGAAATACACTGAATTGTTGAAAAATAAGAGTCTTTTTCTGTTTTGATAGGTCAACACAATATTTAGCACCAGGAAAATCCCAGTGGCACTGTACTAAATATTAGCTAAAATGCAAATGAAATGCTAAATGAGGTCAATCTGTTATTGTGTAGTTCTGGAAATTCAGACACACAAGTAAGTTAATTGTTTTTTTTATAGTCTGTTCAGACAGGGGTCAACATTAATTGGCTGTGCCCACAAAGGTTATAACACAGCACAGGTCAAAGTTAAACTAATTTCAACTTTCAGCATACCCCTGCTCTGCATGGATTTCAACACAGAGCAATACACCATATAAGGCCTGTTCATACCTGTGCAACAACTTTTATGTTTTATGCATTACTTCCTGTTTACTTTGAAATATTCATCATTCTTGTCATTTCAGTTCCCTGCCTTCATGTGCCTCCCTCCTTTGATCATCAACACCTGCCTCCAGTTACTGACTCGCTCCTGGTTTTCCTGTCTGTCAAACCTGTGTATATATACACTTCCCTTTACCCCCTACCCCCTTTGCCAGATTTTCTTTTTTACTCCCTTTTTGTATCTCTCTCCAATGTTCCTTCCTAATGTTTATCCCATGTCAGTTTGCCCTATCTGGACTACCTTACCTGTGTATGACCTGTTTGAGCTCCAGTAGAGACTTTGGCTTTTGGCAGTCAACCTCATCTGCTGTTAGTGTCTGTGTTTTCTCTGTGCCTACCAAAATTCTTACAACCTGGCATTAACATGCATCTTGGATGATCTGATCTCAAGTGGACAGCTGTGAGTATAGGTGTGAATGCATCTGAGACTCATTGAGGACACATTGAGATGTGATTGCTCAGACCGCATTTAGCAGTGTGTTCTCTAATGTGTCCCTTGTAAACCTGCATCTTCTGCACGAGAGCGTGTAATTACTCAATAGCATTCTCAAATCACATCAGATGGCTTTGTCCTCAGCATTTCAAATTTATAAAAACAGATTACAAATGCATCAAATATCTTGGGGCCTTTATTTTACTGGAGGATGCCAAGAAATTAACCCAGTCTATATTGTTTTGTTGTTTTTCTTTTTATTTTGATATCTGGCAGACTAGGCACAGGTCAGTTAAAAATAGCCACACATTTTGTCTTTGCAAACAAAAATGATGTACATGTTTATTTGCATACAGGGGTTGAGCTCTGATAACAAGTGGTCAATCATGTGGAGACACAATCAAATAACAGGTGTGAACTTCCATACTTGGGACCATAAAGTTGTGATTGGACCCTCCCTAGACACATGTTAATGCTGGGTCTGAACAGAGCCGTACAGAATAAGGAGGAGGCAAACTTAAAAGCTGTTGGTTCATGTTCAACAGACACCATATCATCTGTCAAACATGGTGGCGGTAGTTTTATAGCATTGGCATCTATGGCTGCTGATGGAACTGGGTCACTGGTGTATATTGATGATGTGACTGCTGATAGAAGCAGCAGGATGAATTCTGAAGTGTACAGGGCTTTGCTATCTGCTCAGATGCAGCTAAATGCTGCGAAACCGATAAGACAGTGCTTCATAGTACATATGGATGATGACCCAAACACACATCCAGAATAAAGATAGGATGCAGAAATCTGCAAAAATCTTTTTGTTATTTCACTGTATATTTTTTATAATTCTCTCCCTCTCCCCCTCAGTCTCTCTCTCTCTCTCTCTCTTTCCCTGTGTTATGGTATTTACCTACAGAGGGCACTGTCTGTCATCAGAAAGCCACTAAGCATGTTCTGTTCAGAGGTTAAAAACATTTTTATAAATATATATAGGCTTTTTGAATATCCCAAATATTTTTTAAGCTTTTGAATAAAAGAAAGGAATCTCATACAGGAATTGCATGTTTGATACTGTGTATATTCTATGTTTTGTTTTAACAACTGGGATTTGGAGGCATATATACGGTTTTACCTCTATCTCCTGTATGGAATTCTACAGATGCCAATATCAAAATGAAATAATTCAGTTAAAATATATTCTCCGTTTATGTGTATATGACATATGTAGTTAAAACGATACCAAGAACAAATGAAAAATGAAAATGAAAATTTTCATATACGTGGGATAATCCAAGGCCTTTTTTAATGAACCCTGTCGTAGTCAGCCAGAAAAAGCTCTGAATCCTTAAATGATTTAATTCAAGTCATAGATTTTCATACCCTTTATCCCCTTCTTTCATCTTTTGATTCAATCCATCATTAGATCCTCTCCTGAACTCTGATGTTATCTAACTAATAAATGCAGCTCACTTCACCAGTTTGCCCATTTCAGCTTCCTCCAGATGAAAACGTCAGCTAAATGTTAAAAATGTAAATGTAAATGACTCAGTCCCATTTACTGCCACCACTGAACAGAGGAGGCAAGCTGTGAGCTGATTTATGCTTACCATGCTGCCAGCTGATTGGCCAATACCAGAGAGGGTAGCTGCTCATAAATATTCATTATATCCTGTAAAAATTATAGATTCCTCTTTGGAGACAGAGAAAAGCAAGAGAGAGAGAGAGAGAGAGAGAGAGAGAGAGAGAGAGCGAGCTCATTCATTTACTCTCCACAGCAGCAGAGGGTGCCAGAACATAAGCTGTAACAAAGTTTTCTTTGGTTTGAAAATAAATCCAGATTGAAATTTGAGAGATTGTTTTAATTTAAATGTGGTGCAAATGTTTTTTAAACAAATATTTTGTATACTCACAAGTACAGAGAATTGAAGCTTTTTTAACAAAAACTGAAAATTAAATCTGAAAACAGACTTTGAAGGAACACATATCTACTATAAAATGTATGTGTATGGGTTTCTCTTTGATTCTGACTCATTGCACTGATAAAAATCCTGTTCGATGCTGTGGTATCATCCAGAAGAAAGCTGGCTCCATCCTGATGAAGGAATTTGATTCTCTTGTAGGAGCATCAGATGGAAAGACATTGTTCAACTTACATCGTATTGTGAACAATGCCTTTCACCCCTTCATGCTTTTTTCCAGTAAAAGAATGACTGACCGATGCCACCAAGGTTTACTATAGAAGAGATCCTTCCCTCTGGTTGGCCTGGTTGGTATACCAGCCTTGCTTCACTGGAGCTGGACAACACGGGAGCTCTTCACTATGACCAGGTCATCGGGGGCCAAAAACAGCAGCTAAACATTGCTAGATTTGATCTCTCTCTTTTACAGGTTTTGAAGGGGTCTAATTAAATTGTGACTAAACAACACTTACTTGCCCTTCATGAGGAAAAATTATATTTGCAATTAAGTGATTTGAGTGACTTGTTTCTGACCCACTGATTTTGATAATTAGATTCAGATTTGTACTTATTTTAGAATTTCTACAACAAGGAAATTGACTATTACAGCGTCAGGTCAATTTAGTTTGGAGTGGAGGACAAGGTCCAGAGTTATTTGGATCGAAGAATCCGCACTGAAGATGTCTGAGATTATAGTTGTGGACAGGACAAGACAATGTATGCAGCAGCTCCATAGATTGCTAGTCTGCAACAGAGAATATGGGAAGGTTTGTTCATGATGGAGCTGAACAAACCTTCCCAATGCTTCTCTCCACCGTTGCCTTTAAACTCTCTTTCAGCCACCCACCAAACGGACTCCAGCCCCTGAACATGATTCGGCACTGAGGAGGAGCATATTTTCCACTTTGACCCAGGTAGACACTGCAACAACTCATCGCATTTACAGAAAAATATTCTGAATGGACCTTGAACATTTTATATAGCTAAGGAAGAGCGAACCAGCAACAGGATAAAGATATTGAGAAAGATTTTATTTTACTTGTACAATTGTTTTTTGAGAAAGATAACCATAACAGATAACCATAAAAATGCACTGGCCCCCATCCCTAACAATGTATACTCATGCCAAGAACTATTTTGAATATGACAACAAAATCAGTAAACAAGTATGGTGAAAGTAAAAAAAGAAAAAATGGTGGCCCTGAGAGTCAAAGTACAGTATTTAAGATCCACATGATTCTGTGGAAAAAAAATCTTTATGCCACAAGTAATTTGGACCCATAGAATAGTACATATATCTAATAAACCTAAGACAGATCAGGTCCCCAACAAGATTCCACGTGAGTTCAGTTCACAAAGCATTTTCCCCTTTCAGCACAGAAGAAATATTTCATCTCTAAAGTCAACCACCTAGCTACCTTTCAGGGTTCCATAGTACATTTTACTACCATGATGTGTTTAAAGCAGCGAGCATCGAGAAATACTTCATAATAATATCTACTGTTAAAATATTTGCTTATGATTTCAATCTCCTCTTCCAGCCTTTAGAACTCGGTATAAATTTTAAGCAAAGACACTGCTGAGGCAAGTAGACAACAGAAACAGGAAATGACACTGACCCGAAGACAAAAAATTATTATAATAATAAATGACCATGTATTAAATGTGAAAATAACAGGCACTTCTTATTTAAAGCCTTCCTTGTAGTTTAATGATCTTCTTCCATTCATGTCTAATGCCTTTCATTTCTTTTTTCATTGTAGCTGTGGAAAATGACTGGTGTTGTAGTGGGTACGCTATTTTGTATTTATGTTTTCTAAAATATTTTCACGAGTAAGTAAGGGAACTGTAAGTGTTTTAAATAATAAGTTGGAAAATGTTGCCAGTACAATAGAAGTGTGACAAATTACAGTATAATGGTCAATTTTTGTATTTTGTTTAAATTTATATGTAATGTTTTACTCTATTATTGATATTCATTTATTATTTCAGCACAGTACCATATACTATATACTATGTATTAAAAATTATACACAGTATATATACACCCCTTTTCCGGACTTAGACAATAGAAAATGACAAGACTGTCAAAACTCACAGCTGCTGTTTAACCTCAGCACTCCATGCATTATGTGATGATTCACTGACAATATAATGTAAATAGTCAGAGAGAAATGTAGGGAGTGCTGACCTGGAGATGGTCCAAGGCTACAGCTAACAGCTTCAGTCCAGGGTCCCAGTTGGCACAGAAACCAGAAAGGTTTCCTTGCTTCCACATTGTGCAGCCCCCTGCGCAAAGCTTTCTGGACTCTGGGAAAGTTTTACAAATATCATAACTGACAGGATTTCATTTTTTAAAAAATCGTAATTCAAAGAATAATCATTGACCTGCCAAATTTTTTACAGAATTTAATCTAATGGTGTCTAAATGGAATCTGCTTTTTCAGTCAAAGGGACTTTTGATCACAGCCCTGCAATTAGCCATCGGGACAAATTGGTGTAAAGTTTGGGTGGCAGCACCATATCCAGCTCTATTAATCCATCCATCCATTGGTCCCAAGGTGGTTAACTACCAGTGTTGGCTCTGGGATTAAAGTGATATAACACACAATTTTTGGAGTTTACATGCACAGAGATATTCTATCAATCAAATGGCAGTGATGTCAGTGCCATTTGGAACTAATAATTGACACCCTCTGGAGAACAGTAATGTTGAGGGCACTGTCACTGCAGAAAAATAAATCAAACTTGAATGTCTGTCAGCTAGCCAGAAAACTCAGAGGTAGACAGAGTGAATCCACCCTCTCTTTACTATCCAGACATATCCAGGCAACACACACACACACACACACACATACACGCACACACACACACATACACACACACATACACACACACACACACACACACACACACACACACACACACACACACACACACACACATGCATGCACGCACACACACTGAGGGAGACAGCCATCTTCATTTGTGCTGAGTGCTAATGTGGCCTCTGGATTTATTGGCAGGCAGAGGGGAAGCAGACATGTATACACACATGACTACACACACACACACACACATTCAAACACACACATGCAGAGATACGCAGACACACCCACACATACACACACAGCTCCTTAGCATTCCACTCCACAGTAGCCTAGTAATGATGACCTACCTCAGAGGGATCAATAGACTGGAGACAGATGAGCCTGGTTAACACATGCACACAAACAGGCACGGCCACGGCCACACGTGCAGACACAAAAACACACACACACACATCGAGATCTTTAGCATTATGGCATGATGGAAATATGACTGAAGCCTTCCCTCACTTAGATTCAACCATCCATTTTCTAAACTGCTTAAAGGTGACGTGGTTCTAGAGCCTATCCCAGCATGCAGTGGGAAGGGAAGTAGGTTGTTCTTTGGACTGGTTGCCCTCTGACACCTAAACCTAACTGCACTCAGGCCTCAGAACCTTTCAGTTTGCAAACAGTAAAAATGAATTTAATACTTAATCGTTTATTAATGAGTGCAGGTGGAACAAAAAAGGACCATTAACTAGAAAGGTAATGGTTATTTATTACATTAGTGCATTTTTCTTGCCTACTTAGATATGTTTATTTCAGTTCTATTATCATTAATATTATTATTATTAATATTATTGTTGTTGTTGTTATTATTATCATATGTGAGCTATTACAATTTAATTGAGTCTTTTCTGTACTTGTATGTCTTCTCTCTACTGTCTCTACTCTCTCTCTCTCTGCATGTGTGTGTGTGTGTGTGTCTGGGCAGGGGATAGTGGGATGTGTTCTCATAAAGTCTTTGTTGGGTAGCTGTTGGACTCTCGTGTCACCATACGCGAAGACACAGAATATCACTAGCTAATAAACTGTGCTAATGAGACACAACCAAATAGTCCAATTATCAGGCTAGAAACTCTGAATCTGAATATTCCCATTAATACAACACAACAGATCAATCAGTTGGAAAACTGTTAATGAGAAATTTACATATTCCAATTTCAACTTTACATATTCCATTTCTAATTTCCTGCAGACATAACTGAATTATGCAGTAGAGTAGAAAGAGATGTTGTCACTACATCATAGCCCAACTGCTCTGACCATGATGGAGGGGTTGGCTGGAGGGAAAGTGATGTAATGACGAGGGGATGTATATGTTCGTTAATCAGACTGTGATGTGTAAGTAGGAATTTTCAAATTACTCTGATGGAGTAAGCTTTTGTTTGTAGAAAATGAGTCAGTTCCAATGAAACAATCCACTAATGCGGTGCAACCTGGCTCGCTGCATTGGTTACTGGAACATTTAAATGGACCACAGCTGACAGTGATGTTATTTATTTCACATGTTTTGCCTAGGTTTCGCCATCATTTCAAAATTCAACAGAAGTGGTATAAATATCAAACCTTTCCCTCATTACTCATTTTGATACCGTACTCCCAGGAATGTAAATTTCATTGAACAAAAAGCACAAATTCTCCAGCTACAAAAGAACTTTGCCAGGGCAAAGGAAGTAGCGGGTCGAGAGCAGTCCAGGTGTCTCCCAGCAACGTCTCCCCGATCCTCTTGGGGGATCCCAAGGTGTTTCAAGATGAGATATTTAATCCCTGCAGGTTCTGGGTCTACCCACTGGGTCTCTCCACCAGCCTTACTTTGGGGGCCACCCAGGATGAATCATTATCAGATAGCCCAAACCACCTCGACTGGCTCCATTCAATGCAAAAGAGTAGAAATTCCACTCCAGGTGTTCGAGCAGAACCAATCCATCCGTCTACCTCTCTCTCCATTTACCCTCACTCATGAACAAGACCCTGTGACACATGCACTCTTTCCTTTGGGGCAGTAACCTTCTACCCCCTGAACCACAGCCCTAGCCCTACCAATGCACTTGGTATGAATGTGTTCAAATCAGAGAGCACTTATTTAGAACTAGAGGGGCCACAAACTGATTCTTAGAGGTAATGACTCTCACCTTGACTGCTTGACAAGGTGGTTGCAAACCGATGAAAACTGGTCAAAGAACAGAAAAGTGCTTCTGACATCCCCATGATAATCACTGGATCAGTGACAAGGGACAACTCTGTCAGAGCCCAGCATCTACTGAAAATGCATCTGACTTCCTGCAGAGAATAAGGACCTAGCGCTCACTCTGGTTATATAAGGACCAAATTGCCTTGTACCCCATTGCACCCCTGCAGCAAGTTCTTCAAAAGGAGTTGGTTGAGATGGTTTTGGCATCTGATTAGAAAGGCCTAATGGAAACCTCCCTGGGTATGTGCCTTTGGAAACCAAAGTGGCACAGCTTTCCCTAGAACACTGGCCTGAACACAACTCTTGACTAATTAATGTAACTTCTGCTTTTAAAGGATCAATCAGGGTGGCAGTAGCTGGTGTGACTGGATTTACTGAAGCTCACCCAAAATCTAGCTGCAGGTGGAATGAACGTTTTTAGTAATCAAGATTTAAAAATCCTGTTCTTTATTCATTTTGGATTTTACTGAAGATATGAGATGCTGTATTCAGATCCAGGAAAAAGGCAGCCCTCAAATCAACTAAAACTCACTTGTCATGTGGCATTGGAGAAGTAAAATTGATTTATGCACAGAGAATCAATAGCCACTTTGCTGACAGCAGAGACACACAGTGTTTGTGGAAGGGTATCCAGGTCACCATGGGCTATAAAGCCCCACCACAGACTTGTGACAGTGATGCCTCCCTTCCAATTCAATGCACTACTTGAACGGCTGAAAAATGTGCAGGTGATGAAGATCATCCCTCCCCCAGATTACCAGGTTCTGTATGTGACTGCAGACAAGGTAAAGCAAGTAAGAATGTCTGCCTAAAAAATTTCCTTCATTCTCTTCTCCTTTGTCTACAGGCTGCAGTGTGATTATTTCTACTTATCACCAACACTGTCAAAATACTAAAAAGTCCTCAATTTAAAACACAGACACGTGTAACTTGACACATTTCTGAACCAGTATATTGACATTGCGTGGTAGTATAGGATGCCTACTGAATGTCTGTGCTCATGTGGTGCTTATTACATTGCCTCTGAATCACATATGTGCGTGTGTGGTGGCTGTGGGGGAGATTTACAAGCAATCTCTTTACTGCTTTGTGTGGTGCACACCTACTTTTACTACCCTACCACAGTGAAGAGAGAGCAGAACACAGACAAGCAAACACACAGGCACACACACAGGAGCACACACACACACACACACACACACACACGCACGCACGCACACACACACACACACGCACACACACACACACACACACACACACACACACACAAGCAGCTCCAATAATGCCATGTGAATGATATGGGGCGGTGGGTTTGGTATTGAGT
This sequence comes from Istiophorus platypterus, assembly GCA_016859345.1. Lineage (NCBI taxonomy): Eukaryota > Metazoa > Chordata > Actinopteri > Istiophoriformes > Istiophoridae > Istiophorus > Istiophorus platypterus. The sequence continues at coordinate 22,492,038 of CM029112.1, read as the reverse complement.
TCTCTCTAGCTCAGTTTATGAGGAAGCGGCAGTGGGGGTTGGGGGTTGGTGGTGGTGGTGGTGGATGGAGACATTAGTTTAATTGTAGCCGGGGTCTGTGAGATCCCAGTCTCATACAGCAGTCATGTACAGTGCAGAGACTCTTATCCACATACTGTGAGTAGGATTAACTTTATTTTCGTATATCGCCAATATTAGAGGAAACTAACACCAGTGGTGCAGGACCTGATACCACTGTGTGATGGACTGTCTGAAGACACTTCCTTTGGGCTCTGAGAAACTGTGTTAAGCAATTTTTTGCATTTTTTGAGACACAAAATTGTCAAACAATATATTGATAATGAAAGTAATCATTACACGATAAAAACCGTGTGTGTGTGTGGGGTCAATATAACACCAATACAATATTGGGTTAACAAAGGGGTGTTGTGAACCATTGTTGGTGAAACTTTTATTGTTGGGTCAGTGGATTAAAACAACCCCTTGTCTTGGCTTTCTGTGGTAGGTTATTTGTGGAAGCAGGTTATTATGACCCATACCTATGTTTTATTGTTAGGCGACAACTAAAGACTGTGAGACATCATTATTCTTTTGTAAAGCCCTCCAGTGGCTCTGTAATTATATGGGAGCTGAGGAGGAAGTCAGGTGACTTTGATGAAGAGGAGGTTGAGGTGGATGGATGGCCAGAGAAACCATATGACTTTAACAGTTTACCACTTTCACTTTTGCTATTCTAAAACAACGGTCAACATTGTTTTATTTTAAGTATAACTATGATCATTATAACCTTAACCATGTGTTCATTGTCATAACCATGACAACAAAAGTCCTCCAATCTTAACGAAGTACCTATTTTAAACTAAACCAAGATCTTTCCTTAAACTAGGTTGTTTTTGTGTCTAAATCTAAAAAACCCTCTACCATGGCATTGTAACATCATAAAGGAGTCTTTTTTTTCAACAGTGATCTTTAACAATTCATCTGTTAAAATATGGGGTTGGTTTTAACCTTTTGATATGTTGCAGCTCTACTCTGCACCACACTTTTAGCAGTCACCTCTGAACAAAGAATTAGCTCCCATAGAAAAGTCCTGTGGAGCCACTGTTCAGACCAGGTCCCTCAAAAATGATCACCGTCACCTGTCCGATCAGGGTCAAGTCATTACCTTTTTTCACTTGAAATAATCAAAGTACCCTTTTAAGTTAGTCATATTTATCTGCAAAAATTGAATGACAACATCATAAAAAAACGAAGCCCACCCACTCTGGTTGTCTGCCAGAGTAGAAAATAGTATCCTTGGCCAGTTAATAGGAATCTGAACAAGTGAATCTGACAATCCAGAAACTGCATTTAGAGATACCCGTCAGTCAGTTAATAATTTGTACATGTTTGACTCGTGGGTCTGCAGTGTTACATTTCTAACTTTGCCTGTTTGACGTAGATTAGTACTGCAGGCTTGTCACATAGAAACTTTTACAGTGTTCCTAAGGAATCAAACATCTAGCTGAAAACTTTTCAAAGCTTCCTATTGATGTTGATGAACTTTAAGTTTTCTGAGAAAAATTACTGGACTGTGCCCTTTCAAAAATAGCAGGAACATTTTCTGATCAGTTATTTGATATAAATTTTCTATATTTTTTTTCTAAATTTTTTCTATATTTTGATGAGGAAACTCATTGGCACCATGCTGCAAGGATATAGCATCACTCTTAAAGATATTCAGTTGATATCAACAATGCTGAGAGATATTTAGATATTAAATAAACAAAGAAATTAATAAAGGATTTATATAAAGAAAGTACATGAGAAAGTAATGAATACATCTCATTTAAAAAAGTTGATCAAAGAAATACACCTGAACAGCTGCTGTGATCAAACCTGTGACAGTTTGATCAGTCTGGACAACGTGAACAAGTTAACATTTTCTCTGTACAAAATAATAAAGTATGATAAGAAATTTGTATCTTTATTTTAATTATGGAGGCACAGTACATTTAATGTGCAAGAAGTAGCTAATAGCTCAGTATGTGGAATATCATCTTAAATTAATCTTTACTCCACAAAATAAAATGTTAAGAAAATAGAATATCTTGCTTTATGATTTGTGATCGTACATTTTGAGTGTGATGGACAATGGTTGGAAGTAATTCAGTATATTTACTCAAGAACAGTACTAAAGTACAGTATGAGGTGCTTAAATATTACTTTTTTAATATTTCCATTTTATGCTACTTTATATTTCTATGTTTCAGAGGGCAATATTGTACTTTTTACTCCACAATATTTATTTTAGTGACTATTTTATCCAATTTTAAAATTTTACATGTAAGATTTAATAAGCTCATAAAACCCTATGCTTCCTGGAGATTAAATAATATGTCAATGGTTTCCAACCACTTTGACATGTGGCATCTTATGAAAAAGCAGTGTGTAGTTAGGGCCCATGTATATGAGTTGTTAGCAGTTCTGATAAAGATTTATTTCCCTTCTAAAGTTGTTTTAAAAACTGTAATCTACCAAATATTTGTGTAGCAGAACTTTTTCTACCTTCCACCTCATTAATCATATCGTATCTATCAGGTTTATCCTGTGACCCTTTGGAGATGTAGGTCCCCAGGTTAGGAACCAGTAGACTATAAATACATAAAGTATAAATGAAATAGTTCAAGCTGGTGCAACCTCGACCAGTTCCAACAGTAAAATGCTGCTTACACATTGTTGCAGCAGTATTAACAACCTAAAAAGTCATATATTAATATATATATCAAAAAGTTGATATGATACAACACAATTAGAAAATGCTATACAATAATACCCAAATTAAAACATTCTAAGCACAATAAAGGAGCATGATATAACACAGTATAGTAGGAGAACACCATACAATAATATTAGCAGCAAGTATGTGGAAAACTGAATTGCGATAGGTTTTGCATGTAAAACAGTATAGTAACAGCAACAGTATTTAAAATAGTATGTAAATATTTGTAAAATGGAGTGTGACTTATAAAAAAGCATGTACTTAAGGAGTGTCATTGTTTACTTGACTTACAGTATACAGCACATTCACAGTCATATCTGTTTCAGCAGTTCAATCGCACCTACCCACAGTGTGTAGTGAATCAGTAACAGGTCGCAGTACAGCCTCGTCGACAACAGGTGGCAGTACACATATGTTAGAACCCACAGTCCATAAAAGACCATAGGTTTGCTGCCATGGGAGGGAGAGGCTTGCTTTTCCATGGGTTCCCTCATTGGTTGAAAGAGGAATGTCTCCAACACAGCACCATGCTCCCTGAGAGAAAGACTCTCTACCTGTCTGTCTGCTCATCTGGGCCTGTCTGCTGTTTACTGTCCACATATCATGGGTGCATGTCGTGGTACAGTTCCCGTGACACATATAACACAGCATCACATTCACAGCTGACCATTAACCGTACAGTAGCGTTAAGCATTACCCTGTTTGTGTATTTAGGCAGCACTGCTAGCTTTTGTTGCATTGCAGTCTCATCACCAACTTATGAATGTTACTGGTCATACATGCAACACAGCAATCCACATTCAAACACATTACGGATGATCAGTTCAATCTTGATTAAAATTCTTTAACAGTTTAAGCAAACAAAAAACATCAACATCAAAAAAGAAATTGATTTTTAAAAAATCGCAGCATCCACATATGTTTACTTTTTTACACTATCTCATGTCCTTATGTAAATATTCACCAAAAATGGGCTTGTTTTCTCTGGGACACTGAAGATGATAGTAATGTAGTTTGGTCCTACTGAGTTCCACACATCACACAGAATGTGCAGTACAATACATCACCTTTATCAGAATTCCTGCTACAGGGACAAACCACTAAGGATGGGAACTATATTGATTAATAATATATGATTCTCTTATAAATGAAGAAATTAATATTGTTATTGTCCTATTAAAAGAATTTCAGCTGATGATTATGTCCAGTATTGTGGTGCCGCAGCCACTGACACTGCCACGATATCACTAGTATCACAACTTGTATTAGCAAAAAAAAACAAAAACCCCAAGAAGCAGGAGCAGCTGTGGTAAATGCAGGAGGCATTTAAGAGGTACAGATAATTTACCAAGGACAGTTTCTAAGAATAGAACGATTAATGATAATATCATGGAGTTGACGGCACCTGATGATCAACCCTTTTCACTTGTGGGGAACCCTGCTACACTCTCACTAGCTCTGCTGCTATTCGCTTGTGTATCTTCTGGCTCTGTCGCCACACATATTCACATGTTCGCACAAGAGGCATCAACTTTACAACTGAAATATGGACGTCTGATGTTTACCCCGATGGATTTGTCAACTCAGCTGCTAAGTGGCTGGAGGACAAGTTGGAGTTGAAGCGGTCTACCCTCCATGCACAGGAGTTCCACCTACCCCCAGACAACCATAGTAGCATCAAACATTTTTGAAAACATGCTTAAACAATTGAACTTGGAAAAGAAGAATGTTATGGAGGAGTGTGAGGTTGCTAGCCTGTATTTCATAATCAAGATGGCATTTTCACCCCAAAGAAACATCTCCTCCAGTATTCCCATTGGGAGAAAGGTACTCTTTATTGGGATCCACATTATTTTCCACAAAGTGGCTTCTCCATTGTGGATCCATGCAAAAACAAACAAATAAACAATGATTCAAAATAACATTAGAAAAACAAAACAAAACAAGAAATGGCAAAACAAGCAAAATCTAAAGACAGGTAAATAAGTAAAATAATTCTACATATGAAAAAGACAGCCAAAACAGAATAGTCAAATAATTAATAGTGACAAAAAGAAAAAACAGAGACAAACAGATTCCACAACAACAATAAGTAAAAGTGACATCTATGTGAGATTCTTTACTTTTTGTTTTAGCGAGTTTTTGAAAGAAAAGCTTTTGATATGTCTTTTGTTGATTTGGAGAATACATCAGACAGAAGAAGTTCCGTAAACTGTTCGTATCATACAATTTGTTTGTGGACACCATGACACCAGATAACCAGCACTAACTTGACTTGTATTATACCTGTGAAAACAAAAAATATACGCTTCTTATATGAATAACAGAAAAAGATTTTAATTAGCCTGATTATTAGCATTATCAGCCTCACCATATTTGGGTTTATCAGGTCTGTCTGGCAGCCTGCTCTGTCACCTGATCCAACATAGCAACAAGGGGTGATCAGCTGACAACTCTGCCCCATCCTGCCCATAGGTTTCTGAGCAGGCGTTCGGTCTGAAAATAACCCTGCCTAAAAACAGCAGATGGTGGCGGTGGGAGCATGTTGTAAGAAAATGACATATGATTCAAAAAATCCAGTTTGAGTGACAGATCCCTGTGTTTGAAGCCTTGTATGACACCAAAGCACTGTGCAGAGTTTTATAATATTCAGAGAGGAATTTAAAACTCTGAAAAGTTATCAAAAGTGCAATTGTGAGGTAAACATTAGAAATGCAGCATTCACATTACATAGTAGTCCACCAGGACTGTATGCTTGCATGTATTGTATGTAGGAGGGCCAAAGCAGCCACTTGCCAAATGATGTTGCATGTGTGGTGCTGTTGAACTGTATTGCATAATACAAAGAGGTATGTGTGTGTGTGTGTGTGTGTGTGTGATCTAGCCTGCCCTCATTGATTGGAAGGGGGTGGACAAGTTATTCGAAGGTTAGGAGCCCCTGTCAACATAGCACAATGCAGTTCAACAGCCTCCAAAATGATCATTGTTAACTTGCATTTGATAGACTCCAAAATCTAACGCAAGTGTGAGTCTGGGCACTGCTCAGGAGCCAAGGCTGCAGTTGCTGATGTGAGTGGACAGGACCAAAGAGCTAGGAAAAATATGATCTGGTGATCTGGTGATCTGGTGATCTGCTGCCACACCAGAGCAGCTTTCACTGTAAGAAAACATTACACAAGGCCGAGGCCACTGTCAGCATGTACCTGCCAACCACTAAAGAATGATTCTTCACATATTAATTCTTAATAAAAATTAAGCCTATGAATGATGATGTTTTCATTGATTTTTTATATATTGCTTTGTAGATTGCAAACATAATAAGATAATCTGTGAAAATGACAAACAGTCTAAACAAACAACATTTTACAGATGCGCCTTTCACCTTATACAGTTTTTGATCTCTTCTTTATCATATTCCCTGCAGCTGTTACCATAGAACTATTTGTCTGAAGTATAAAGTGGATGTGCATATTCTCCCCACACATTCTTCCCTTATAAAATACAACTTCATGTGTGGGAAATGATATATACGTGTTGTTTGTTTGTAAGCATCAATTATACATCTGACTCGAGGTGTAAGGGATTAAGATATTCTCTCAAAGCTGGTTGGTGATTATAATGACTATGGTCCAAGGGTTACTGGAAAACTGTACACAAGTAAAAGTACTGTAACTTTAAAGATTTTTTTTTCTCCAGTAGAATTCGAATTACATGTGTAAAGTAAATTAGTTAAAATAGCAATACATATACACTGTTCTTGCACAAAGGTACTTTGTAGCCTGTGAATAAGACTGATATACAATTGATGCAACTATCAACTACAAATAGTATAGCCTCACTAAAATTAACAAGAAAAGAGGACAAAACCCCTCTAGCTCTAGGAGGTTTGAGTATTATTTGATCTTGTGGACCTCTGAATGTATCGTGTATTTAAAGTATTTTGGTTGTTTGGTGTTGCACATCTTTCAGGCCACAAGAGTTCAGGGCACACAAACACAATATGCCTGTACCAAGTGAAAAGTGAAACAACTATTCTTGATTATCCTGCCAAAATATTAAGCTGCAGGCCACATAAAGCTAATAAATTACTAAATCAATAAGTGCTAGCTATTTAACCTACTTAACTTACTGTGATAATTTTGTTATTGCTAATACTGTATTTACAGTAAATAAATCAAAATGCTCTAACTCACATGTATGTTGTATTATGAAAGTAGCAGAAAAAAAACTAAAAAACTAAAAAACATTTAAAAGTAAGGAAAAAAAGTATTTAAATCAAAATGCAAAACAATGGGAATTCTAACAGACACTGAAAGTTGAGCGGCTGAACTAAACTGCAGCAAGGAATCTCTCCAAACTCAGCAGGCAGGAATAAGAGGTAATATCCATGGGCCAAAAGGTAGTGACTACTGTCAGTGTCACAGAGTACTCAGGTGAGTTTGTGACACATTAAAATGGATATGCTTTCACTGATATGGCTGGCAATTAGCTTGGTAGCATAAAAAAAATCTGTTTACTACTCACCAGGTTCTACTCACCAGTCATATTTTGTGTTGAGTGTATTTCCTTCCTTATAAACCCTTTTATAAACATTTTATACAGTGTTTTCAGCTTCTTCCCTCCCCTTTGCCAGCACATTGCAGCTTATCTTGGCTTTTTATTGCCACCTGTAGATCAGTGAAACAGTGTGACACCACTGGTGGGCTGTGTATTGCTTCATCCATGTGAGGGTGTGCATCCTCATGCACATGCTCAAGATGGGGACTCACTTATAGAACAATAGCTCCATATCGCTGCTAAAGAGCTTTATACTCAACAGTGTCCGTTTAAGTTTAGTGTCGGCACTGTGGATACAACCATCCACCATCTTCCCGATGCTACTCATTTCTTGTGGGTCTTCACTTTCTTGTTTGTTTTATAATTTTATGTACAGAATCAGGATTTTTTTGACATTCACTCACTCTCATCCACACAGTTCCTCTCTTTCCTACTGGCCATCTTTAAATTGTTAGATCTGGTCTGTAACCACACACTACTGACTCCATATACCGTTCTTGATAAGAACTGAATTTATGCAAAACCTGGGTTAAGTATATATTTCTTGCAGATATTAACACATAAATGGAGAAAGAATACTGATTTCCCTCCGTGAGTGAGTGTTATTTCAGCTGTGACTGACAGATCAGTGTAAAGTTCAGATGGAACTTCAAACATCTGGGTAGTTTATTCATAAATGGAAACTCTGAAAGTGAAAAGCTTTATTCCAAATGTGGTTTCTGGAGTTTTTAATAAATGTCTGGATCATTTTGAGAACAAATCTTTAGCTACTGTATATTCATTACCCATAAGTTCTAGTGTGTTCTCAGTTTATGAACTGGTGTTTATTCAGATTATCTTTGTGCATCCTGGACTGGAAGCTGAGCCAACACACAGCTTTTATGTAAAAATTTCAATTACTGTTCTAATTGACAGTGTCCTTACCAGAAAGATGATGGCAAAACCAGGAATTTTTGTTTGATACCTAAAAAAATACTATACTTTTACCTGACACCAAGTCTTCTGTGCTACTTCTGTCACAGGCAAATACGGTAGAAAAAAGGTGTATTTTTCAGCACATGAATTTAACAAGTGAGATGACTGCTCACATCCTGTTTTCTTTTAACCACAACCATGACTATTTCATCAGATAAGACTTAATTTGTGGAAGCATTTTGAGTTCTACACCACATATGGCAACATTATACATAGATAAAGGTAAGGCTTTGTATAAAGCACCTATATTGCTATATATATATATATATATATATATATATAAATATATATATATATATATAGAGAGAGAGAGCATTTGCAATATAGCAATAGCAAATGAGGAGTCACCTGTTAGCTTATCACTGAAGTGAGGCATTAAGATGCCACAAATCGGTGAAGCAATGCCAGCTCTGCAACAGGGTTTCGGGTCCGTTTCAGGTAATGTTAGAAAAGAACTAGGCTGTGGTCACTGTAGTTGGTTAGGGGTTAGGGTTAGGGTTAAGGTTAGGGTTAGGGTTCGATCCAGAACCACCACACATGGAGACAGGGTGCTGTGTTCTTCTTTCTTTCTTAACTAATCCAAGTAGAAAGAATCCTGGTACAATATCAGTTTTTCAGACCGACCCCCCATGTGCGCTCTGGACGTACATGTATGAATAAGGCGTTGTTCTAAGACTAATGCTTGACGGCATCCAATTAAGTTGTAGGACAGCTCAGTGTTTTTACTTGCAACCGATGTGGATCAGTGACCTTAAGTACGTGGCTCTTTTAAGCCGGTTCGGTTTTGCATCTAACAGGCCCATTAAAACTGAAAAGGAAAATTATTTGCTCAGCTAATTTATGCATCAAATAAATGTTCACCTGTGAACGATCACAAGGTTGAATGTTTCATGGCTGATTGTACCAGTCTGTTAATCACATGAAATAAAATGCAAGATCATCATGACCCTGCCTATTGTTACATGGAAAACAAGGGCAGTGCTCAGTCTCATTTACAGGAAGGTATATTGTATTTTATCCTCGATGTCAATGTATCGTAGCTTTGAAATGACACAATGCTTCTAGCTAATGTGCTAATTATGTTGATTTAGAAACAGCTCGGAAATTTACCAAATTAACCAAATTTCCTGTCTTGCAATGCAGGTTGTTTCCTCCTGTTTCCAGTCTTAGTGCTAGGTTAGTTCCTAGGTTAACGGGCTTCTGGCTCAGGCTACATATTTATTGTAAAGGCATGAGAGTGTTCTCAGTATAAAGTGAATAAGTGTAATTCACCAAAAGTCCAACTATCTTTTAACAGCAAGACTGATATTTATCAGTGAGATGCTCATTTCCCCCTCAAAAATAGACAGAGTCATGTTTGGTCAACAATGTTGAGACACAGAAATAACCAGCTGTGCTGCCTGGAGCTGAGGACCTCCGCTATGGCCATCAGACATTAAATTATGTTACACAAAAGCCATTTATTCCCCACTTATCTCTATGTATCCCACCTGAGCCAGTTCAGACAGGCCAGTCTGTCTTCCTCCTCTACTTATGGCTTTACATGATTATACCACATTATTATCCCAGTGGTACCCTCCATGTCTCCCGCCGTGCTAAGCTCTATTCAGACGTACTCACCTGTAATTAACCCCTCTGTTTATTGTCCTACATTATTACACACAGCATGTGTAGGGCTGCTCCTGGTTTTCAGCCTGCAAAAGTATGGCTGTCATGTTGAACACCTGTTGAGTTGAGCTGGGACTCAGTGCAGGGTGTCTGATGTTTAAAGGCACACCTGCTGGCCTGAAACCAGGCAGAAAGGGCAGGACTGTTGCTGTCTGTTGCATTTAGCACACACACCCTTGGAGTCCTGTATCCAAATTGTCTGGACTATATTCACAACGACATCACGACTACCAACTGGACCAGGAATTCATTTTGCTAAAGGATATAAATGATCTCACAAAACCTTAGAGGAGATCATATGCTTCAGTTACAGCTTTGTTTTGATTCTGTAAACCTAATATTGATTTGTCAATGAAGCATAACTATTGCCTCGTAAAAGCCGTCACACACTTTAATCGGTCATATTCTTATTTGTTCTTTTGCCAACTTTTACTACTATAAAGCTTTAAAGTCCATCTTTGAAATGTTCATCAATGTTCTCAGGCGGTGTTTGTGGGCCAAGTTGTTAGAAAGCTATAAAATAAAGTAGTATTTTGTATTGTAGTGTTGTGCTATTAAGTCCAGGCTATATCTTCCTCCACTCTTTTATCAAGCCAGTTTTTAAAGTATTTAGCTGTCATTTTATAAATAGCTGTGTGAGATCCCATGCACAGCTATTTATTTTTACACCCTCTATGGAAAAAGCGGAACTACCAATCAAAAATGATGAGCAGAGTTGATTAATTTGTCACCAGGATACACACTTGGGGAACTTTTTATAGGCTGCCAGGGTTTTTTGGACTCAATACATACTTTACTTCACTTCACGTTGTCTATATTAGTCTGTAGATTTCTCCTAATTTCACCAAATGTTCCACATCAACATGAGGTACCTCAGTCATCGCCATCACAGCTATTGTTGTAATCGTTTTAAACTCTTGCTTTCCTGCAAAATGCTATCAAATCTGAACATGATCATTTCCTTTGTGTCAGAAATTGTGTCTGTAAATGGTTTCCAATATATAATGAATATAAATATATGGAATATAAGGAATTTTGATAAACATCCTTAGAGCCTGTTTACTCATAATTTGTTTTTTCTCATTTACTGGGCCAGTGATCCCCACTTCAGTTGCACTTCACAGTTTTATTTCTATCTATCTTTTGAAGGGTTTTGTTTATATATTATTTGTAGCCTGAACATTTTATTCCTAAAAACATAGTAAAAAAAATGTTTTTTTTATGGCTGTTGACAATATTTTCTGATTTATGGAGTGAAAAAAGACATATCCAAGATTCCCCTTTAAAAACCTTTCAGTCAAATATGTGAACAAAATGAAAAAAGAATTTCGAACCTGGCTTTATCCAGTGTTCAGATTAATGTTCTGGAAATGTATAAAAATGAGAACATTTTTAATCAGATAAATACGAAATTTCATATTAAAATTGAAATCTCAGAACACTTTCAATAAAGAAAAATAAAGGTCGTTACGTGAGAAATAAGCTGGAAGTTTCATGGGTATGTCTATTAGTTAAAAAATTCTACCCTATTCACCTGTAGTGTCTTTCCTTAAATTTGACTACTTTCAGGCAAATATAGTTACAAGACGTCTTGTATTTAAATTCTGGCCATTTGGAGAAGACTTTGGAACAGCATTACAGTTAATCTGATTTAAAGGATTTTGAAAAATCCAAATGATCAAAAAACAAACTGATAAAAACATTTATATTCTTTTACTAATCAAAGGAAAAACTAAATGTTGCATAATGCACACCTACTAGACATCTGTGTAAGTGCAAATAATGTAACAGAAAAAGGAATTCTGGTGGCACTGAGTTTATTAAAAATACTACATCTCAGTCATGGCTGGATGGTTGATGCCTGATAATGGTCCATGACAGAAATGTTGGATTTCTAATAAACCTGCTGGTGATAGTGTGTAGGAATTCTGCTTAACAAAAGGAAGAAGACAAAGTTCTTTGGAGATACATCAGAAATACTCCCTCAAATCCTCTGCATGAGAAGAACAGAACAGATTCTGTTTAATTGACATCTGAGCTAGCGAGGGCACGCAGACATGTTATTTGAATAGAAAATGGACTTTAAACATTCAGGCCTAGCATCGACCCCTTCAGAATATGGACCACGTTTAAACTGACCATGCTGACTTTTGTAAGTAATGTTTTAAGGTGTTCAGTATGTCGCTAGCTAAAGAGCTATTTAGAGTGGCATTAGCTGTGCACTTCTCCCCCATTTGTTGTTAAAACTGCACCAGAGATGCTTACAAAAACAAATCACTATGCTCTGACCTAAAAAAATAAAAAAATAATTTCACTTAAAGCTTTATTTCAATTCTAAGATTTTACTTGATTCCAATTTTTACAATGTATTTTCACAGATTTATTAACAATATTTAGATTCATCACACACGGATGTCTAATTTAGACATGTCCATTTTGTTGATTTGAGTCTTTTACCTTAAGTCTGTTCAGTTTTCACTGACCCTATGCTGTTCTTACCCACTTTAGTCGCAATCACAATTTTACACCCTGGCCATCAGTTATCATTTTTTAGTTTTTTTTTTGTTTGGTTTTGTCTTGTTTTTTTGTGATCAAATGGACAAAATAAAGTCAACTCAGGAAATATGGTCACATAGCTGCAGATCAGATCAGAGTCTGAGAGTCTGTACAGTTGAAGCAGCAATGTGCATGCAGCCCATATTTCCTGTTTTATGGGGAGCACCAGCCAACAGACAGATTGACTTTTCTATCTAGAACCTTTTTACAGCCTCTGCACAGTTTACAAGATGGAGGCTGCTACGCTCTGTGAGAGCAAATAACAACCAAATGGCATGGACAGACAGGAAGGCAAACAAATTTAAACTCTAATTCATGCATATGTACATACATGTATACTGTTGAACACACTACCAAATTTAAAGAAGACATACTGTAACTGAATAAACATGTAACAGGTCTCAGATTGAGACCCATAGACAGATAAGATTACTGTAAAAACAGGAGAGGGATGTTATTTTATCAATACAAAGATCCATAATATCAAAAATAAAATAAAATACATGGGCTAGTTACAATCTTTCTCTCTCAAATCAAACACACATTTTCTGTTTCTCCAATTACAATCAAAGGTCCCCTATTTTACACCGTTCAGGTGTTTTATTTGAAGTTTTGATATCCATATGAAGATTCATTGGTGGTTTTGAGTACCAAAAACCATTTCAGTATAGTTTTACCTCTCCTCTCTTACATTTCTCTCTGGAGCTCTTCCAAGAACAATGATTTTTGTAATATCACAAAACCATAGAAGTCCCCACAGTTCATTTTTGAATACGGGCTTTTTGCATTTCTCCGTGGATTGCCTGTTTTATTACTCTCAACATATTTATATAGTACTAGACCTGCATTATAATTATAAAAGACATGGGAATCTCCCTTATCAAAATATTGGTACTTTGAATTAATCCCGAGTTGAATCCTTATTCAGTCCTTTAACTGAGCTAGTGTTTCCATTTAGTTCACACCTACCCAAAAGAAAATATTACTATGAAATGTAGAATTTCTAGATTCTCACATTTTCTCTTCTTTAACCTTATTAATATTGCAACTAAAAACCTAGCACATTGCTACTAGTGGCTGTGTCAGCTCAGTATGAATGGATAACCTGACGACTTGCAGCCTAACTTTTAAAAATGCTCATAATATACAAGAATAACAACAAGCGGTTGCACCAAGAAAAATAGTATTTAACCCAAAATTAAATGTGTGGGAGCCAAAAACTACAACATTGTTGGATCTTACTTTGATCTCAATTAACAATTTACAGCTGGTACCATCTTGAGTCACATGTCACAAAGAGGAATTGTTGTAACATTCACTGTGACTGCACTCACACACTCATCATAATTACATTCAGTCACTGTGCGTGGAGAGCATGTGGCCAGGTAGAGTGGGGAGAAAATGGACAGAGTACGATAAAGAGAAAAGATAGACATCGGAGGGAGAAGAAAAAACCTGGTGGAAAGTGCAATGAAATGCTGTAATATTAAAGACCAACTATGTTAATGAGGATGGGACATGGGTAGTGTAAAAAAAACAAAAACAACAAAAAACAAAATCAATCAAAAACATACAAAAAAAACAAGATGCTAAAAGGACTGTCCACTGCATGTCACCATCACAACTACTCCTCCCGAGTTGAGTCTGTGTTTTAAAAAACTAATAAATCAGCTCAACACTTATGCTCTGTGGGAAAGCAGGAGATCTGTTGTGAATGAATGGAGACTGACAGTTCTGAAAAACAGTTTATTTTCCCCATTAGGTCTTCGCTTCAGTTGAACAACTGGCTCAACTGCCTACAGGGCTGCATTACTGACTAACACACTGCATGACCTCCCTACAGGTACTGGACTTATTTGCTGACCTTGTTAACGAAGCTGAGTTAGGTCTAGACTACAGATGTTAGGCAGGATTCGCTGCACTTAGTTGAAAACTAGCAAAGATGCTTTTAACCTTAAAGAGAATATCCATAGATCTTCTGAGGCACTACACAAGTAGGACTCTTTGACACAGAAGCTGCACGGACCAAAAAGACTTCATGCATGAGCTCAGTTATCTCAGTTAGCATCTTATTTGTAAGGGAACCACATCCGTGACCTTCGTGCCGCTTGACTCCAAATCGGCAGGCTATCTGTATGGAAGTCATTGTCCATCTGGCCCATGCTCCCTTAGTTGCTATGGACCCCTGATGTGAAGCCTACTCTTGCAGGAGTCAGCCCTGCTCAGCACTGGTCACCTGTTCTTGGATCTTTGTCTCAGGACGTGTTCTCCACAGACTCCACCTAAATCATTGGTGACTCTATAATCAATTGGCAAATTCACCTAAAACTGAGGAAGTGTACTGTGTTCTGGATGCTAAGGTCCAGAATTTGACAGAAAAAACAGTTTTTACAAAGCACCTTAGTGTTGACAGGGCTGGTCAAAACAGTTGGAATTATTAAGGGGCTGTGTTAAGGCTATTCACTGCCCTCCATTATAGTTTTGAAGTTTTAAAAATATCTTACACTCACTCAGCCACACATGCATTCCAATGTCTGACAATGATCCATGCCCTCAATAACATTTTAACTGAGGCTTCTTATGCTTGTGGTTCAACTGCATTAAGCTCTCATACAATACTGTTCTGTTCTGACATGTAAAATTATAACCAACAGATATACCCATAATTATCTCTAATATTAAATTAAAGAAAACTGGTGGTACAACTAGTAGCCACTTTTAAAACTAGAACAAAGGAGGAAGTCAGATGACATTTTTATAGAATGACAAAGTCTTCATAGGGAGGAGGTCAGGGTGGATGGATCAGTCAGCACAAACTGGACTTTAACATCTGGGACTACCATCCTTGACCCATGCCCATGATTGGGCATGGGACTGCATGTGTATTACTGTAACCATGACAAAAAAACAGCTTACTGCAAAGTATGAACTTCAGATAACCATAAAACTAACCGGATGATCCTATTTTCTCAAATATTAAAAACTATTTTTATTCAACACTGTTGATCTAATTAGTTCTCCTCAAGCCATTTCCACCAATGTCTTTTCAAAAAGTAAACAATGGTTTTGTAAAATTTTTTTCAGTAAAAGAATGTTATTGGCTGAAATCAACCTCAAACATTATTCTGTGGTGGGTCCCTGTGAGCTTGCTAATGCTGTGAGCCAAATGAATCATCCATCATCCTCTTCAACCTGTATTTGTATCTGCTTTTTCCACCTAGCAGATGATTTTTTACAGAGATCCAGTGTGGAGATGGGAGAAACTCCCAGAAGGAAAACCAGTTTTGTGTGTCATGTCTGGTTTCCCCCAGACAGTTCAATTTTGGTTTCATCTGACCAGAGATTCTTGTTTCTCACAGTCTGAGAGTCCTTTATGTGCGTTTCTGAAAACTTTCACCCAGGGGAGGCTTCCGTCTGGCCCAAGGAACTCAGATTGGTGTAGTGCTGCAGTGATGGTTGTCCTTCTTAAAGATTCTACCTTTTCCCCACAGGACCTCTGGAGCTCAGCAAGTGTGACCATCAGGTTCTTGGTCACCTCTCTTATCAAGGTTCCTTTCCCATGATTGCTCAGTTTTGGCGGGACAGCTTCAGGAAGAGCCCTGCTGTGAGACTTTATATAGAGACAGAGGTGTGTATATCTACAGCGGGTCTAATCAATTGAATTTACCAAAGCTGGTCTCTAATCAAGGTGTAGAAACATCTCAAAGACGATCAAGAGAAATAGGAGACACCTGAGCTAAAATTCAAGTGTCACAGCAAAGGGTCTGAATATGTCAATGTGATTCCAGTTTTTCCTTTTTAACTAATTTGCAAAAGTTTATAAAGTTTTGTTTTCATGCTATTTTAAATAACTATCAACCATTTGCCAATGTTACCATCTTTAGTATAATAATCGAGAATGCTATTTATCTTCAAGTCAAGTTGCTAGTCTCATTTCCAGACTCTTCACAGTACTGAACAGCTTTCGCAAAGAATATTATGACTTAAGGATTGCCACTGATACAAAAAATCTTTTTGTGTTTGCTATGCTCAACCTGAGCTCAGGTTTCGATGCCGTCGACCACAGCACTTTATATAAAAGGCTTAAGAGCTGGGTTGGCCTGTCCAACACTGTACTGCAGTGGTCAAGATCTTTTCTTGAACACTGGACTTGTTTTTCTAAAGAGTTTCAGCTGTACGTTGACTAGAGCCAAAACGTTTGATAACTCCTTTCACTGGCTATATGTCCAGAACTGATTCTTAAAATTTTGCCTCTATATATAAAATAATGAATTTCCTATACCTTTCCTGTACATTAATGTGTGTATACAGTCTTCCTGTATCTTTGTCCAAAACTCTTTCACTCTGTAAAGCACTTTTAATTGACTCTGTATGAGACTCTCATCTACAAATAGACTTGACTTTCGTTTATAAGCATCTATCTATAAAACTAATGACATTGTCCTCAGCCTCAGTCGGACTTCACTGCTCATTCACTTTAGAATGAGAGTTGAATGTGTTGTTTTTGTATTTGTGGTGTCACATATATAAATAAATAAAGTTCATCTGATTATATTTTCAATCATTTATTTTCATTATGTACTGTATCAAACAATGCAGACAAAAATGAACTAAGTTGGCTTTTTATTAGTTAGTTTCATATCACAAAGTGAAAGTCAGTGTGTATGTGTTCATTCCTTCAAATGTCCTGACACAGCAAAACATTGTCTTCATTCTTCTGGCAGTCTTAATGCACATGGTATCTAATCAATCATTAGACAGTATGGATTAAAAAAAAAAACAACAACAAAAACACTATATTTTTGTTATTAAGACTTTGACTGCAACAGTTAAATTAACAAAAATAATTAACAAAATTACATACATATTTTGTATGGAACCCTTCAAATGTAGAAACATTAATCTGAAATTCATCTAAAATTCAGAGCAGCTTTGTTTCCTTTCAACAAAAGTTAATCTTTTTGGTTCCTTGCTGCAGCAGGGTCTTTGCTGTGCAGTCTGACCAAATCTATAAGTTTTGTGTTTGTATCTGGGGCTCTGGGTGTGGTGTTATTGGGAAGTACAGGACAAAGCCTGCCTCTGTTCTGTACAGTTTTATGACCAAGTATTATAATGGGGATTTACTTAACTGGTCTGATATCAGAGCAAAGGTTAGCAAATTCTTAAAAAACTGAACGTACAGACACATTATTGCATTATTATTGCAACCAAGTAATTGTTCTTAAAATTGTTACATATCAGTCACATATCAGGTTTACTTTACAATAAGCTATAACACAAATGCAACTTTAGGGGGGCATCAGGGACATTACGAACATATTGAATTTCATCATCTCAGGTTGCGTACTCTGATATTTTATCTTATCCACTTCATCTCTGTGAACAGGATGAGGGGATTGATATGAATCTAATACCTGTACCTTTAATTGCAAAGAAAGATGCAGGTTGTGGTTTGCCTTTCTTAGCCTAAGCAACAGTAAGCATATATAAACAAAGTGTAATCTGCAGCTTTTATGAAGTTTATTAGCTGTACAGTTTCTTGACCAGGACCAGTTGCCAGGCAACCAGTGGAGAATATAATTTAAAGAGCTGTAAAGTTACTGGCATGAGCATATTGATTAACTTCGGTAAGAGTGAGATTACCTGTTTACCCCTGCCTATTGTCTTTATGCTAAACTGGGCTAAGCACATGTTCACTCCACCTCTGTACTTGAACACAATCTTCTCATCCCACTTTTGAAATAAAGGTTACTGTTGCATTTAGCATTTCCATAAGTTTGGTTGAAATTTTAATTCCATGCATTTCATAAAACACACTTTGTACCGTCATTAGTGTTAATAAATGCATTTTAACTTAATCATATAATGACTGACACCCTGCCACAAGCCAACTTATGTACAGCACCATACTAAGTCACTAGTTTCCTTTCCTAACTTAGGATTATAATATGTTCTTGATTTAAATGTAAAAAGCTTTGAATGCTACTTTCCTTACCCTGAAACAACCTAATGTGCCAGTGAATGCTACTTAAAGATTTACAGTTGTAAAAATAAATAAAAGCAGTAGTCTGTAAGATTACAGCAGAGAGAACAAAGAAAATAAACTTCCAACCATGATATTTACACTAAAGATTTCACCCAGTGTCATTGTGCTTTTGCAGCAACTTCAAAATATACCCGTGTTGCTTTTTCTTGATTAAACTTCCTAAAAATAGAGCGATATTTTATATGAATCACCTAAGACATCCTGCCACAATCTTCTGCATGTTCATGTTGCATTGTTTGTCTTGCCACTCCACGCCAGAAGGGGCCCTTGAAAATATCACAACAAGCTTAAGAGTCTAAGAACCTGTGCACCAGTCATGAAAAATGAAAAATGTGACATAGAGAATCTGAGAATCTTAGAAGTCATGCGGCTTTCATTAAAGTGCAGATATTCTCTAATATGTTTCCTTCTGAAGAGATGACCAACCACCAAATGTTAGTATGGAAACTGAATCAAAGCCAGTGAATCAGAAATGAAGACAAAGACTGTTTTCCTTAGAAGAAACATGATCAAAAATTGACAATTGTGCAAATTTCTGAAAATCAACTGAGATCATGGTGTTTACTAGGATTTTAAGGCAACATCTATGTTCTTCTTCTATATAAGTAACTGCAAGGATTTTTGCATGTACTGAAGATTACTCTATGTATGGAAACACTAAAGCACTCCAGCTACTAAAGTACGCAATTCGGTATTGGAATGCAATTTATATGTAGAAAACCGAAATATAAGTGTGAGGAGGGTTGTTATGTTATGGTGGTGGATGGAGCAGTATGTTTCAGCTTGTGAAAACAGCTGTATAATATCCTCTGTAGCTCCGGAGGGACTCCAAATTCTTCAGGTGTTTCTGAAGCTTGACCAAACAAGGAATTAAAATTCGGGATAACTCAGTTGCTGCTGCTTTGATTCTATCAGTTCTTTATCATGAGGTATTATGTTTTCCAGTTGTCCGTCCATCCAATTCTTGAGAATGTGATATCTCAGCAACGACTTGAGGGAATTTCTTCAAATTTGGTACAAACATTCACTTGGATTAAAGGATGAACAGATTAGACTTTGGTTGTCAAAGATCAAACGTCAAGGTCAAAAACACTTTTTTGTAGCCATAACTCATAAATTTATGAGCTAAGTCTTCACTACATATATTATATGAGTATGGATGGACATGGATGTAAACTGAAACTTGACTGGTAAGCAGAGGCATACAACTGCAGGGCTTTAATTCTAGTTTAATCTATTTATGAGTTCTCCAACTTCATGGTATTGAATCACTGGGATAAACCTTTAATATAAAGCTGCAACAATTAGTTGATTAGTTTACTGACATAAAATGAATCTGCAACATTTTTTTCAACAGATTAATCATTTAAGTAATCAAAATTGGTTCCAGTTTGTCAAAATGTCAGGATTTGCAGCTTTTCCTTGTGTTACATTATAAACAAGCTAATATTTTGAGATTTTGACTGCTAATGTGTCCTCGGGCTCTAGGAAATTGTGATGGACATATTATACTACTTTCAGATGTAATATAAACTGAACAATGAATCAAAAAAAAAAGAAAGAAAAATCACTATTAATAATAAAATAACTAATTGTTGCAGCCCTGCTTTAATGTTTGCTTTTTAAAATTGTGACCATGATTCTTTCTTACACTTAGCCATGTGTTTTGGTTGCCTAACCTTTACCATAATTTATATGCCATAACCTTGACCTTTCCCTAAACTGACATTATCATGCACAGAATTTGTAGAACAAAAATATTTAAAACACTGTAACTGAATGTAATCGGGATCTTGATGGAGTTGGAGCTGATAGATGTTGGACACCAGTTAGTTTTCCCGAATTTACTGCGACATGACATGAAAGAAGACGTCAGAGGAGATGGTCAGTATGAAGGCAGCAAAGAAGAAGGAGAAGTTGGAAATGAGAGGCCACCAAGCCGACCAATCACAGTTCTTGCAGTCTGCATTGCTGAACATGGAGTCAAATTTTTTGGGAGGTGCCCATCAGGCTACTTCATTTATGGCGTAGGTTCAATGCAGATGCATAAATTCACTGTAATCAAGGACACCTCTTCAAATCCAGAGAAGGAACAGAAAACAGAACAGAACAGATGTTCCTGTGAAGAGTCTAAGCCATCGGGCTAACTTTTGTAGATGGCATAGTGGCTGTATAGACACAGATTGTACAAACAGAGTGTAGGCACCGGTAAAATAGTCAGCTTGCTACAGAGAAGAAAGTTTGTGTTCAGGCTGACAAACTGAACTTGTCGAAATAACTGCACAGCTCTCAAATACACTGCACATTACACCTAATCGATGTCTGCCTCAAGTTAGCGGTGCCATCTGTTTTTTTGTGGCTTTACAGAAGACTTTGACCTGTGTGTTTCCAGTTCCTGTTTTGAGGCATTAGTGAATTGCAGAGAGTTACGTACCAGCACATGATACTTGATAGTCTATTGCTGTTGCAGCTGGCAAGCTCGTCCTCGTGGATAGCATCAACTGAAGTCACGGTAAGTGTACTGCCATTTGTTTGCAGCAGCTTATTCGACAGCAGTTTGACAACCTAGAAAATCATGCGGTAGTTTCTGTCTGGATTTAGACTATCTCTTCTCTCCGCTCCGGTCTGGCAGGCTGGATGCTGGCCTTTGGACTACGCGACTGGCTCAGTCCCAGTGCCTCCCCTCTGGCTTTAAGGATTTGTTCTGGTCCCCAGTGGAGACAGAGGGGACAGGGGCACGAAGCTGGATGGTGCACAATGCTAGCGGATGGGTAGAGAGCTGCTGTCGTCTGAGGCAGCCCCCCTGGCCTGTTGTGGTACTGGGAGAGGCGGAGTGCATCCAGGGGCCTCATTGGTGTGCTGTAGGGACTGTGAGTTGAGGACGTTGGCGAGGACAGAGACAGGTGGGAGTAATGGTGGAGTGGGAGGTGGGGCGGGATGAAGGGGTATGGTAAAGTGGCAGGAGAGGCGCGGCCTATTAACAGTGCACCCAGGGGGTCGACAAGAGGGTGAGGCCAAGGCAAGGAGTGTCTCTGGCGTTTATCCTTCATCCTCCTGTTCTGGAACCACACCTGGAGAGACAGAAGGGGGGAGGAAAGGAACAAAATAAGGAGATGTGAGGAAAGGTGAGTGACAAAGGTGAGAAGATTTGGAAAAGGAAGGAAGGAAGGTAGGGATAAAATGTAAAAAAAAATCCAAGAGAAAGTGAAGAGATATGGAAGAGAAAGAGGGAAAAAAGACCAGGGACAAAAAACAAAAAACAAGAAGACATGGTTAAAGGTGCAGTCACTATGAGCTTCTGTCGTGGAGAGAAAGTACAAAAGCAAACAGGTCTCACAGTGACTCTGACTGAATTCCATCAAGTACAGGCGTCAGCAGCTGTGTTTCAAGTGACATAACATTTATTACAGCTTAAAGAGCGGCTTAACACCCATTTTTGGCTCAAAGAATTGGAGCCCTGACACCCTGAATTGGCCCCCAACCTCTACCCCACATGGTACCCTGCGATTGCTGACACTCCCACTCCTCCCTTTTTTGTCAGATTGTTTCTATATTGTTCATCTGCACCTCGCTGCAATTCAAAACTGTTAGCATGCCAACATCTGCTATGTAACACTAATCAAAAAGTACAAATCTGGCTAATGAGAATGATCATTGGCTTTGCAGGTATTTGGTCATAAACCAAAGTACTGGAGAAATTAAAATTTAGACACGTTTAATTGACTAAATGGAAAACATCAATGTAACTTCATTGAATCCTCTAGGGACCTTGCTTATCCATAGCAATGTTCATGACAATCCATACAATTTTTGTTGAGACATTTCATTTATCAACCAAATTGATCAAATATGTCAACCAGCTGCTGGAGTGAGGGGAAATGTCAAAACATGATTATTAGTGGACCAGCTAGGCAACTGACCCACATTGTGATCTCAACAGATATGGTGTTGGCAGGGATAAAAATCTAAAACTATAAGGTCTATCTACAGTTTGGCAAGTTGTTGTAGAAATTGTACAAATTCCATCTAAATATTCTAATTGCATCACTCTGCGCCAGATTACCTGTTTTTCTGAGCTGCCACACTGACGTCTCCACCTTCCCAAGACTAAAGCTGAGGTTAACAAGATGTCTGTGCATCTGTCCAGTCCAGTTCTCAACTATTTTACCAGCTCACGGACTATCCCGGAAGGCTGTGCTTCTAAAACGTCAGGTGGCGGCATTTACGAGGCCTCACTCGCATTCCTGCTCTTTCATAAAAGACCCTCCAGTAGTTGCCAGAAAGATGGGTGCATTTACTGCATATTAAAGTTGCTGCATTGGGTCGGGGGGCCTCTACGTCAAATGTTAGAAGCTGCTTAAGCCTGTCACTACCGAATCCTCTGAGCTGAATGAAATGACTAATCAGAGAGGAGAAGATGGAAAGCTCTCATTCATGGTGAAATAGAGGTATGTTATTGAGCACTATTGTTCCATATGGAGCAAGAGCTTAAGCGCAATTAGCTTAGCTTAGCATGTAGACTAGATGCAGTCTGGTTTCCTCCAAAGACCAAAAATACACCTCCAATTCTCAGTATTTAACAGTGTGTGTCTTATTTAATCATAAAAAAACAGATATGTGAAAATTATATTTTTTGGTTTTAACCAGAGATGCAACACAAAAATAATGGACATATAGAGAAACTGCTGATCAGACAATTTTTTTCTCTCCTGTTTAATATTAAAGATATTTTGAAAAACACATGGATTTGCTTTCTTCCCAAGAATTTGATGAGATGACTATTCTGTATGGTAAATATGTTGCTGAAGCCAGCAGGCAGCTAGCTTAGCTTAGCACAAAGACAGGAAACAGGGGGCAACAGGTAGCATGTCTCCATTCAAAGTTAAGAGAATTCTAATATACGCACCTCATTAATAAAGACATTCTATTTCATTCGTCCAATCTACATTAAACAAACAGAGAGGGAGAATAGTTTTCTGTTTTATGGGGGTTATGTTCTGGACCTGGTCATGACCAGTTGACTGTTAATTAGGCAGCTTTAGATGTGCTGGCGGGACAATTTTGTTTCCTTTGAACAGAGTGAGGCTAAGTATTTCCCTGTTTCCAGTCTTCATGCTACATTAAGATGACTGGCTTCCTCATATTTACTGTACAGACATGACAATGGAATTGATTTTGTCATCTAAATTTTGACAAGAAAACTAACAAGCACATCTTTCAAAATATTGAACTATTCTTTTAATAAATTAGCATTATCAGTGTTGGTCAGTGTTTATTTGAGGTTCTTTTCTCCTTCCTCCAGTCTTAATGCTTAGTGCTTAGCTAAGGTGAACATCTCCAGCTTTGTCCTCAGACATCAAAAAAGTGGATTTCCCAAATTGTTGAACAATTTATTTAAAAGCTCCCTGTATTCTCTCACTGATGCTTAATCCTTTGCTCACATGTAAACCATTGTTTTTGGCTTCCAACTAAATAAGAGTTTTAACGGAACTACAACGAGGACAACAAAAGCAGTCACACGGAAACCTATAGATGCGAGGAAGCTGATGCAAAAACATAAAATATGCACCAAAGATAGTTGTTTTTTTATTTTTCTCCTTGTGTCTAAAAAGCTGACAACATAAAGGCACATACTCATGGTGAAGCCAACTTTTCAGTGCACACTATAGCCACAAACACGCACTTATGAAGACTAAGGAAGAGTTTAATGAAAAAAGAAGGTGGAAAATCATATTCAAAATTGGGGGATCCTCATACTGTGACCTTGTTGTAGTTGATTTTAGTTAGGAATAGGAAGACGGATGTGTTGAGTTTGAAGCCAGACCTTTTAAAAACAGTGCAAAAAACCAGTGAAACAGTAGCACTTTGTCTAATTGAAATGTTTTCTCATAAATTCAAACTTACACATATTGACCCAACAGTTCCCCCACTCTCTAAGCATATATAGACCATCCCTATGCTGGAAAATTACCCGGGCCCCAGGTTTGCTGTGCAATCATTTCATTAAACACAAATTAATTTAAGCGTACGCACCATGTCAAGACATTAGATGTATCATTTAAATACCACATACAGGAAACAAAGGAAACCTTTGAGGTTAGATCAGACGGTATTGTAGGACCAACCTTAAGACCCTAATCATGTCAGTTCATGTTTTTCACTTCGTTGGAGCATAATAGTTCCCGAACAAAATTCCAAAAAGTTGTACATTTTGTCCATATTTCTGTTTGGGAATTGGAACAGTCCATTCTTGAATTTGTCATTTTGATTCATACATCTTTTTTAAAGATGATAGCTGGATAAGTACAGGGGCAAATAATTCATAAATAATTAATTAACTAAGGCTGAAATACATTTAGCAGCCTCAGTCATAGGGTCCTTGTATTGTGGGCACCTGCTCAATGTCACACAGTCATAGGTTCTTGGGACATTTGAATACAGCAGAACCATGGTCAGTTTTATGAATAAAACCTCTGCCTTCCCTGCTATGACAAATCAAAATGTCTGCTGTGAAAATAATCACTATTCAGGATATTCTAGCTTCATTCTTGACCTTAAGAAACAGCTGAACGTGCCAAAGCTAATACGTTGACCTTGAGTGGAGATTGTTTCCTTAGCTGCTGTTTCCAAGGTCACGGATCAACTGTCAATCTCAACTTTTAAATCAGCATGATGAGTCAGAATAATGGGATCTTAAACATCTGCAGTTCCATGGCAACAGAGCAAACTTCATCTGCTGATGAAGACCATATCATGTGATCAAAAAGCGATGAGGGAAAGTTGACTGTGATGACAGAGTATTCTGTCCAAAGAAAAAAGGCATGGTTAAATAGCCACTATTAATTAGCTTCTGGGGTAATTTATAGTGAAAGATAATGATCCTCAAACTCTTTTCATTTTCATGAAACATTAGGCCCCATACAGGCTTCAGTTCAGCTGTGTTGGTCATGGCCAAACTACTAATCTTTAATATATATGTATATACTGTAAATGGTCACATGCAGTGCATGGTTGCAAATCACTCTTCGCTATTCAATGCATCATGCAATCACAACACAACTTTAATAAAACATAAATGGCACAAAAGATATGGATTGGAAATAAGGCATACTGTTCAATGTTATAGATTCCTGATATGAACTGGGTTTTAAATTATAATCTCCAACTTTTCATAATGTAGCCACTGCGTGAGTTCAAAGCATTGGCGCCCTCTGAATCGGAAACTAGATTCAGAAATGTACATATACATCATTAATGGGTTTTCGGCCCTACAACCAGCTGGCTCGTCGGCCACTCTACCTTGATGGTTGTCTCGGGTAAATTGAGCGCCGCCGCCAGCTCGCAGCGCCTGGGCCGGGACACGTAGCTCTCCTTGCCGTACTCCTGCTCCAGCCGGGCCAGCTGCTCCCGGGTGAACGCCGTCCGGTGCCGCCGGCTCTGGTCCAGCAGGACGCTGCGCGGGCACGGCTCCCGCTGCTCGTCCCCGGCGACGGCCGCCATCGGCGTCTGTCTGCCCTCCGCCACTGAAACGACGCGAGCAGAGGCAGCGGCTCACGGCAGGCACGTGGGAAGCTTTACACTCAGGTATAATGTTGTTACACAACCTACCAGAGGATCAGCCCTATAATGTGTCCAATAACAAATAGATTTTTGGTGAAGAAGCAGCTCAAGTGAAGGGATAGTGCTGCTTAATAGTGCATGTGCCTGTAACTTACATTTTATAAATGCAATAGGGTCAAATAGTGATCCAATGACAGGACTACATATTTATATATTTGCTTCTTTGCCATAAAGTTATTTTTTGGTTCTCTTTAAAAACTCAAAGACCAAGTACATATTCCTGTCTCGGCATTTTACTTCATGTTTATTCATAATTTCACGAGAACTGTTTGTAACTCGATTATACACTTATAAGAAAATGTCACATTATTTTTGTGATCTCAGACTCGCCGACATTTTTTGCAGACATTGTTAACAATGGATTTTTACATTCTCTATATTGGTTATCGGTGTTGACAGAACTTTTTTTCTTACCCAGCAATCCTCCTCCCAAATCCGTAATAAGTCTATTGAGTGTTTTATAACAGGTCGTTCATGGAGTTGGACCCTTCTGGGTTATTAGTGTGTAGACAACATAGGGCCCATGCTGTACATTTTTTGTCTGTGACTAAACAAAACTTAGATTTGTGTTAAATTGGTGTCATAACAATACTTTATGGTGATTTCTGTTTCTCGTTACCTTGTTCAAATCTATAGGTCCAGTTTGTGACAAAGGGAAGAGTTTGATGCATTTCAACAAACTAAGTCATAACATGGTCATTGAAACTATATATATATATATATATATATATATATATATATATATATATATATATACATATATAGGGAAAATTGTAATATTGAAAACTTTTACACATCATGAGAGGAACATGGCCTCAATGCCCAGTTCTTGTAAACTTGTAAAAGACTTTTGCTCCTGAACGTCTGTTACCTGTTTGGAAGGTTTTGACCGTGAGAACAAGGTTTGCTCCAAAGCAACAGTTGTATTTACTCACACATCGGGTTGCTTCTCTTTTAGAAGTGTAAGTATGGAATAATTTCCTCCCTCTTGTCCACGCCGGTTCTTTTCCCTTGCCCCCTCCAGGCCTCCGGGCAGCTCCGCTCTGCGCTTCAGGAGGACGGGTGACGATGCCGGCCGCAGTCTGACAAAGAGCGCATCTCCCTGACGCTCTCTCCGCTCACACGCACTTCATTCAGGTTCTGCTCAGACACACAGGGCGAGGATGAGGTGTTTCTGTCTCAACACCCCCGCACCCACTCACTCCCTCCATCCCACCCCACCCCACCCCGCCCCGCCACTGTCTTGTGTTCCCTGGGGCAGCTACTCTCTCCTCCTCTGCGCCCTATCGCGGGCGCTCCAGACGGGCCGTGGCGTGCGCTGTCGGCCCGCCGCGGCGCCGCGGCCCGGAGAGGTGTTAAAAGTGTTTAGGGGCAAAGCCTTTGGTCTCCGTCTCGCCCTTTGTACTTTTGTTATGGAGAATTAAAGACGCACAGGAACAGACAAGCAGCCAGAGCCTCATTGTTCTCCGCCGTTTGATGTTTGCGGGTTTGGAAGTAAATCATTACAGGCCTAATGGCTCCAAATTGGCCGAGGTGGATCGCGGCGGAGGGGACTTATTAATTAAGATGATATTATAACTACAGCTGTCGCTATTGTAGCTGATAGGTATTTCTCATCGTTTATGTTCAGATGAATGATGGTAGCGTCTGATATTTGGGCACAAGTCGGTTATTCTTAAGGAAAGTCCCTTTTTTGTTGTGTTTTTTTAGGATGTATTTTTCAAACATTTTCTGAGATATGCGTTACCCTAAGCAAACGAGTATCTTATTATGAAATAATACTTTTAGAACTTTTGCTATTATACAAAAATGTCGAGGGTTTTGATTTCGAATTTGAAGAAATATTCAGATCGGCGTTTTTAAAAATAATGACCAGTTATGACTTCACATGGCAGATTAATTGAGCTTTATCAAGCGTAATAGTACAGTATCAATCAAAGCGCTGTCCTGTAAGTGCATAGCCTTGGCCCCAGTGCAGAAGGTGACCCTTGAACCTGTGTTTTGGGGCTTTTTATGGCTATAATCTGATCTGATTGTTAATCCGGCGACCAGATGATGATAAAGAGGACAGGCCGAGGACAGAGACAGACAGACGCCAGTTAGGGTGGAGTCACTGTCACACAGAGGAAAGTTATCATTATTAAGAAAAAAAACTCGGTGCTATAGAGAAATCACAATAAGTCAATTCTGAGCTGCCCCAGTTACTAAGTATTAGTTATCAGTATTATAAATGGACATTTTGATTCGCAAAGAGCTATACACTGCTCCTCTGCTTTTTAATAGTTTGCTCCACGTGAATTAGAATGGTGGAAGAGGTGCTGGGATCTATTTCGTAGGTACAAGTAGCAATAGCGTGTTGTGGAAATACTGTGTTACAAGTAAAAGTCCTGAAATCCATTTTTTAAAAAGCAATATTTTTCAATGCAGGGAAATTGAAATATAAAAGAATAAGCATGAAAATATAAATAAAGTACCAAAAGTAAAATGACCCATTATGCAGAGTATCCATTTCACTATAATGTATTGTATATTATATCATTAGATTATAATCACTGATACAATAATGTATAGATCACTTTGATGTTGAAGCTGCTTAAGGTGGGGTCAGTTTTTAAATACTGCTAGGTTGCTTGTGAATTTCCCTCCAGAGTTTAATAAAGTCTTATCTATATGTTTATAAAAATGCATTGTCATTTATTTGTTGTAGGCTGTTATTATCAGAATCTACAAAGTAACTGGTATTTAACTAAAGTTATCCATTCAATGTTGAGGAGTAAAAAGTAGAATATTTGCGGAGTAAAAAGTAGAATATTTCCCTCTTTAATGTAGTGAATTAGTGGCATGAAATGAAATGAGTCAAGTAAAGAGAAAGTATCTCAGTATAAGCTGGTGAAATGTAGTTTTATGAAAGTGTGTGCATCATTTCCCTTAGAAACTTTTTTTACAGTGGTTTTACTTCTTCTTTGCTTCATGTGTGAAACCGATAATCATTATAATTGCATCTTTTTCACTTTACCCTACTTAAATATTTTCTTTTGACCATATAAATGCAAAAAGTATGAAGAGTATCAAAGTTATAACGATTCTCTTTGCTATAAATGAACTTGCACAGACCAAAGGCTGGAAAATATTGGAATGACCATAAAGCCATTGATAATACACCAAGTAAGGAAATATTCATGGGTTCCTTTCATGTAGAACTAAGGACAATGCATAAACAACTTCCTGTACAACATGTTGTCCTACAGAGGGATGTTACTTATGTTAGGGTCAATTAGACCACGGACAGGTTGAAATCCCAGTCAGAGCTGTCGCAAACTGTTATAAAACTTCAATGACAGAAATTCAAACAGACTTATTTGGGATTCGGGTGGAGTTGTAATGTGTAAAGAGTTCTGTCAACACCAATCACAGATATAGAGCATAATAAAAATCCTCTGTGTTTAACTGTTTTATAGCTGGAATCTCTTTGCTTTAACAGAAGTAATGCATCAGTCTTCTGTGGCAGATTTCTGAGACATGGCATCACTTCAAAATTATGCTCATAAGCGATTCTTATAAAATTTAGTTATGAAGTATAAGAAGGACAAAACAATGTTATTATTTTATGTTTACCAATCAGTAATCGACAGAATGAAGGCCAGCTGTTGATGATGTCTGATAGTGCTGTTCCAGCAATACTCTTCCATAAAACAGAAGGAAAACAGGAGACATTAAAAACAGAATGGATATAAAAAATTATGGCGCACAGACAAAGATGTCCTGACTTTCAGTACTCGAGCCTTATGCAGTCACATTCCTACCATTATGCAGGGTGTATATCTGGAAAATGCTTGTTTAACAAGCAGAATGTCCTGATATTTACTTTGATCAATTACTTCTGTGCCTTTTTTTCTCCAAGTGCCTTCCCTCACATTACTGCCCATACCGCCACTGCCTCTATGGGTCAAGCTTCAAAAATATCAGATCCCCTAACTTCCATAATGCAAGTCAGTAGCATTTTTAATTGGACCCTCACTGCCTGGTAAAGTCCCTCATTTTAAAATTCCACTCTTCCAGTCTAATGTGGGCCTCCTGTTATGAAGTTGAAGTCTCCAAGCCCGAGCAAGTAAACTGATCTTCATGTGAAAAACCAGTGGAGTCCCCCTTTTGTCTTGAACTTGAAAAACTGTCATTCCTAGAAAGCACCTTTGAGTATCCTTTTTTCTGGCCATAATAGGAGAGGCATTTATATTTTAATTTCACTGTTGTGTAACCAGTATTCATGAAAAAAATGATGGTAAACTGTGCCTCTAGCAGAGTGGCCTGGTTTACTGCACTTTTTCTTCAAATTAAATGACAGAATATGACAGTCCTCCAGAATGACACCAATCTGTTTTCTAATCTGATGGCACTACCTGCAAGACATCATCCATCTCTGTGCTCCAAAAACTGTAATAAATAAATCAGTGAATCAGTTCTGTGATGTGACAAGGCCATGGATAAGTTTAGGTTTGGTTTAGTCTCAAAAACAACTTACCTAGGTTTAGAGGTGGCTCATGGTTAGGGACCGATCATGGTTATGGTTAAACCAACAGTGGCTGTCAGTTGACAAACAGTGATCTCTCGTGGTAAAGCCCAGTGTTTTGTTGATCCGTCCATCCACTCCAACCTCCTGCCTATGAGGACTGTGTGGATCTATAACATCACATTACCAACCCCCTCCCTCCTGACACACAAGAGCCATGATTCCTCCCACGGCTGCTAGAGGGTGCTCTAGCAAACACTGTGTCGTTTTGGAGCATTTGCTGAAATGACTGATGTTGTTGTTCTTCTTGGGAGAACAGTTTGGCTTTTTTCTTAAGCCTCTTTGACCCCACTCCCCCGATTGTGGGTCAGTGGGGTCAGGACACATTCATACCCACATAGCATTATTTCAAAATTCAGTAGAGATCCAGGTTTTTTAAGGGTTTAAAAATGATAGAGGACATGTACACAGTCATAATGTGCCAGCTGATGAGATGTTCTTGGGCAAATGCTGGGTGCGACTTGTGCTCTGTGCTTGTCTAGCATGCTATGGTATTGGTGATTCAAATGTAGAGGGGTTCTGAGCCAGCAGGTGAAAGTATCTCCATCTTCAGGGACATTTCCTCGGGAATACATGGCGGGGACCAAACTCCTCAGCCACTGACTGTGTTTTCACTCACAGTCCATTAGCTTGCTTCTCTGTCCCTTTGATAAATCCAAAGTTGTTTTTCTCTCTTTTTGTGGTAAGCCCTGGAACAATGTGAAAATGGCTTTCAAGTGTTTCTGAGTATCAGTGGTTAGAGAAATGCTCTGACCTCAGTTTGAAGTTATGGGAATGAAGGTTGGTGGGCTGTCATTTTGAGGGGTGAAATGTCCTGCTCTGCTCACTGATCAAACTCTCCCACTCTGTCTCCTTCACAATTTTCATATTTGAGGAACAATGCACATGTTGCATTACTTCTAGATGTAACGTGGCAAACATATGCAACGAGGTTGCACATGGTGCTATACTGTTTGAGAACTTACTTAAAATATGTGTGTTGTCCCCAAGTACACCCACATATTGAATGTGTTGAAAAAATTTAAATAACCTAACAGGGTGTGTGGAACATATGCTAACGTTTCCATCTGAAATTCGGGTCTCAAGTAGTTTTGGTGTGATGTGGGCTATACCAGTAATGCCTCAGTGCAGTGGAATTAATGACTGGCATCCCTCAGTGGCTGGGTGAGGATCTGAAGCCTTTTCTGTCCAAGGCCTGTTCTAAAGCTCATCTCTTTGGAGAAAAGCCAGCTGACCTAACTGTATATACTATTCACATCTTGACCATACATGAGTACTGAATAATTCTGTTATTAAATAGCTTTTCATTCATGTTTTTTTGCTTCCGTTACCTTCATCCAGACAAGAAGACTGACTAATATGAAATGCTTCAGTCATCTGTGTGGTTCTGTAAAGCCCAAGAAAAACAATTGCTTCTCTCTTCTGTCAAGGATACACAGTTCAGTCTGTTTTTACGGACCTGTTAAACTGATTGATAAATCCTATCACCGGGCAGCGTGTTGACGTTGGACTAATCTGCAAAGGAGGAAGTGTCTACAGTCATGTTAGCAGCCCTGTGAGGCTGTGTTTAGGCTCAGTGGTACTTTGAGTTTAGCGCCAACATCATCATGCTCACTACGGCGATGGTAATTTCCTAATGCTGAGCAGGTATAATGTTTACCTGCTTCACCGTCTTAGTTTAATGTGTTAGCAAGCTAATTTTTCCTAATTAGCACTACACACAACTGGTAAAGCTGAGGCTAATGGTGGTGTCATAATTGTTTACAGATATTTGGTTGTAAACCAAAGTATATGATCAGGTGGAATTTTTTTGATGATGGTGCTGGATGAAAATTTAAGGGATCAACAGGGTGACTATAATGTATCCTGAGGGGAACATGAATGTGTGTATTGAATTTCATCACAGTCCATCAAATAGTTGAAAAGTATTGAGTCTGGACCAAAATAGTGACCAGACTGTCCAGTATCTGTCCATTATGGATGTAATTCCAACCGACACCGGGCTGGATTCTATGCACAATTTCTGCTGAGCTAAAAATCAAAATTTATAAGAAATATAAAAAATGTGGTGGTGTCATGTGTAAAATGCATCTCTTCTCTTATTAGAGTCTTGAAGGGAACATTTACTTTCTGTCAAGGAAAAACTGACTAACTTATGTTCCCGAACAAGGGGGTGGCCATGTTGGAAGTTTTCATCTCAAATCTGACCTGCAAAATCCCTCAAACTTTTAAACAACACATGACTGTTGGATGGCTAAGGTCAGTGAACAACTGTATTCAGGATTTGAAAACACGACTGGTTGGGTTGTGCTGTTTTTTGTACCCGTTAGACAATGAAATTCCATTCAGGAAATCTAATTTAAGTAACAGATCCATGATTCTCGAGGTTTTTCAGATGCCAAAACACTGCACAGGAGGTTCATGTCACTAGAGGTTCGTGTCAGGTACATGCAAACGGGTTTGAATGTTAAAAGCCATTGTTCTCCTTAGAGGACAGTTTCAACAAACATCACTTAAATATGTAATTTAAGAAAATTCTTTATTAATATAAAATACATGCATTTAACAGACAGTATGCATTAGCAAGGCTGTGGCAGGTAACAAATTTGGTCAGATTTATTAATTATAGGACTGAATCTAAAGTTCTGACAGTTCTGTTTGAATTTGATGTTCAAACAGAATTGTATTGCCTGTGTTTAAAATAGTAGGTAGAAGTTGCCTTTGCTTGGGACAGTTAGAGACAGTATTGTGTTTCACATTGACTTTGATCATCCAAATTTCATCCAGATCAGTTTTCCTCCCGCTGTTATTTTTACACGCTTGTTTCCGCAACCATTTGCTAACACCTGGAAAGTGCTTCACTGCACACGTATCCCAGAGGAGCAGATCTCTCCCACTGTGGCCTGCCATGTGATGTAGCTCTTTATTAGAAACACATTTAATGCAGAAGAACTATATAACTTCCCACCTATTTAGCACATATTTCTGTGAGAAGAATAAACGGCTTTATTTGTGACCATGCATACCAATGAGATTTTCTTGTTGGCTTTGATCTCAGCCTCAGCACCAGGACTTTTTTCAGAAATGTAATGCTTCCCACTGGTTGCTGTCGCTCTGCCAAACCCTGTTATTCCCAGGGACTGGTAGTTTTGATCAAATCATCAAAGTACTCAGTTGTATCTGTAAGACATATGGCCAGTGAATCTGCTTTATCACCACACTCTGGTATTTACCATCCGTATTTGTGCTGAGTCGGCACTGCAGTAATAAATTACTGAGTAACCCAGACACTGTTTATGATTTTGCTGTTGCAATTTTGCCTTTGGTTCTCAAACTTCTGATTTTTTGCATACATTGAATTCTTACCAAATTTGACTTCTGAGGTGACTTTCACATTGAAAATATCACTAAGCACAAAAAATAGGTTGGTTTGTGTTGCTACTGGGTACAGCAGGATTTTTAACAGGTATAAAATCCTAACAAGTAAATTGCATTTAAAGGCCTGTCAAATACTAGAACACATTACAGCAGTTTATGTTTTTCTGTTGTGTAACTCTGGAAAGTCATTATTCTATTCTACCCCCCCCCCCACACACACACACACATACACACAGACAGAGGTCTTGTGGTCACCTCAAATAAATGGGAATTTATCTTACATTACTATTTATATTGTGTGAAAAATATCTGTAGTAGTTTAGCAAAGGAATTGAGAAAAAAGTTAAATTTCTTGTTGCGAGCTGAGAGAAGATTGACACCACTCTCATGTCTATTAGCTTATTCTAGTATAAAGACTAGAAATGGGGGGGGGGATAAATCCATTTACCACCACCTCTATAGTGCAGTAATTTACAGGTTATATATATATTTTTTTTTTTTGCTTAATCTTGCTTAATCTTATTTAAGCAAAACATGTTTTTTTATGGGGTTATATACCAGACTATATCTTGGATGGGATCAGTATCTTCCTCTGGTCTTGTCCTCATAATGAGGTCGTCAGGCAACCAGTGGGGACCAGCTGCCACTGGTGGCTTCATAGTTACTGCTACTGTATGCTCAATTTGGAGCTTTTTTAGTCAGTCGTAGAGGTTGTAATTAGTTGAGAGTAGTTCATTATTTAGTCTGTGTCTTGACGTTTACAAGGTAAACAGTACACTGCACTATAAATCATGAAAATTAAAAACACAACTTGCCCTGCTTCCTTTAAAAATTTGTGTTAAGTGAACTCAGGGAAAATAATAAGTTCAAAGTTCTGTTGAGTTGTGATAATGAAAACTAGCCAAGTTAATTGAATTTGAGAAAATAAGTTCAGTACTAAAGATACTTGATAAATTTAAGATATTAAGTCAAATCAGCAACTGTTGAGTTACACAGACAATCATTGCAGGCAGATGTGCTTTCCTTTTACATTTTTTATTTTAAGACTTTACAGCTGCAGCTGGAAAAGCCATTTTGTACCAGTGGTAGTACAAAGACAACATGTGAGGTGGCTCTCAGTGAACAAAGGGAAAGAGGGGGCATGCAACAGAAGTCCTAGGCCTGAATCAAACTGTTGACATTGTAGTTATGAAGCATGTCCTGTAACCATTCAGCAACCAAAGTGCTCTGCTGCTGCCAGTTATTTTTTTTAAATTTTATAAATGTACTTGGACTGAAAGAAATACTAACCTTCGTAATGGTTTTCATTATTGTGAAAAGAAACAACCATGACTTATTTCAACATGTATTAGAGACACACGGCAGGTTTCCATCGTGTCTGGTCTCTGGTGATTTTAAAACAATGCTGAGAATTCTGCTAATATGCTTGTTTTGTTTCTTTAAAAAACTCAATTAAATTATTTGACAGCTGGCGTACATTCATTCAACTCATCATTTCTAATGAAAATATTACAAGTCAGACAAACGTGTTCATAAGTTTATAAGTTTATAAGAAGTGGTCTGAAAATAAAGACCTGATATTTTCAGATGAATTAATTTGATTTTTTTTAATATATAATTAGGGGTATCATTTTTTTATTTATAATTAGGGTTGTAGTTTCACAGGGGATGATAGTTTTGATTTAATGAGTTTATATATCTATAGTGAAATTATCGATTTGGAGAGACACTTTTAGCTAATTGCTTAAATTGTATAATCTGGTTGTTCTTAGCAACATGTCCAAGCTGAATGATACCATAGAGATGAAGATATGTTTTACTGTGGTTGAAAGATCAAGATAAAAAAAAAAGATCTACTTTCAAATTTAGCCTGCTTGGTGTAGACGTTCCCTGTGCCTGGGGTTCAGAGGATGTTTTGAGTATTAACACCGTAGAGGCTTCAGATTGTTAACAGCCTGTGGGCATAGTGCTAATACCTGCTGCGTGTCTGTGACTGAAGCTACCATGGAATTATTATTCATTAAGAACACGCTATCACTGGCATCACTGCGATTAATCCCATTACCCATCATCACTGATCCCCTCCAGTGTCAACAGAGGAAAAGATAAGACGACTCATGGTGCTTCAGTGCTAATTACATAAGTCAAGTCATATGTCACACTGGGGGAACATCAGTACAATGTTACTAGTGACCTCTACCAAGCTGCCTCCAAGAAAACAATCATGATGCCTAAATGAAAAGAGCAGCACCCTTCTGCTTGACAATGTGTGCTTCTCATTGAAAGCATCAGTTAAGATGTGCAGCTGTTCATTTTTTCCTGTTTCAGCTGACACTGCTGCAGATTATGGTGCTGCCCAGATGTGATGTTCTGTTTGCTCAATAAATCTCTGGGCTTTGTGTTAAAAGTTAGTGAAAACAGCTGCTGCTTTGAACAACAGCAGGGACAACACAACTCATTATCTCTAAAATACGTGGGACGGTCACGTAGCAAAATTTTACAAGATGTTGGAAATAATTAGAATATCACCACTGTTGCTGTAGTTTGCTCTGTTTGGCTCTTTTTCTGGCACATTGTGTTTCTTGTTTGCTCAGTTATTTTCTAGTTTGACCTGACCTCTGTAGAGCCCGAGCTCTGAGTCCATTGGTGCACTGTGTCTCTATTGTCCTGCTGTGGGCTCACAAGTAAGGTTTTCTGACAGTCTGACACCAGGGAAAACACCAGGAAATACTGTATGGATCTGACCTCACTGTTGTCTTACAATTCTTCATTAGATTAAACTCTAGGTTAAGGATCCAACAATAAAAAAATCAGGTCAAATGACCACTTTTAAAAGGTGTCCCTTGTATCATCAAACCCGCAGTCACCAACTCTGTAGCTTCCCCTGCTTTTTAAAGTCTTTTAGCTCATTGTTTTGGCTGACTGGGGAACAAAATTTAGTATTGCGCAGTTAAAGGGTCAAATATTTTCTCCATGAGTTCATCAAGACCAAAACAGGGCTAAAAGGAGAGTGAATATTTGACTTACATTCATCAGGTCACCAGACACATAATTTCAAATAAATGCTGAAGTTGCTCTGTTACCACTGGATTTGTAAGTATGCAACGGCTTGCTAACAAGTTGGCAAAACAGTACCAACTTCGAGTACGGCCACATTAAGCCAAAAATGGAGCTTTTTCCCGAACAGCCTCTGGAATGTAAAAATCTTACAACTTGGTGGTTCAGTATATATGTGGAAAAATGAGCTTTAACAAAATGATGACGTAAGATGCTCAGTGAGGGCTGGGGGCTGGGCAGCAGTAAAATTATAATCACATATCAAAATCCCTGCCTGTCATCACACATTTTAAGAGTCAGTCTGGCCGAACACACAGAGTAGCTGATTATAAAATTACTACTTTATCAGCTGGGCAGTTGGTATTTATGACATGTGATTAAACCACTGTTTAATACTTTTTCAGTTGTCAGCAGACAGTAGGTGACCACGGAGAGCAGGAGGACACTGGGCAGAAGTGTAACTGACAGCAGGGCAGTCTGTATCATGACTCCTGCCCCAGCCCTCTTGATTTTGGCCACACTGTCCCTGACCCCATATCCTGCCATGTGTCCATTCAGCCACAAAATGTCCCTTGACTGTCCCTTCTGTCCCAGTCACCAGACCTCCCACACTGACTTGCTCACTGTTTTCATTCCCAATCAGTGGACCTGCTTCACTTACCTTCACACCTCTTACTGTTGTACCTTATCAGCTCCCCTGCGTTTATACTTGCTCACTTCTTTTGTTCCCTGTCAGCTCATCTGTTTTTTTCCTGTGTATGTTCTCTAGTGTTTTCTGTCATGCATATAACCAGCATGGTGTTACTTTATATGTTCCTGCTTGGTTCCTATTCATGTTCTTGATTTTTTTCCCGGTGTTTTTGCCTGCCTGTGGGTTTTGGGCATACTCAGTTATTATAAAATTACCTTCACTATGTACCTTTGTGTGTGTCTGCATTTGGAGTCAAAAAATAACTGAACTGTGAAAGCCTTTCCCAGTCCTTACCAGATGTTGGCTGTGATGCATTTTTGTAGTCTACCAACTGAAAGGTGAGGGAAATAGAGATTTAGTTGTTTCTTCTCAGGTGACTGGACAGTCAGAACACCAAGCCAAAGTCTTCAAACCACAGGGAGTCAGAACTTAACCACAAACCATTCAACACCTCACAGAGATTTCTGCTGGAACACCCAAAGACCGTAACCATTTTTGCACCCAACAGATTATTTTCACTTGTGTTCCCTTCCGCTGAGACCACAAAGCAGGTTCAAACAATGGGCCGAAGCCATTAGCAGCAGGAATAGCTGCGTGGCACCTGCGGTCTCCTCTGTCTTTTTTAATACAAAGTACATCATTTTACACATCCCCCTCACAGCTGAGATTTAAGTATTTACTGCATTATTTTTCTGAGTATTTACAGTAATTGTATTGTTTTTCATCTCATAATATTTCTGGATAAGACCGATTGAATGTTATCTTGTGATCATCTAGTTAAGAAATATATCATTAGTCATTAATAATGGAATGTCCCGAGGCAAGGCATTGTTAGTGCAGGCACTGGTTTTGATTAAACGGTTGTATACCTGTATACTGTCTCGCTCTTTCCTTGTTTTGGTGTATATCTAAAGCTTTCTAAACATGAGTACAATGAAAGCCAAACAATAAAGCAATAAAGCTGCTTCTGCCTCTGATTTCTTCCACTTTCATATTACTTGCTTATAATGACCAAAGAACATAAGCCACATCCATTTATAATTATTTTCTAACTGCAGTTTTTTTTTTTTTTGCTTTGATTTGTTTTGTTTTGTTTTTTGTTTTTGTTTTTTGTTTTTTTGTTAAATTCGGTCACAGTGTATGATGCATGGCAGTGCTAGTATTTATAGAAAAGATGGCAACAGTCTATTTTGATACAGCCATCTGACTGGAATGCTCATATGGAGTTTACTGGAAGACAGACTGAAAATTTCAAACTGAAACAAAACTAGTTAATTATAGTATTATTATTGCAGGACAATTCTTCCTCTGATCTCACTGACTAGGTGACCATTTATCAGAAGTCTGTCAGCTCCTATACATAGGGTTTGATTTTGAGAGATTGAAATCAAAACCTGACTTTTATGGTAGATACTTTTTGGTTAATCAAACAGTTTCTGGTCTCAGGATCCATATAAAATGTTGGAAATAGTCAATTGCCTTACATTTGGACGAGTAGCCACAGGATCATATGTGTAAACTAAACTGCAAAACAGAGACAGAAATGCTTTCACTGACAGCATTTACTGTGTTTTCTTGGGGTGGTTTTTCATAAACATCCATATAGAGGAAAGTCAGACGTCTCTATTAGAGCTGAGGCAGGATGATCACCTGAGCTGCACAGGGAGGTACAAGGCTCCCTCCTATTGGCCGCTGAGGGAACAGAACATAACGTAGAAAGACAGAATTTTATTTAAATAGCTCAATACCACAAATGTGCCTCAAGAGGCTTCAGAATCTGTTCAGCATGTGACACTGTCCTTACAACCACAAATAGGACAAGGAGAAACTCTCCGAAAAAATATTTTAATGGGAAAATAACTAAAGAAAAAAACAGGAAGAGCAACAGAGGAGGGATCCCTCTTCCAGAAAGGATAGACATGCAATAGACGTGTGTGCAGACTATAGAAACATAGTAAATGTACATTATGGACAATCAGAATGACAACATTGGAGACCATAATGCATGTAGAACAACTTCCAGGTGCCACCAACAAATAGGACTTCACCATGAAAACCTGGAGCAACGACAGACTACACAGACACACACAAGAGGCACAACCAAGGACAGTATTCACACATCCAGGAGAAAGACACACAGAAGGAGAGAGAGAACGGACATTCTGTCTGTTGACAGAAAAAAAAACTATCTCTGATGAAGGACAATATCAGTGTCCCCACAATACTGGAACCTGACTGGCCGACAAAAACAGCTCCTCTGTTCTAAACGAGGTCAATGGAGACTCAAAAACTGACCTGATGGGAGGACTTTCGTTATTCAGTAGCAAAGGAAGCAAATCAGAAACAAGTTACCAAGTGATACATATTTATAAAAGCCTGAGTGAAAATAAGTCAAAATATTCCATAGTTATGCGTGAAATTAAAAAAAATGTACACATATATATATAATTAAATGATAAATAAATACCAAAAGACCTGACATAGCTAGAACCTTTGACAATTTGAACTTTAAAAAATGGAATCTTTATGCTTGAGGGTAATTTATTTAAGTATTTAAGTAAATGTGAAATATCCATATTTAAATATAACAAAAGAATATATGATATAAAACTAACAGCAAAAAGATGGCAAAGAGCAACCCTTTGAATCTTGGCAATTCTTACACACTCAACATTTATTTATTCATTTTTATCCACTATAGCCGCCATCAGACTGGTTTTAATTCTGTGACTGAATAGAATATATAGGTAGAATATGCATTTGACTGCGGTAACTACAACGAATGACCCACATAATCACAATACTATAGGTTCAGTTTCTTGTTGTATAGCATGTGATGGATTTTCTTGATGATCATCTTTTGAATTTTGATCATCATTACGCGCGTCATGTTGAGCTTTTCACGTGTCATTTAATACCGGGTTAGTCCGGGTTAGGGATTAGTAGTTAGTAGAGAAACTATGTGGCGTGAAATGACACGCGGAAAGCTAAACATGACAACACGCAAAATGAGGGAAGGAAATTGGCGTCTCTTGTCTCTTGCGCGCTTTGGTGAGACCAGGTTGCTTGGACGCCTCCATGAATGTCACACCGAGTGTGTTGATATCAGTCAATCAGAAATTGACAGAAGACAAACCGGTTGAACTAATCAAACAGTCAGTCAGAGAATCCATTACCAGAAGGCATATTGGTGCTAGAATAACAGTGAGGCTTTATTACGTCTCTGGTTCATTTACCCATTTTCTGACTCTTGTCCGAGAAATGTTAGAAAACCTCAATATAGTCTCATAATACTGGTACATTCAGGCACCTTTTTTCCATTAAGTAATTGATAAATTAATTTGAAGAAAAAAATTCCTGAAAAAAATCAAATATACAGTGAGGTCGAAAAGCCTGGGACGACTTTCTCATTCTGGAAACCTCCACTGTATATTGATAGTTTTTGATCTTATGGTTTGGGCAGTTCAGTTCAAAGCCATGATACATGCAGGATATTAACCTTTGTATACCTTAATTTTAGGTGATATTTGACAGAGTCGACTCAATTATATTATCAAGAGTTTTGAGATTCGACGTCGACTAATCGGTCAGTAAATCCTAAACTCTCATACTGACCTGCCATTTTCTTCTGGAGATGTAA
The DNA here is from genome assembly GCA_016859345.1 of Istiophorus platypterus. NCBI lineage: Eukaryota > Metazoa > Chordata > Actinopteri > Istiophoriformes > Istiophoridae > Istiophorus > Istiophorus platypterus. The sequence goes on along the minus strand of CM029112.1, from coordinate 22,450,522 downwards.
ACTGAAGACAGGAATAGCCGAGATGACTACTGCTTGTTCAGTCTCCTGCTGTCCATGTTTGATGTGGAAACTTAGACTGATGTAAACTGAGCAGGTTTTAATAGATTAATTAATCCATTAGGAGCCACATCAACAGCATTAGTTACATTCTTGGATCTATAGTATATGGATAATTTAAACACTCCACAATTTCTTCATTTCTGTTTTTTTTTATTTTACTGTCAGTAATTTTAAAGAGATCCAGTAATTCAGTTATTATTAAAGTACCTTCTGTTATTAACTCAGGCTGAAAATAATGATTATTTTGCTTAACAATTAATCAGTTATTTATTTTAAAATTAAAGTAGAATTCACAAATTTGCCTGAGAGGGCTCACTCTGTACTGCCAACTTGACTCTCTGGAGATGGACAGAGACACAGTTTGTCTATAAAATGTTAGAAAAAGTCATCAGACATTTTGTTTTTAAACCCAAACGTCCAAAAAAACCCCAAACGATTCAGTTTACTATGATAGAGACAAAAAATACTCACATGTGAGACGCTGAAAACACTACATTCTTACATAGAAATTACTCAAATGATTATAGATTATCAAAAATATTTTAAATAATTTTCTATCAATCATCTACTCAGGTAACAGACAAATCCTTTCAGCTGAAGACTACTAATGTTTAGGTCTTTAAAGTGCTGCTGTTGGATTAGTTCTACTTTTACTAGTATAATAACCAATACTTTCATCATTCTATGCAGCAGGAGTAAATATTCTTCAGTGAAAATACAACATAAAATATACAATATAAAAACATAAAAGATACAGCAGAAAGTTTTCTCATAATCAAATAGTTTTTTTTATTATGATTTAAATAATCAGACCGACTGAGTAAAATAACAACTGACCAGTGAATTAAAGAATAAAATAGAACTGACAAGTGAGCTAAAAAGTGGTTCTGTCAGAGACAAGTTAGAATAAGTAGGTCCCGAAATAGGTCTAATATAGGTCTTGAATTTACTTTTATTTTCATTGAGAAAAAGAAAAGAAAACTTACCACCCTACTCTCTCTCCCTCTGGTTGTCTGTCTTTCTCTCTCTCTCACACGCACAAACACACACACGCACACACACGCACACGCAAGCACACACACACACACACACACACACACAGACACACACACGCACACACAGCTGCTCCCCTCTTTTTAAGTGCTCACCAAGATCAAGTTCAAGGACACAAGACACAATGAATGCTGTGTAACACCCTGTATTATAACCTCATATGTAAATAATTATATGTATGAATGTAAATAATGGAATAATGTACTGTAATGTAACACTTGAGTTAAGATCTGGGATGTTGGAAATGGATAATGACTTATATTGTTTCATGATACAGTAAAAATGTGGATTGATGTTCACTGCAATGTGCTGAGTTGAAATGTTATACATTACAATAATCAATAAATATTACACAGATCACATGAGTTAAATAACACATGTTGTTAGTTGATATTAAATTTTCTCATAATTATTTGATTAGACAGTGAAAATTGGTAAAATAATAGACAGTGTTCATATCACCACAATATTGCTCCACTTAAAGTTGATAATAGAACATACTGAATTATTGAATTCCAGCCGTTCCTTCCTTCTACTAATTGGTACTAACTATAAAAATGCTCACATCTATCAGTTCACTCTTTGTGATAATTACAGTAGGATTAACAGCAGGTAGACTATGTTCTCATCATTCTGTTATGAGATGTAGTCCTAAGGTTTATTTGGATTTATTTTGTGTCTTAAAATCCAAGTTTATCAACTTTACTTTTCATCAGTCCTCAGATTTATGCTGCTGAAATTGTTCCCTCTTCATGCATCTAATATCAACTGAGGATCATTTACTGAGTCTCTTCAGAGAAAGTGGAGCTCCAGCAAATGGTTGCTAACTATTATGTGTGTGGTGGTAGAAAGCAGTCAGCAGCAACCACTGGTTATCATCAGGGACAAGAACCTTAAACATGAGAACAAATCTATAACTTTGCATATATTCTACAGAACTATTAAACACAGAACATGCAGAGATCATAGAGTCCATATTTACAGTATCTAGAACAGGTGTAAACTGGTCTGTGCTGATCCAGTGTTTAGTCTCTCCTCAGTTAAAAAACAAAAATGTTTGGTTGTAATGGGGAAAATGATGATGATGGTGATGAAGTTTTATATTTTTGTATCGTGCAACCAAGCCCGAGGTCCTGCCCGGGCAGAGCAAGAAACTGCCCCAGTCACACAGGAATCTGGCTCCCAAAACCCCAGGTTTACTATGTGTCAGTTGATTTGTAGTGCAAATGGCTTTATGATGAGTCTTGCATCATTACAAATCCTGAGGTGCTGGCAGGTGGAGGAATCTCCTTTTGATAAGATAAATACATTTATCATATTTTTTAAATTTAAATTGCTATATATAAATATAAATAAATAAATGAAGAAGCAGACCTAGCGAAGCTAGCAAAGCTAAATTGTTTTTTAATTGTTCTCTGGGTGAATAATCCAGTAATGTTGCCAAGTGCAGTCTGAGGTGTGAACTTCATTGATCATATTGTTCAGATGATCTGACAAATAACTTTTCGGAAGAAGAGTTCAGGGGTGCATGGATGAAAAGGATGCTGTACGTTTTTGTGAGTTCCAATTGAAATCATGACTGGACACTGCAATCGTGTCTTTTCTCACTGAAGTATGGCAAATTTTGCAAAATCATACTGAAGGTATCCTCTGGGATTTTCCTTTAAAAAAAGTTTCTGTTTAGATTCAGTGTTCGTCACCTAAAAAAGCTGTGTGTTTCCTTGAAGGCTACCAAACCTACTGAATGCGTTTCCCTCCTCATAAAACATTTTCAAAGCTGATTTTATCTTAAAAGTTGCAGTTAAAAGTTGCATTGTTAGCATCCAGTCTGGGTTTTACTTGCTAGCGGTCGTCTTTTTCAGCCTTTCCTGGTGCACTGCTGCTTCTTAAAAAACAAAACAAAACATGAGAAAAACTACTACTCTCAGGGGTAAAGTCTGAAACCATTGAGTGGAATGTGCATTGCATCACCTGCATGCTTGTTTGCATGCATATGTGCCCTTGTCCATGTGAACAGATGCAATGAGGACCCACATGTAAAAGTGGGTAGTTTTAGTGGTCAAAAACCCCAGAGGGTACCTTTAATGTGTAATTCGAGGGGATGGGATATGTTTAAAAAGAGCAGAGATGAGGTGGAGCACATGGTCAGCAGTCCATGTTTGGCCCGCGGCCTTATTATTATTAATACAGCCGTGCATACGACAATGGTTAATGCTGATCAAGATGGACAGTTCTAAGAGGTAAAAAATGAATTAAACTAATTCTAATCATTTTCACATTTTCTGACTTTCGTGTCTACTATAAAATTCCTATTGATATCAAGTAAACCTTGAAATCGAATTTCAAGATTCAAAGCTCATTGTGTTGTCATTATTGTCATTATACAATAAAAGATTGCAAATGCAAGTCTTTTTGTTTCCCCCTCCAAGCTACACACATACCGTATAGACTGTTTGCCTAACTTTTTTTACCAAGCCTTGCAGACAAAGTTAGCAACCTCAAATTTTAAAAGCAATAAAATGAAACAGACATTCAAATTTTCATTAATCGGCTCAACAGAGTAGCTAAGGGTAGAGTCATTTCATGAAAAACTGACAGCAGTGTTACATACTCAGTTACTGCAGTATGTACAGTACAGAAGAAGGGACTCACTCTCCACTTTACTCAAATCAAACACGTTCTGTTTTCCCCTTGAATATTTCTGAATGTACCAGGAACTAGAGGAAGAGTTCCACTGCTTAAATGAGAAAGTCAATATTTCTGGCTTCTAGGTAAGTGAAATTTAACTCCGAATTCAGAGACAGGATGTCAGAATGGAAGCAATAGACTATTTATTAACCCACAGAACAGTTTGCCTATTGTCTCCACTGGAGGACATGAAGGAGACCAGTGTAGGAAATAAACAACCGTCCCGCTGCACCAGGCTTCAATTATTTTTCAAAATTTCATGACCTGATTTCGCACAGGCATCAGTTTAATGAGCCCCATCAGTAATGAAGTATGGAGCTGAATGAGAGGCTGGCAGGTTTAACTGTGCCGCATGGAGGCAGAGCAACAGTCAGGCTTCCCGTTCACTGCAGGTTTACACGGTGGTCTTTGTGCCCTAAGGCTTGCTCAAAGCTGGGTCACTCAGGTTCAAACATTATACAGGAATTTACATAGGGAAATTATAAAATTAAGCTGAAAAACTCATATGACTAAAGGGACACCTTTTCTTACATGTACTTGGAAAACAGTGAAGTGAACCCATTCATATGTTAAAACTCCATAGAACCTGTTAAACCGTGTATTATATTATAATGTTTTTTACTACAAAAAGTTAATTGTGATCTGTAACAAAAAATCTTAAATCAATGTCCACTCACTAGCTTTTGAATTATTTTCAATCAAATCTCATGGTCCTCCATAATAGCATAATTTTGCTCAGTCAAGGGGATGAATCAGTCATCATCACATGGATGAGACAGAAAGCACCAAAAAAAGCTAGTAAGAGGACCTTGATTTGATTTTAAATCATAGAAGAAAGCCCAGTTTTTACCCTAAATGAAAAATACTGCATTTAAGGCTTAGCCTTAGGGGTGATGTGTATAACTTATTCATATATCAAAAATATTTCAACTCTAAACATGGAAGCTTGAATAAACAAACAGCCTCTTATGTTCATCAGACTAATGAAGTCAAAGGTTACTTTAACCACAACTCAGTCTTAACAACATATAAACGGACTAATTATAGTCATTTAAATATGATTTAAAACTCTCTCCATAATATGTTTAAATGTGATTAACCATTCCTATCTGAAAATGTTAATTTTTTTGTGACTTTTGGAATTGAAATATGTTATTGTCCAGTCAAATGTGTACATGCCCTATGTTTGGTAAAATGGATACAAATGTGAACATTTGTCAGATGGTTTTGTTTCTAATGTACTGTAGGTCCTGTGTTTGGTTAAATGCATTTGGCTAAGGTGAGGATAAAGATTCGTTCAAGCTCGACCTAAAAAAGACTGACATTCCCTTCCCTTGGAAATGAATACAATTTCCCCCAGCAAACATGTTTAAGTATTGCTACAAAACCCACCTACGTTGCCCCCTGCTGCCTTTCTCCCTCTTACTAATATACCACCGGTTTGCAGTTTTAAATGATCCATCCCCACTTAATTCCAGTCTGAAATTCAGAATTCCATAGTAATATTTCCGTTTTAAATACATCACACTTAGGAGGCAGGATGCTCCCTATTCTTTTTCTTTCATAAAGATTGTTTTCAAAGAAAATATCCCTTATATATTAAAGACTGTATTGTGACATCCTGCAGTTCTTTAGGTTGCTCAATGAACTTAATTTTTGATAACCAGACACATAACATCAGGTTTTATTATCAGTCCCTCAGATTCTTACCAGGGTGGACATTATTAATCACATATAGATAAATCTATAAAGGTGGCACAGAGACTATTTAAAACCTCGGGACAAAGACCATTCTTTTGCAGGGTACGTTGAATTTGGACTAATAGTTGAGAAGTATTTAGATAAGCTACATATGCAGGATGATATGGCTGACTGAATTAAAAACAAAGAAAGTAGCACTTCACTTTTTCATTATCGCATACAGTAATTTGGGAGGAATTTGGGACCACAGCTCTGCTGAGGAAACATTTCACCTGTGTTCATATGGTCTAGTGTTTAAAATATTTCACACAAGGCTCATCTGATAAACTGTAAGCTCTGACCTGATCCCCTGTAGAAGTGGTCATTAGTTTTAAAATCTGAGATTAATGGCCACCTTAATGTCACAGAATGTTTACTTTTAAGTTTCAAAGAGATTTACATAGAAGTGAAATGATTATGGGGCTTGTCAGCAAACAACTGTCTATATGAATCTGAGGATAGTATTTCATTAGTGCGACATATATTCAAAATAACAACATGTGGTTTAGAAATTTTGAATTTTAGGAATCACCCTAAATGGCAGAGAATATTAAACATGGCTGGTAAACTGATAAGAAAGCCCCAGATGTGACCAAGTGAAAAATATGGAGTTATATACTATGAGCAACAAAATATGTTTCTGGTTTGTATGTTCTTCAAATCATGTTGTTTGATGTTATATTCTTCTTCTTCTTCTTCTTCTTCTTCTTCTTCTTCTTCTTCTTCTTCTTCATTATCATTTTCTTCTTAGTCTTCTATCAACTGCTGTGTTGTCGGTTGTCTTTTCCTCCATTTAAAAAACTGTGGTCAAGCCTAAGACAGTTTTTATGTGGACAACAAAGTTCCTAACTAATTACCATATGAGGATGAAGATGATGATGAATGGCTGCAAAATATAATTGGTGAAGTCATTAATCTGCCTTCCTCAAGCCCTGTGAGTAAGGAACTCACTCTCAGCTGATCCTGGACACGCACTTGCTATGAGTGTGTTTATCAAAGAGGAGCAGAAAATGTCCCGACTGTCAACACTCAAACTGAAAATAATTCAGTTAAAAAAGATAGAGGTATTAACAAACCTGTCCTTCGGGGGAGACAGTGTTGACAGGAGACATTTTACGTGAATAGATGGATAAGAAAATGGATAAGGCTAAACTAAAATATTTCCCCTGTCTTGCCGTTAGTCCCGCAGGAGATGAGATGAATCCTGAACCAATATTCCTCAGCAGCCATATATTATATATTATAACATATATATATTATAACATATTATAACCTAATGTCAAAGTGCGGGGACAGATTTTAAGCGTGATGCCAACACGTTTCCCGAAATTCACCAGTCATCTCCAAACACACTCCAAACTTCATATTTCTCCTCCTGGTCGCCCCAGAAAGTTTGGATTTAATCATTTTATTAGATGTAGATTTTCCCTTTATCTTGCTGGTTTGTCAAGTTTTGGTCTATGTTGACTATGTGAAATAAATTTTCATTCCTGAGTCTCACCGTTTGGATCCAACCGTCTCCTCAGGTACCTACATACCAAGATTCGACCTTCCCCAGGGCGAAGCATAATTTTCAGGCATTTCAGGCATTTTTCAGGTTAAAAACACATGTTCAGCTGCTGCTGAACTTAAGTATCTTGGACACGAAGAGAAGCTACTAAGCGATACCTGCCACAGCAGATCCACACCGACACTCCTTTCACAAATATCATACAACTGGACACTGTACAAAGAGCCCATAGGAGGCTGCCAATGGAAAACTGTGGTCCAGGTAATATTTTCTTAAAATGACTTTTTATGACCTCGAGTACATATTTAATTTCTTCATTAATTTAGCGTTACTGGACAGTTGTAAACTTATATATAGGGAAAAACATCAGAGAAAAAAAACATAAAATGACCTACATATCAGATCAGGTAAAAAATCGACCCAGGGATCAGGAGCAGAACCAAAGAAAGTGATCAGGACTTCCTTACTTCTGTCACGTTTTTGTTTTTCTTTTAAATTATTTCATCAATCCATTTTCCAGCAGGAAATGTTGATGCCAGTTCCTTCGCACTGGACTGTGGTCGCAGGGGCCCCCTGACCCTCTGGGCTCCTGGGCCGGTGGGTCGCGTTCAAGGACCTGTAATAATCCATCATTTTTTTCGTGGTGTCTCCGCCTAGAAGTTTAAAAAATGCCCCGTTCCTGCTCGACTGTGACTGTATTTTCGTCTTAGCTGCCATTAATCCTTGTTTCGTTCAAGTTTCTTTTTAACATTATCAGACTTTCGATTGTTTTTCAAGTCCGTAACGCCGGTTGTGTGCATTTTGCACGCGCGCTTTCTTCAACCCCCCTGAAAACTTCAGTTGAATTATACAGAGTTGAACGCGCGTTACAGAAAATAAGACAAATAAATAAACAAACAAATAATTTGTAAATACCGTTTGCCGACTCTGATTTCCAGTGGGGATTTTTCTATTTTGATTTTATGGAAATTGTCGAGACGACGCGGTTGCTCGACTCCTGTGTAAATGAATAGAATCTCCAGCGCTGTAAAGGAGGCGACGTGTAAGACAAAAAACGTTCCTAGGTCAGGATGGCATCACACTTTAACGATGCATTTCTGTGCTGTAAGGCAGTGCCGATTCTAATATATGATTTTGTATGTGTGAGCATTTATTCTTATGTAAATAATTTCTTCCCTGTGATAGTCCTGGGTTTTGCACGTAACATGTCGTTGTGATGCTTTTTAGCTGTTTTCCTTTTGTGACCATTTTGTGACCAATTTACTCGGAGATTCTGGGTCTTTGCATACATACTATACATATACTAGCGCTGCATATATAGATATTAAAAAACATATCAGCCTGTATAATTGCTATCATCTGTTTATGTACATTTCTGCAGTGATTTAAAAAGAACTCTTCCTCGCTCCTCCAGTTCTTATTCCCCCTCCTCCCTTACTGTCCACCACCCTTCCAACTTCATGTATGCATAAGCACATCTTACTGACTGTACATATGATTTTATGAAATCTCAAAGGTTTCACAATCTGAGCTGTGTACATTAAGTTTCCCCACGGTAAGTAACTGCGTTTTCATTAGCAGCGATAAACTGGAGGAAGATCTAGAGAAATGATTTCTAGTGATGACAAAAATTAATTCATAGATTATGTTAAATATGTTTATGGAGAAGTTTTCACTTTAGTTCTAGCAATTATTTTTCTTCTGACATAGATATAGTGAAAATAATTGTCTGATAAAGATTATACTGTAATTAATATATAGTTAATCATCAGATGGCAGAGACTAAAGAACAATAATTTGATTTAAATTTCTTTATTGATTTTAACCATTTATATGCGCAACACAATAAAATATTGCCACGACAAAACCACGGATCCTTCAAAATACTATTTTCCGTTAGGCACCTGCATTAAAAACATGAACTAATATCTGAATCTCTTTCCCAGAGACTGAAACGGTGTTAAATGTTGATAAGACAGTGAAGGGGCAGGAGTTAGATATTACTCTGACCAGGGGGGGAAATGCAAAAAAAAAAAAAAAAAAAAAAACCTGTTGAAAATTTGTTTACATGAAGTAAAACAGCCATTCGCGGGTCTCTGATACTCTTATTTTGAAGGGATGCGAGGCTTTTTGGACCGTTTCCTTCAAACAGACGAATCTCTTCATCCTGTTCTGAGGCGAACTTCTTTTGGGTTAATGATTTATTACTTGAGCAGCGGTCTGGGTGGTTGCACTGGTTGCACTGGTTGCACTGGTTGCACTGGTTCTACTGTATTACCACTACAGCCCATCACCGAGACAGCGCGGCGTCTTCTGTGTTATCCGGACGGCGGAGCTCACAGACACACACATAAACAGAGGTGTGCAGTGGCCTTGAACTTGGGCTCATTACATGTGTCTGTCTTTCCGTCTGCACCCCCTCCCTCCTCCCTGTCTTTCCGTGTTAAACTTGACCTTGACCCTTCCGGCCCTCCACCCCAGCCCACCGCAGCCCCCCAGGAGAGACCACACTATGGGACAGACTGGCTGTCTGGGTGGTTTGCGTGAGTGAGCGCGAGGATGCTCGTCTGCGGGCGTCGGTGCCGCGGGCCCGCGCTGTTTGAGTCACTGGAGCGCGAGGCGTTTTTACCTCGGCAGCCCGCCCGAGTGTATCTGGCCTTCACGGTAATAATGTTCAGGTGTTGAGGTGTTGAGGTGGGTGGAGAAATATACATCTACACACACACACTCTCTAATACACACATCGGACCCTTACGCAGGGGAAATAATTACATTCACACAACCCTACACTATTAACTTCTATTGTTTTCTGATATTTCTGATATTCTTCTTTTCTACGGCTCCGTGTGATAACGCATCTTTTCTTCTGAACCCAGAGATCAAATTACTTACTCATTTTTTTTTCTTTTTTCTTTATTTTTGTTTTACTTGAACTCGAAAATTCCCTCTTGACCATGGGAACAGTCGCTGGAAGAAAATAAACAAAAGAAAACTCTGGGTCCACTTCATGTGGCTCTTTCCGATTGTTTCAATCGCATCTCACAGTCTCCATTAACGAAGGAAGTTTTCAAACTCCACCTCCTGTTTATTTTATTATATTTTATTTGATTACTTATTTAGTTTGATAGACTCCGTTTACCTCTAATCACTCTTAATTAGAAAGGAGATAAATAAAACAAAAAACCTTGAACAAACGGCTTGATTCCTCTTTATTTATGAGTTACCGTTTATTCTAAAAAAAAAATATTACGATGATAAAACATCTTAAAGTTTTAAATTCAATTTCCGTAGCTGCTTTTAGATTCAAACAATTTCAGATGGCTATATTGTTTCAAACTTTACGATTTAAATTGACATTTTTCTTCATTTCCGTGTTGAAATTTCCCGCCGTAACCGAACACGCTCAGTTATTACTCCAGTCTCCAACAAAGCTCGGACGAGGAGTTATGGCCATTTATTCCCCTCGGTGCATGTTCCAGACTGAGGCCGGTACCTACGACGTGGAAGCGACGCGGAGAGAGAAAACAGACACATCTGCCTGTGTAATGTCCCGCTCACATCCTCGCTGCGGCCCACAGCTTCCACCTCTATCACCTCGGGGAGCTTCACACCTGCTGCTGACGTTTGCTGCCACTGATCAGGGCTGAGGGCTGCTTCTTAAAATCAGATCTAATGCAGAAACTCAGTGTGTTGTGCCCGATTAATCCTGCCACACACAGAACAATATGGAGGTTCCCAGGCCCCTGAAAAGAAAAAAGATAAAGAAAACAATCAAAGCAGCAAAATATAAATGCGGATTCTCTTATGAAAACACGAAACAAAAATAATGTGCAGGTAAATAAGGTATAATAAAATATCATACGGCCTGGGTTTACCAAATGGCGCATCAGTAACACTAATTTTCTTCAGTCGTTTTGCCCAATTTCTGCTTCTCGCCTGTCATTTCACGCCAAATCATTTCTAATCCTACCTAAAAATGACAAAAAGCTTAGAATACGTAGACATAAAACACTAAATGACCTAAAAAGTGGGCTGTTATCCATCCCGTGGGCTGGCGTTGGAGCTGACCTGCCTGGGGCGGCTCGGTTACCTCTGCAGCCCTGCCGCACTCACAGGAAGAGTATTACAAGCTCATGTTACTGTTGGCAAGTAAGAGGTACTCATAAACCCACGGTTTCCACGGATACGATATTTATGTAAAATAATGTCTAAAAAGTGTGTACAAAACAACGCTCAAGCTACAGGTTTTCGGCTGGAATGATATGAAAAACGTGACACAGTTTTATGACTTAGTTTTTCTTCAAAGATGGGTCACTCAAAGGAGAATTTAGAGCCAACACAGATCAAGGAGTTAATGTTGTATTTCCTAATATTGACATATTGCTTTTACGACAATACTGGATCTTTACGCATAAAATCACGAAATTCTTGTTATCTAAGTTATCTAAGAAGTTGAGAGTCCATCCTTGTAGGTGTATTCTGCATGTCCTGACACACTAAAGCACCTTGGAGCTCTCTGTAAATTTGCGTCCATAAGCAGACAGGAAATGCTTACGCAAATAACGCGACTCAGAAGTGCGGCGAAGACCCTTCGGAAGCGCTGTGAATCAAATCCGCATTTCTTGAATCTCAAGACCTCCAGATCCCCTCCATAAATCACACATAAATTTAGTCTGAGAAAGGTCCAAGCGGGTCCCATTACTTTAATAATCAAATATTCCTTTTAAGAACTGAAAATATCCCTGGTACGTTATGATTTTCAATACTTTTATGACAACGATAAAAAAATGTCATGTATGAGGCCAGTGCCGGTTATAAGTCTTTAACTATATCCATAACTCTGAGTAATACAGAACATTTTACTGAAAGAATTCTTGTAATATTTGAAAGAATTAGACGTATTGTCAGCAACATTTCGTTCATTCTTTAGTTTCACCCTTAAACTTTATGATGTCAAAATATTTCTAATTTACTTCATCCTTAGATGCTTGTGTCTACTGCATGTTTATGCAAACTCAGTGTTGATTAAGGACAATATTTAATTACACGTGAGTTACTAGGACGGTTCGCTGGTTCAGCACTGACGCTGACGTTTGCATATGCGCCTGTTCCCCGTGCGTCTCAACACGCGACACAAAACATAATCTGTTCTGGTTATTGAGTGTTTGTTTCTGGAGACCCAGAGATAATGAGACTCCTTGAGATCAGACACTTCTCCGACTTAACGCAGCTGCACCAAGCGAAGCAGCACATTCAGGAAGCTGGACCGAATCCGCTCACGCTCTCCTCGTGCCACAGCCCGAGCCTCATAAAAATATTTTTTCTTTGACTGACAATCCCCGACAAGTCTCCTCTTCCCCCTCTTTTTCTCTTGTCCCACCACGTGATCATCCGGTCTCATCCAATGGACACGGGCCCTCCCTCCTCTCCTGGGCCGGGGGGCTTGTTGCGTCAAGGTTGCGGCTGGGATGTAACCGGAGGTCTGGCCGGTAACCCGGAGTCTTTGCCTGCGAGTGGGCTCCGTCACTAAATGGTGCAGCGAGGCAGCGCACGGGTGCTCCCACAGTGCGCGTGACGGTACATGTGAAAGCACCTGAGGTGTGTATGTGGGCAGGAGAGCCTGTGGTCACAGGAGAGTATACACGGTACAGTGCACCTCACTCAGCCAATGTATCAGCTTAGCGCAAAAGGACCGGACAAAGTCTGAGGGGAAACGGCGAAGAACAGAAGCCAGACCGGGAAAAGTAGCGCCTATGACAGCCTCCCTGGTCCTAAACCCTCGCTGGCCAGCGGAAACGGTGATGTTTGTGTATGATAACAACCTGGACGACCTGAACAAGAACATGGAGGGTCTAGTCGGAAGCGGCAACTTCGCTGCGGCCACGGCGGCGAGCCAGTGTCGCAACATTATGGCACACTCTGCAGCCGCCGCCGCTCTCGGCGGCCACCCGTCCGGCCTGGTGCACTCCTCGGCCGGCTACTCCACGGTGGACGTGTCCGCTTCGGGCTCCGGCGAGACCGGCGCGTCCTCGGGGAAGCAGTGCGCGGCCGGACCGTGTCCGGCGGCCGCCGTGCCGCACCAGAGCTCCTCCGCCGCCACCGCGTTACCGTACGGCTACTTTGGTAACGGTTACTACCCGTGCAGGATGGGGCGGGGTTCTCTCAAGTCGTGCACCCAGGCGGCCGGAGCCGCGCTCAGCTCGCAGTACATGGACACGACGGTAAGCTCCGACGAGTACCCGAACCACCGGGCCAAGGAGTTCGCCTTTTATCACGGCTACCCGAGCCCATACCAGTCCATGGCCAGTTACCTGGACGTGTCGGTGGTCCAAACGCTGGGCACCGGGGAGCCGCGGCACGACACCCTGCTCCCTATGGACAGCTACCAGCCCTGGGCTCTGACCAACGGCTGGGGGGGACAGATGTACTGCTCCAAGGACCAGGGGCAGGCCGGGCACCTCTGGAAGTCCGCTCTGGCTGGTAATACACCGTTTTTTATCTCCTTTAAAACGATATCTTAACAGACATTTAAATCAATGCAGAATAATGTCTGGGCCTAAAGATAGACAATATTTAATAAAATACTGATATAATTCTATTTGGAACACATTATAGGATAGACTTCTACCTTAATCAAAATTTTAACCAATCTTATTTATACGCTCTGATCATTACACATAGAGGTAAATTATTTGGTCTGAAGCTTTATATTTAATTTAAGAACTGTTTTCTGAAATAGACATAAGAGCGGTACACGTTAAGCAGAGACTCATGAGATTATCACATCATCATTGGATGATAATTTAAAGTTGCACTGGGGTTTTCATCTGTTCCTATAGAGGTGTATCATTTTTTATCTGCTTCATTATGCTCGACGAGGAAAGGCCATTCATTAACCAGAAGGTCGTGTGTTCCTGGTGCTGAGTGACCCATCTAGTTAATCTGATAATAAGATAATATTCAAATGACTGATGCTTATATTGCTAACCCTGGCCACATAAAACTATCATCACAATGAACCCATTGAAATGGATTTCAGTTCGTGGCTTTACATAACAGCTCACTTCAGACCCACCTGGATTTATTTATCACACTCAGGGCAACCGAATTTTTCAAACGCAATAGACCCTATGACCCTACACCCTATACAAGTTAATCTAAAGAAGAGGTTTCTACACTAACTTTTGTGCATTTACACGTGGATGCACTGTATTCGAGGACGGAATGTGCAGGTGAGCCTCACGGTCGCGCTGCTTCCAGACAGCAGACATCCACCATGTTGTCCGTCCGCGTTTCAGCGTGGTGTCCAATCAGCTCCAAGCTTAAAGTCGCGGTTGCTCCTTGTCATTTAAGCCCCAGACGCTGAAGGCAACACAGCACCACTTTTTTCTCTATCACCCTAGCAACCGAGGTTTTTGCAAACATGTCCCCCTGTGTGTGTATGTGTGTGTATGTGTGTGTGTGTGTGTGCAGCCTCGCCCTCAGACCCGCTTCTCTGCCCCCTTCTCTTTGTCTGCTTTTTAACCAGATGTGGTGGCACACCAGCACGACGGCTCGCCTTTCCGCCGGGGAAGGAAGAAGCGGATACCGTACACCAAGGTCCAGCTCAAGGAACTGGAGAAAGAGTACGCTGCCAACAAATTCATCACCAAGGACAAGAGGAGGAAGATCTCGGCCGTGACCAACCTGTCGGAGCGGCAGATCACCATCTGGTTCCAGAACCGGCGGGTTAAAGAGAAGAAGTTCGTGGCCAAAGTGAAGAGCAGCGCGCCGTAGCATGTGGGTTCCCTGCTGGATGGTTTTAATGAAGGAACTGGGTGTGTTTGCGTGCTATACATTAAAAAATGAACTGAGTGGGGAGACAAGGATTTGAGAAAAATAAAGAAACTCAACCTGGTTCTCCTGGAAGACCGGGACTGTGCGTAAGCGTGTGAAGGAAAAAACGTGGAAGAAAAAAAAAAGACTCATAAAGAGGACATAAACGACAAAATAAGATTCAGGAAAGGAACCAAGGCCCTCTGATGAACTTTCTCCCCAGAGGCCTCCTGTAAATACAACACCCTCCTGCCTGCTTTGATGTAAACTGTCTGTCCACTGTCTGTGTTTTACTGTTTGTCAGTGTTGTGCGTGACCAGTAGCCACTAGCCGAAAACACTCTATTATGCTGTCCATATTGTTTATAACGCCTGTAAACCAGTAACCAAACTATAGTACAACCCTTAATAAATCCTCTTAATCCCGATGCAGTAAAGGGTCTTATATCTTTAAATTCGTCAGTATGAAAAGAGGCATCTTCGGATTCGTTTGCGTGTTTTCCTCCTTCGAAAAACGAGC